>CM075978.1:47899357-48289785 GCA_038087875.1 Malacoraja senta
AGGATGCTGGTTTACATCGAAGATAGACACAGAATGCTGGAGTGACTCCAGCTAAGTTCCTCCAGCATTTTGTGTGTCTATATTGTAAAGGAGGGCGGCTGCTGCGAGGGGGCGATGTCTCTGGGTGGATAAGTGGATGTAGTTCCCTACCTCAGGGGATGCAACGACGGCCAGGCCCTTGTTGTGGCCTGTCAGCCGTCAGCTGCAGGCCCGTCAGCTGCAGGCCCGGCCGGCCCGGCCCACCCGAACTGAGCTCATCAGCCGGAGACCGTTGCCCCGGAGACGGAAGCGCCCGCTCTGCTGAGGCGGCCGAAAGTTTGGGCGATGTGCGTGGGCTGCGTTCAGAGGGAGTACCCCGACCGGGTGAGAAAGGGGGGGAGGGGGGGATGGAGCCCGGGACCGGCCTGGGGGTGGTGGGGGTGGGGTTGTGGGTGATGCCGCTCTCCAGAGCTGCGCCAGTAGGTGGGTTCTGGGCAGGAGGCGAGTTCCTGGGCTGTGAGTCGGGATCGGGCCCTGTGGTGCTGGTCTGCTCTATAATCTTTGGTGCTGGTGATCGCTTTGGGTTAACACAGCAACGAGGTGCAAAGAGGAAAATAACTGGTTGCGTTTTTACAGGTGGATGGGGCTGCAGCCATGGAGTGAAACGGTACTGAAACAGGCTCTAACAGCTCCATTCAAGATTGCAAGAAATTGTAGGGAATAGTGGACGCAGCCGAGATCTAACAATCCAAGTGAGACAAGGCTACCAGCATAATCAAGGACGTTGAACCTTAGCTGCTGCATCTTCTCTCCTCTCTCATCAGGCATGAGGTAGAGAAGACTGGAGTCTTCTACCTCCAGATTCAGGGACATACTTTCTTCCCAGCTATTATTAGGCAACTGAATCAACCTACCAATAACTAGAGATCAGTCCTGAGCTACTATCTACTTCATTGGAGACCTTCGGACTTTCTTTGATTGGACTTTATCTTGCACAAAACATTATTCACGTAATTCCCTTTATCATGTATCTGTGGATGGCTCGATTGTAATAGTGTATTGTTTTTCCATTGACTGGTTAGCACACAACAAATGCTTTTCTCTGTATCACGGTACACGTGGCAATAAACTGAACTAAACCTTCAGCCTAGCTCGTCCATGCCGACCACGATGCCCCATCCAAGCTAGTCCCATTTGCCTGCGTTTAGCCCATCTCTATAATACTAAAACTCTTTGTCTTGTTTGTGGCTGTGTGTGTGTCAATATTTGGTTAATTCTTCTTTTCTTCCAAACGCTAGGCCACAGCCTTCCCATTTTCACACATTCAACTCACATTTTTCCTGTCGAGGCGATGAACATCTTCCCGTCGCATTCCTACCTATATTACCGAAGATTTTAATCGTTTAAAGTTTTAAAAACAGCCCGAAAACTCACCCTTTTCGGGGAAAAAAAAACCTGACTGACGTCACAATGCACTCGCAAGGCCAGAACGGGACACTCCGGGGGCGATGGAGGGGCACTCCAGCGCTCGTGGTGAATTATGAGTGGTGGCGGCTGCCGGCCGCCCGGAGGGGAGGCTGCTGCCGCGGGCCGAGCCCGGCGACTGGGCCTGGGCTGAAGCCGAGCCTGGAGCTGGAGTGAGGGCGAGCCCGGGGCTTGGGATGGGGCCATGACGGGCCAAGAAAGAAGCCGCCGGTGGAACCAAGGATGAGCTTGGGTCCAGGGTCAGGGACAGTGAAGTCGGAACCTGCACTGCAGCACGGGCGGCGGTCGATCTGATGGCTGGAGGCTGCAGCTGGAACCAAGGGCGAGCCTGGGTTTGCAGCCAGGGCCAGGCCAAGTACGAGAACCAGGCCGAGTTCCAGGCCCTGGCGCTGCTCTACGACCTGTGTCGGGCCTGGGGCAGGGATGGGAGTGAGGGGAGGAGGATGGAGTGGGGTGGTAGAGGGAGATGGGGGGGGGGTGTGGAGGAGGAAAATGGGGAGGGGTGGGGGAGGGAGATACCCCTTCCCTATCTACCCTCACTCTCACCCTCTCTACCCTCTCCCACTCTACCCCCTCCCTCTCTATCCTCCCTCCCCCCCACTCAACTCCCCCCCATCTCTATCTATACCCCTCCCTCTCTCTACCCCCCTCCCTCTCTGCCCCTCCCCCTCTCTACCCCTCTCCCTCTCCCCTCCCTCTCTACTCCCCTCCCTCTCCCTCTCTACACCCTCCCCCTCCTTCCTATGCCCCGTCCCTCTCAGAGCTATGTGCTCCTTGTGTGTGGACTTAAGGATTTCAATCCCATCTCAAATGTTTCTTCTTGCTCTGAGTGGTTAAAGACCAGGGATTCCCAGGGGTGGCAATTTTTTAAGGAGACTTTGAGCCCATTATTGAATCTTGTAATTGTTTTCAGTGATAATATTTGGAATGTAATATCTGTTTTGGATGTCTGATATCAGGCATGTTAATGACATGGCCTGCCCAATGGAGATAAGTGAATCTTTTATCAGAGCATCATTGCTAGGGATATTGCTGTAGTGAGAACATTTAGTTGTTTCACAAATCCTTTGTGGGATGGAGAATTTTGAGCAGAAAGTATTGGTGGTATCCAGTGCCTTGATATACTTGCAGTGGTTAGACCAAGTCTCAGAAGTACATAGATTGACTGGGTCACTGTTGATGTGTACCTGGATTTGTTTCAGTCGGTGACACGAGCTGCAATCATGAACTTGTATACTTGAAGTTCCATTTGTGACAGAGGCATGTGTAAAATGGTGCACAGTCACATAGCTTCTTATGTTTGGCAGTGTGAAGTGGAAATCCAATCTCATGTTGAATTTATAATGGTCCTAAATCCCAGTGAGGTTTGGTTCTGTAGTTGTCACTTCTCTTCAGAAATATGTGTCTTTGCTACAGGTTGTTTAGCCACGTGGGTCATCACAGTTCAGCCTGATGTTCGACTCTATTTGCAACAGACTACTGTTTCAAGCAGTGGTTGGTTGCAGGAAGCCAGGCTGCCATAAGGTATTTTGGTGCTAATAATACCACTGCTCCTATCTGGGTGGGCATTAATCACATTGCCATAAACTGGGAGCTAGAGATTGGATCATATTTGGTTTCTGACTTTTTAGTTAGCTCAGATTGGTTTTAAATTAAGTACCTCTGAAGGTGTCCTGAAGTAACATTGCACATTCATATTTTAAATGCAGAAATGGGTGAGGACATTAAATAAGTCTTTGTTAAATAGGTAATTATGTTATTTTTTCCATAGTGTGTAGGAAAGAACATAATTTTGCTTGGGTAATTTACACCCCAGTGGCATGAACTTCTCTAACTTCAAATAGCACTTGCTTTCCCTCTCTCTCCATCCCCTCCCCCTTCCCAGTTCGCCGACCAGTCTTTGTACCGCCCTTTTCCCTTATTCTCAATGGATGGGAAACATCACCCATTCATTCTCTCCAGAGATGCTGCCTGTCCCCATGAGTTACTCCAGCATCTTGTGGGTATATATTTTTTCCATCTGGGAGATCTGCATTGTTGGCCCATGGAATAAGATAAAAATATATTGCACCAAATGACCTAAAATGCCTTTTTGAGAATTTCAGCATCATGTGGGTTACGGCAGAAAACTGCCGTTGATTCATAATAAATTATTAATCCCACTCAGCAAATCAAAAAGCTGGAAAGTGGGTGGCATAGTGGTGCAACTCGTAGATCCAGACCTCGGATGGTGTCTATGCACGTTTGCACGTTCATCCTGTGACCACGTGGGTTTCTTCCACATCCCAATGAGGTGTGGGTTTGAGGGTTAATTGGCCTCTGTAAAATTCCCTCTAATGTCTTGGAAGTAGATGCAATCGTGGGATAATATAGAACTAGTGTGAATGGGTGATCAGTGGATTTGGTGGGCCTGTTTTCATGTTGCAATGAAAAATTAAGGGGGCTTGTAAATATGCAGTAGACTTACTGTCTGTGCATTTTTGGGGAACTATTTGAATTGGTCTTTGGAGCATTGGTTCTCATACAAAGTTTGAGAATTTGAAAAATCATGTTTATTTTCCCAACCATGAATATTTAACGAGCATGAAACAAGATTAGGCGTGTTGAAGATAACCCCAGTATTTGTTGAAATAGGGGTTGTGGTTATTATGTTTTAAAGATAACTTGCAAAATTAAAGAATGTTTTGATTGCCCTTTCTGCTGCCAGAATCACTGATAATTGCTTCTTATTGAAGCCATGTGGTTGCCTTTCATTTTGAGAAAGTACGTGCCACAAGCTTGTAGCTGGCAGGGACATGATGATAATATCACCTAGATTGTTTATTGACGTATCCTAACTTTTTGGATGTTGTGTGAGGCAATTGAGTTTATGATCTGTTTGGGAGAAGGTCTGACATATTCCCTGTTAGGGACAGTGGAAGAAGGTTGATTTCTCAGATGCTAGCTGTCTAATAGGCACTGCTGCAGGTGCACAGAATCCCAAGGATGCAGCGGTAGAGCTGCTGCCTCATGCCAGAATGCCGGGATTGATCCTGACCACGGGTGCTGCCTGTGCGGAGTTTGTACATTCTTCATGTTACCTCGTGGGTTTTCTCCAGGAGCTCTGGTTTCCTCCCACGTTCCTAAGACATGCAGGTTTGTAGGTTAATTGGCTTCTGGAAATTTCCCCTTTTGTGTAGGATGCGAATTTTGGATGACATGGGATCAATGATTGGCGCTGATTCCATGCTATATCTCTAAACTAAACTAAACGAGAAGGATGTTACAGACTTCAGAATGGAAAAGAACATGCCTGCTTAAAATGAGAAACATGACATCAATGGTAAATGATAGCAGTCCGTGTTTGAATCATTCTTGTAATTTGCAGTGATGTCTGAACTATCTGTTTGTGTCACATAATCGGACCAAGATATGACGTTTCTTGGTGTTTAAACTTTCTTCTGGAAAGTAATTCCCCCAACAGTGAGGTAAATTTACTTTTAGCTGTGCAGCCATCAATAATAAAGTAAAAGTGCTGTGTGTGCTTATAATTTGATACCACACGTGCGGATGGCATCGTCAAGGTAATGGTAAGTGGCAAATTGGAAACAGTTAAACATCAAATAATGGAGACACAAGTAACTGCAAATGCTGGAATCTAGAACAAAATAATCTTATGTCAAAGCCAAAAGGCCATTTTGAGTGAATTCACAAACCAAGGCAGATCAAAAATGACAGTAGAAACCCATTTTTTTATTAGATACCCGATGAACCATTTGACAGCTGCAGATGGAGAAAATTGGAAAGTAACAGATTTCAAATGAGAAACACAGGTGAAGCACCTCCACACAAATCAATAAATTGTGGATTATACTCTTTGCCAATCCATCCTCTCCCTACAAAAATGTGCTTGTCAGCGAATAGGAAAGCTTTATGGATAGACTGGATAAAGGGCAAGTAGAATTCATTCCAGAAAATATCAGGTAAAGCATTTGAGTACGTACAATGAAACAAGGAGGTATGCAATAAATAGTGTGGAAGATGAAAGTTATGTTCACAAATTCGTAACTAAAGCAGGAGAATTGATATGCTGAAAAAGGCACGTGGAAGTCTCTTCATTATTAGCTGAGGCACAGAATATCAGGTCAGGGTCTCGACCCGAAACGTCACCCATTTCTTCTCTCCAGAGATGCTGCCTGTCCCGTTGAGTTACTCCAGCTTTTTGTGTCTAAGGGCAGACAGGTTGT
Organism: Malacoraja senta; assembly: GCA_038087875.1. NCBI lineage: Eukaryota > Metazoa > Chordata > Chondrichthyes > Rajiformes > Rajidae > Malacoraja > Malacoraja senta. The sequence goes on from CM075978.1 coordinate 47,905,048, forward strand.
GGTGCAATTCCCATAGCCACTGCCGAGGCCCACTTTGCAGGCCGGTATCTTGGTCCACCGGCGGACTAGGTGGACCGTTCCGGTACCGTTCAACTCAGATGGCAGGCATGCCCACCCTACATTACCGCAGATTAGGCAAATCTCGGGTTGGCGGTGCGACCTGGTGGTCCTGCTGGGAAAGTGGCACTTTGGCCCCGGGGCTGGCCATTGCTCCAACCCTCATCGGCACCTCTGAAGGCAACTCATCGACTGGTGCATGGACTTGGACAAGTTTCGCTGTAAATTTCCTTTACATTTAATTTTTCTTTAAGTTTCTAGCAGTCCATGGTGCTTTAGAGACTCGGCAGGGGTATAATTATTGGGTCAGAGGTGCATTGTTGTATCATTATTAAGTGACCTCTGTTGGTCCTGCAAAATAGATAATCCAGCAAGGCTCTGGAACCAAGGGTGAAAAATCAGTGGTGGACCTGGACTTGTAACCATGACCAATGTGTTTGTAATAGAGTTTCTCCTCCACAACCTAAATCCTTGCTGTGTCTGATTTGTTACTCTGTCTCTTGTGCTGCTAGAAGGTTCATGTAGTTTGTCGAGAAAATTAGAGAGCAGGTCACTTTTACCTCCCTCTTGGTTTACCTTCTTGTAGCTGGTCGTGGAATGGTCTGACAGTGCCCTGAATGAGATCTCAAATGGAGAGTTGTGGATGTAGCAAATGTATTTATTATAATACTACAATATTGTTGATAAAATGTTATTGTGTAAACTCACTTAATTTTCTTTCCACAATAGGGTAACACATGCTTAGAGAATGGCTCCTATCTACTGAATTATGTTGGTTGTGCTGAGTGCAGTAAAAGAGACTTTGTACTGATAACTAATCGAACCCAGAACGACGATGACGGAGAAGAAATTGTTACATATGACCGTAAGTTTCTGGCTGTGAAATCCCAACATGGGTCTTCAAGCGTTGAAAAAGATTGTATTTCAAAATCTGATATTAAAGAGCACAATTCTTATGCAACAAAAGGATAACAGATTTTTCTTAAACAACCGTGCAATATGTAAAGTAAGGTTAACATGGGTTGGGAAAAATGTTTGGCATTTTTCTATTAATTGCAAAGTTTAGAATCCAGTGTATTTTTGCTAAATATTTACAATAAGAATGTACTTTGGAACGGAGTGTGCTGCTTGCATGAGAATTGCTCAAATAAATTACTGTACATCACACACTTGTATTCCATACATAAAGCTTCAAATAAATTGCTGAACAATACATCACCTCCTTACCCTTTTAAACAATAGTTTACCTTGCAGTTCTCGATGTTAAGGCTAAACAGTATTAATGTAAGATATAGATTAAATAAATCAAATGGATGACTGTATTCATCATCGCACAAATCTTCAAAGAGGATGTTGCAGCAACTTAGTCTGCGTTTCCAGTTCCCTCACGGACAAACATAAATAATCCGAAAAGTTTCTTCATGTTTATTTCTATTTATTTATTTATTATTTATTCACGAATAGAATTCACTGTTTGAATTTATTTTCATAAATTTTCATAAAATCAATTTGTTTTCATTATTGCAAGAGAATTCCAGATTGGTGAATACCAGATAAACAAGAGTTTACTGTAATAAGGGCATTGTAAATATTTGCATGGACTTACAACATGTAGTTTATGGATCCAGAGCACTGAAATTACAGAAAATAAAGGAATATTGATACATTTGATCAAAATTCCAGTTGTTTGAATTCATATAGTAAACTGCTTTAAACTCTTGTTGAAATATCATTCATGTCCTATTATAATATAAACACCCAAGAATTGACAGTATGACATAAAACGTTAATTTTCTTGCAGATTTCTTTTTACTTCTTAAAGAGACACGGGAGGGTAAAATTATTGATCATGATATTGCGAGATGTGGTAACTTTATTTTCCTGTAATTATTTTTGTCACACAGTAAACATCCATTGTGCAATGGCCATTAACTGTTTTAAACAGGCCACAGGCATCATCTTTACTGACTGAGAGTGCTCAATATGTGATCACCTTGGGTACACGAAAAACATAAATAAAACCGTAACTGTGGTGTTCTCGGCAAGTTGTATGAAAAGTATGCAGAGTGATTCCATTGCCCTAATTTGGTCCTTGGGTTTCAAACAATTCCCTTTTGAAAGACAAATAGTCTCTCATTATGTAACATATTCGACTGCATATAAAATTGTAGAATCATCTGTATCTTTCTCCAATGAGTGTTCTATCATTTCTTCCAGATATATGTCAGAATTGCAATCATGTAATAGCAAGACACGAGTACACGTTCACTGTTGTTGACGACTACCAGGTAAGGTCTTGTCTTTTTTAAACCTTGAAAATCACAAGATAATTTATTTTTGTAGTATTATACCCAGTACTATCGTTTCATTTGCATAGAATGTGATAGGTCATGGAGGTCTGTTTTAATGAAAGGAGGAAATTAGGAGGGAATTAAAGAACCATGAGATATTTCAGGCAGACGTTAAAGGAGAATCGTCAAAGATTATTTGTCTATTAAGAGCAAAAGAGAAGGAATTGGTTACTTCTGGATCAGTCTAATCTGTGTGTGGAGCCAAAGAAATCTTGAATGAATGCTTTGTTCGTATTTAAGATGGAGGAACAACTGGAAACTAGTGTCCAAGGGAGGGAGCACTGATATCCTGGAGTATATCATCATTACAATGAAGGCGGTGTTGCAGGTCTTGAAATGCATAAAGGTTATAAATCCCTGGCGACTCACCAGGTGCACCCGAGGATGCTATGGGAAGCAATGGAGGAGATTACTGTGGCCTTGGCATTATTCTTGATGAGCTACAAGTGATGTACTGGAATATTGGAGGATAGCTACTATTGTGCTTTTAATAAAGATGGGGAGCAGGGATAAGCTAAGGAACTACAGGTTGATGGAGCCTTGCATTAGTGGTGGGACATTTATTGGAAGGTATTCAGAGGGACAGAATGTTTTTACATTTGGAGAGGCAAGGACTGATTAGAGAGAGTCAGCCTGGCTTTGTGAGTATGAAATGGTGTCTCAAATATGATTAAGATTTTTGAAGTGGTAACAAAGTGGATTGACAAGAACAGGGCAATAGATGTTGCCTACATGGACCTTGGCAAGGCCTTTGACAAGTTCCAACATGGTCGGATGGTCTGAAAAGTTACACTTGGGATCCAGGGTCAACCAGCAGATTAGCTACAAAATTGGCTGGGTGACATTGGAGGGTTGTTTCTCACCTTCGAGGCTTGTCTTCAGTGTACACAGGGATGGATACTGGGTGCTCTGTTGATTGTCATGTATATTTGGATGAGAATGTAGAAGTCCACCAAAGAAGATTGTCGAAGGTTACAACAACTGGTTATTGCAACTGGCAAATTGGACAAGGGAATGGGAAATTATATTTATCTTGGACAAGTATGAAATGATGCATTTTGGAAAGTTTAATCAAGCCAGGATATACACAGTGAATGGCAGGGTCCTGGGGAATGGTGTGGTACAGAGAGATCAAGTACATAGTTACCTGAAAGTGGCAACAAAGTAGATAGTGTGAGGAGGATATATGGCATGCTTGTTTTATCTGCCAACATATTAAGTATAAGAGTTAGGCCATCATGTCATAGTGGTACAAAACATGATTAGGCTGCACTTGGAGTATCGTCTGCAGTTCTGGTGTAGGAAGGATGTGCAGAAAAGATTCACGAGGATGTTATTGGATTGAATAGACTGGGTCTGTTTTCCCTGGAGTGAATTAGGCCGAAGGTGACACACTAGAGGTATATGATATTATGAGAGACATAGATAAAGCAGAGAGTAGAGGGTTAACGTGAGAGAGAGAGGATTTTCAAAGAGGATCTGAGGGGCGATTTTACACATAAAGTGTAGTTGATATCTGGAATGCGCTGCCAGAGCAGGTGGTGGAGGCAGAACAGTAACAACATGAAGATGCTTCTGGACAGGTATTTGAACTAGGACGGCTGAAAGGGATATGGAATTAATGCAGGCACGTGAGATTAGTATGGATAGGCAGCTTGGACCATAGTCAGCATAGTCTATTTCCATAGTCAGCATCGGCACGATGGTCAAAGGGCCTGTTCCTATGGAAACACTAGAAAACTGCAGATGCTGGAATCTTGAGCAAAAAAGTGCCAGAAGGACTCAGCGGGTTAGGAAGCATCTGTGAAGAGAATGGACAGGCAACATTTTGGGTATGGGCCTTCTTTAATATGGGCATATTTATTTATCTGCTGTACAACTCCAAGCAATATGGCAGAGTGTTGGGCAATCAAGCAAAATTGAAATCTTTTGCAGTTCTTAGTATTTTGAACATTGACTTTAAATTACTGGTTTAAATCAGTTGCCTCTTAACCGGTGTTGATGTATGCCAGTATTCTTTATATAAATGAACAATAACTGATTTATGTCATGACAGCAAATGGTAGATCTGCTCTTGAACAATATCCGTCAAAAACATTCCAGAAAATGGACCATGCCATTTGTGGGTATCAATTTGTGACTCAGGCACTTAAGATCAATGTACTCTAAGTTTTTTTTAACATAATGGAAAATAAGGTGATCAGAGGCACATGTAAAACTTGGATAGAATTGTTGAAGTAGATACCATGGAACATTTTACACATGTTGCATTGTTTTAGGATCATCCAACCATTCTTTATCTGTATTGATACAACTTGCCTCCCAAATTAGCCTCTTCTGTTGCCTAATGATTGTTGATTTAATGATTCTCTGACCACGTGTGCTTCAAATTGACTTTTAGCAAAGTAACTGCTTTCACACTGAACCGATTGCTGTGTCATATTTGCAGTGTTGGTGTTGGTTGAAGTATTAAGCCTTGTCCCCTTCTTCCTCCAGGAATACACCATGTTGTGTATGCTGTGTGGAAAAGCAGAAGACTCTATAAGTGTCTTGCCAGATGATCCACGACAAATGGCTCCTCTCTTCTGAAATCTCTTTCTGCACACTTTGGGAAAATATTTGGGTTAGGTGAGAAGAAGCAAGTTGGAGAAATGAATGATAAACTAAAATAGAAACTTTTTCGAAACCTGTGACTAAAGAATGTTCCATAAATAAATCTATGTCATCCTTTCCAATTTTTTGTTTGCATTTATTGTTGCGCATTTAACAGTGTTAACTTGTATTTCTACTTTTTTTTAAACTGCTGTCTTTTCTGTCTAATGTATAACTTGCATGATTTTCACTACAACCAACTTAATGCATTCTTGGAAAAGAGATAAGCAATGCTCTGCTTTTAATTCATTTTACAGGGAATATATCCAAACTAATTTGTATTCAAATTCTTTTTTTTTTACCTCCTCAGAGGATAAATATCTTGTTTTTGGAATTGGCTTCCATTGAGTCCACAGGTCAATTTTTTCTTTTTCCTTGGGAATTGGGTGAGCTGAGGTACTAATAACAGAGATCCAGAACATTTAGAAATGTAGAAACAAGGAACTACAGATTATTGTTTACAAGAGAAGACACAGAGTGCTGGAGTAACTCATCAGGTCAGGTAACATCTCAGGAGAACATGGATAGGTGACGTTTAGGGTCAGGGCCCTTCTTCAGACTACTTTGATAGCTGACGTTTCGGGTCGGGACCTTTCTTCAGACTGATTGATAGACGATGTTTCGGGTTGGAACCCTTCTTCAGACTGATTGTAGGCCCAGAATATTTAGTAGCTATCAGGAGATAGAATTCAGTGCAAAACCAATGGGTTTCTATTGCATCTTGTTTTTTTAAATCAATTTATTTGTGGGATATGGAAGTTGCCAGCATTGTTGATATCTGTTGTTCACCCCAGTTCCCAGATGGATGAGGCAGTTAAGAGTCAATTGAACAGGTGGGTCTGAAGTTGAGCATTGGCCAGCTGGCTAAGCATGAAAGATTTTCTTCTCTGAAGAATATGAGCGACCCAGGTTCATTTTTAGGATAATCTGGTAAATATAATTATTAATGATAATCTGGTAAACAAGCACTTTAAAATTTGAGACATAATAATGCAGTTTGTAAAATTTTGCTCTAATCTGTCGTGTAATTGTGTTTAGATTTAGATTTTAGGGCAATTTCCCTATCCTTTGAAGCTGAATTGACAATTGTATCAAAGTGAACTAAAAATATTTGTCATCTGTAAATGAGAATGTGGAAGTTGGAAAGGAAAATAATTGCATTTGTGGCTGCTTGAACAAAAGTATTGGATAATTTTAATATGTGTTCAGTCTTTCAGGAGGAAATTAAGTTTGCACCGCAAAGATCACCTGATGATGTGTCTTGGGCTGTCAACTGCTGGGAATTGTGTTCCATTTAGCTAGCTAATGAAATACTGTCTCTCAGAGCTGCAGCGGTAGGCATTTTCTGTTTGTTATTCGATTGAGCAAATTGCATTTTTATACTCTGATGAAGGATGATTTTGATTCACTCTGAATCATGAAATTTGTTCTCCATTTGCAGAAACTTTTAATAATTGCGAAAATGAAACTAGCATATGATTCACTATGTGGTAATCCAATGCAATATTGCTTTAAATTAGAATTATGAGCATTTAATTAAAGCAATCATAAAACATTTTTAAAAAAAAGATTCACAATATTACACTGATGGTCTTTCTAGGTCCTTATTGTACCAAGAAATTTCCAAGATTTTCAGATGCATCTCATTACAGCAACAGTTGATACAAATGACACCTAAATAGTTTTTAATACAGACCAGACATTGACTGTGCATATCCTGCTTATTGCTTGTCCCTGTTACCTGCGAGAGAACACATGGAAGTATACCATAAAATAAATTGAAGTGGTATTTGCTTGCATTAGTCAATCTCAGTTTGATTGCTGTGAAGATTAAAAATTTGCAACCTAGTTTCAAATGGTTAATGATCTAAGTTGCAATTGGAAGGAAGTCCATTCCTAAGATAATTGTGGCTCATCACTGACTTCATTCTGCAATGTTCCATTGACATCTGTTTGTTACCTAACGATTCATAGCTTTTCTAATACTTTGATGTAACTTGCTATATTATATTTGTCGTTATATTGGAAAACAGATTCTTTAACATTGCAGTTTAAAACAAATAAAAAACCCTGTTATTTCAGTACTGTACTGTTTTAATCTTTTGATGCAGCATGTCCATTGCTATTAAGGCAAGTATCTATTCCCAATCCTAACTTGCTTTTGAGATAGTGTCAAATCTACAACTGAAGTAGCTGCTAATCTGCAGTGCTGTTAGGAAATACCAGGATTTTACCCTGCATCAATGAAGAAACAATAACATGTTTCTCAATCAGAATGGACCTTGAGTTGCAAATGCATCTGCCACCATTGTCACTCTAAGTGATTGCAGTCATGGGTTTGTGAGGTGATGTCGAGCAGGCGTTTGGGAGCCACTTATTACAGTAGCCTTCTCTCCCTCAGCAAGTGTACAGTTTAGGTTAGAGATACAGCGCAGAAACAGGCCCTTCAGCTCACCGAGTTCGCACCGACCAGCAATCCCTGCATATCAACACTATTCTACACACGCATTAGGGACATTTAAAAATTTTACACTTATACCAGCCAATTAACCTACAAACCTGTCTTTGGAGTGTGGGAGGAAACCGAAGATCTTGGAGAAAACCCATGCGGTCACGGGAAGAACATACAAACTCTGTACGGACAGCACCCGTAGTCGGAATTGAAATCGGGTCTCAGGTGCTGTAAGGCAGCAACTCCACTGTTGCGGCACTGTGCCGCCCAAACAGCAGCATTAGTAAATGGAACAAACATTTGGACGGGTGCTGAATCGGTTAATTTGTCTAATTTGGTGGTGTGCTATATTATGAAAATCAAAAACCTAGAGATGCTGGATGTTTGAAATAGAAAATGGTGGAAACATTCTATTTTTCTATTTTGGAAGTAAATATTTTAAATTGGCAACATTTCTTATTTTAATATTTTCTTCAACCCTTTGACATCAAATATGTCCATGTGGGCACTTAGCAGTTCCATTGCATCCATTTCCCCACTATTTTCCTATAGCCTGTTCTCCCTCACATGCCCATCAACTTTTTTCAATTTTCCAACCATCCACCTACATGAGGGTTAATGGACAGTGACCAATTAACATCCAGCAGACCTTCGGGCTGAGAAAGAAAACTGGACCACCTGGGATGAAACCGATTACTGTAGGGGAGGGATATATGTTGTATTTTCGTATGAAATAGATGAATTAGCATTTCTTTATATTTTGGAAGTCAATATTGGAAGTCACAAGGAGAATATGCAGACTTCACATCGACTCCAGAGGTCAGAATTGAACCCAGATCACTGCAGCTGTGAGATAATAGCATTAACTGCTTGCCCTACTGTACCACCCACATTAGCATTTGCTATACCTTGAATTAAAGCTAATTATTGTTCATAATTTAAGCAGGCTTTGTGATCCAACGTCAAAGTCAAATTTATTTGTCAAATACACCCGAAGGTGCAATGAAATGAATTTGCCAGCAGCGATACACTTAAAAAGAACACACAATACACAATAAGATTTAACGCAAACATCCACCACAGCATTCTTCACTGTGGTGGAAGGCACAAAGTTCAGCTAGTCCTCCTCCCTTGTTCACCCGTGGTCGGGGCCATGAACGGTCGAACACACTCCGCGGCTTGGAGTGCCCGAATCGGCACTTTCCTACCGGAGATGGCGGCTTCAGGATGTTACAGGCCACAGGCCGGCGGTCGGAGCTCTTCTCCAGCGATCCCCGGCAAGGGATCCCAGACTCCACGATGGAAAGTCCATGCCGTGCCCGCGGTTAGAAGCTCCGCAGAGCGCGGCTTCAGGGTGTCGTAGTCCGCGGGCCAGTGATCGGAGCACTCCTCTCTGGCGACCCCCGGCAAGGCTTCGCTCGCTCCGCGATGGAAAAATTCCATGCTGCGCCCGCTGCTGATGCTCCGGGCACAACTCCAGGAAAGGGCACTCCAATCCAAGCTGTTAGGCTGCGAGAGGGGAGGCAGAGAAGCGACATGGAAATAGTCGCCTCTCCGTCGAGGGTGACTGAAGAACGGTTTCCCCCTTTCACCACCCCCACACAAAACATCCGGATTTAAAATAAGCCTTCCGAATACTTATTGCAATATAATATGAGTACTATTTTGTTTTGAGAACACATGACACATTTCTTTCTCCACAAACACTGCCTGATGCGTTGGACATTTCCAGAACTCTCCTCATGGGTCTCAGGCCTCAGCAACCTCTCTGACCTGCATTTAACAGTTTTCACTTGTTTCCATTAGTTTTCTTGCGTTAACCTCCCTCATCTAGCAACCGGATTGCTCAATAAACAGTGGACTCACCTAGGCAGCCCCAACAGAGATATTTCCTTTGACTTATCCCCCCCCCCTCACCCTCTTTGCAAATTAATATAATCTTGTTCCTGACTTTTCCAATTCAAAGGATGTCATGATCCTGAATTGCTAATTCTGCTTTTTCCATAGATTCTTCCTAATCCGATGATTGTTTTCAGCAATTTTCTGTTTTAAACCCATTTGATGATATGTCCCAAAACTGACAGTATCTGCATTTTCTAATCCAATACCTTCAGTAAAGATTGTGATCTTGATTTGAAACCACACTTGAAATGGGCATCATAAGGTATTAATACCAAGTAATTTTAAAGCCTTTTGAATTACAATTGAAATTGCAGAACCGGGCCATGATACAAACCAGTCAGTATCCTCTCTACAGCATACTGTAGAAGTTTGATAGAGTATTCAGCAGCATATATTGAATCACCACAATCATCTCAGAGATGGAGGTGTCAATAGCTTTCTTTGTGTAGGAAGGAACTACAGATGCTGGTTTACACCAAAGATGGACACAAAATGCAGCAGTAACTCAGTGGGACAGGTAGCATCTCTGGAGAGAAGGAATGGGTGGCATTTCAGGTTGAGACCCTTCTTCAGACTGGCTTTCTTTGTGTTTGGATTAATGTGCTGAGCCCAAAACACATCTTCAGAGTTGTGCACACCCAGGAACTTGAAACTGTTCGCTCGGTCTATTGCCATCCTACCAATGAAGAGAGGAGGGTCATAGATCCTCGGCTTGCCCTTCCTGAAGTCAACAATCAGCTCTTTAGTCTTGCTAACGTTTCATTCCCAGTTTTTTGAAGATTTTCCAACACAAATGTTTGTTTCAACTTCCAGCTTTTGATACCAATCCACCGGGCTCAGATCCTTTCACAGCTCACTAAAAAAAAATCCCTCTTCCAGCTAAGAATTTATTGCCCTTGATTATTCCTTTTCCATCAAAGATAAACACTAAATGCTGGAGTAACTCAGCGGGTCAGGCAGCATCTCTGGAGAAAATGGATAGGTGACATTTCAGGTTGGGACCCTTCTTCATAATCACCACCCCTAAAACATGCTGTTCTGTACTTTCTTTCCCAGAACGTAATCCAACCCTGCTTCCTTCCACTAATCTTTTAAGTACCACACGTGGCCCCTATTTTTGCCCTTAATACTGTACAGTCAGGCAGCTGATTTTATCAAAGGCCCACACCATTCTCGGATGGTGTTGCTACCATCAGGAAAAGAGTACAGAAGCCTAAGAACTGTGATCTCCTGGTTCAAAAACAGCTTCTTCCCATCAACCATCAGGATCTTTAATCACACTGTAGATATGTTGGCATAACTAAACTTATTTAATTATCTGTACAAATAGTTCTTGAAATGTTCCCTAACTTGCCCTATCAATTAGCTGCTTGAAATTCTATCCAATATTTGATAGCCTTTAGTACATACTCAGCAGCAGAATATCAGCTGTTTTCCTTAATTCCAACCAAAACGGTTATTTGATGCCACGCATTATCCATCTTTTTTTGCTATAATAATTTACATTGTCAATGTGGTCCCCCACTGCGTTTTACTTTCTTTTCCTGAATAGCTTCTGGCTGAGAATACTGATTTCCTAATTCCTTGCTTGAGAAAGAACTGCAGATGCTGGAAAAATCAAAGGTAGACAAAAATGCAGGAGAAACTCAGCGGGTGAGGCAGGATCTTTGGAGCGAAGGAATAGGTGACGTTTCGGGTCGAGACCCTTCTTCAAACTGAAGAAGGGTCTCGACCCGAAACGTCACCTATTCCTTCGCTCCATAGATGCTGCCTCACTCGCTGAGTTTCTCCAGCATTTTTGTCTATCTTCCTAATTCCTTGCTGCTCTGTACAGATTTTGCTGGTAAATAATCTTACTGCAACACCACCTGGTTGGACGCAGAATTGCACAAATCAGCCATATAAATGCACATTAAATGCACTGTGGGTGAATTGGTAGCTCCTGAGCCTGACAGCAGACTCCTGAAATTCGTAAGAATACCATTTCCAATAATTGGCATTCCGTAACTTGATACACAAAACTTCAGCCAAGAAAGGTGTGTGTGGGATGGGATTTTTGGACATTAGACCTAAGGGACATAGTATTGAAACAGGCCCTTCAGCCCATTGAGTCTGCGCCGATCAGCGATCACCGCGTGCACTAGTTCCATCCTACACAGCAGAGACAATTTACAAAGCCAATTAATCTACAAACCAATTTGTAGATACTCAGCAGCATAATATCACCACTATTTTCCTTAATTCTATCCAAAAAGAGTCTTTGATGCCTCACATTATGCAGCTTCTTTTGCTACAACAGTTTATGTGGTCGATACCATCACTGCCAACAGTCTGAAGAAGGGTCCCTACAAGAACATCACCTATCCACGCTCTCCAGGGACGCTTAGGGTCGGGACCCCGATTCTCTTTAATATCTCGCGGTCTTGAATGGTGCTGTTCTCAAATCCTGTGATGCATTCTGATAAAATGCCTTCTAAGGAAGTAGAGGCATTGGTGTGATTTCTTGGCCATTGCTTCGATGTGGCGGGTCCAGGACAAATTGCTGGTGATATTTATTCCAAAGAACTTGAAGTTTTTGACCATCTCAACTTCAGTGCCATCAATGTATACTGGAGTGTGTGCGGGGCCCAATTGGGAAACATTTTCATAGAAATATAAATAAATAATTATAAATGAGTCACGTGTTGTGAGTAATATGACAATTCGGGGGAGAGTTCCTTTCACAGCGTGTGGGGAGTCTAGCCAGGGGTAAAGTTGCGGGGAGGGCAGGAGCGTTGAGAAGGAGGGGGTCGGGTTCATGCCAGTAACTCACTCACCGCTGCTGCGGCGCTCCGGGCGCGGAGCCACCACATTGTGGCCGGGGAGGAAAGCAGCTCGCCTACGAACGGCCTCCATCACCGGACAGCGGATCCGACTGCCATCTCAGCGCCTTCTGCCGGCCCGCTCACCTCTGGCAGTGCTCTCCGTCTGAACAGTGAGGGGACAAGCTCAAGAGCAAAGATCATAGAGTGGAGCTGGTCAGCGGGTGATGGATAACATCACAGCGTGTGGTGGAGCTTACTCCTGTGTCAGCGTAAACAAGGGATCAATTGAGGTTACTCGCACTGACATATGGAGTAAGCTCCACTGCCCGCTGTCCTGTTATCCATCGCCCGCTGACCCGCTCTTGAGCTGGATGAGCTGGATGATCCCCAGCCTACCCCCTCCTTCTCAACGCTCCTGCCCTCCCCGCAACTTTACACCTGGACAGACTACCCACATGCTCTGAAAGGAACTCCCGCCCCCCAGCAGCGCTGTCCTTTTACAGTCGCTTCCCACTTTACAGCCGCTTCCCATCAGCTGCTAGCAATGAGGGATAAGACTTGGCTATCCCTCGGTACAGCAACCTCGTTCTTGATGTTGCTGTACTGAGGGATAACGAAGTCTATCTTTCTTGGCTAACAACCTAACCTTCGGCCTCCAAGATGCAGGTACATTTTCAAGCAATGTTACAAAATTTTGAGATTTTAAAAATCAAGTCTGCAATTTATCCCATCAGATAAAGCATAAAAAGAAGTTTAATTTGACACCTAATTCACTTTCATATCTTCAGTATTAAAAGAAGTTATGGCCATTTTCATACTCGGAAATTAGCATCTTGTTCCCTATTGCTTTTCCATTGACTTAACACAAAAGCTGTGATCGAGGACAGTCAAAAGCCCATAACGTTCTTAAAAATTAAGAGAACTGAATGACATTTTCAGTTATTATAGATTGAAGCATTCTGAAACAAATATAAACTTGGATGACCTGAAATTTTACTTGGATGACCTGAAATTAAAGCATATAATTAGTTAATTACATAATTATAGCTAATTACAAAATTGACCGTTGTGACGGAAATAGTAATAAACACCCAGACTGCCTTGAAAATTCAAAAAGTGATATTTTCAAGATCAGATCTTTAATATTATTGTATTATATGCTGTAAGTCTGTAACAGATAGGTAAATAAATTACAATTTCTAGCAATAGACCAGGTCTTTATGGAGAAGATCAGTTGCTAGTTGGTACATTGGTATACCATAACCAGTAGCATCATCATACTCCTCAGATTGTAACCAATAAGCAACTCTGTACACCTTGTTTTTCCTCAACTTTTCAATTTTGGCATTGTAAACTACAAGTTTTTGCTCTTCAAACCACGCATGACATGCCTTTCTGCCCACTACTTTCCCATTAAGAATGTCCTGTAGATTCAATTTCTTAAGAAAAATATAATTTTTAAAAATAGCCTGTATCCAAATAACAAACTAATCCCATTCACACAAGAATTCACAATATAACATGATTTTTAAATCTCACTGTCATGAATTTATATGCCAGATGGAAGGAATTTAATGTTTAATTCCCATAAATTAATCTAGAAACATCCACTCAAGATAATCAAAATTATTTTTTGCACATTACATGTGGCTAAAACTGTTGTGTATATTTAGTATAAAAATATTGACTATGGATAGACAATAACACAAAATATAGACGATTTAGTTGCTCTTATGACATGATTGTCCAACAAAAATGAGCATTTAAATCATCTTGCGAGTGGGTGTTTCTGAAATGCGATCGATTGGAACGTTGGGTGAACTCGCACAGTGGGAGAGGGCTTGAGGCAGCATCTATGGAGCGAAGGAAATAGCCGGGTCTGAAGAAGGGTTTCGACCCGAAACGTTGCATATTTCCTTCGCTCCATAGATGCTGCCTCACCCACTAAGTTTCTCCAGCATTTTTGTCTACCGCAAAACGTCAATGATTCCGGGAATGCCGAGAGAGCTAGAGAGAGAGACGAGATTGGGAACGGGAGAGAGAGAGTGCGCGAGAGAGAGGGGGAGGGAGAGAGCGAAAGACAGAGAGACACAATGTGGGTCGGTAGGTAAATTGAATGACTAACCTGCTGCAGACCAAGAATCTCTCCAAGAAGAAGTCCTCAATCATGATGATGAGTTTTAAGAAATTCTCAATGTGTCATCAATGCATCGATCTACATTCCTCAGTAAATGTAATTATGTTTTGAAGAAGTGTTAATGACGCCGCGTGAATTGTATTCAAAGGAACACAGCGTCATTAATACTTCTTCAAAATCACAATTACATTTACTGAGGAATGTGAATCGATGCATTGATGACACATTGTATAACTACTTGTTAACAACTGGCTGTTAACAAGTGCTACAGTAGTAGTTAACACATCGTTTGTGTCTGATGGCCGTGCAGCGCTTGTTATCCATGTAAGTTTTGTAAAAAAATACGTATGGCAAATGTTTTTAAAAAAATCTTTATTTAACAAAGCGAATTTGTATTTCCATATGAAATACGGAGAATTAACGCCCAATTTAGAAAAATCGGTCCAATCGGCTTAAGGCCGGCCCTGAGTGTGTGTACTGGTTCGCTTCCTAAAGTCAATCACAATCACCTTTGTGTCTTTTTTTGTAAACCAGCAGCTGGAGTTCCTAGTTTCTCCATTTTGACTGCTCCATTGTAAATTCTCCACAAGGTATGCCTACTTTGAAGAAGTTTTCCTCTCTCCGACAGTCTGAAGAGTTCCAACCCGAAACGTCACCTATTCATGTTCTCCACGGATACTCCCTGACCCGCTGAGTTACTCCAGTACTTTGTGTCCTTTTTTTTGTAAACCAGCATCTGCAGTTCCGTGTTTCTAAATTAAATACAAAACCTGATGAAAACCCCAGAATAATGGATAGTAATTACTAAATTTAAATTGTTAAGATCTTCAGGTATCAAAAGAGACCATAATATTAAAGCATTGCAAAATTTTGTAAATGAGAATCGGGAGTAGATAAAGTTAAAGCAATACTACATTATTCAATGTCGTTTTTTACACAGAATGGAGGAAGAGTGAATAGCATAAGTGATAGGAGTAGAATTTGCTGATGATACAAAAGTGGGTGGTTTTGCAGATAGTGAAGATGGTTGTGAAAGATTGCAGCAGGATCTTGATCGATTGACCAGGTGGGCTGAGGAATGGTTGATGGAATTTAATACAGAGAAATGTGAGGTGTTGTATATTGGGACGTCTAAAAAGGGCAGGTAGGCCTCTGGGGATTGTTGTAGAGCAGAGGGATCTAGGAGTGCAGGTGAATGGTTCCTTGATGATCAAGTCGCAGGTAGATAAGGTAGTGAAAGGCTTTTGGCACATTGGGCTTCATTAGTCAGAGTATTGAGTATAGAAGTTTGGAGGTCATGTTGCAGTTGCACAAGATGTTGATGAGACCGCATTTAGAGTATTATGTTCAGTTCTGGGAACCATGTTATAGGAAAGATATTTTGTCAAGCTTGAAAGGGTTCAGCGAAGATTTACGAGGATGTTGCCAGGACTAGAGTGTGTAAGCTATAGGAAGAGGTTGGGCAGGCTGGGTCTCTATTCCTTTGAGCGCAGGAGGATGAGGGGTGATCTTATACAGGTGTATAAAATCATGAGAGGACTAGATCGGGTAAATACACAGAATCTCTTACCCAGAGTAGGGGAATCGGGGACCAGAGGACATAGGTTCAAGGTGAAGGGGAAGAGATTTAATAGGAATCTGAGGTGTAACATTTTCACACAAAGGGTGGTGGATGTATTGAACAAGCTGCCAGAGGAGATAGTTGAGGCTGGGACTATCCCAACGCTTAAGAAACAATTAGACTGGTAGATGGATAGGACAGGTTTGGAGGGATATGGACCAAGCGCAGGCAGGTGGGACTAGTGTAGCTGGGACATGTTGGCTGGTGTGGGCAAGTTGGGCCTAAGGGCCTGTTTCCACACTGTCACTGTATGACTATGACTCTAATTATGCCATTCGCCCCATCAAATCTACTCCACCATTCAATCATTGCTGATCTATCTTTCCCTCCCAATCCCATTCTCCTGCCTTCTCCCCATAACCTCTGACACCTGTACTAATCAAGAATCTATCTATCTCTGCCATAATATATATCCACTGACTTTGCCTCCACAGCCTTCTGTGGCAAAGAATTCTACAGATTCACCACCCCCTGACTAAAGAAATTCCTCTTCATCTCCTTTCTAAAAGAACGTCCTTTATTCTGAGGCTATGACCTCTAGTTCTAGACTCTCCCAGTAGGGGAAACATCCTTTCCACATCCACTTTATCAAAGCCTTTCACTAATCTATACTTTTCAATGAGGTCCCCCCTCATTCTTATAAACTCTGGCGAATATAGGACCAGTGCCTACAAATGCTCATCATATGTTAAATATGCCTGCATTTCTTGTGCTACACGGGAATACCAGGATGTTTCAGGTGTTTAAGGGAACTATGTGTGTGGGAAGTACCCCTACCTGCTCATGCTCAGGATTTTTGATGTTTAGGAACATTTGGAATCACTGCAGGAACTCAGGAGGATATTCTGGATCATACGTGGCAGAAGATGGTCAGATCACAGTCACATGATGCTCAGGATACAAAGTCTTAGTCTACTTATCATTTTGTTCTGGGACCTTTGCTAAACTCCTCATCTTGATACTCCTGATTCTTTGGCTTCTTGCAGGTTTTATGCTCCCTGTCCACCGTTTTCATTCGTTTGCATTGAGTTTGCCGTCTTTTCAGCAGTTAGATTGTACTGACATGAAACCAACAGTTACTCTGTTTGATCCTTGGGAATAATTCAGAAGCATCAGTGCCCGTCCTATATCTTTGTTCAGGCATGCACATTGCACATTCTTGGCTCAGTTTTTGTGCGTGTCAAGTGCAATGTTACAACATTTTACAATGTTACAAAATGTTACAATGTTATAGCAATGTTACAAAATTTTGAGATTAAAAAAATCAAGTCTGAAATTTATCCCATCGGATAAAGCATAAAAAGAAGTTTAATTTGACACCTAATTCACTTTCATATCTTCAGTATTAAAAAGTTATGGCCATTTTCATACTCTGAAATTAGCATCTTGTTCCCAATTGCTTTTCATTGACTTAACACAAAAGCTGTGATCGAGGACAGTCAAAAGCCCATAACTTCCTTAAAAATTAAGAGAACTGAATACAATTTTCAGTTATTATTGATTGAAGCATTCTGAAACAAATATGAAACAATCTTACTTGGATGATGTAGATGACATGTGCATGTACCTTTAACATAGTGACCACTCCCCACATCACTAGTATAATTACAACCTTCCCACCCAGTGCTCGCTCTCTCTGGTTCCGGTGACAGACCACGAACAGCTAGGGCAGTAAAGTATGTGTATCATGAATAAACAGTAGTAAGACACAGTGTGTTATGACGCCTCTTTACATGGTGTCAGCTTCGTACCTTTGCGCCTCCAGTTTATCGTTTTTTCTTTACTTTGGACCCGTTTCCCCATTTTTTAAATCTCCCGTGCCATGGCTACTTCTTGCCGCAAACCCGACATGCTTGTCTTCGACTCGGACATTGCCCATCGGTGGGTGTCTTTAGACGTGACTTTCAACACTACGCCACGATCGCCCATCCTGCTGCCACCCCTGCTACACGGGCTTCTCTGCTTCTCAACCTGGCTGGTCCTGATGCCCTGGAACGGGCTGAATTGTTTGTCTATGGTGCAGGTGAAGATGCTCAGGACCCGGTATGTCTTATGGCTAAGTTTACCGCTATGTGCGACATCCCACTAACTGCATTCTAGAGCGTTTTAAAATGTTCACCTGGCGTCAGATCTCTGGAGAGTCAATCGATAACTATATCGCCGCGTTGCGTCACCTGGCCAGGCGTTGCAGCCTGGACACGCTGACCCCCGATCAACTGACCCGGGACATTTTAGTGTATGGTCTTCAAGATGAAAAACTAAGGGCTGAACTTCTGCGGAAGCATGACCTGTCTTTAGCCGATGCTCTGCACGCCTCCCGCATGGCTGAGGCTGTCGCCTCGGCAGTGTCGTCTGCTGATCATGACATTAACTTTACCAGTGTTCCTGGCCGCCGGCGGAACGCTGGCCCGCAACGGCAACGGGAGTCCCCTGTACCCGGGGGTAGCAGCCCACAGTGGTGCCCCAACTGCAACTTTACCTCCCATCAGTCTAATGTGTGCCCTGCACTGGGAAAAACGTGCAATTTTTGCAGGAAATTGAACCATTTCTCTGCAGCCTGTCACTCTTGTGGGAAGCCAGTTCCTGCTCCACGCCGAATGTTAAACAACCTTGCTCGAGCTGATAGCGCGTTTGCTTCACAGTTCCAGCCTGATGAACTCCCTTTGTCCGATATAAGTTCCTCCCAGGGGGAGACCAGCATATTTTCAGTGTTGGATGCACCTGCACTGATAACGGACCCTTCGGTTCGCGTTACTGTCAACGGTTCGACCTTCAACGCCAAACTCGACACGGGGGCCGTGACCAATGTAATGTCAATAGGCCTCTTCAGGAAGATAAGGACTGATGAGAAAGTTGCTCCCGATCACTCCCTGTTGCATGCCTACGGGGGAGGCGTTCTCGTTCCGGTGGAGAGGGCTACCCTGCACTGCAAGGTACTGCGTGCCTCTCGGCCCCTCACTTTTTATCTACTGGATATAAACAACATCACCCTGTTGGACGCCCGGGCGTGCCAGGACCTCGGCTTGGTCTCTTTCCACCGTGATATCCACCAGGTGCGGACCCTTATGGACCCCCTGCGCGAATACCCTGACCGTTTTGATGACAAGCTGGGCAAGCTGCCCTGCAGCTACAAGATCGTTGTCGACCCCGGTGTTGAACCTATGGTCCGTCCACCGCACCGCGTCTCCTTCGCCATGAAGGACAAGGTGGAATCAACGCTGCTCAACATGGTTACCATGGGCATCCTAAAGGAGGTGAGCGAACCCACCCGGTGGGTCTCCACCATGGTTGTTGCTGCAAAAAAGGACAAAAGTGAAATTCGCATTTGCATCAACCCCAAAGACCTGAACCTTGCCATCAGACGCCCTCATTACCCCATGCGAACAGTGGAGGACGTCGCTGCACAGGTTGGCCCGGCCACTGTCTTTTTGGTTCTCGATGCCAAGAGCTCCTTCTGGCAGATACCGCTGGACGAGCGGTCCTCCTACCTGACTACCTTCGGCACACCTTTCGGCAGGTTCCGATTCCTCCGCATGCCATTCGGGATCAACTCTGCCAGCGAGGTCTTCCAGCGGACGATGGAGCAGCTGTTCGCCGGTCTGCCGTGTGCTATCATCGTTGACGACATCCTGGTCTACGGTAAGGACGTTGCTGAGCACGATCTCCACCTCCGTCAAGTCCTGGACCGGGCCCGTGAAATCAACCTCAAACTAAATCCAAAAAAGTGCCGTTTCCGCGTCCCGGAGGTCACCTATGTGGGCCACGTCTTTACCGCATCGGGGTTGAAGCCTGACCCGCAGAAGACGACCGCGGTCTCCGGGATGTCTTCGCCCACCGACGTGCCCAGCCTGCAGCGTTTCCTGGGCATGGTTAATTACCTGGGGAAGTTCATCCCCGACCTCAGCGAGCTGAGCACGCCCCTGAGGGAGTTGATCAAGAAGGACACTGCCTGGGCCTGGCTTCCGCATCACCAGAAAGCTTTCGACATTCTGAAGTCCAGGCTGGCCAGTACCCTCACTCTCCAATTCTTCGATCTGCAGCGTCCCATTGTTCTTACCTGCAACGCCTCCAAGTTCGGTCTTGGTGCTGCTTGCCTGCAGCTCCACGATGGCCTGCAGCTGCCTGTTTCCTACGCTTCCCGCACCATGACCCCTGCCGAGCAGCGCTATGCTCAGATAGAGAAGGAGCTGCTTGCTGTGGCGTTTGCCTGCTCCAAGTTCAAGGATTATATTCTGGGAAACAGCTTCACGATCGAAACCGACCATCAGCCGCTGGTCTCTATCCTCAACAAGCCGATCCACGTTGCCTCGTCCCGTTTGCAGCGCATGATGTTGCAGCTCCAGCGTTTTACGTTCAAAATTGTATATCGCAAGGGCAAGGACATGTTTGTGGCTGACACGCTGTCCCGCGCACCGCTAACGTCCACCGATCGCCATCCATATGAATCGTCTGACCTGATGGTGCTCAACGTCAACATTGTGCCTTCCCAGCAGATGCAGTCCCTGGTCAGCAACACTGCCAAGGATCCTGCCCTGCAGCAGCTTGCCGACGTCATCACGCAGGGCTGGCCAGACCGTCGTTCATCCTTGCCGCCTGGAGTCGTGCCCTACTTCCTGGTCCGTGACGAACTCGTGCTGCACGACGGCGTGGTCGTGAAGGTACACAAGGTCGTCGTGCCTGCTGCCCTGCGTGACCAATACTTTCAGACCGCCCATCGCGGTCATCCTGGGGCCGAGGCCACCCTATCCCAGGCCCAGAGTTTGTTCTACTGGCCCAGCATGGCCCAAGACATCCGGGAGAGGGTCTCCGCTTGCTCTGTCTGCAATAGCCTCGCTCCCCATCAGCAACGGCAGCCGCTTCTGCAACAGCCTGCCCCGGAGCTGCCCTGGATGACCGTCGCCGCTGACATTTTTGAGTGGCGTGGCAAGCACTTCCTGGTTCTTGTGGACTCGTACTCCAGCTGGTTCGAGGTTGGCTGCACTCCCTCACCTCTTCGGCCGTTATCGGGAAGCTGCGCCAACACTTCGGAACCTTTGGCACCCCGGCAAGTCTTCAATCGGACAACGGCAGCCAGTTCTCGAGTGCCGAATTTCGGCGTTTCGCTGCCGGCTGGAACTTCCGACACTATACCAGCAGCCCAGAGTACCCACAAAGCAACGGCTTGGCAGAGCGCGCTGTCCGCAGTGCTAAGGACTTGCTGGAACATTGTAGGCTGTCCCATTCTGACTTTTACCTGGCCCTCCTCAACCTTCGGAACATTTGCCGCGACACTGCATTGGGTTCCCCTGCACAACGGCTGATGTCTCGCACTACGAGACCTCCGATCCCAGTGACCCAGCGGTCCCTCATTCCCTCTGTTCTCCAGCTCGCTGCTGTCCAGGAGCGCATTGCCCTCAAGCAAGAAATCCAAAAGCGCTCCCACAACCAGTCCTGCCGTCCCCTCCCGCCTCTTTTCCCTGGCCAAGTCGTCCGGATGCAGTCCCCCTCCGGTCACCCCAAGCTTGCCATCGTCGTCGGTACTGCTGGTTCGCCGCGGTCCTATCTAGTCGACCATGACGGTACTATTTACCGCCAGTCCCGCCAACATCTGCGGCTTGTTAACGAGCCCCCGCCGCCGCCTGCAGACCCCTTTTCCCCCCCACTGTCTGCCACGTTGCCTGCCCCTCCACGTATGCCCCGCTCTCCACCAGCCAGTCCTCCCTCACCTGCCCGTCTTCCCGCTACTGCTCCTGCTTCCCCTGCTTTGTCTCCGCTTTCTCTTTCTCCTCCTGGTTCCCCGGTTCTCTCACCCGCGCCTGCTCCTACTCAAGTTCCTCCTGCAGAGGGGGGAAATGGCGAGCTGCGTACCCGGTCCGGGCGGGTGGTCAGGCCGCCTGTCCGTTATGGTGATTTTGCTTAACTGTTTGCTCACCTGCTCGTAGCGTATGAGACGTGGTCGCCTTGTCACTACTGTATTGCTTTTTATTTCCAAGGGGAAGGATGTAGATGACATGTGCATGTACCTTTAACATAGTGACCTCACCACTACTAACCACTCCCCACATCACTAGTATAATTACAACCTTCCCACCCAGTGCTCGCTCTCTCTGGTTCCGGTGACAGACCACGAACAGCTAGGCAATAAAGTATGTGTATCATGAATAAACAGTAGTAAAGACACAGTGTGTTATGACGCCTCTTTACAGATGACCTGAAATTAAAGCATATAATTAGTTAGTTACCTAATTGTAACTAATTACAAAACTCAATTACCAGATAAACATTTATCCATTTCTTAAGAAAAGGTTAACATTTTTAAATAGCCTAAGTGTCCAAATAACATTCACACAAGAATTCACAATATAACATGATTTTTAAATCTCGTTGTCATGAATTTATTGGCCAAATGGAAGGAATTTAGCGTTTAATTCCCGTAAATTAATGCCCATTTTAATCATCTTGCGAGTGGGATTTTGTGGAACGCGATCGATTTTAACGTTGCATTTGCGGTGAATTTAAACCCCATATCGGCAGGAAATACTGCCGGTTCGTATGGGGCCTAAATCACCTTTTCGCAACGTAAAATTTGGATTAATGTAATCCTAAGAAGCACATTTATATGTAAAATAAACGGCTTACCTTTATCTGTCCCGTACGTGAGATCCGTCCCGTTGTCGGCGTTGACGGCTTTAGAAGTCGATTTTTATTTTACTCCTGCTATTAAATTATCCAGCGATGTTTTTAAAAAACTTGATAAAACGCAAGTCGGATCGATTATTCTTCAGCAGCTAAACAGCCTGACAAAGATCGACTTCGACAGGCAGGAGAAAACGGCATTGAAATCCCGCCCCCCTCTCAAAGACGCCAAAGTCGCGCACACAGCCACTGGCAGAACTGCAGCGCCGCTGAAGGTAAGTTTTGTAACCTACCTATATGTCATCGATCGAAAATGATACCCTGAGTAATTTCAGAAATTCCTGTCAGACCCAGTGCGCCCTGGTCGCTTAGGGTAAATTGATAATGGCTAATTAGTGTAGTTCTAGTTTCAAACGGGCAATGTTTAAAATTGGTTGCTTTTTCCTGACTGGAGTGACCATACATTTGTACAGGAGAGAAGTGTGTCTCTGGCTAAATGTAGCTGGAAAAGAAGATAGGTCATTTTAAATGATAAGATGAAGTTCGACAATTGTGGGGTCATTTTGAACTGGGAATTATGTCAGCAGATGTTACATTAATAACATTTTTGTGACCAAAATTATAAGGGCAGTTTTAATTTATGCATGTGGTGTTTGAAAGCAAAACACATTTAATCATTCATTATGTGTACACCAATGTCTTCAAACCTTGTTCAGGGGCTGCGGATCATTTTTGAAAGTGGGGGACTGGGCGATCACTGATCACTGGCCTTGGGGGTACCCGGCGAGGGAGTGGAGCGGCTGAGTGGGGGGAGGGTGCCCCCCTCCCATGGTAGGGCCTTTTTGAAATTTGATGTATTAAAATCATGTTTTAGTGCATTGTAGAAGTATGATTTCAATGTTTTTTGTTTGAAGTATTTTTAAGGTAATGTAGGGACACATGAGAGATAGGAACATGAGAGATAGGAGCAGGTGATTATTATTTTTGTTATTGCTCGACCTCCAAAACCTGGGGGATAATAATACAGGCCATCCCCCACCTCAAAAAGTGGGGGGATATATCCCCCATCCCCCCCCCCCCCGGGTCGACGCCAGTGCCTTCCATGGTACAGAAATATTGACAAAAAACTGTGTTATAATTTCAAGTGCTATTATTTTTTTGTCGTTGGAAAAAGGGACAAGAAATAATCATAACATTTCCTGATTTTGCAAAGTCATACAAATTATGTTTTGCTCGGGGGAAAAAATCAGAGTATTTTTAAAGTATGCGTTCTCCTTTTGACGTATATTTCATTTTGATTTGAATTTAGAATCACCAAACCATGACATGAATAAAGGGGGTATATGTTTGTGAAAACGTTACTTTTTAAAAAGTAAGACTTTCGAGATCTAAAATGCATTAGAAATATACATAAAATGAAGGGAAAAGATTTCATGGGAATCTGAGGGGTAACTTTTTCCACACAAAGGGTGGTGGGTGAATGGAACAAGCTGCCAGAGGAGGTAGTTCAGGCAGGGACTATCCCAACATTTAAGAAACAGTTAGACTGATACATGGATAGGACAGGTTTGGAGAGATATGGACCAAAAGCAGGTAGTGTAGCTGGGACATGTTGGTAGGTGTGGGCAAGTTGAGCTGAAGGGCCTGTTTTTACACTGTATCACTCTATGACTACATTATACCTCCACCATGCATGAATGCTTCAAAATCAAGTGGTCGAGTTTTATTGCCATATACTCAAGCATAGAAACATAGAAAAGACGTGCAGGAATAGGCCATTCGGCCCTTCAAGCCAGCACTGCCATTCAATATGATCATGGCTGTTCATCTAAAATCAGTACCCCTTTCCTGTTTTTTCCCCATATCCCTTGATTTTGCTAGCCCCAAGAACTAAATGTAACTCTCTCTTGAAAACATCCAATGAATTGGCCTCCACTGCTTTCTGTGGCAGAGAATTCCACAGATTCACAACTCTCTGGGTGAATAAAGTTTGTCCTCATCTCAGTCCTAAATGGCCTACACATTATTCTGAAACTGTGGCCCCTGGTTCTGGATTCCCCCAACATCGGGAACATTTTTCATGCGGTTATAGTCAGTGAACATCTAGCAGGCAAGCAGGATGCTTTCTCCAACCACCCCCATTTGAAGGCCACTATCTTCCACCGCTTCTACCCAGTGCTTGGTACCTACTTTCAGCAGCCACTGGTTGTCCTCCAAGATGCACCGAGCTGCAGCCTGGTCCATGCCGGAATTTGGTGCAGAGACTCTCACGGCAGCAGCACAATGCTTCCGACGCCTTTGACGGCCCGGGACTCTTGCACTGAGGCTGCGCCATGGCCGGAGCTTCAGCAAGCGACTCGCCAGCCCGGCAAACACTCGCCAGCCCCGGCTCCTTCCGCATCTGCCCCCACCGCTGCTTCTGCTTCAATCCCTCCCTCCACCCTGGCTCTCCAACACCCACGACCAGGTTGCTCAGAGCACAGCAGCGCCTTGCCCAAAGCTGGAAACATTGAAACATGTCTAGTCAAAAAAGTGTGTGTGTGTGTGTGTGGGGGGGGGGGGGGGGGGGGGGAGGCTGCAGCTCCCCCGGTTCCGCGGCCCATGTAATGTTCAGATAAACATTATTTACACCTGACCCTGCAATTAACAACCCAAATTTAGTTAGTCATAAATTATGGAAACAGACCATTCGGTCCAACTTCCCCACACCAACCAACATGTCCCATCTCCACTAGTCCCACCTGCCAGCATTTGGCCCATATCCCTCTAAACATTTCCTATCCATGTACCTTTCTAAATGTTTCGTAAATGTTGCGATCGTACCTGCCTCAACTACCTTCTCTGGCAGCTCGTTCCATATACCCACCACCCTTTGTGTGAAAAAGTTACCCCTCAGGTTCTTATTAAATTTTCCCCTCACCTTAAGCTATGTACTCTGGTTCTCGATTCTCCTACTGTGAGCAAGAGACTGTGTTTTCCCAATCTATTCCTCTCATGATTTTGTACGTTAGTTGTTGGTATACCACTTCCCATTTTAAATCTATATTACTCCTGCCTAACAACAGCAACACCCACTGAAGCAGTGCCTGTTGTGAGTGTGATTGACAATTTATTAGCCATTTGAATGAAGTGGTGCCACACGAGTAAGCACTGTCAAAACACATCTCCATCAAATTATTCAGGCCAAGAAAATGTGAAACAACCAGTCAGTCAGACCAGCTGCAACCTCTGGTTTCCCAGAAAATGCCATCCTGCTGGCTCATGGCACCACCTAGTGATGTATAAATAAATTACACCCTTATTCTGAGTTTTTTTGTCCCTCTAATTTTGATCATAGAGCTGTACAAAGTCATGAGAGGAATAGATTGGATAGACGCACAGTGTCTCTTGCTCAGAGTATGGAAATTGAGAACCAGAGGTTTAACGTGAGGGAGAAAAATTTAATAGGAACCTGAGGAGTAACTTTTTCACACAGAGGGTGGTGTGTGTATGGAGCGAGCTGTCGAAGGAGGGTGTCGGGGAAGGGATTATCGCAACGTTTAGACAGGTACATGGACAGGACAGGTTTAGAGGGATACTAGACCAAATGCAGACCCGTTGGGTCTGCTCCCCCAACGTAATATTCCAGCACTCACCCGTTCCCCCAATGCAACCCGTTTGCCTTTTTAAAAAACTTTAATAATGAATAACTCGGGGGGAGGGGCAGGTGGTGTGGCACTCGGCAGCTTGAGAGCCCATTGTGATTGGTGCACTGGAGGTGGGATGGGGGGAGGGGGCGGTGGGGTGGGGTGGAGTGGAGGGGTGGAGGGGGGGGGGCGAGAGGCGGAGGGGGGACGGAGCACTGGAGTGCCCCTCCCTCCCGGAGTGGTCCGTCCTGCCTTGCAAGTGCATTGCGACGTCACTTGGATTTTTGTTTAAAATGGGTAAGTTTGAAGAAATCGGGCTGTTTTAAATTTCAACGATTAATCTTCGGAAATATAGGTGGAAATGCGACGGAAAGATGTTTATCGCCACCACGGGAAAACGTGAGTAGGATGTGTGAAAATGGGAAGGCTGTGGCCTAGCGTTTGGAAGAAGATGGGAATTATGAAGTATTTTAGTTATATAGAGATGGGCAAACGCAGGCAGGTGGGGCTAGTGGTAGATGGGACATGGGCAAGTTGGGCTGAAGGGGCTGTTTACACGCTGTGTAATTACGATTCCATGACTAATCTAATATGAGTTATGAAAACGCAAAATCAATTCAAACTCTAAAACGTCTAACAATTGACATATTTTCTGATGAGAACGGAACATTAAGATGGGAGTCTGAGTTTTAAATTATTTGCACCTGCAACAAGCAAATCTACCTTAAATACTTTAATTAGCTAAGTGCTTGTATCATTTTGAATGGGAATAAAGACAACATAAATTGTTTTATCAACATTTTAGTGACCAAAATTGCAAACCAATATTGTGTGAATACAAGGAACTGCAGATGCTGGTTCACAAAAAAAAGACACAAGGTGCTGGAGTAATTCACCAAACGTCACCTATCCATGTTCACCAGAGATGCAACCTGATCCGCTGAGTTACTCCAGCACTTTGTGCCCTTCTTAATATTGTGTGAATTCTTCGGATTTGGAAAGAGAGGCTGTTAAAACTAAAAAAATTCCATTTAAGCCACAACTAGAATATTGCATAAGTTCTGATCACCTTAGTTTGGAAGAATATGAAAGTCTCCGAGACTGTGCAGAAAATATTTACTTAAATGGTTCCATGAATGAGAAACCTCTGAGCTCAGAGAAACAAAAATTGTTCTCCTTGGAGCATATAAGGCTGAGAGGACATTGGTAGAGAGTATAAGATCACAACTGATTTAAGGTATGCAAAGGAAATCCCGCTGGTCCATCGGTGGATTTTCAAGGAACAATAGATGTGGATTAAAAATTTTAGCCAAAATTTGCAAGAACAATTTGGACTAAGAAGAGTTAAGATTTGGAGTTTGCTTCCTGCAGGGAATGTCGCAAGAGAATCCATTAGCAATGTCAACGGAATAAGCAAGTTCGGTATTCCGAAAAACGCAAGCAATCATGCAAAAACGCAAGCTCACAAGTGTCCCATCCCTGTCCGGGGGCGGCCGGAGATGTGGCGGGGTAACTCTGGACTGACGGGACACCAGCCCGTTGCAGTGGCGGCCCAGGCTTACAGCCAGCGCGGAGAAGAAGCGCAAACTCCACTGCTCCGGGCCGGTGTCCCGTTCAGTCCAGGGCTGTCGGTTAACCCGGCGGGACAGGCAGAGTTGAGTTAGAGTTAGCGCTTCTTCTCCGCGCTGGCTGTGAACCTGGGCCGCCACTACAACGGGCCGGTGTCCCGTCAGTTCAGGGACACTCGGGAGGGAACGGGACGGTCCACTAGCAATTCAACAGGCTTGCAGCGCCGGAGACCCGGGTTCGATCCTGACTACGGAAGAAACGCAGGTCTGTATTCATGCAGCAGCACAGCTGCCGAGAATGTTTATCGCGAGTGAACTATGACCTGGGCATGCACAGTCGGAATACCAAACTCACTTATTGGCTACCGCTTGATAAGAATAACCTGCAGGGAATTGGAGAAGAAGCAGAGAAATAAAGTGAACATGATTGCTCTCTTGGTGAGGAGTTGAGTGATCTCCTCTGTCCTCATGATTCAATAATAAGGATCACTGTTGTTTCTAGGGGAATGCTAAAGGTCAGCATCAAGCTTCAGAGGCAATGGGAAGCTGGATGTGGATTAAAGTAACATTACTCTTTGTTTGTTGCATTAAGATGCCTCAGCTCCAACTGGAATCTCAGATGGCTATAGTTTCTATTCTGTGCTTTGAGCTGACTCACGATTATTAGCAAAGGGATGGGGGAAAAAAAATCAATTATCCTGTTGAACAGTCTTTACTCGGCAATGACCTACTTATTATTGGTTATGTACATTTTGACACAAGGCTCCACACATCCATATAGCCTTGACATAGAGTTGTATAGCACAGCATTGGGCCCTTTGGCCACTAGCTACATCCATGTTGACCCCCTTTCCCCTGACTCTAGACTGAAGAAGGTTCTCACCCATTCCTTCTCTCCAAAGATGCTGCCTGTCCCGCTGAGTTACTCCAGCATTTTGTGTCTATATTTGACCTCTTTGCCCTACACTAATCCCATTTCCTCACATTAGGAGCGTATTCTTCATACCATGGCTATATGTTTGTCTGTTTTAAATGGCTGAAACATAGAAATTGTATCTGATTTCACGACTTTTTCTGGCTGCACGTTTCGGATTGAACCACGAAAAGCCTGCCTCTAAAATCCCCTTTAAAAACGTTTGTCCTCTGAAATAGCTGGGTGCACTGAGTGGCAGTCGTATGTTGCAGCATGCTCAGGTACAAAAGATTCCGCAGAGGCTGTAGTAAGTGTGCGGTAGGAATGAGATTAAGAAGAGGGTGATGGTCTATACAGACTCAGTTGGCTAAAAGGCGTGTTTCTATGCTGCATCTCTATAATTCTCTGATGTGAAATGAAAGGTGGGAGCAATGAACAGGTGGGAAGGTGCCATGGGAAATTAAAGCTCATAAGGCTTTCTTAATGCTATTTACCCTCAGAAGTTTTATCTGTCCAAACAGTACGCTGGGTCCTTGTTATTTAAAGCCCATGCTGAACTCATACTACATAGCATGTAAAAACAGCTCAAGAAATCCCTCAGGAAATTCTGACGTTGCTACTTAAACAATTGTATTCCTGATCTTTATGGTTCTTGAGTGTTTATTTCCAAGATAGCAGGATGTGCTGAACAACTTGATGTGCAAACACCGAGGGCGGCATGGAGACACAGCGGGAGAGTTGCTGTCTTACAGCGCCAGAGACCCGAGTTCGATCTAGACTACCCGTGCTGTCTGTATGGAGTTTGTATGTACTCCTTATGACCACGTGGGTTTTCTCTACATGCTCCAGTTGCCTCCCACACCCCAAAGAAGTACAGGTTTGTATGTTAATTGGCTTCGGTAAAAATTGTAAATTGTCCCTCATATGTAGGATGGTGCTGGTGTACAGGGTTCATTGGTCGGTGCAGACTCAGTGGGCCGAAGGGCCTGTTTCCACCCTAAATCTCTTCAAAAAAAAACTTAAAGTCTGTTCCCAGTTATGGCATGAATGGTTGAATTTTCAGCATTGGTCGGGCTGGTTGTGCCAAATTGGGGGACTAACAATGAGTGAAGAAATGTAATCCTGGCCGACAGGAATGAATAGGCAGCAGGGCACTGTCAAAGGAAGCAGGAAATTGATGTCAGAGCCTATGCCTCCTAGTTCACCAGATATGATTTGAAACTATTCATTCCATCAGTCAACATTTCCCTGCAACAGTTGTTCATGTGATGTTAGAATTTTTTTTAATCCATTGCCCTGCCTGAGTGTTGCTCTCCTAACACTGAAAAAAACAACTCAATAGCATCCAGGACACAACAGGCCACTTGTTTGGTCCCTGTTCTCTGTCCTCCAAAGCCCACAATCTACCACTGGGGAGGACTAAGGCAGCAGTTACAAGGGAACACCACTATATGCAGATACCCATTAAGTCATACACCACTGTGCCTTGGAAATATATTTCTGTTCCTGCATTGTCACTGGGTCTACACCCTGGACCTGCAACAACACTGTGGAGGACTTTCTATAGAAAGGCTGCAATGGTTCAGGAAGATGACTCACCATCACATTCCCAAAGGCAATTTGGGATGATCAATAAATACTGGCCTTGCCAACAATACCAACAGCCCAAAAAACAAATAAATAAGAATCCAGCAAACAAAAATCATTCTTTCTTTCCTTTGAAAGTGCAGTGGGATATTTGAAAGAAAACAGACACCCCAATCTGCCTCCACCTCCACTCCTGTCCTCCGGGAAATAAGATGGACACTTTACTACTTTTATTGAACTGACGAGAATGCCTCAGCCAGCATCCACATATACACCTTGTTATGAAACCTCAACATCTCAGAAATCCAGAGAGATGCCAATTTTGGTTTTACAGTACCTTTATCATTTGATAGACAATTTTGATTCAGGCAAACAAACTATTTTCCCCATCTATATTTATAACCAATAAATTAACAATGAGAATAGAAATTCCATAAAACCCTCTTTTTTTTTCTACTGAGTAATTCCCCAGTAATTTTCTGGAGATTAATTTAAGCTTGCTGGAGGTTCCCAGCTAATTCTCCATGTTTAGCGACTTTAATTGAGCATGTTTCCCATCTCCCATTGAGCCTTGGAAAACGACCTGAAGTTCTGTGGTCAGGGGAAGCTTCCCTCGGGAAGCAGGGCATGGCAACCTTGGCTCACGGAAGTGGAGGAATGGCCATCAATAGCAACAGATGGCTCATTTGCAGTGGTCTTTGGTTGAGGTGCTGGAACATCCAAGTCTATCCATTCCCATCCATTCATCATTATATTATTAGCATGAGCTGAAATTAGCTGCGATATTTCTGGTTATAGACATTAGACAATAGGTGCAGGAGTAGGCCATTCAGCCCTTTGAGCCAGCACCACCATTCACTGTGATCATGGCTGATCATCCACACTCAGTACCCTGTTCCTGCCTTTTCCCCATATCCCCTGACTCCGCTATCTTTAAGAGGTCTATCCAACTCTCTCTTGAAAGCATACAGAGAATTGGCCCCCACTGCCTTCTGAGGCAGAGAATTCCACAGATTCACAACCCTCTGTGTGAAAAAAGTTGTCCTCATCTCCGTTCTAAATGGCTTACCCCTTATTCTTAAACTGTGGCCCCTGGTTCTGGACTCCCCCAACATCGGGAACATGTTCCTTGCGTCTGGCGTCTCCAAACCCTTAATAATCTTATATGTTTCAATTAGATCCCCTCTCATCCTAAGTTCCAGAGTATACAAGCCCAGCCGCTCCATTCTATCAACATATGACAGTCCCGCCATCCCGAGAATTAACCTCGTGAACCTACGCTGTACTCCCTCAATAGCAAGAACGTTCTTTCTCAAATTTGGAAACCGAAACTGCACACAATACTCCAGGTGTGGTCTCACTAGGGCCCTGTACAACTGCAGAAGGACCTCTTTGCTCCTATACTCAACTTCTCTTGTTATGAAGGCCAACATGCCATTTGCTTTCTTCACTGCCTGCTGTACCTGCATGCTTACTTTCAGTGACTGATGAACAAGGACCCCCCCGATCTCGTTGGACTTCCCCTTTTCCCTCTTGACACCATTCAGATAATAATCTGCCTTCCTGTTTTTGCCACCAAAGTGTATAACCTCACATTTATCCACGTTAAACTGCATCTGCTATGCATCTGCCCACTCACGCAACCTGTCCAAGGCACCCTGCATCCTTATAGCATTCTCCTCACAGTTCACACTGCCACCCAACTTTGTGTCATCGGCAAATTTGTTAATGTTACTTTTAATCCCTTCATCTAAACCATCAATGTATATTGTAAATTGCTGCGGTCCCAGCACCGAGCCTTGCGGTACCCCACTAGTCACTGCCAGCCATTCTGAAAGGGACCCGTTAATCCCTACTCTTTGTTTCCTGTCTGTCAATCAATTTTCTATCCATGTCAATACCCTACCCCCAATACCATGTGCTCTACCCCCACTCCATGCCCTGAAGGTGATCAAGAGCAGCAGCTTCAGTCAGAGACTGATTGCACCAATGTGCAAAACGGAGAGACATAGGAAGTCCTGTTTACCAGCTGCGATAAGGTTATATAATGCGCATAAATAACTGCACTTTTTAAAAATTAATTGTATTTTAACTTGTATTTTAACTTGTATTTTAACTTGTTAAATATGGAAGCTATTTGTGGTGTTATGTCTATCTTGAAGCTGTCGTGGCATTGTAATTTCCTGCAAAGGATTATTAAAGGTATAATCAATCAATCTAATTTTGCCCACTAATCTCATATGTGGGATCTTATCAAATGCTTACTGAAAGTCCAGGTACACTACATCCACTGGCTCTCCCTTGTCCATTTTCCTAGTTACATCCTAAAAAAATTCCAGAAGATTAGTCAAGCACGCTTTCCCCTTTGTAAATCCATGCGGACTCAGACTGATCCTGCTACTGCTATCCAAATGTGCTGCTATTTCATCTTTTATAATTGACTCCAGCATCTTCCCACCACCGATGTCAGGCCAACTGGTCTAAAATTCCCTGTTTTCTCTCTCCCGCCTTTCTTAAAAAGTGGGATAACATTAGCTAACCTCCAATCCACAGGATCCGGAATCTATAGAACATTGGAAAATGATCACCAATACGTCCACGATTTCTAGAGCCACTTCCTTAAGTACCCTGAGATGCAGACCATCAGGCCCTGGGGATTTATCAACCTTCAGTCCCATCAGTCTACCCAACACCATTTCCTGCCTAATGTGAATTTCACCCTAGATCCTCTGGCCACTAGTACATCAGGGAGATTGTTTGTGTCTTCCTGAGTGAAGACGGATCCAAAGCACCTGTTCAACTCATCTGCCATTTCCTTGTTCCCCACAGTAAATCAGTCTTCAAAGGTCCAACTTTGGTCTTAACTAATTTTTTTCCTCTTCACATACCTAAAGAAGCTAAGTTAATGCTGTATCTATTCATTTCAATAGCAACTGCTATTCAAACAACCTAATTTGCTATAAATCACTTTAAAATGCTGAAATGAAAGTGAAAAATGCTCTCTTTGCAATCCCATGTAATCACCTTACCCAGAATTAGAATCTCAGAATTCCAGAACAATTTCGGCATTTAATATTGGCTTCCTGCAATATGAGGATTCCTGCATCAAAATATATATCATTATTTGAAATACCCAATGGCTATGCCCAATTCCCAGTCTCTGATCGAATATTTCACAACAGGTTGTTTTCTATGCATAAAATAAATTAGACTGGCATGAACATTCTTTGTACAATATATAATCCTCTATTCACAGAAGCAATACCCTCTGGAAATTATTTCAAAGGAAATGATAATGTTTATTTCTACCCGAATGTATTTTAGGAAGAAACAATATCCCACAAGTATTACATCATTAATCTTTGTACTTGCTGGTTTTATAAATAATAATTTATATTTAGTTCTGTAATCCTCGGCCTAGCCTGTTGTTTCCGAGATGTCATTAATCTTTCATCTGATATTTCACTGAGCTATTATTCTTTTTCAGGGACTGATTGATGACCTGTTGGTGGGGATTAAACTAACCTGTTGAAATAGCATTTGAATGAAGTTAAAGGAAACCATACATCAGTAAATGACTCAAATATGAGTCACACCATGCTCTGTAATTGATAAAAACACCATGACTTGACTCAAGGGATCAAACATAACATTTTTTTAAATTTATGTAACATTAAATTTATACATGATAATCAAATCTGATGTTCCAATAAAAAAACATCACTGAATCATTCAGTGTTGTTTTACTCTCCACAGAGGCTGCCTGAGCTACTGAAAGCTACCAGCCCACTTTGATTTCATTCAAATTTGTACTATTTTCAATCGTCTTGTTTTTGGTGAAGATTATTTAAATGGAGAGTTGTTTTTGCAGAAGGCAATACGCAGAAAATTCAAATTATGTTTGTCTCTAGTTTTGTGATTTTTGTTTTTTTGCACGTTCTCTGAGGAAGACAGCATGAAAGAATTGGGAAGTGATCAACCATGGTAAACTGACACAAGAAGGGTCCCGACCCGAAACGTCGCCTATTTCCTTCGCTCCATAGATGCTGCCCCCCCACCTCCAGCCACAAACATTCACTCATGCTTTCAAACACACACACACTTACACACACACACACACATACCATCCTCAGCCCTCCAGTGCAAATAAAGGCATGTCACACATGGTGAAGAATAACAACTGAAATATTTATACTAAATTTATAATAACTGCTCTCAACACCTCAGAAGGTTCCATAGCATTTAAGTGCAATTGTTCTTAACATCAGCAAGATGACAAGGTTGTCAAAATGTGTAGGAAGGAACTGCAGATGCTGGTTTATACTGAAGATATGCATAAAATGCAAATGTAGCTCTTCCATTTCTCCAGAGATGCTGCTTGTCACACAAAGAGCTACTCCAGCTTTTTGTGTCTATCTTCGATTTAAACCAGCATCTGCAGTTCCTTCCTACACCTGGGTTTGATCCTGACTACGGGTCATCTGTACGGAGTTTGTACGTTCTCCCCGTGACCGCGTGGCGTGGTTTTCCTCGGCTGCTCCAGTTTCCTCCCACATTCCAAAGATGTACAGGTTTAATTTGGCTTTGGTAAAAATTGTAAATTGTCTCTAATCTGTAGGATCATAGTTGGCGCGGATTCAGTGGGCCAAAGGACCTGTTTCTGCGCAGTATCCCTAAACTAAAATAAACTAAAAGTATGAAAATAGGAGAAAATCAGATGCGAGGCATCTCAGCCTAGCATGACAACTGCTCTGCTCTTGACTGCCTGAACCTACAGAGACTGTTAAATACAACCTAGTATGTCACCGGCTCATCACTTCTTCCATCAGTCCATCTTCACAGCTCATTGCATCTGGTTTGCTTGGCACCCTTTTCTCTTTTCTATCTTCTAAGAGAAGCTTGAAAGCTTGGACAGATAAATTTAACAACAGCTTCTTCTCAAAACCTATCAGATTCCTGAACCGATCACCTCTTTCACACCCCATTCCTGATGGTGCTGCCACATACTACTCCTCTTAACTCCAGCACATTCAGCTGTTCTCTTATTGTACTTTCTTTTTTTTGTTGCACTACTTGGACTACATCTTGCACCATTCTTCTGTTTTGCACTGATCATATTTATTGTTACATTTACAGTATCATTACTGCATGCTATGTTTTAATTCCCTGAGCTTCCCATAGCACCCGGGTGATCTAAATCTGCTGGAATGCAGCAAATTCTCTGAAGGTCCCACAAAAGCAATGGGATTTTAACTAGATCATCTGTATGCGTAAAGTTAACTGAGGGTTAAATATTGGCAGAGATTGGAGCGAACTCCTTTGGTCTTCTTTGGATTAAAGGCAATGGATTTCATAGATGTAAGAAAGCAGACATTTCTACACGTCAGCCGAAAGACAACAGTAGTACATTGGAGAATCAACCTAAATATTTATGCAAAGTTTTGCATCTCTCCAACTGAGTTTGATAATGAACTTGGCATCCACCCATTTTGTCAGATTCCATCTAATAGGTCTTCTCAAGGTGAAAATTAATTTGATGTAGTCTGCTATTGAAAGGAGCCTCAGTTGAAAAATGAAGCTTTTTGCTCTGTGTGTTTTGCTGTGATTAAAGAAACAGACATTGTCAAAACCTCCCTTATAGATTCAACCAATATAAATATCGCCTTCTGTCCAGATTAATATTTTGGCTTTGAATTCTTAATCAGGCCATGACCAAAGCATTTTTCTCAGACTTTAGGCTGAAATTCTTTGCAGCACCTAAATGAAAAAAATATATTCCCAGACTTTTTAGATTAGGGGCTGTTTTATTTCCCCCTGTTGCTTGAGAATCTTGCTTGAGATTCTTTCAGGAAGTAAAAACACATTAGGTGCAACCTTGCTTCAACCTTTCAGTAGTCTCCTCGATAACACTGGAGATTATTTTGCAATTAATGGATTAAGCTAAAAGAAAAATCTTGCATGAATGGTGTGATAAATTAGGTAGAGTATACATGGTCCTCTCCTGCTCCCATTTCTCACTTGCATTTAGAAGATTTCAATTGCTTACTTGAAAAGCATTTCTCCTGGAACTTATGTTGAGTCTCATTGTATCGGAGCAAGAGACTGAGCTCAGAGATGGAGAGTGATGGGGTATTAAAGAGTTGGGGACTGCAGGCTTGGAGTGATGTTGATTATGTAGATATAGATCAGCTGCAGAAACGGACGGACAAATGGTACATGGAGTTTAATCTGTTCAGATATGAGGTGTTGCACTTTGGGAGGTTGCATGCAAGGGGAAAGTATACAGTTAATGGAAAGGCCTGTTTATTAACTGTAAGCATTGATGTACGGACGGATCTTGTGGAGAAAGTGGTAACACAAGGGGTTAAAAAGGGGTTGAGTAACCTTGCCTTCATTGGTTTGGGCATTGATTATAAGTCAGGAAGTCATGTGGCAGTTTTATAGAACTTTGGTTAGGCCACATTTGGAGTATTGCGAGCGGTCTGGTCGCCCCATTACAGGAAAGATGTGAAGGTTTCAGAGAAGGTGCAGAAGAGATTTACCAGAATGCTGTCTGGATTAGAAGGTATAGGGAGGTTGCACGCAGTCGAGGTCACGAACCGTGACCCGTACTGTTGCCACGCAACGACAACTGGAGTACACGCGGTGAACTGCAGGTAAGCATTTACTATGGCGAGGAGGAGGAGGTGGTCCGGGGGTGGGGGGGGAGGAAGAGGCCGGGTGTTGGTGCAGCATGGTCAGTGACTCTGGGTGGGGGGAGGGAGCAGACCATCCCCAACTCTGCTGCAGCTGACGTTGCCTGGAGCCACGGCCCCTCTCCCCCCCGGCCCAGCTCCCCCCAGCCCCGCTCCCCCCGGCCCCACTCAACCCGGCCCCGCTCCACCCGGCCCCGCTCCCCCCGGCCCTGCTCCCCCCGGCCCCTGTTCCCCCCGGCCCTGTGTGTGGGCGCTGCCGACCCACAGCCCATGACAGTGCGGCCCACACGGGGAGACGGGGCGGAGGGCGGCCGTGGCCGGACAGCGCTGACCCCGGGGGGAGAGTGGGGGCTGACCCGAGGGATGTGCTCCTTCGGCCGCTTACTCCTTGGTGCTCGGGTTCAGAGCAAAGATACTGATACCTTCCCGCTTTCAATGACAGCACCCACAAATATTTATAGCGCAAAAAATGACAATTTCGGCGTTTTTTAACAGGTAAGAAGGTACGCATTCCGTGTGTTAACAGTGCGTGCCGAGGCAGCCATGTCCTCCACATGGATTGAGCTGCTCCGTGTGTCACGCTTTTTTACCCGATGACCTTATGTGCAACCCCCTATTACTAGCGATGTTACAATACCTACCTTCAGCAACGCTGCAGTTCTGCTACTGGGCATGTGCACAACTTTGGCGCCTTTGAGGGGGGGGGATTATAATTCAGTTTTGTACTGCTTGTCGGAGGCGGATTTCCTCGGGCTGATAGCTGATGAAGTAAAATCGATCGGACTTCCGTTCCCGGTTTATTTATTTTTAAATTCGCTGGACAATTTAATAATTGGATTAAAATAAAAAGCGACTTCTAACGCCCTCAACGCCTACAACGTGACGGATCGCAAGAACGGGACAAAACAAAGGGTACGTTTATTTTACATATAATCTTGCTTCTTGGGATGGCTTTAATCTAATTTTACGTTGCGAATATGTTATTTGGGCCCCATATGAACCGGCAGTGTTTTTCCTGCCGATATGGGGTTCAAATTCACCGCAAATGCAACGTTCCAATCGATCGCATTCCAGATTTACCCACTCGCAAGATGATTAAAATGCTCTTTTTGGACAATCATGTCATAAGCCGTCTAAATTGTCTATATTTTGTGTTATTCTCCCTCCATGATCATTATTTGTAAACTAAATATTCACAACAGTTTGAGTCACATGTATTGTGCAAAAAACAATAATTTTGATTATATTTTGAGTGGATGTTTCTGGATTAATTTATGGGAATTAAACATTAAATTTCTTCCATCTGGCATATAAATTCATGACAGTGAGATTTAAAAATCATGTTATATTGTGAATTCTTGTGTGAATGGGATTAGTTTGTTATTTGGATACAGGCTATTTAAAAAAATTATCCTTTTTTTAAGAAATGGAATCTACAGGACATTCTTAATGGGAAAGTGGTGGGCAGAAAGGCATGGTATGCATGGTTTGAAGAGCAAAAACTTGTAGTTTACAATGCCAAAATTGAAAAGTTGAGGAACAACAAGGTGTACAGAGTTGCTTATTGGTTACAATCTGAGGAGTATGATGATGCTACTGATTATGATATGCCAATGTACCAGCTAGCAACTGATCTTCTCCATAAAGACTTGGTCTATTGCTAGAAATTGTAATTTATTTACCTATCTGTTACGGACTTACAGCATATAATACAATAATATTAAAGTTCTGATCTTGGGAATATCACATATTTGAATTTTCAAGGCAGTCTGGGTGTTTATTACTATTTCCGTCACAACGGTCAATTTTGTAATTAGCTACAATAGATAATTAACTAATTATATGCTTTAATTTCAGGTCATCCAAGTAAGATGTTTTAGATTTGTTTCAGAATGCTTCAATCTATAATAACTGAAAATTTCATTCAGTTCTCTAAATTTTTAAGACAGTTTTGGGCTTTTGACTGTCCTCGATCACAGCTTTTGTGTTAAGTCAATGGAAAAGCAATAGGGAACAAGATGCCAATTTCCGAGTATGAAAATGGCCATACCTTTTTTAATACTGAAGATATGAAAGTGAATTAGGTGTCAAATT
Organism: Malacoraja senta; assembly: GCA_038087875.1. Lineage (NCBI taxonomy): Eukaryota > Metazoa > Chordata > Chondrichthyes > Rajiformes > Rajidae > Malacoraja > Malacoraja senta. Next base: position 47,944,122 of record CM075978.1, read on the forward strand.
AAACTTATTTTTATGCTTTATCTGATGGGATAAATTGCAGACTTGATTTTTAAAATCTCAAAATTTTGTGACATTGCTACTGTTACCATTTGACAAACTGAGATTGTTTTCTCTGGAGCATCGGAGTCTGAGGTTAGACCTGATAGAAGTATGTAAGATTATGAGAGAGAGAGATAGGGTAGACAGTCAAAACCTTTTTCCCAGAGTGGGAATATCAAAGAACTAGGGTTAAGGTGCGAGGATCAACGTTTAAAATAAGATGTGCAGGCCGATTTTTTTAAACGGAATGAATGATGCTTGGAATGCACTGCAGGGGTGGTGATGGAGGCTGATATGAGAGTGGAATTTAATAAACTTTTGGATAGGCACGTGGACGTGCAGAGAATTGAGGGAAATGGACCACAGATCATAGGAAATGGAATAGGAAATTAGTTTAACTTAGCATCATGTTCCGCACGGACTTTGTGAGTTCTATGTTTTATGTATCGGTATTGTATGTTGCGGTCGCCTAATCTTTTCTGAGCCCTCCCTTAGTTCAGCAGCTGAATCACCTGGTCAAATGGGGTGATAGTAATAGTCTGTGGTGCCTTTGCAGGGTAAAGGTAGGATACTGCAACGGAAAGTCAATAAAAGTGATTGCATCCATTGAAACTCATGGGTACCAGCAACAAGTTGTGAAGCGGTGAAACCCTCCTGCCTCCCAGGAAAGGGTGCGCGCTCCCGGGGAAACGATGCGTGCTCCCGGGGAAGGGGGCGCGCTCCCGGGGAAGGGGGGCGCGCGCTCGCGCCAGATCCAAACTCGATACGAGTTCGAGCGCTCGCGCAGTGGTCATGCGCGCGCCCGCTGCCTTCAAGGGTTACGCGCGCGCGCCGCGTGCACGCGATGGTCGCGAGCGCGCGCGGCGGTGACATTGGGTCGGGGTTGATGCTCGGTTATTTTCCTCATTGCTTGAACAGACTCGATGCAGATGGGTGCCAGTAGCTCCTTCCCAAACCCTTCTCCCTCAAAGTTCATTGAAGGACAGAGAAGAGAGCAACTCCCTCCCTCCCTTCACCTCCCTGTATTTTCATTTGAGTAGAAAACTGACTTCACTTGCCAGGAAAGGTAGGACTTAATGTTTTATTAGTTCTAGCTTGACCAATGCAGTCTTTATACCTGCTGGCTAGTTCAGCATTGCATGCAATTAGTTGTTGGCAAATTAGTTGTTTATAAATTAAAGCAATTGCAATAATAGTATTACAATATCCTTGCATGAAAAGTGAGTGGCTTTGTTGATTGGTGTCCCGGTTGACCGTCAGTAAGTTATCTTACACAGGAGCATTGTAATAGTTTGAGAGATATTTTTAGAAACCACTTCAGTATTTTCATGTCCATTTCACTTTCTCACAATTCATTAGTTTGAGTTCAGAGAAATGTTCTTAAATTTATGAGTAACTTGTTTCTCCTGTTGAAAAGAATGGACTAAAAATATTGGAACATCGACCTGACTGTTGTAAACTTTAATATATCAGGAATTGTTTACAACTGGCAAATAGTTGCTATTTTATTTGTCACAGAAGAACTGTTCTATCGTTTGTGTGTGAACCAGTGTTTGTCCCTGTATAATTGCATGATAATCAATTCAATTTGCAACTCCACGTCATGAAGCAGCCCATATTTGTGTGGAGCAACATACAGACATGGGCTAATTCATGGTAAGAGACAGTAAAAGTGATTCACATCTTGCCTTCAAAGTTCTTTCCACTTTGCTCTCTGAGTGCAGCTTCAGCAACACGCGAGAAACTCCCCAACATCCAGGACAAAACAGCCTATTTGATTGGTCCTAGGTAGACAAAAATGCTGGAGAAACTCAGCGGGTGAGGCAGCATCTATGGAGCGAAGGAATAGGTGACGTTTCGATTCAAGACCCTTCTTCAGACTGATGTGGGGGTGTGGGAGGCGGGAAGAAGAAAGGAAGAGGCAGAGACAGTGGGCTGTGGGAGAGCTGGGAAGGGGAGGGGAAGGAAGGAGAAAACAAGGACTACCTAAAATTGGAGGTCAAGGTTTATACTGCTGGGGTGTAAACTACCCAAGCGAAATATGAGGTGCTGCTCCTCCAATTTGCAGTGGGACTCACTCTGGCCATGGAGGAACCACAGGACAGAAAGGTCGGATTTGGAGTGGGAGGGGGAGTTGAAGTGCTGAGCCACTGGGAGATCAGGTTCGTTAATGCGAACTGTGCGGAGGTGTTGGGCAAAGTGATCGCCAAGCCTGCGCTTGGTCTAACTGATGTGGAGCAGTTGACACCTAGAGCAGCAGATGCAATAGATGAGGTTGGAGGAGGTGCAGGTGAACCTCTGCCTCACCTGGAAAGACTGCTATGGTCCTTGGATGGAGTCAAAGGGGGAAGGTAAAGCGACAAGTGTAGCATTTCCTGCGGTTGCAAGGGAAATTGCCAGGGGAGGGGGTGGTTTGGGTGGGAAGGGACGAATTGACCAGGGAGTTATGGAGGGAGCGGTCTCTGCGGAAAGCCGAAAGGGGATGAGATGGGAAGATGTGGCCAGTGGTGGGATCCCATTGGAGGTGGCGAAAATGTCGGAGGATTATCTGTTGTATGTGGCGGTTGGTAGGGTGGAAGGTGAGGACAAGGAGGACTCTGTCCTTGTTACGAGTGGGGGGATGGGGAGTAAGAGCGGAGCTACGGGATATAGAAGATACCCTGGTGAGAGCCTCATCTATAGTCTAAGAGGGGAACCCCCGTTCCCTAAAGAATGAGGACATCTCCAATGCCCTGGTTTGGAACACCTCATCCTGGTTGCAGATGCGGCGAAGATGGAGGAAATGGGAGTAGGGGATAGAGTCCTTACAGGAAGCAGGGTGGGAAGATATCTAGTCCAGATAGCCATGGGAGTCAGTGATTTTGTAATAGATGTCGGTCAGTAGTCTGTTACCTGCGATGGAGATAGTGAGGTCTCGAAACGGTAGGGAGATGTCGGAAATGGTCCAGGTGATTTTGAGTGCCGGATGAAAGTTAGTGGTGAAATGGATGAAGTCAGTGAGTTCTGCATGGACGCAGGAGGTAGCACCAATGCAGTCGTCAATGTAGCGGAGGTAGAGTTCGGGGATAGGGCCATGGTACACCTCGAACAATGATTGTTCGACCTACCCTACAAAGAGGCAGGCATAGCTGAGGCCCATGCACGTGCCCATAGCTACGGCGTGCCCATCGCTACACAGTCATGCCTGCATCTTTGTAGGGTACATCGAACAATCCTTGTTCGAGGCGTACCGTGGCCCTATCCCCGAACTCTACCTCTGCTACATTGACGATTGCATTGGTGGCGGTGCAGGCTCGAAGGGCTGAATGGCCTACTCCTGCACCTATTTTCTATGTATATATGTATCTATGTACCTCCTGCACCCATGCAGAACTCACTGATTTCATCCATTTCATCACTAACTTCCATCCGGCACTCAAATTCACCTGGACCATTTCCAACATCTCCCTACCGCTCTCACTCCCCATCCCCCTCACTCGTAACAAGGAAAGAGTCCCCCTTGTCCTCACCTTCCAGCCTACCAGCCGACACATACAACAGATAATCCTCCGACATTTTCGCCACCTCCAACGGGTCCCACCACTGGCCACATCTTCCCATCTCCTCCCCTTTCGGCTTTCTGCAGAGACCGCTCCCTCCGTAACTCCCTGGTTAATTTGTCCCTTCCCACCCTTCCCAACCCCCCCTCTGGCACTTTCCCTTGCAACCGCAGGAAATGCTACACTTGTCGCTTTACCTTCCCCCTTGACTCCATCCAAGGACCCAAGCAGTCTTTCCAGGTGAGGCAGAGGTTCACCTGCACCGCCTCCAACCTCATCTATTGCATCTGCTGCTCTAGGTGTCAACTGCTCTACATCGGTGAGACCAAGCGCAGGCTTGGCAATCGCTTTGCCCAACACCTCTGCACAGTTTGCATTAATGAACCTGATCTCCCGGTGGCTCAGCACTTCAACTCCCCCTTCCATTCCGAATCAGACCTTTCTGTTCTGGGCCTCCTCCATGGCCAGAGTGAGTCCCACTGCAAATTGGAGGAGCAGCACCTCATATTTCGCTTGGGTAATTTACACCACAGTGGTATGAACATTGACTTCTCCAAGTTCACGTAGTCCATGCTTTCTCCCTCCCTCCTTCCCCTCCCCTTCCCCTTCCCAGCTCTCCCAGAGCCCACTGTCTCCACCTCTTCCTTTCTCCCTCCCACCCCCGCCCCCCCCCCACCCCACCCCACATCAGTCGACCCGAAACGTCACCTATTCCTTCGCTCCATAGATGCTGCCTCACCCGCTGAGTTTCTCCAGCATTTTTGGTTATCTTCGATTTTTCCAGCATCTGCAGTTCTTTCTTAAACATTTGATTGGTCCTGGAATTTTCTTGCCTCCAGCTCTTCACCTCACCCACCCCACCCCCTACTTTCAGTCTGAAGAAGGGTTCCAACCCAAAATGTCACAGATCTGTTTTCTCCAGAGATGCTGCCTGACCTGGTGGGTTACTCCAGTACTTTGTGTCTATCTTTGGTATAAACCAGCATCTGCATTTCTTTGTTTCTACTTTTTGTCTGACACCTGTATTCCACTCTAAACATTCACTCCTTGTTCCACTGCCGCATCATGCTCTCTATATTTACTCTCCACAAAATAAAACACTGGAGCAACTTTTCAGAGCTTCTTTAACATCACCACCTGAACTCACAACCTTTATCACCCAGAAAGCAAAGTGATGCAGAAAGATTGAAACTCGCCTCCTTCAGGAATTGACAATGCATCACCAGTCCTTTTTGTTAAATTTTTGACCATTGTGGGAGGACTTTGACAACAAGGACAATGGTGGTTCAACAAGATGAACAAGGGTAATCTTTTGAGGGTAACGAGGAATTGACATTGAACTTAAGGGCTAGTCCTTGGGTCCCAGCTATTCACAGTATCTATTAATGATTTACAGTTGGAATCCAAGGTAATCATTCTAAATTAACTGATGATTATTTTAAGAGTGATGTATTGGGAAATGTTGAAGTACAAAAGAATCTGGGTGTCCTTGTACTCCAGTAAGCTGTGGGCCGAGCATCAAAAATGTGTCTAGAAATCAACTTTCGTGACCCATGTCTCGGAACTACATGAAATTCTGCTCAGATTTAGATAAAATATAATTGAGAAGGAAGTCATAACTCGTCAGTGCCAAAAGATGCACATTAATTAATTAAACTAATTAGAAAATGAGATCGAAAAAGTAAGCGCCATCTAGTGTCCTATGCCCATATAACGCCATGGGGCGCCTATTTCCCTATTGCAGTCTCTTTAAACAATATATTATTAAACCATGAATATTATTATATGACGTGAATATGACTGTAATCAGATATAATTAAGTATAATTATATTATATAAAAATAATGTAATGAATATAATTGTGAGGTTTTTTTGAATGAGACTGCTGCAGAGGTCCTCTTGAACCAGCCCAATTAATGGGTGAGTGCAGTTCCTGTTGGTTTCCCCGTTTACTGAACCCCACTGACTGCCAGTGTGCAGACTGGGGGGTCACAGCCATGGTGGGACTGGGGCAGTGCCAGGCTGGAGGAAGGCTAAGGCAGGAAAATGCCTAACCCTAACTCACCCCCCTTCCAGAGCTGCCCATGCCTGGAGCTGGAGCCGCTTTGGGACAGGCTGTGGGCTCCGTACGTGTGGCCTCGCAGCGCGTCCACTCGGCCAGCATGCCCTTCTGGTGGTGATGATGGTGGGGAGCAGCACTGCCCTGCACGCCGCCCGGGCCGCCTTCAGCACCACCATGGCGCCGGCTCCGTCAGACCGCCAACTCGCTTGCTGCAACACCGGCAGCCTGACAGCTCGACCGACCCCTCGCCGCACCCACCGGAGGCCCGGCCAGACGCTTATCAACCTGGCGGAGACCCGACGCTCACTAACCCGGCAGAGGCCCGGACCAAGTCTCACCACCCACCGGCGACCCGACAGCCCGACCGATCCTCCACAGCATCCATTGGCCTACCGACAAGCCTGACTGACTGACTGACTGACTGACCCTAACCCTAGCTGTACATTTGTTATTTATCATTTTTATTTAACAGTTCACATTATAACTTTATAAAGATAAATCAATTGAGAAACAAAATGAACAGCAAGGTGAGCATTACCTTTATTCCTTGGAAACTTTGTAATTGTTTTGATGTAATGAGGAGGCAGCCATAATCCCAGAGTCCTCGCTGCCTAGCGACCATAAAACAAAGCGCGGGATTGGTCAATTTGCATCCGACCTCAATGTCAAATGTGCATTGATTGGGCAATTACTACTCAGAAAATTTAAGGTTTTTCTCATATTTCTTAAAAATGTGCATGTTTTGGTCTTGGCGAGTTTCAGGTATGATTTATATAATATTATTACACAATATGTTAAAAATCTAGGTAGTTCCGTGAATTGGGTCACGAACCTGAACGAAAAAGCTCCTCGGCCCCCAGCCCAAGAGTAATCCATCGAGCCCCTTGTGTCTTCCATTTAGTAACATCTTAATTGATCTTTTAACTCAGTGACACTTTCCCTGACTAACCCCACAGCCTTCGTTCCCTTAGATCTGAAAATTGACTTTCCTCCAACGCAGCGCCCGAGCATCCTCGTAGAGCATCCTTGGAGAGAATTCCAAAGAATCACTGCTTTCTTGGTGAAGATTTTTTTTTCTCTATCCTGAATGGTTTACCCCTTTTTTTTAACAAGACTGTGACTCTTGATCCTAGACTCCTTAGCTTGGTGAGACATCAACTCTTCAAAGTTTGCGATGTTAAGTGTAGGTATATCCACTGAAGCAAATTGTGGTATTAATTAAGTTGCAAATTACTAGTTTTAGTTCTCGCTTGCATACTCGTATAATGCCAAGCTACCAGTATAACAGGCTACCTCAGGAGAAACATTTTGACATGTCTAAACTTGGACATCCTAAGGACAATTTGTTACTGAAAATGCTATTGCAGCACAAATTGTTATTTAATGGATGAAAAGCAATAATACACCAATTTAAAAATAACAATGTAAACACCAATGTAGCAAAACACTCTAGAATTTCTTTCATTGCTCTGATCTGATATGATGCAAAAACAAACAAAGCACTAAACGCAAGAAGTTGTATTATATCTATTGGCTCTCCAATGGTATGGAGAGCTGAAAAAATAATGAAAAACGCAGACTTGCACTGCTCTTCAATCCTCTGATTTGCATTGACTAAAACTCTGCAGCAGAATATATTTGTTTTCCACTACTTCCAAAAGTATTTATTTGGCATTGAAATCTTAATATCTGTGGGTTTTTGAATGCACATGAGCTGAAGAACTATGTAGTGAAAGGGATTAGAAGAAGGCATGTTTCTATTTCAAGCATTTCACTGCCTAAGCATAATTGGGGTTGGGGCGGATAACTGGCAACAGGAAGTGTAGATTGGAATGAATTTCCAATTTAAGGTAGACATTGCACATGAATTTTTCATTGGCCTTAATCAATTTTGAGCGACATGGTAATTTCTTCATTTTTTTCTGATCATTCGGTTTTTAAATTATAGAATGTATATTAAGAAAATGTTAGCTTCCAGTTTTTTAAATCTCCTATCTGTTCTGTGTGTGTGTCTGCATAGTGGGTGTCTGCGTAATGGGTGTCTGTGTGATGGGTGTCTATAAAGGGGCTGTCCCACTTGGGCGACCTAATTGGCGAGTTTAGAAGAGTTTAAAAAAATGACATGTTGAAGACCTCCTTCGACTATGTAGAAAACCTCCTTTGACCTCCTACGACTAGCTATGACTAACTTCGGGAAAATTGGACATCGAATAGTGGAGAGTGAAGACAACCTCCTTCGACCTCCCTTCGACTATGTTTTTTTTTTAGTATTTTTATTTTATTAGAAGTAAGTACAATTGTATACAATCATATATTTATTTATTTATTTTTTTTTTTTTTAATTTTAAAGGAAAAGATTGAAAGAAAGAAGAAAGTGAAGGAAAAAGTGAGAGTGTAGAAAATGTGACAACAAAAAAGGACGAAGACCCTATAAGAGCAGAATTAAAAACAAAAGAAAAAGAGTTAAGAAATAGACCCTAGAAAAGAAAGAGAAAGAGAAAGAGGAAAAAGAGAGAAACAAATATTTTTATGAGCATTACGCAAATGGGACATACCAACTCTTCAACTATCATCCTCCCTTACCTGACCTCAATTTTTTTTTTAAAGGTACCTTTGCACCCTATATTTGTAATAATTCTATAAATACAGACCACGTCAGGTGGAAGTGATCTGGTTTACCTGCTAGGATGAGTCTTATCTCTTCTAGGTGTAATGTTTCGAACATATTTGAAATCCACATGTTTATAGTTGGTATTGGAGCCTTCTTCCAAAATTTTAGAATTAGCTTTTTTCCAGTTATTAACCCATAGTCTATTAGTTTCTTTTGAAACACATTTAGTTCTGGACCATCTTCCGTTATTCCGAAGATAATCCATTCTGCGTTGGGTATCAGCCTTATTTTAAATAACTTTGTAAAGATTTCAAAAATTTCATTCCAAAATTTTTGAATTTTTGTACAGAAAACGAATGAGTGCGCTATAGTAGCTTCTTGGGATTGACATTTATCACAAATAGATGATACATTTGGGAAAATTTTATGAATTTTAGTTTTTCATAATACATTTTATGTACAGCTTCTTATTTTTTAAATTTTTATAATAAAGAAGAAAAATAAAAATAAGTTAGATAATGAAAAATAGAAAAATGTGAGATATATAGTGTGTGGAAAAGAAAAATAGAGAGTGAAAGAAGAAAGTTAAAGAATAGAAAATAGGAAAAAGAGAATAAAAGAAGAAAAGGGAAGAAAAGGGAAGAAAAAGAAAAAAGAAGGAGATCTTATTTATAATCTTGACCATCCCTCGCCCAGTCACGAGTTAGCTTTTACAATTGTGTTGCACCATATGATTCCAAAAAGACGACAAATGGAGACCAACTCGTTGTGAATTGGTCAAATTTATCTATTAGGCGGAATCGCATTTCCTCAAGATGTGCGGTGTCCAACATACTTGCAATCCACATTTTGAGCGTTGGTATTGGTGTATTTTTCCAAAATTTCAATATTAATTTTTTTGCTATTATTAAACCATAATTAAAAAATAATTTTTGAGATGGATTCAATTTATTCCCATCTTCCATTACCCCAAATATAATCAATTCATTATTAGGTTCCATTTTTATCTTAAATAATTTTGTGAATATTTTGAAAATATCACTCCAAAATCTATAAAGTTTTATACAGGAAACAAAAGAGTGTGTTATAGTTGCATCTTGGGTTAAACATTTATCGCAAGTGGGGGATATATTTGGGTAAAATTTATTTAATCTTGTTTTTGAGTAATATAATCTATGTAAAATTTTAAATTGAATTAGATTATGTCTTGCATTAATCAAACATTTGTGAATGTATATCAAATACTTTTCCCATGTAACCTTCGTAATTTTTATCATTAATTCCCGTTCCCACTCTTCTCTAATTACCTCTGTCGCAGGTAAATCTATATTTAAAATACTATTATATAAATATGATATTAATTTTTGTGTATCAGCTTTAATATTCATTACTTCTTCCAATAAATCAGGAATTATTTTTTGATATCCTTGTATGTATGTCTTCAAGAAATTGCAAATCTGAAAATATTTAAAATAATGATTGTTTTTCAATTTAAATTTTAATTGTAATTGTTGAAATGATAGTAAATCTCCCAATTCATACATGTCCCCAATCCTTTTAATTCCTATACTTTCCCATTGATTATATATTTTGTCCATAAGAGATGGTTTAAATAAAGGATTATTCGCTATCGGTGTTAACAATGATAGGTTTCTTAATTTTAAGGATAATTTTATTTGTTTCCATATTCTTATTGTATCTTGTATAATTGGGTTCTTATATATTCCCTTCGACTATGTTGAAGACTATCTACGACTACCTTTGACTACCCTCGATTACCTACGACTAACATGCCGACCTACTACGACCTACTATGACTAAATCTACGAGTAAAAAAAGTATCGATTTTTTTCCATGGTGACCTTTTTTTACTCGCGGGCATTTTTTAACATATTGAAAAAACCGCCGCGACCTAGCTGAGGCCTCAAGTACGCGGAGACCACTCGAGCATGAAGGAGAGTTACGTAGACCTCATACGACCTCGTGTCGACCATGCTGCGAGTATGAGTCGAGGGCAAACTCGCCAGAACTCGCGGATTAGGTCGCCCAAGTTGGACAGGCCCTTTAGGGAGGCACTGAGTGAATTTTATCTGTCTTCAGCAGATGTTTCTGAATAGCAGGCAGCAGGGTGAAGTATGTTGATTGATATGCTTCTCCCTTGCCTCGTTTAGGAAGCTGATTGTTAAATCTCTACTGCCCATTAATTATACCACCTAGTTGGCACAGGCTTGAAACTTAGGTCCTCCGATCTTCAGCTTCATAGTGCTGGACAGTTTTTTAAAAAGGGAGGGAATCATCAAAACAATCCACAAACAAAACAATAATCTGATATTTTACACATTTAAATCAGAAATTGACACCAAAACAGAAGTAAAAAAGAATCAGCAGCTGCTTAAGGTATATATTTTGAATACTTCTGAAATTATTTCCCCCATTTCTCAGATTAATTTGAGATTTAGCCCTTTCAATGTTTTTTGGCTCTTAAAGCAGTTTTTCGAAGAAGCTGAAAAATTGCCGTCTATTTAAAGCAAGGTGTTATACTTTAATTTGAATATTTAACCGGGCAAAAAGAGAGAAATAGTTTTCCTGCAATGATGTTTTCAAATATGTCTTGTTCAAAGGCATGGGTAATCAGTTTCTGAATCCCAACAGCGCTCTGGCTAAATACTAAATTATGTATGTATTTTACTACAAGATTTATTCTGAATGTAAAGTGTGCATCAAGTTAAAACTGTAGCTCAAATTTGGAGTCAGGGTTGGGAGACTGGAGTGCAAACTACCCTGATATTTTACTCTTCACAGAAGGCTTGTTGTTGGTTACTGTGCAGCATTTACACTGAGACAGGTAAAACATCATATAAAGATTTCATTGTATAAGCACATTATCTTATGGCATTTGATATCTGTTTGAGTTAACAAATCATTCTCAGTATTGGAATAGTTTTTATTTGTTTTCCCTCAATCATATCTGTACAGATGCCCCAAAACTCTTTCAACAATTGGCTTAAATTAAAATGAGTTCCAATTTTAAAACTTACTTGGGGAGAAATTGATTTACACAAACAATTGAACAGAGATGAGTAGTGTATTTCATACCCAGGCATTTGAACCCTGAGAAATTGCTGGTAACTTTGTGCTACTTACCAAAATACAGTGTTGATACATCCCTCCAATTTCTGACCGTTTAGTTTAGTTTAGAGATACAGCATGGAAACAGGCCCTTCGGCCCACCGGGTCCGCACCGACTGGTAATCCCCGCACATTAACACTACCCTACACACACTAGGGAAAATTGTTTACATTTACACCAAGCCAATTAGCCGACAAACCTGTAGGTCTTTGGAGTGTGTGCGGAAACCGAAGATCTAAAAAAAAATCCCACGCAGGTCACGGGGAGAACATTCGTTCAGAGGATCGGACCTGGTTCTCTGCGCTGTAGGGCATTAGCTCTACCTCTAGGCCTCTGTGCCGCTCCAAATTTTACACTGAAACGGTGTAAGGTCTGGTGTGGCAAGCACAAATGGCAATCAAACTGAGGCCAATGCTACTTCAAAGGGGAAATGCTTTGTGGCTGAAACGTTGCTGAACATCATTGCAGACAGATTGGAGTCCAATTGAGAAAGGGCGGCTGATCAGGCCTAGAGACTGAAAAGATGGGGACAACCCAAATCAAAAGTTTGAAAAGTAGATTATAAATAAAAATAGAGAGAACATATTTATTTAATTATTAAAATATTTGAACCAACATGGAAAGGTAGATGGTACACAAAAATGCTGGAGAAACTCAGCGGGTGCAGCAGCATCTATGGAGCGAAGGAAATAGGCAACGTTTCGGGCTGAAACCCTTCATTGAGGCTGTAGGTCACATCATTGTGATCCAGCGCACCCACATCTGCTGAAGTGTTTGCAGTTCATGAACTTTGACTCGGATAATAGACTAGAGCCTTGACACTGCTTCAGGGAGGGAGAAAGTTACCTGGACACTTTATTCAGGAGTTAGCCATACTCTATGGGATCCATTCTGTAGATTTAACCAGCAGTGATGGGCAAGTGATGGAGGCAAGGGGTAATTCAAATTGGCAGAGGAAGACAGAGTGTGGCAGTGATAGAGGAAAAGATAATCATAGCAATAGGTAATCTTCTTTGCAGTTGGAAGTATGGTTCCACAAGATTGTGCTGGCTGCCCATTGCTGAGTTAATGAAATCTTCTTTGGGCTAGAGAGGGATGGTTGGGGGAGAAGAAAGAACTGAACCCCTCCTCCTCAACCCCATATCTTTTCCCCAGCATGGGCATGTTAAATGATAGAGGGCATAATTTTAAAGTGAGAGGGAGAAAGTTTACAGGTAATTACGGAGGAAATTTCTTTTTACACAGAGAGTGCCTGGTAGGTGCTGTCAGAGATGGTGATGGAAGCAGATAGAATAGCATTGTTTAAGAGGCATTTAGACTAGCACATGAACAGGCAGGTAAGGGAGGAATATAGACCATGTGCAGGCATTTAGGATTTGTCGTTGTGTCCTTGGGCAAGACACTTCACCCACCTATGCCTGCGTGTGAATGTGTGTGAATGTGTGTGAGTGATTGGTGGTGGTCGGAGGGGCCGTAGGCGCAGATTAGCAGCCACGCTTCCGTCAGTCTGCCCCAGGGCAGCTGTGGCTACAGAAGTAGCTCACCACCACCGAGTGTGACTGAGGAGTGAATGAATAATGCGATGTAAAGCGCCTTGAGTATTAGAAAGGCGCTATATAAATCCCATCCATTATTATTATTATTATTACCTTCCTTCCTTCACATTTTGTAGTGTTTTATATTCTTTTTTTTTTTTGCCGTAAGCCTTTATTGACTAGGTATTTTTAAGGTAAAAATAAGATTTGCAACATGCAAAGTGAGAATTGTTTCTTTCACAGAAAGTCACGATTACTGCATTTGCAAATTGCATTTCCTACTATTCAAAATTGGACTTTTCATGGATGAAACAAATATGCAAATGTTTGTCAAAACATTTTGGGGGTTTTACGGTGGGTGTGGAATACTCTCAATATTCTCTGTTCTTTCCCAATAGAAATGTAGTATTAAAATCTAGTTTGAGAAAAGGAAAAGAGGGAGCAGTTTCTTTTGCTTCATTAGATTATGAATTTAATGTGTACAGAGGAACTCCTTTCTGTGAATCTAGAACAGCAATTACCAACGCCTTCAGTCTTATCATCTAGCAATTGTGGACCTCCCCACTTATCAAGGAGGACAGCTTTCTGTAATGACATTGACAGAAGTAGTGAATTTCTCTATATTTCCATCTCAGAATTACTCTTTGGTGACTGGCTGATGCAATCTGTACAAGATGAGGGGAGAGCAAATGTACAACCTTAGCTGTTGCACTTTGCAGGACATTATATGAACATTTTTACTTTCAACTCTAATAACCAAAGTTGCTCTCAGGTCACCTTAACGTAAGTAAAAAAAACACATTAGCTTCAAAATTATATCATAGAATATATGCACTTGCAAGTTGATCTGAATTATTTTACGAGTTAAGCAGATACAGTAACCTGCTTAAGATAAATGCATTACAATTTTTAAAAATAGTGGCCAGAGGAATTAAAGATTGATTCATGTTTTGGCATTCAAAGACATAATTTGAGAACTAATGTGGTTTAATTTATTCTTGTTTTATATGCATCTGTGCATGATTGTAAACTATATCATGGTTTTTGTCTATGTTTAGAAAGATTTGAAATAAAGACCTTATAGAAAGACTTATTTACCTGGTGTGTAGGTGAACAGTATTATCTGGAGGGAGGTGATGGGAATGTGGGAAAACAAAGAAGGATTAGAATAAATGCTAGATGGTCAGTATAGATTTGGAGGGTTGAGAAGCCTATTTCCAAGCTGTGTGACCCTAAGAGACTTTTATTCCCCTTAAGGGACGAGCCACACAATGCGAATGTTGGCTCATGCTGCACACTAAAGTTTGTTTAAAATAAACAGGCAAAAAATGTCTGCATGCCGTGTGCACTTGATCAAATGTATCTAAGTATACACATTAGTATAAATCACAATCCACCATCAAATTTATTACCTCAAAGTTTTGGTTTAAAATATCGCCTTAGATTCTAAATGCAAAAGTTACAAAAGTGTGCCATCATAGTTTTTTACACATTTCATTGAAAATAAGAGTTAATTCAGTGGAAGATGTAATCTCTTCTTCTGTTTTGTAACAGTATTTGTGCGGATTTGGCTTTGCAAGGTGACTCAAGTCAAAACCTACATAATCTGTCGTTTATCAGCTAATTACATTATTACAAGGTTTGACATAGCTTTGCATTGTGTTCTCCATCTGAGCATTCCATTAAAAATATTAAAAGTCCAATTCTTTTGCAACCATAGTAGCTAGGCTCCAATAACTCCAAATGAATCGAGCGCAGGTCAGCTAGAAAAGATCGTACAAAAAACTCATTCAAATTTAGGTAAATTAAATCTGGATTGAAAAGTCTTGCTTCTGAGTTATTTTTAAGTACACTACCACATAAAATATGTATGTATAACAAAACTCCAAATCGGCACCATTTCTTTTCTTCCAGCTTCTTTAGTTTTGTGAAGGGTACATGATACTGAAGTAGAGACTTGAGGGAGCCTCTACTTGCAAACATTTAATCCTCATGTCAGATCTAATTTACTGAAGACATGGAGCACAGTCTAAACCTACCTAAGTGAGAACCATAATTAACATTTCCCTTCCCTCAAGACTTAAGCCAATTATCAGTGAAGGATTAAAATTTCGAGCAACTATACAAATTTCATGTTGGACTACATTCAGTCAATTGCATTATTATTCCTTCTCACTAAAAGGAAGAAAATCAGCCAAGATTTGAAGCTTATAGGCCAGTGCCTTCTTGCCTCAGATTGGCTTAATGTGAAAGAGCACGACAGTAAGTAATGTCTTCAAATTGTGAATTCATTAAGCTGATTTCTTAAACCATGCAAGAGCTCCTTCATTGAATAAAAGTTCTAATAGTTATCAGCTGCAGACGGGCGTACACCCAAAAATGAGCTTTGAATGAAGCTTTGTGGTTTAAGCACAATTAAAATGGCACACTCCATTGTTCGGTGCTTCCCTTCTTCATTTCAACAAAACAAAAGTAGCAAGCTATTCCTGTTTTGCTTTGCCTTTTCAATTCAACATTATTACTTAGATATGACATTGATATACTACCCGCACTTACAATACAAGTCCCTCTGATCAGGAAGTTTGAAGCACAGAATTTTTGAAACACAAAATTCAGGAAGATAGTTCTCTTGGGTCCTAGTCTGTATTCAACAATTGATCAGTTAAATTAGGATAACTGTAAAGATGTCAACATACCACTTTATATTCACTGTTGCCTGCAGTACAGAAAATAGATTATTTTTTGCTTCCAGCGAAAAGAGGGATATTCTAATTATATTCTCATATGAGTTAATATTCAATTTGTAACAGAAAATTCTCAAAAATGAACAAAACAGATTAACTGATTATTTAACTCATCTGCTGTTCAAAAGATCCTTTAAGTTTAGATTTATTATTGTCACTTACACTGAGGTACAGTGAAAAGTTTTGTTTTGCATGCTATCCAAACAGATTAGATATACCTTCAGGGCTAGAAATTAGCGGTTGCCCGGGTGCCACTGACCACTCAAAGTGCCGCCGGGCAACCTAAACACCGAGTCATTTTGCCCGGCTTGGCAACCAGATACTGGTTTGTACCGATGATAGACACAAAAAACTGGAGTAACTCCACGGGTCAGGCAGCATCTCTGGAGAAAAGGAACGTGACGTTTCGTGTCGGCGGCGGCTGTGTTGCGGGGCAAAGATACTAGATGCGGGGTGAGGAAGGGTCGGAGCGAATGACGGGCCCCGAACAGCAGCAGCAGCGGCCACGACAGCGGCTCCAACTATCCTCCACCCACACCCCGCCCACCCTGATAAGGGCCTCTGCTTGTAAACCCACTAACGGCACTTTCAAACAAACTCTCCCGCACTCCGAGGCCGGGAGGAGGGAGGAAGGGAGGGGGAGGCCTCGGAGTGCGGGAGAGTTTGTTTGAAAACGCCGTTAGCGGGTTTACAAGCAGAGGCCCTTATCTGGGCGGGAGGAGGAGGAGATGGAGCCGCTGTTGCCGCTGTGCGGGACCCGTCATTCGCTCCGAGCTTTCCTCACCACGCACCTAGTATATTTGCCCCGCACAACAGCCGCCGACACGAAACGTCGCGTTTGAAGCAGCTGCACTTAAGATCCTATAGCTATAGGATCTCTGAGCTGCACCGCCCGGCCCCGCACCTTGCTGTTGGCTGGCAGAGGAGGGAGGCGGCGGCGAGGAGTTCCCAATGGCCAAAGCAGCGGGGCGATGTTGTCCGAGGAGCGCTGACCTTCCTTCCTCCCCACCTCGCTCTCCCTCTCCCTCTCTCTCTCTCTCTCTCTCTCTCTCTCTTGTATGCCCCCTCCACCCCCCCCTTAATCCTGGGACCCCTCCACTCCATCCCGCACTGATCCCCATTCCCGCCTCTATTCAGTCCTCACTGACATCCCCTGTGCTCCCCTCCCCATCTACCCCCCCCATCTATTCATCCTGCGCTGATCACCCTATCCACATCGCATTGATTCTCCTGCCACCCCCCCTATCCATCCTACACTCGTTCCCCAATTCACCCTGTACTTACCCCTTTTCCATCCATCCTGCACTTCTCCATCCATCCTGTACTGATCCCCCATCCATCCTGTACTAATCCACGCATTGATCCCGTACTGACCCACCCTCCATTTACCCTGCACCTTCCCCCTTCCCCTCATTCACCCTGTAGTGATCACCCATTCATCCTGCACAGACCCTCCGATCCACACTGTACTGACCCCCCCCATTCATCCTGCGCTGATCTCCCCCCCCCCATCCATCATGTACTGATCCTCCCATCCAAGAAGAATGGGGGGAACAGTCTGAAGAAGGGTGTCGACCCGAAACGTTGCCTATTTCCTTCACTCCATAGATGCTGCCTCACCCGCTGAGTTTCTCCAGCACTTTTGTCTACCCCCATCCATCCCGTACTGAACCCCCCCATTCAACACCACTGACATCCCCAGTGCTCTCCCCTCACAATTTTAACTACTCCAACCAACACGTACTAATTCACGTGCCTCAATCCATCCATTCTGCACCGACTGCCTTCTAACTCCCCACCCCCCCCCCCCCCCACACCCCCGCCATCTCTCCACCCCGCACTGATTCACACACACACCCCTCCCTGACACTATTGTGCTGGAAATGTCTTTAGAGCGAACATTGAATATGTTTGATAAAGGAATGCAATCAAATGTGTTTTAATTCCCAATGTTATTATTTGTTTTAATCCATAAAGATGGATTAATTAAATTGTGAACACATGAAACATTAAAACCGCAGTGTTCGATTGTCACTGCTGCCGTTGACACGTTATTACAGAATTCATTTTAACGGCAAATCAATGCTCTTAATATGGAATATCAGTACTGTAGTTATTTAATGAGCAACATTCACAACTATACGTACGCATATATGTTACCATGGTCCAGGATTTATTGACACAGGTTGATCATACGCTGGAATAATCCAAACACATCTTTGTTTGGAAGTGGAAGTGGAAGTGGAAAGAACAAATAGAAATTGCATTAATTGCAATGTGTAAAAAGAGTTGATATAATTTTGCTGCGTGTCATTGTGGGATATATCATGTCTTGATTGGTGAATATGTTTAGTTTGTGACTTTTTTTGAAGCAGAAATAATATGTGAATGCCTCGTTGAGTATAATTCTGACTGGTAACTACGCAATTCGTCCGAGCACATTATGGCATCTTAAATGTCCACCTAAACTGTCATCTGGCAACCTAAAAAGCTACCAAGGTTGCCCGGCTGGCAACAGGGAAAAAAAGTTAAGCGAGAGCCCTGACCGTACATAAATGCAATCAAGTCAAACACAAGTACAATAGATAGAGGAAACAGAAAGATCCAAAGTGCAGAAGATAGTTCACGGCATTGTAGTGCATCAGTTCCACAGGCAAAGTGCATTGGGGGAGAGGTGAATTAGATAGTTCCCTGGCTTATGGAAGGACCGTATGCATACATGTGCCATTCTCAGTTTAAAAAAAAGACATATTTTATTCATTATTATTCGTAAGGGCTGCAGTTGGATAGTTGTTACTACCAGATTAGTACTGAGACCTGGGACTAATGATCCAGCCACACAAGTTAAATTTGTCTGTAAGAGCTGGGAACTATTAACTCAGTCTCCAATGTGAATTGTTATCAAATGCCTTGCTGAAGTCCATGTAGACTTTTTCCTCGTCAACCTTATTGATTACTTAAAAACTCATTCAGATTTGAAAGATGTAGACTCGGTGGGCGAAAGGGCCCGTTTCCACGTTGTATCTCTAAAGTAAACTAAATCTCCAGCACCTACTCTTCTATAATGTGGATTCTCTTCAAAATATGCTGTCCTATTCTTCTCCATCGTTATTTAAAAACAAATTGAATTATCGTCGTGGTCCCAATGTGATCACCCCTACAAGAATGGCTGATGCCAGTTCAAACCAGCCCACATAACTTTAAGCATGCCTACAGTGCCGGAAAGATAATGGGTTTGGGGAAGATTTGAACGCAATCCTCCAAATAACGTAGAGGTTGAATCTTCTTTCTATTATTTCTCATTCCCTGGATGTGTTTCTGTTGAACATTCAATGATCTGATGACTGGTTTAGCATGCGATTTGTAACAGCTATTCTTCCATTGTATCAGTGTGAGCTAAGACTGAATGTCTGGTCTAACTAGTTTGATATGGATTCAGATCTACTTGTCACAAGATTATCTTGCCAACCTTTCCATGAGTCCCAGCTTCCCTGTTCTGTGGAATTGCTTGGTCATGATCCCAGTTATAAAGAAGGATTCCAAGGTTAGTTATGCGAGAAAACTAGCAAATAATATTAAAACAAACAACAAGAACTTCTGATGATATATAAAAAGGAAAGGGATTGCCAGAGTATAGAAGGTGAGTCGAGGGAATTGATACCGGGAAATGTGAAAATAAGCCAATATTTTGCATGAGAGTTCACAATGGAGGATACTGCATTAATCCCAGAGATAACAGATGAGCTGGTTTAAATCGTATGGAAATAGTTCATGGTCAATAATGCAGAATGCAGTTGATTAGCGGTTGGTTAAAACAAGGTTAAAAAGAATAATGGAGTTTTGTAAGTATTCATTCCTAGAGGTCAATCTTACAAAATACGGTATCCTTGTTCAAGCGTTACTTGATTAGTAAAGAACAACAAAAATATTAGTGCACTAATATTTTTGTTGTTCTTCACTTTAACCTGAGCCATGTTCTTAACTCTTGTTGTCTTTTAGGGGAAGATATAAATGCACCAGTAAATTATAGGTTTATTGTTAGCATTTTAATGTTTTTAATTACATTTGGCTAAAAAGATTAAGCATTATTTCTGATGTATTTGTATGTATGTTCATAAAGATAATTTAAAATTGAAATGTAATCCTTTAATCATGAAAAATGTTTCTCTGGCACATTCCATATCTGTCTGTTCACCTAATAACACATACAGGTTGAAATGATCAGAAAAAAGAAATTTGTTCTATTTTTCATTGTCTAATTTTTAGAATTGTTTCAAATACATGGCCAACTAATTACATACATGGTGTCTCATATACTTTGGCAGATTGAGGTATTGGTTTGTACTCAGTGGACACAAGGACTGCAAATGGTGGAATCTTGCTTCGAATAGCTCTTTCAAATCTCCTCTCTCCTTTTCAACACCCTTTTGAGTGGTCTCCTTTTGTCTCCTTTTCATCTGCCAATCAAACCCCCCTCATCTGTATCCAACTATTATTGCCAGACTTGGTCCAGCCCCCCCCACCTCTCTTCCAGCTTTCTCCCCCAACTACAATCAGTCTGAAGAAGGGCCCTGGCCCGAAACGTTGCCTATCCATGTTCTCCAGAGAAGATGCATGACCTGCTGATTTACTGCAGCACATTGTCATTGTGCTCTTGACTTGTACTTAGCAAGATAAAGTAAAAATGAACCTAGAATCACATTTCTGCCAAAACTGCACTTGCCATGAAGTTGACTTGACTCACCTAGAAGTGTTCCAACCTTTCAGTCAGATGATAGTGGCGTCAGGCCATACAATTTACCCTGCTCATTAAAATACAGAGTGGTTCAAGGAGCAAAAAGAAAAGCATCCGCACTTTTGAACTTGTTCCAACTGGATTTTAAAACCACATAAACTTTCTTGCGGCTTTGCAGCTTTGCTGTTTATTAACTGACCTTGTTTGCACGTGGATTTGATTGAGGAATGCATATTGAAACAAGTGGATTGAGCTGGTACTTTGCAGAGCACCTTGAATTATAGTTTTCACTGTGAGACATGTTTTTGTATTTGTTGTTTGTACTCTATCAGTACGACCTATAATCTGAAATAAAATCAGAATTTGCTGGAAATATTCAGCAGCCCAGATGAAAGATAATCAACCTGAAACATTAAATATTTTCCCTTCCCAATTGTTGACTGCCCCACTAAGTATCTCCAGCATTGTCCATTTTTTAATGTACATGGATATAGAGCATGTATAACAATTAAAATTAATGTGCTCAGTACTTACTTATAATTAATGGGTGAAGCTAGTTATTTATTAACATAGCACAGCACAAGATCAGGCTCTTCAGCCCATAATGTCGAGACCATGATGCCAAGATCATCACTTATCTACCTGCATATAACCAATATTGCTCCATTCCCTGCATATCCACATGCCTATTGCGTGGAGTAAGCATGTCACTCCAGCCCACAGCCACGACTGAGGTTAGCGCGGGAGCAGATATTGTAAGGGAGTGGACATTGAGATGGAGCAGTTATGAGGAACAGAGGGGGTTGGACTCACATAAAATATTCAGATCATATGTAATCTTGGACTGGGCAGTGGGAGGTGGTGAGGAACTAGAGGGCAACAAGCAGCATTATTTTGACCCACAGGTTGTGCTGGGAGCCACCAAACAGTTCTTTCAACTATTCACACCCTTTGTTCAACATCAAGCTGATGCTGAAGCTCTGACATTCAACCAACCAGTATTAAATTTGTAATATAGCTGAAACCTCCATAACATAATTGCAGTACAGCCTCTGGGGAGCAGTTTGGTTGCCTGCACTGTACAGATATCGATCAATGATGGCCAATGAGGTTTAGGACAGAAACGTAGTTGCAAGCCATGTGATCATGTAAGCTTTGTGCAAAGTATTTCATGGTTTCAGAATATCAACAGAAGCAGGATGGTTGAATCATGTCTAAATGTCCCACGACTGCCAGATGAGTAGAACCCTTCTGTTTGGCTTGTATATCATTATTCTACATTCCTCTCAAGGAACTGCAATATACACACTTGTATGCATCAAGAAAATGCATCCAGACACATCAAGGAATTGCAATACTAGTGTCTTGCAGGCAGCAAGAGATTCAGTGCATGGAATAATATCCAAATACATGTTTAAAATGGTGGAGATAAAGTGAGAACGAGATTTGAATTTGTCTCAAATTGGTGCAATAAAATCATCATCTTGTTGTAGCAGTGTTCAGTACGAAGGAAAGCACTTAACTTTACCTCACATCTTTCACAGCCCCAGGACATTCTGAATAATTTTGCTTCTAACACATCAGTATTTTGCATTTTTCACAAGGAGCCTCAATAGCAAGACATTACATGCTTTTTGATTCAATGCCACTGGAACGATAACCAGTCAGTCAGTTAACACACAGCAAGCTCTCACAAAGTACAATATGATAATATTTTAATAATTTGTTTGGTGGTGTTGTTTGAGGGATAAGTGTTGCCTTGGGGTGCAATAAAGATTTTTTTCCTCTGATCTGTTAATAGAGTTACAGGATTCTTTATATTCACCTAAGAGGACAGAGAAGAGGTTCTCGCTTGAATCTTTTAGGGCACCAACATAAGGAGAATGAATAAATGATCTGGGCTAATTTGCACTAATGAAACATTTCACTAATGAAGTCAGTAAAACTAAATGGCATGAGAAACATAAACAGCCACGATTATGGTTTTAAAATATATTGTTCAGGCTAATATGATGATGCTTTCACAACTTGCAGGACCCAACCTGTTCCTAGAGTCGCCATTTGCAAATTGATTCTCTTTCAAATTGATCAATTTGTCCAAATTGATTCTCATTTCTTTTTGCAGATCTGATTTTAGATTACAGGAGCACATCTATCATTTGTCTGCCTGTCAATATAAATATTGTACGTTGAGAACCAAAGTAACTAAATGGTGCATCTGTGTGTAATCAGCATCTCAATTCACCTTTAATGTTCTGCTCTTGCTATAACTTATGTTTCCTGGCCACAGAATCAGTCATTGTACCTGGCCATTGTCCAAGGCTGAACCAGATAATTCATAATCTTGCTAATTTTAATTGATCTGTGCTTCCAACCTCATATCTTCTCTGCCACCATCTAATCAGAAATGTAATTAGCTACATCTGGATTACCAATTAGTTACATGTGGTGAGTGATTACACCAAATTAGAATTGAGAGTTAATTGAGCCGAAACACAAAAAATCATACTTGTGTGTTTTTGTGACACTAACTAAAGCATGCATATCAAAATATTTTAGCTGCTCTTAAATAGTGATATTAAGCCACTTTAAATTGGTAACACTTACATTTATTTGCCACACATGAAGTAAGTGTTTATGGGTTACTGTATTGTGTAATTGCTTGGTTTAAAGTTAATTGAAGCATTTCAAATGAAGAAAGTCACGTATGATTTTACACTGACCTATTGTATACTTATAGACTATATAATATGATCTATGTTTGCAATAAAATTGATAATATAGTTTAAATTATCAATTGATATGTCAATTATATCTGCAGAATATTTTGTATATAATTTTCCAGGTTTTTATTGGTATCTTTGCATGATGTGACCATAGCAGGAGATTATTGGAATTTTAATTTCAATGCATATATTACATATTTTATTTAAATACAGGACAATTTTTATTTCTAGAAATGGAAGAGAGAGTGGATGACTGATTTAGAGTTGTGCCATGCTATCGGTTTTGTGCCAATGTTTCTCGCATCTATAGTTTCTTGTGTCTCCTTTTTATTTTATCTCTTGTGTGTGCCTGAGACACACAAATCCGGATCGCTCCAGGAGAAATTGTTCATTAGCTTATGTATTTGCTTCGTGCATGAATTGTTTAAACAAAGCTCTTCTGTTTCAATGAAAACCCACAAAGAGTTCCTTTGTAAGAGAGGTTCCTTTTGATTTTTTAAAAAGTGTACATTTTTACAGTAGCTAAATTTGGCATGGCTATGTGCGACCAGTGGTACAAACTAGACAAGAGAATAATGCATAGGGAAATTCTAAATTCTGTAATAGATTAATTTCAGTATACGTTTTTTGCACTACTGCAGACTGCACTATCATCTTTGCTCCAATCTGCTGTTTTGCTGCATTGTATTTATTCCTGTATGTACACATTTAACTATGACCTTTAAGTGAACAAGGAATTTCATTGCAGCATGGTGTACATGACAATAATCTATTCTGAATCTGAATACAGGGTACATTCTGAAGCTGTTGCTTGGTAGACCTTTGGACATCTGTTTTGTTTGTGAATGGGCATTGTAACTCATATGCGGCTTTACAGAAAAGGTGCATGTTTTGTGGAAGCATATTAGAGGCCGACAATATAAAGAATTTCAGAGCTGTTACAATTTGTATCTTTCCAATCGTCTTAGCCCTGATAATTCCTTGTCAGTGTGCTGGGAATAGTTGGGGTTGCTCATTTAAAGCTCCTCACCAAAAGTTGAAATGAAGGACTGCTTGGATGAGGGGCTGGGGGGGATTTTATTGGTCACTCTGTTACTGAATTATGGTAGTGAGATTATGTCAAGTCAAGTTAAATGTATTGTCATGTGCACAGATACAATGAAAATCTTGCTTGCAGCAGCATTGCAGGCACATAGACTCAGACAATACACAAAAACACATACATTATATATAAATTATACAAAAAATCTACAAGACTACAGAAAAACAAAACGTGTGCAAACCACAATGGAAAAACAAGTCCATGGTAGTACAGAAGGTAGTCCGTGATATTTAGTTGCTGAGGTAGGTTTAGTATATTTCAGGTTGGTTCAAGAAACTGATGGCCATAGGCTGTTCCTGATGGATAGCTATTCCTGATCCAAGTGGTGTGGGACTTCAGGCTTTTGTATCTCCTGCTTGATGGCAGCTGTGAGAAGAGGGCATAGCCCAGATTGTGGGGATTCTTGGTGATGGAATCCATCTTTGAAGCAGTGCCTCGTGTAGATTTAGTTTTGTTTATTGTCATATGTACCGAGGTACAGTGAAAAGCTTTTTTGTTGTGCGCTATCCAGTCAGTGGAAAGACTATACATGATTACAATCGAGCCATTCACAGTGTACAGATACAGGATAAAGGGAATAATGTTTAGTGCAAGGTAAAGTCTAATTAAAGATGCATAGAGGGTGCTGGGCCGTGATGGACCAGGCTCAGTCCACCCCAATCTGCATGAATCTGAATCAATATGTAATTGAAAATAGACATTTTTGACTATGTGCAAATGATCTACATTAACAACAGCTCCGTGTTGGCTTGAAAATCTGCTACATCATTTGCTATTTTTAACTATTTTTCTATGGAGAGACATTATTAAGTGGGTGAAATCTTTCCTTAATTGTTGCTTCGATGGGCAGTTGTATTTCTGTTATACCTCATCTGGAGTACTATGCTTAATGTTGGTCTCCTTATTTGAAGATGATAATATATTATATGTAGTTCAGAGAATGTTTACAGTACTAATAAATGGAATGGGTGGGTTGACTCCTGAGCAACATTTGAACAGGCTGGGCTTGTATCTGGTAAAATTAAATGAGTGCATCAACTATGGATTGCATTAAGCGGAGGGATGGATATAACATATGGAAATATCCATATATTAAGAAGGGTCCCAACCTGAAACATCACCTATTAACGTTCTCCAGGAATGCTGCCTGACCCGCTGAGTTAGTCCAGCACTTTGTGCCTTTTATTGGTAAACCAGCATCTGCAGTTTCTTGTTTTGGCATATCCAATGTGTTTTCTAAGAGTTAACCAAAAAGTTACTTAAATCAAAATACATATATTTTTAGAAAGGGGAAGGTTTTGCAAGGTCTGGTATTGATGCTATGCTCATGTATTTCAATAGAAAAAACAATCAGTGATCCATTAATTATTTCATAGTCATTATAACAATATAATTCAGAGAATATTTGTTTATGTATATTTATCTGCAGTGCAGTGGGAAACTGCACTGCAAATCAATCAATGGGAAACCTTTTGCTGCGTTTTAATACTGACTGTGAGTTGTACTTTAGTCCTGACCTTCGGAGGATTGAACCGGCCTCAGTGCTGCATTAACTGCCTAAGCTCTATACCAGAAATTAGAGCTTATTTGCTGACTGATGACGACGGTGGCACTTCATGCTAGGCGTTTTAACATATACCAACAGCTGTTTGAAGCAAAGACTAACTGATCACTCCCAGCCAACACCCAACCCCTCCTCCCAGTGATATTAATGTGAACGTTACACAGTGAGTCTTTGCAGCAGTCACACACCAATTCGCATGCACACGTACACACTACACACGCACATGCACACATAAGCCACGGGCCTGAGGATTGCACGGCCGCTGCGAACATTTGGAAGGAATATTTTGCAATTTTCATCTGTTAAATGTACGTACGTTGAAGAAATTGCCTGATGAATTTTGAGATCACTGTATTTTTATTTTCTTATTTGTATCAAATACGTAATTGATTTTGAATATATAAAAATATACATGGTGAAGTTAAACAATCTAATTTAGTAGAATTTCAATATAATTGTTTCAGTGGTTTTATTTATAGGTTTGTGCCTTAACATATTTCTCCTCTTTTGGTTTGGTTGTAATCTTTGCCACCTTTTAGTTTTGACCACATTGCAAACTATTTACCGACTAAGAAGGTGATCGGCTAACTTCTGTTTCTTTTCCCACTGCCAATCTTTTAAATGGCTACCAGTGTGTATGTGATAATGATGTAAGTTTGCTCAGTACTTTATGCATTATTTCTGACGGTAACAGGAACATTGTGCTTCTGCCTGTGACCTCTGCCATTTGGCTGCTTGAGCTTGCAGTCATATTTCTCCCCTGTCCAGCATTGTCTATTCATATGCCCAGATGTAATGCTTGGAGTCATTGTGGGTTTTAAAAGTATCACCATTTTCATGTTCAACGTTCTGTTCAAGTTTATAATAGTTGGAGTAAAGTTAGGCATAGCACTCTCAGCATTGACTTTCAAGATTTCACTGACCTAAAGTCTTTGGACCAAATTTGTTTAGAACCCAACAAAAGCAATGCTGGTTCATGTTAAACTTTTCAATTTGGAGGCAATCTAGTTGTGTTGCATTAATTTTGGGAAGCATATTACTTGCAGTTACTTGTTCAACAAATTTTCATTGGTCTTTTTGTTCGATTGATACCATTTTAAATAGTTATCTCAGAAAAATAGTGATGCATAAATATCAGAAATGGAATGCCTCCAACAGTGAAAAATTGAAAATGTGGTCAGAATGAGAATTTAGTGTAGAAGAGGAAAGAGATGTTGTTTTTTGCTTCTAATGATGTTAATGGCTCGTGTATACTTGAGACAGTCAAACATTTTAAATTCTGAGGTTTTTTTCATGCTCTTGTTCATTTGTGTATTTCAGAATTAAACTTTTTTTCTCCCCCAGAACAAAGTAGAAATAAATAGTTTGAGATTATGGCCATGCAGGCATTTATCTGTATCTGGGCTGTGGCATGTTGGAGAACAGTAGACATATTCGGTCTGGGCAGTCTCAATTGGAGCGCCAGTTAAGTCTGTCTGAACTGAATATGTCAATGATAGATATCTTTGCCTTGAATATTTCGAACTCGGTGTTATTGAGCTGGACTGTGTGTTGGAGGTAGAGGTGAATTTTTATTCCATACCTTACAGAGAAAAACAATATCAGGATTAATAGACCAACAATGCACCATGAGTGTTTGGCGATAAGGATACTGACAAATTGTACGCAACCAGAATGCTGGTCACGTCGTTTTAGGGTGGGAGGCATCCCATTGTGGGAAGAGGGAAGGGTCGATTCATGCAGTAGTTGAGTGGGATTTCATAGTTAATTATCTTCTGTAAACAGGGTCAACAATCTCAGATGACATGTTGCTTATCTGATGCCTGGGCAAGAAAAGTCTTAAACAAGCCTGATAAGATGTTGGTGAGAATGGGAGAAAGATCATGCATTGTGATTTTGTGTTGAGACTGGCAGCATTGAAAGGAGTAGGCAAGAAGTTCTGTTTGGAGACTTCTAAAAGAAAGAACTACATTAAAACTAAATTTCAATAAATAAGGCATGAGAGCAGTGGATATGGGGGTCCAAATAAACATACTTCACATAAGGAAAAAATTGGAAAAGCATTGAAAATAACATTGTTTTTTTAGTAACTGCGTTCCTGATATTAACAAGTCTCTGCCAAGTATGGCATCTACTCTTGTAACAATAAAATCAGACCCAGCGGCAGAGTAGATTGGACAACCTTGGGTGAGCAACAACTTGTTCTGAGCCACTTACAAATGTGTAGGAGAGATTGATAAGGAGAGAGGAAGGAAGGGTCTCATGACACACCTAGGGTATGCCGTGCTTGTAGGATGTGGTTGCTTAATGAATCAGAATAATATTCTTAGTAGGGTCTGGCTACCATCCCAAGTGATGGCAAATCTCTGCAAGCTTCCTTGAATTCTACCAGCTGCCCCTTGGACCCAGATGGACATGTTTTGACTGTGGCTGTCAAAGTGACCACATCTCTCAACCTCTGCTCTCCATGCCACGATTCTGCAGGAGACATTCACAGGACTCCTCATTTGGTCACATCACAGATGTACCAGCTGGGTAATAATTATCTAATTTGTGAGGACTGCAATTTGCATCTAAACATGGGGCAGTAGAACTGTTGCCTCACAGTACCAGAAATGTAAATTCAATCCTGCCCTTGTAGGCTCTCTGTGTGGAGTTTGCAAGTTCTTCCTGTGATCATGCAGATTTCCTCGCCCCTGTCAAATATCATGTCATAGTCATAATAATAATAATAATAAATTTTATTTATGGGCGCCTTTCAAAAATCTCAAGGACACCTTACAAATAGTAGAAACATGTAAGCAGAATGAAATAAATAGTAAAGACAACACGAGTACACAAATTAAAGAGAGAATTCAATCCAAAAACAAAAATCAAAAACATAATATGGAAGAGAGAGCAGCGGCTGCTAAAGCGCGCCAGCGTCCACTCTCCCTTCCGGCAGCCATCTTGGACATAAAATAAAATCATACAGAATCATATAGAATCATACATCAAAGAAACAAGCCCTTCAGCCTAACTATTCCATGCCAATCATGATGCCCCATTTAAATTAATCTAATCTGATCTAGTTTGGCCCATATCCCTCTAAATCTTTCGTATCCATTTACTTGTTCGTGTATCCATGTAAGCCACTGTTACCGACTTCATAAGGAAACGTGTGGAAGAGCATGTTCCAATGAAAACCATCTGAGTTTTCCCAAACCAGAAGCCTTGGATGAACCAGGAGGTCCACAATCTTCTGAGGACCAAATCTGAGGCATGCAAGTCTGACAGCACAGATTCATATAGAAGTCCAGGTATGACCTCGATAGCACCATCAAAAAAGCTAAGAGGAGTTTCACTCTAAATTGGAGGATGAGACAGACATTTGACTGCTGTGGCAAGGCTTGCATGCCATCACTTCCTTTGATGCGCAACCATGTGGCAGCTCAAATGGCAGAGAGGCATCACTCCCGGATAAGCTCAATGTGTTCTACGCACGGTTGGATAGAGAGAATACAGATATGCCTTTTCAGACTCCCATAGCTCCTGATGGTATTCTAATCTCAGTCACCGAGGCCCATGTCAGAAGATCCTTCAGGTGGGTGAATGTGGACAAGGGGGTTAATTGGTCACGGTAAATTGTCCACAGTGTGTCGATGAGTGGAACTGTGGGCAATTGATGGGAATGTGAAGAGAATAAAATAAAATGGGATTAAGGTAGGATGAGTGAAAATGAATGATTGATGGTTGGAATGGACTTGCTAGGCTGATGGGCCTGTCTCCATACTTTATCTCTCTCTCACTCTATAAAATCACCATGGATGACACGAGCCAGGATAAGAGGGCACTCGGATTTGCTGTACAGGCTGCAAAGGTAAACAGATTTACCCTGAAATTTCTATAATTCAGAATGGTTTCCATTTGCATGCAACGAGTTTACAGCCACATGAAGATATTTCTCCAGCTGTGTGCCAAAGACTCAGTCACCCTCCACGTTCCTGCATTCTGGGTAGCCAGTGGCTCATGGCCCTCACTGATAGATTTGATTCTCCAAAGTTATAAAGAAGCTGGCAACTAGGAGCCACTGAAAACCTGGCTCATGATTCCATGAAGTGAGGCCACAACAAGCAAAGCTGTCTCTCCACCCCAGGTGTTACAGAGCAACCTACCGGAAAGCTGAAACTGTGATTTGATGCATTTTATCCACTCTGAAAGAGCTTTTGTTTGCATCTTTTCATGTGCTGTGGTGATCCACTGTGTATTTCACAATATGGGGGAGAATGAAAATTGGATGCATGCAAAAGGTCATAATCCAACAGTATGCACTATAGGAGGAGGAATAGGCCACATCAGGATACTGCACATGGACAAATCAAAGATGAGTCGTGCAACTGCTAACTTAGTAAAAACTTTTAAATTACTGATCACTTTCTCTAATTATTCTTGGAGAAGAAAATATTTCAATATGTGTCATTATATTTGTTTCATGTATATCTTGTCTGTTCATCAGTGAAATGCAAAATTACCCGTGGTGCATCTGACGACATGATTAGCTAACAAGGATAACTCCCAGCTGACCTCCCTTCTTTAATCTGTTACAGCTGTTATTTTTGTGATTCTGTTCATTCTCAGACATTGAGAGGAGTGCCAGCTAATCATTTACCACATTGGCATTTTTACGTTTAGATTGCTGTTTTATCCATTGACATTGACATGGTGACATTTGCTTCATTTTGAGCCTTTTATAAGTCATTATAGTAATAGAAAGTCATAGAATCATACAGCACAGAAACAGGCCCTTCGGCCCAACATGCCTTCAATCTACATATAGATGACTTCACTCTACATATAGATTGGGTGAATCAAATTGGCAGGGGTGCTGAGGAAGAGGATTTCTTGGAATGTATGCGGGATAGTTATCTAAATCAACATGTAGAGGAACCAACGAGAGAGCAGGCTATTTTAGACTGGGTATTGAGTAATGAGGAAGGGTTAGTTAGCAGTCTTGTTGTACGTGCCCCCTTGGGCAAGAGTGACCATAATATGGTTGAGTTCTTCATTAGGATGGAGAGTGACATTGTTAATTCAGAAACAATGGTTCTGAACTTAAAGAAAGGTAACTTTGAGGGTATGAGACGTGAATTGGCCAAGATTGACTGGCAATTAATTCTAAAAGGGTTGACGGTGGACATGCAATGGAAGACATTTAAAGACTGCATGGATGAACTACAAAAATTGTTCATCCCAGTTTGGCAAAAGAATAAATCAGGGAAGGTAGTGCATCCGTGGATAACAAGGGAAATCAGGGATGGTATCAAAGCGAAGGATGATGCGTACAAATTAGCCAGAAAAAGCAGCATACCGGAGGACTGGGAGAAATTCAGAGACCAGCAGAGGAGGACAAAGGGCTTAATTAGGAAAGGAAAAATAGATTATGAAAGAAAACTGGCAGGGAACATAAAAACTGACTGCAAAAGTTTTTATAGATATGTAAAAAGAAAGAGATTAGTTAAAACAAATGTAGGTCCCTTGCAGTCAGAAACAGGTGAGTTGATCATGGGGAACAAGGATATGGCGGACCAATTGAATAACTACTTTGGTTCTGTCTTCACTAAGGAAGACATAAATAATCTGCCGGAAATAGCAGGGGACCGCGGGTCAGTTGGAGGAATTGAGTGAAATCCAGGTTAGTCGGGAAGTGGTTTTGGGTAAATTGAATGGATTAAAGGCCGATAAATCCCCAGGGCCAGATAGGCTGCATCCCAGAGTACTTAAGGAAGTAGCTCCAGAAATAGTGGATGCATTAGTAATAATCTTTCAAAACTCTTTAGATTCTGGAGTAGTTCCTGAGTATTGGCGGGTAGCAAACGTAACCCCACTTTTTAAGAAGGGAGGGAGAGAGAAAACGGGGAATTACAGACCAGTTAGTCTAACATCGGTAGTGGGGAAACTGCTAGAGTCAGTTATTAAAGATGGGATAGCAGCACATTTGGAAAGTGGTGAAATCATTGGACAAAGTCAGCATGGATTTACGAAAGGTAAATCATGTCTCACGAATCTTATAGAATTTTTCGAGGATGTAACTAGTAGCTTGGATAGGGGAGAACCAGTGGATGTGGTGTATCTGGACTTCCAGAAGGCTTTCGACAAGGTCCCACATAAGAGATTAGTATACAAACTTAAAGCACATGGCATTGGGGGTTCAGTATTGATGTGGATAGAGAACTGGCTGGCAAACAGGAAGCAAAGAGTAGGAGTAAACGGGTCCTTTTCACAATGGCAGGCAGTGACTAGTGGGGTACCGCAAGGCTCAGTGCTGGGACCCCAGCTATTTACAATATATATTAATGATCTGGATGAGGGAATTGAAGGCAATATCTCCAAGTTTGCGGATGACACTAAGCTGGGGGGCAGTGTTAGCTGTGAGGAGGATGCTAGGAGACTGCAAGGTGACTTGGATAGGCTGGGTGAGTGGGCAAATGTTTGGCAGATGCAGTATAATGTGGATAAATGTGAGGTTATCCATTTTGGTGGCAAAAACAGGAAAGCAGACTATTATCTAAATGGTGACCGACTAGGAAAAGGGGAGATGCAGCGAGACCTTGGTGTCATGGTACACCAGTCATTGAAAGTAGGCATGCAGGTGCAGCAGGCAGTGAAGAAAGCGAATGGTATGTTAGCTTTCATAGCAAAAGGATTTGAGTATAGGAGCAGGGAGGTTCTACTGCAGTTGTACAGGGTCTTGGTGAGACCACACCTGGAGTATTGCGTACAGTTTTGGTCTCCAAATCTGAGGAAGGACATTATTGCCATAGAGGGAGTGCAGAGAAGGTTCACCAGACTGATTCCTGGGATGTCAGGACTGTCTTATGAAGAAAGACTGGATAGACTTGGTTTATACTCTCTAGAATTTAGGAGATTGAGAGGGGATCTTATAGAAACTTACAAAATTCTTTAGGGGTTGGACAGGCTAGATGCAGGAAGATTGCTCCCGATGTTGGGGAAGTCCAGGACAAGGGGTCACAGCTTAAGGATAAGGGTGAAATCCTTTAAAACCGAGATGAGAAGAACTTTTTTCACACAGAGAGTGGTGAATCTCTGGAACTCTCTGCCACAGAGGGTAGTCGAGGCCAGTTCATTGGCTATATTTAAGAGGGAGTTAGATGTGGCCCTTGTTGCTAAAGGGATCAGAGGGTATGGAGAGAAGGCAGGTACGGGATACTGAGTTGGATGATCAGCCATGATCATATTGAATGGCGGTGCAGGCTCGAAGGGCCGAATGGCCTACTCCTGCACCTAATTTCTATGTTTCTATGTTTCTATGCCCATGCCTTCCAAGGTGTCCCATCTACAGTGGCTTGCAAAAGTATTCATACCCCTTGAACTTTTCCACATTTTGTCACGTTACAACCACAAACGTAAATGTATTTTATTGGGATTTTATGTGATAGACCAACACAAAGTGGCGCATAATTATGAAGTGGAAGGAAAATGATACATGGTTTTCAAATTTTTTTACAAATAAAAAACTGAAATGTGTCGCGTGCAAAAGTATTCAGCCCCCCTGAGTCAATACTTTGTAGAACCACCTTTCGCTGCAATTACAGCTGCAAGTCTTTTGGGGTATGTCTCTACCCGCTTTGCACATCTAGAGACTGAAATGTTTGCCCATTCTTCTTTGCAAAATAGCTCAAGCTCAGTCAGATTGGATGGAGAGCGTCTGTGAACAGCAATTTTCAAGTCTTGCCAGAGATTCTCAATTGGATTTAGGTCTGGACTTTGACTGGGCCATTCTAACACATGAATATGCTTTGATCTAAACCATTCCATTGTAGCTCTGGCTGTATGTTTAGGGTCGTTGTCCTGCTGGAAGGTGAACCTCCGCCCCAGTCTCAAGTCTTTTGCAGACTCTAACAGGTTTTCTTCCAAGATTGCCCTGTATTTGGCTCCATCCATCTTCCCATCAACTCTGACCAGCTTCCCTGTCCCTGCTGAAGAAAAGCATCCCCACAGCATGATGCTGCCACCACCATGTTTCACAGTGGGGATGGTGTGTTCAGGGTGATGTGCAGTGTTAGGTTTCCGCCACACATAGCGTTTTGCATTTAGGCCAAAAACTTCAATTTTGGTCTCATCTGACCAGAGCACCTTCCTCCACATGTTTGCTGTGTCCCCCACATGGCTTGTGGCAAACTGCAAACGGGACTTCTTATGGCTCTTTTTCAACAATGGCTTTCTTCTTGCCACTCTTCCATAAAGGCCCGATTTGTGGAGTGCACGACTAATAGTTGTGCTGTGGACAGATTCTCCCACCTGAGCTGTGGATCTCTGCAGCTCCTCCAGAGTTACCATGGGCCTCTTGGCTGCTTCTCTGATCAATGCTCTCCTTGCCCGGCCTGTCAGTTTAGGTGGACGGCCATGTCTTGGTAGGTTTGCAGTTGTGCCATACTCTTTCCATTTCCGGATGATGGATTGAACAGTGCTCCGTGAGATGTTCAAAGCTTGGGATATTTGTTTATAACCTAACCCTGCTTTAAACTTCTCCACAACTTTATCCCTGACCTGTCTGGTGTGTTCCTTGGGCTTCATGATGCTGTTTGTTCACTAATGTTCTCTAACAAACATCTGAGGCCTTCACAGAACAGCTGTATTTATACTGAGATTAGATTACACACAAGTGGACTCTATTTACTAATTAGGTGACTTCTGAAGGCAATTGGTTGCACTGGATTTTATTTAGGGGTATCAGAGTAAAGGGGGCTGAATACTTTTGCACGCGACACTTTTCAGTTTTTTATTTGTAAAAAAATTTGAAAACCATGTATCATTTTCCTTCCACTTCACAATTATGCGCCACTTTGTGTTGGTCTATCACATAAAATCCCAATAAAATACATTTACGTTTGTGGTTGTAACGTGACAAAATGTGGAAAAGTTCAAGGGGTATGAATACTTTTGCAAGCCACTGTACACTAGTCCCACCCTGCCCGCGTTTGGCTCATATCTCTCTAAACCTTTCCTATCCAGGTACTTGTCCAAATGCCTGACATCATGTTGTAATACTTGCAATATTACATTTTATGGTTTAGAAAAGTTTAGAAAAGATTTGCTGTTGCTTGATTCTATTGCCAAACATTTGGAAACTGATTGTGAAGTGCACATGTATTATTGTCAATTATTATTAATAAAGGTGCTATTTGCCCAAAGAAACAGCAGTTACAATCAGAATATTACCAGGGTCAGGCAGCTTCTTTGCGGTCAGTGGATACCTACTGATTTGTAAATATTTACTGCATCTGCAGAGTTTTGCTTTTGTAGTAGTTATTGTATGACTGCAGTTCCAAGTATCTTCAACACAACTGCTGCATTTTGTTCATCAAGCTCCACAGAGAACAAAAGCTTTGCTAAGTTGGCAATCTCAATTTTTCATATAGTATCACGATATGAATTTACTGGGAAACATTTGTTGTCACAATTTAAATTTATGAGATTATAAATTTAAAAAATTGGAACTAAATTTAGTCATGTTTTGCTCTGATATATTCCCTTCTGAATGTAGCAAACATCTAGTATTCTAAAAGCACAGGATTTTGGAATTCCCAAAAGAAACCAAGATTCTACTCACGGTGCACATGAGATTTTTCAAAATGATACAAGGGTTGAAAGAACTTGCGAGCCTCGAGAAACTAGAAAAGCTGGTGTTATTCTCTGTTCTCCACAGAGCAGAGAAGTTTAAGGGCAAATTTGATGGCATATTCAAAATTATGAAGTTGTTGAGTGTGGATTTAAGATGAATGTATTTCCAGTGGGGAAAAAGCCCAGAGGTTTTTTTTTTCTGAGGATTTAGAGGACATTGGTTTGAGTGAGGTCGAAGTAGATATTGTAATCCTTTTAAAAGGAAATTGGTTAAGTGCTCGAAACAATATTGCTGTGTTAATGGGGATAAAAGCAGGTAAGTACAATTAATTTGGTAGGGCGTGTCAACGAGCCGGCATGGTTATGATCGATGGAGTGACCTGCTTCTATGCATTATCATACTATGGTTTTGGAGCACAATTTTAGATATGATAGGATCATCAGTTTGTTAAAGCAGGCACTCTGTGTGTACCTGGTGAGCCACGGCATTGATGGACAGAATGATCTTGGGTTCCAAATCCATAGCTCCCACAAAGTGGCAACACAAATAGATAGAGTGGTAAATAGGACATATGGTACGCTGGCCTTCATCAGTTGATGTGCTGAGAGTCAACAAGTCATGTTGCAGCTTTTTATAACTTTGGTTTGGCTACATTCGGACTATTGTGTGAGATTCTGGTCACCCGATTATAGGAAGAAATTGGAGGCCTTGGAGAGGGTGCAAAAGAGGTTTACCGGAAGGGTACTGACCCGAAATGTCACCGATCCATCTTCTCCATAAATGCTGCCTGACCTGATGAGTTACTCCAGCATTTTGTGTCTTTTTTAAAACAGAATGCTGTCTGTATTGGAGGAACTGTTCCGATGTTGTACTATTCTATTTCTGTTAACCACCTGTGTTTAAATAGTTCTGGAGAAAGACAAGCTGTACACTGCATCCAGTAACATCTGCCTGGAGTTCAGATGCTCTGATTGTGTAGGCTGGGTCCCTGATATTTGTAGCTGGAGTGGGAAATGGCAATCCGTCTGCAGGCTGATCCCAGGAGGTGTAATTACCTTTGTTCCCAGATCTTTTTACCCTCTGGTTGTGAGAGAGCTGGTCTTATTCCAGCTTTCAGATTTTAAAAGCTCAGAGTAACAGCTGCATGCACCATGCCTGTGATCTGACAGCTAGGCTTCTGACTGTCCTCTTCCCAGTTGTTTCCAGGGCTCGGTGTCCTTCAGCCTCTATTTTGCTGAATTTCAGCTGAAGAAGGTCACACGTAAATATGGATTTTTTTCAGTCCTTGTTGTGTTACCTGGTCCTCTCCTTGCAGTTGAATATATTCTTTAAAGTAAAATGTGAGACATTTGAATGAAATGATTGATAACACATGTGATCTAGTGACCGCTCACTATGTATCTGCCGTTCCCCATGCATGATGCTCTTAACTATTAATGCGTTCTAATCTTCAAAGGCTGCCTATTAAACACCTCCATAGCGTTCCCATCACATCTGACGCAGTATCCCCACGTTTCACAGAACCAATGTCAGTGGATATATAGATCAGTTACCCTTTGATTTGTGACAGGGTCAGCACTGGAGCTGTTGGGTCAGAGAATGCAACTGAATATGGCATTTTCTGACTTCTGGGATAGTACAGAGTGGACCAGAGCAACCCATCAGATCAAAATGGAGACACAAGAGACTGCCGTTCCTGGTATCTTAAGCAAACAGCAAAGTGTTGAAGGAGCACAGTGGGTCAGGCAGCATCGGTCGAGGGAATGGACAGATGACATTTCAGATGGGGACACTTCTACATACTGATGGAGCACTGGACGGAAAGCTGGAAAAGAGATCTTTTGACTTTACTTTAGACTTTATAGATACAAGCCCTTCAGCCCATCCTGTCCGGAGCGACCAATGTAGAAAGGGAGAGCAATGGTGGCGGAGTGTAGCAGGGCTGAAATGTTAATTCTCATACACTGGTTTACTTTTGCTATTAATTGTTATTTATATTTTCATTAACATGTTATATCACAGTGCAAAAATGCAAAATCATATAAAATAATAAAGAACTTGTTTCACCCGCTGAGTTTCTCCAGCATTTTTGTCTACCTTTGATTTTCCAGCATCTGCAGTTCCTTCTTAAACAAATAACTTGTCTATAGCAGTAGCACAGTAAGAATAAGGCTGTGTGATGCAAAATCTCATGTCTATTATCTCATGAATTTGTGTTGGCATCTAGAATCTGTGATAAATGTGTCAGTCATGAAATTTGACTTTGTAGCACCTATTGTTTTAAACGATCTGGGAGCTGATGTTTTAGCACATTTTAGACCAGTTTGGACCATTTGCACGCAAACACACACACACACACACACACACACACACACACACACACACACACACACACACACACACACACACACACACACACACAGACACAGACACACACAGACAGACCACACACACACCACACACACACACATGCACACACACACACACACAGCATGGGTTCTGCCGTTAGACTGATTACTATAGGTTGTGATGCCTGCAATGTCTGTACATACTAGAGGTATGCAGAGCAGGCAGATCATGATCGTAATGCGTGTACAATGCTAATTTGATCCCAGCATTGCCAAAACTGGACATGAGCATTGCAGCTTCCATTTCCTCAACTTGAACAGAGAACCCTGCGTTGAACAGCAACTGACTGCGCTTCCCTTCCTCCCACCACCAGGTACCACTAGAAGCGCTATTTAAAGGACTTATCAGTTATCTGTAGGTTGGTGATTGATTTGTTGAAGTGCTGGTTGTCAAGTACCATCAGATTGTGTGCAGCAGACGTTGTCAAAATATTTGAATATTTATGGAGGTGAGTCAGAAGTTCAAATTATGTCCTGACGTAAAGGCTTCAGTGAAACGCTGTCACTTCCAGCAGTGGGGACCTGGGCGGTAAGTTTTCTTGGGGTTCGTATGTTTGCATGATGAGCACCCAAAGAACAGGTTAACCTGTAAGGAGGAGGAGAAGGGAGAGAACAGGCCCCAAGAGAAAGCCCTGTCAACTAAGGTACAAGAAAGTGGAAATGCAGAGCGATCTCCCTCGGGACCATATTAAAGAGGTAACTCCTCAAAGGAGGTTTTCAACAGCATGCACTGCATTCTTTTCACAAAATGCTGTGCAAAGTTGAAGCTAAACTCCCCTGTGCTCCTTACTATTGTACACACACGTCTGATCTGCCAGTGCATCAAGCATTTTGTTCTGTGTCTTCCCCAGCTTACGTTTTAGGATGCCCCATCAAATACTTCATCTTATTACTTTGTGGAAGACTTGTGCATCCGGTTGCTGCCATGTGGATTATGATGGCACAGCAGTCAACACTGTTGCTTCACAGCTGCAGGGACCTCGGTTGCTGTCTGTGTGGAGTTTTACATCAACCTAACTTGGCTGCATCACACTCGTTCCCAGTGATTCATCACGATCAGAAGGGATAGGAGCAGAATTAGTCCATTCGGCCCATCAAGTCTACTCCATCATTCAATCATGGGTGATCCATCCCTTCCTCCTAGCCCTATTCTCCTGCCTTCTCCCCATAACCTCTGACACCCGTACTAATCAAGTGCATTCATCTTGTACAGATCCACCTTCTAAACTGATCTCTGCAGAACGATGTTGTGCGTGTCAGACTGAGTGATGTCTATCTTCATTATCACTCTCTTGCGACTGAGTCACTGCTCCTTGGTTTGGTGACCGATCTGAAAAGAGCAAGGCAATGATGAGATTGTGAAATAACGGGAGAATGAAACATGAGAAGCAGGATTGGCTGTGAGCTCATCCTCACTTCCACGGAGTCTGTGCCTCTGCTGACGATGTGTAATGCTGCTCCGGTAATGACGAGTACACTCTGCTCGCAGAGTTGAATCATTAGAGCTGTGGGTTTCTTTGGATTACTGCAATGTTAACCAAATAGGCAGAGGTGGAGTTATATACCAAAACCCATTATTCAAAACCATCAACTAACTGCAGTGTCTGTGTACAATAATGGAAGAAGAGCTATACCCGATGATACAAACCAGTTCTGTACATGTTATATACACTAATTCATTGCCAATTTGCTACTTTTGGTGTGGGAAGGAACTGCAGATGCTGGTTTATACCAAAGATAGACATAAAGTGCAGGAGTAACTCAGCGGGTCAGGCAACATCTCAGGAACAAAAGGGTGGGTGATGTTTCAGGTCGAAACGCTTCTTCAGAGTCTTTTGGCCTTGTTTAAATGTACCATTTACTAACAAAATAGAGGGAACTGCTTCAATGACTGTCAGGCAGTATATTTCGGTTGATGTGCAAACTATGGTTAAATAACTTGCAATGTTACATAGCAATAAGATTTGCGTGTGAGGCTTGGATTCATAAAAAGTGCATTGAGATGGGTGAAGAGAGTTGTATATAAGCACTGACTAATGTGTGAAACTAGGTACTGGTTCAATTGATGGATTTGAAGATAAATGCAGTGATCATGTCTCTATGTGTGAGCTCATTGGACATTTACTGGAATTAGAGTGATCGAGTCATATAGCATGGAAAAATGAATCATCCATGCCAACCTACTCATCTAAGTGTTTTTGACCCATATCCCTCTAAACCTTTCCTATCCAAGTATCTGTCCAAATGTATTTTAAATGTTGTTATTAGATTACTGCAAGGAATCTTTTTTTTAACAGCATCTGCAGTTTCCCTGTTAGCTTGTTCCATGTATTTGTCACACTGCGTGACAAAGTTGTGTCTCACGTTTCTTTTAAATATTCCCTCTTTTACCTTAAACCTTTTCGGACTTTAGGGATACCCAGTGGAAACAGGCCCTTTGGCCCACCAAGTCCACACCGACCAGCGATCACCTCATACACTAACACTATCCTACACACTAGGGACAATTTTTACAACTTAAAGCCAATTAACCTACTAACTTGTACATATTTGGAATGTGGGAGAAACCCACGCTGTAACAGGGAGAACATACAAATTCCGTACAGACAGCACCCATAATAAGGATTGAATCCGGGTCTCTGGCGCTGTAAGGCAGTAACTCTACCGTTGCACCACTGTGCCGCCCTAACCTACGCCCAATAGTTGATTGATTCCACATCTTCAGGGAAATTGCTCTGTAATAATATGCATTATTGATTTAACTTTTATCAGAGGGTTTCCTGCCGCCAAGGGTGATGGACCATGTCCTTCTTTCCACCTCATCTACCAAGGCTTGCAGTGCCATGCTGGAAACTGTGGGTGCCTACTGTTTGCTCTGTTCAACCGTGGTTTCATGTGAGCTCTTGAGGCCAGTGGTGCATACATTATTTATTCAGGCACAAAGCATTACTGTCTTTAATCAGAACTGGCCAATTTGAGTTTGTGTCAAGGATTGTCTACTTTGAAGAAGTTCCCCT
Source organism: Malacoraja senta (assembly GCA_038087875.1). Classification (NCBI taxonomy): domain Eukaryota; kingdom Metazoa; phylum Chordata; class Chondrichthyes; order Rajiformes; family Rajidae; genus Malacoraja; species Malacoraja senta. The sequence goes on from CM075978.1 coordinate 47,984,956, forward strand.
CCTCTCTCCGATGGGAATTCTGTGAGAACATCTCTCACTGACCCCCCTCTGTGATTTCTGCTGCTCTTCTGCACTACGACCATGTTCTGACCTGGGGACCTCGCTACCACAACCACATGTAGAAACTAGAAATTGCAGACGTGGTTTACATAAAAGGAGACAAAGTTCTGGAGTAACTCATTGGGTCATGCAACAGCTCTGGAGAACATGGATAGGTGACATTCTGGGTGGGCACCTTCTGGGTTGGTGTCAGCCTTTCAAAATGGCTTCAGCCTTGTGTCAGTGTGCTATGGTCACCAGCGGATATCTGGGACCAGCAAGTTGCTGCAAGCATGGTAATGGGCTCTCAGCAGGAATTTTGAAGGCAGATAAATCCCCAGGGTCTCATGGTCTGCATCCCAGAGTACTCAAGGAGGTGGCCCTGGAAACCGTGGATGCATTGGTGATCATTTTCCAATGTTCTCTCGACTCTGGATCAGTTCTTGTGCTCTGGAGGGTTGCCAAAGTAACTCCACTTTTTAAGAAAGGAGGGAGAGAGAAAACGGGGAATTATACACCAGTTAGCCTTACATCGGTGGTGGGGAAGATGCTTGCGTTGATTATTAAAGATGTTTTTGCAGCACATTTGGAAAGCAGTGACAGGATCAGTCAAAGTCAGCATGGATTTATGGGGAAATCATGCTTGACTAATCAACTGGAATTTTTTGAGGATGTAACAAGTAGAATGGATAAGGGAGAGCCAGTGGATGTGGTGTCTCTGGACTTTCAAAAAGCCTTTGACAAGGTCCCACACAAGAGATTAGTGTGCAAAATTAGAGCACATGGTATTCGAGGTAGGGTATTGACATGGATAGAGAACTGATTGGCAGACAGGAAGCAAAGAGCAGGAATTAATGGGTCATTTTCAGAATGGCAGACAGTGATTAGTTGGGTGGCGCAAGGCTCGGAGCTGGGACCCGTTATTTACAATATATATTGCCGATTTAGACGAAGGAATTAAATGTGAAATTTCCAAATTTGCAGATGACATAAAGCTGGGTGGCAGTGTGAGCTGTGATGAGGATGCCATGAGGCTGCAGAGTGACTTGGACAGGGTGTGTGAGTGGGCAGATGGATGGCAGATGCAGTATAATGTGGATAAATGTGAGGTTATCCACTTTGGTGGCAAGAACAGGAAGGCTTATTATTATCTGAATTGTGTCAGATTAGGAAAAGAGGAGGTGCAGCGAGACCTGGGTGTCATGGTACATCAGTCATTGAAAGTAGGCATGCAGGTGCAGCAGGCAGTGAAGAAAGCGAATGGTATGTTAGCTTTCATAGCAAAAGGATTTGAGTATAGGAGCAGGGAGGTTCTACTGCAGTTGTACAGGGTCTTGGTGAGACCACACCTGGAGTATTGCCTACAGTTTTGGTCTCCAATTCTGAGGAAGGACATTATAGCCATAGAGGGAGTGCTTTTCCTAATCGGCCACCATTTAGATAATAGTCTGCTTTCCTGTTTTTGCCACCAAAGTGGATAACCTCACATTTATCCACATTATACTGCATCTGCCAAACATTTGCCCACTCACCCAGCCTATCCAAGTCACCTTGCAGTCTCCTAGCATCCTCCTCACAGCTAACACTGCCCCCCAGCTTAGTGACTTGCGGTACCCCACTAGTCACTGCCTGCCATTGTGAAAAGGACTCGTTTACTCCTACTCTTTGCTTCCTGTTTGCCAGCCAGTTCTCTATCCACATCAATACTGAACCCCCAATACCGTGTGTTTTAAGTTTGTATACTAATCTCTTATGTGGGACCTTGTCGAAAGCCTTCTGAAAGTCCAGATGCAACACATCCACTGGTTCTCCCCTATCCACTCTACTAGTTACATCCTCGAAAAATTCTATTAGATTCGTCAGACATGATTTACCTTTCGTAAATCCATGCTGACTTTGTCCAATGATTTCACCACTTTCCAAATGTGCTGCTATCCCATCTTTAATAACTGACTCTAGCAGTTTCCCCACTACCGATGTTAGACTAACTGGTCTGTAATTCCCCGTTTTCTCTCCCCCTCCCTTCTTAAAAAGTGGGGTTATGTTTGCTACCCTCCAATCCTCAGGAACTACTCCAGAATCTAAAGAGTTTTGAAAAATTATCACTAATGCATCCATTATTTCTGGAGCTACTTCCTTAAGTACTCTGGGATGCAGCCTATCTGGCCCTGGTGATTTATCGGCCTTTAATCTATTCAATTTACCCAACACCACTTCCCGACTAACCTGGATTTCACTCAGTTCCTCCATCTCCTTTGACCCGCGGTCCCCTGCTATTTCCGGCAGATTATTTATGTCTTCCTTAGTGAAGACGGAACCAAAGTAGTTATTCAATTGGTCCGCCATAGCCTTGTTCCCCATGATCAATTCACCTGTTTCTGACTGCAAGGGACCTACATTTGTTTTAACTAATCTCTTTCTCTTCACATATCTATAAAAACTTTTGCAGTCAGTTTTTATGTTCCCTGCCAGTTTTCTTTCATAATCTATTTTCCCTTTCCTAATTAAGCCCTTTGTCCTCCTCTGCTGGTCTCTGAATTTCTCCCAGTCCTCTGGTATGCTGCTTTTTCTGGCTAATTTGTACGCATCATCTTTTGCTTTGATACTATCCCTGATTTCCCTTGTTATCCACGGATGCACTACCTTCCTTGATTTATTCTTTTGCCAAACTGGGATGAACAATTTTTGTAGTTCATCCATGCAGTCTTTAAATGCCTTCCATTGCATATCCACCGTCAACCCTTTTAGAACTAATTGCCAGTCAATCTTGGCCAATTCATGTCTCATACCCTCAAAGTTACCTTTCTTTAAGTTCAGAACCGTTGTTTCTGAATTAACAATGTCACTCTCCATCCTAATGAAGAACTCAACCATATTATGGTCACTCTTGCCCAAGGGGGCACGCACAACAAGACTGCTAACTAACCCTTCCTCATTACTCAATACCCAGTCTAGAATGGGTATTGAGTAACAATCACAGTATTAAAGGAAAGGTGATTTGTTCATTATTTTCTGCTAATTGATTGATTGATACTTTATTATCACATGTAACATGTCACAGTATCATACATAAGGTATGCAAAGATTCGCCACTAATTGGGAGCCGACATATAATCCTTATAATCACCAATGGTCCCTCTTTGTTCGTGGTGGCCTCTCCGCACCGGATGCCTCTTTGTTCTCTCGGCGCCCCCCCCCCCCCCCCCCCCTCCACCACGCCAAGTCCCCCTTTGTTCCCTGCAGCACATCCTCGACTGACCTCCGGCACCCATCATGGCCATGTCCGACCTCCGGCACTCATGCTGGTCCGGCCTCGGCCGCTGCTGCCGGGTCCTCTCTTGGACGGCTCTGCGGTGCTCACCGGGAGCTTCCGAAAGCCCACCTTGCTCTCAGCAGTTACTCGCGGGCCTTTTCTCGCTCTTGCTTCATAGGTGCCATTGATGTTCCTGGCGGGCGAGCTGGGTCCACCGGGCAGGTCCGACGTACACAGCTGATGAAAGGAATACAGACACGTAAATCGCTATCAAAACATGGGGGGGACCGGGGGACACAATTTCTTGGCGGAATCAGTCTGAAGAAGGGTCTCGACCTGAAACGTTGCCTATTTCCTTCGCTCCATAGATGCTGCCTCACCCGCTGAGTTTCTCCAGCATTTTTGTCTACCTTTGATTTTCCAGCATCTGCAGTTCCTTCTTAAACAGGCAGAGTTGAGCTGGGTTTAGCGCTGCTTCTCTGTGCTGGCTGTGGGCCTGGGGGCACCGCTACCGTCTGACTCCCGACGTCTCTGGCCGGGGGGGGGGGGGGGGGAGCTCGGGTGGGAACGGGAATGGTCCAGTGGCAGTTCGGCAGCGATTGCAGCGCTGGAGACCTGGCCGGGATCGATCCTGGATGCGGATGAGGAGCAGGTCTGTGTACAGGGCTGTCGAGAGTGTTTTTCGCTTGTGACCTATGACCTGGGCATGCTATTCAAGCTCCGCTCTGTGATATTTGCTCCACCAGGACGTCTCCCTCCTCCAATCACCACGCTCTATCCTTAGTCCCACACCCCTACTTCCGCCTCTGACCGACACCTCCCTCCTCCAATCATCGCGCTGAATCATCATGTCCCGCCCCCACTGCCAATCGGCGCCCTCCCTCGATCATCAGTCCCACCCCCACTGTCTTGCGGAAAGCGGAGATTTCACCGGATTTTAAAATTCGGATTACAAAAATGGGGGGGATCATCCCCCACCTCTCAAACGGGGGTACGTATTCCCCCTGCCCCCCCCCTCCCCCCGGGATTTCCGCCCCTTTGGAATAGATCGGGTAAACGCACAGAGTCTCTTGTCCAGAATAGGGGAGTTCAGAACCAGAGGACATCGGTTTATGGTGAAGGGAAATAAATTTAATAGGTATCTGAGGGGTAACTTTTTCACACAAAGGTTGGTGGGTGTATGGAATGAGCTGCCAGAGGAGATAGTTGAGGCAGGGACTATTATAAAGTTTAAGAAAACATTTGACAGATACATGGATAGGACAGGTTTGGAGGGATATGGGTCAAATGCAGGCAGGTGGGACTAGTGTAGATGAGACATGTTGGTTGTGTCGGGAAAGTTGGGCTGAAGGGGCTGTTTCCATGCTGCATGACTCTGACTCGATCTTTGAGATGTGGGAGGAAAACAGAGCACCTGGAGGAAATCCACATGGTCACAAGGAGAACACGTAAACTTCATACGAGGAGCAACCAAGGAAAGGATCGAACCCAGGTCCAGTTATCACAGACGCTCAGTGAGTCAAGCTGATTTGGAGTCACTAGGCTGTGTGGGAAATTCTGATTGAGAAGAATGCTCTTTACAATTCCTTTAGATCTTCAATGCAGCCCAGCTAAACAAATGGCAGAACAACTGGATGAGGACGAAGCCTCCAATTGAGTCCAACCACTTTACAAAACAACATGTGGGTGTTTTACACTCTAATTAGAATGCTTTGCATGTGAAATATGGACTACAAAATTGATTTTACTGGGGACCTATGTTTTGCTTTGGAGAAGTGGTACTGCAGTGTTACTTATCAGGAGAATACAAGTTGTGGGATCGAGATTGAAGGAAAAAGAAGGTCCCTGGCTTGGTTGTCAGCTCGAATGGATGGGCTTCTTTCTCTTCATTCTCCAGCTCCTTTACTTGTCATTGAGCTTTTGGCAAGAGCTATCATCTTCTGATGGTGAGTCTGTGCATCTTGCTGCTGACCATATCAGTGACATGCGGTGAGGTAAATGGCTGGGGAGGCACTGGCTAGTATCAGAGCCAGATTTACACAACTATGAAACCGATAGAGTGCAGCGTAGGTTCACGAGATTGATCCCTGGGATGACAGGACTGTCATATGAGGAAAGATTGAAAAGACTAGGCTTGTATTCACTGGAGTTTAGAAGGATGAGGGGACCTTGTAGAAACATATACAATTATAAAAGGACTGGACAAGCTAGATGCAAGAAAAATGTTCCCAATGTTTGGCGAGTCCAGAACCAGGGGCCACAGTCTTAGAATAAAGGGGAGGTGAGAAAAAACTTTTTCACCCAGAGAGTTGTGAATTTGTGGAATTCCCTGTCACAGAGGGCAGTGGAGGCAAGTCACTGGATGGATTTAGGAGAGAGCTAGATAGAGCTCTAGGGGCTAGTGGAATCAAGGGATATGGGGAGAAGGCAGGCACGGGTTATTGATTGGGGACGTCAGCCATGATCACAATGAATGGCGGTGCTGGCTCGAAGGGCCGAATGGCCTCCTATTTTCTATGTTTCTATGTTAACACTTTAGAATTTAACATTAAACATAAAAACATCCCCCCACAGCAGAATCAACTTTTCCCACTGTGAGGGTAGGCACCAAAGTTGAACAGGCCCCAACCACGGGTGAACAGAGGAAGAGGACTGAACTTTGAAAGTTCAGTCCTCTTCCTCTGTTCAACCGTGGTCGGGGCTTATTGAGGCCTCTGCAGTCGCCGCTACGGCCCAGAGCCTCCGAATCAACCACTTCCCTACCAGAGACCGAGCTGGGCCGAGATTCAATGCTGGCGACCCCCGTGATGTTAAGGTCAACGCCGCCCGCGTCTGGAAAGTCAGCGCCGCCTGCGGTGGAATCCAGTGCTGCACCACCGCTGCTGAAGCTAGCTAACGTGGAGGGAGAGCGAGGCAGCTTCAATTGCATGGGCTGAGCCTACGTAATTGACGCTCGCTCTTCCTCCACTGGGCTCAAGACATGCCCCCTTGTGAGGCAGATGTGATCGCTGCCTCCCCTGGAGCTTTTTCATTGCAGTTTTATGATGAGACCAGCTAGCACAAATTTAATATATTTTATATGTGAAATAAGGTACCTGGACTATGGAAGGTGAGGACATGTAATGAAGGGGTTTACAAACATTACATTGGTGACATACAGAGAGATAGTAACAGGCACACGCTTATTGCCCGCGCTCCATGCAGTTTCTGAGGGGTTGCGCAATCAGAGGGGAGGCTCAGCTCGACGCTGCCTCGCCTCTCATCTATCCCTGTATTTGCAGCGGAGCTGCGCAAATTTGGCGATTTTTTCTATGAAAAATTATTAGATTCATATAGAAATGACATTTATAACAGATCAGTGGAAAAATCTTTATATTTATTTTATTTTATTATTTTTCTTTACTTAACAGCTATTTTCATTGGGAGTATGACAGGTGAGGCTCTGCTTCCCCTGACCGCACATCCCTGGACCATATGCACTACTGTGTCCTGCAAGACTTCTCCAGAGTAGTCCAGTCAGTAGGATCATACTCAAGGTTTGCTCTGCCATTAATGGTTGGAAGCATGTGATCTGTTGCTTTCATGTGGCTGGTGCTTATTTGTGTTAAAGTCATTTGGTCGCTAGGTTAATAATGGCATTTAGAGAAAGAAAGAAAACAATGGAACACAAAAGTCGCAAAATGCAGAGTTTCTATGAAGTGCTCAGCAGATCAAGTCAGAGTGAAGAGAGAAAAACAAACTAATGTAACAGATGGATAACCTGCAGAAGAACTATCTACCTCATTGGAGACCCTCGGACTATCTTTGATGGGACCTTAGTGGACTTTATCTTACACTAAACTTTATTCATGTTATTTCCTTTATCATGTAACTGTGGATGGCTTAATTGTAATCATGTATTGACTTTCCGCTGACTGGTTAGCACGCAACAAAAGCTTTACACTGTACCTTGGTACATATGACAATAAACTAAACTCAACTCAAGTTGGCAGTTCTGATATTAACAGAAAGTGAAGTTGTGGCAATTGATATGGAGTCCAGATGGCTGTAATGTGCTCAGAGAACAGATGTACTGCTATTCTCCAAGCTTATCGTAGAGTTTTTTTTATAGCAGTGCTAGGAACGCACAGACGATTAGAGATTAAAATATGCTGGAAGATTAGAATGGCATGCAGCAGGAAACCTCTGGCTGTCCCTGCCGACAATGCAGAGAGGACTGTATTGTGAGGTGAATTGCTGTTGCACCTGTAAGGTCTGTTTTGGCACCTGGACGATGGGAAGGGAGAAGATAAAAGGACAAATATTATACTTCTTGCATGAAGAAAGTGCTGAGAAGGGGTGTGGCTGGTGGAAACCAGGAGGTTGCAAAGGGAGCCTTCCAGAATGCTGAAAGGGGAGGGGAGAATGTATCTTATGATGGAATATTGTTGCAGGTGACAGAAATTGTGAAGGATTTATTTATTTATTTATTTATTTATTTATTCCGAACAAGTAAAGACATTAAAGACATTGATATTAACAAAATCGAAATTATCAAACAATTGAACATTGCAATCAACATTTACAATTGAGAAGAACAAAATCAAGGTTCCAATGTCCAACTCAGAGTCTGTACAAGCTCGAAAAGGAGTGAGAAGAAGAATAACTTATTAAATCTCACCCCTTTTCCCACACTTCTATCGTATTTAAAAATCAATTCCTTACTAATAATAGTACTGCCCTAGGCAATTTCCCATAATACATACAGACACTTATATACATTCAACTATTATGTACATACAATCTTCATATTTGAAGTACCCAACATCAGTGAACAATAGTAAACAAGATAAACATCAACAATAGTAACAAGATAACATCAACGATTGTAAACAAGATAAACATCAACCCCCACTTGTCAACCATCCCCTCCATCCCTGTACCCCTTGAGCATTATTTTTTTATATATCATTTTAAAATGATTCATGTTTGTGCATTGCTTCAATTCCCCGTTCAATTTATTCCACACTCCTACTCCACAAACCGAAATACAAAAGGATTTTCTAGTCGTACGGACTTGTTGTTTCTTAAAGTTAAATATTCCTCTTAAATTGTAACCCCCCACACGCTCGTTAAATAATTTTTGAATGTTTCCAGGTAAATTTTTATTTTTGGCCCTAAACATTATCTGAGCTGTTTTGAATGTGACCAAATCTTCTAATTTTAATAATTTTGACTCTAAAAATAATGGATTCGTATGACCCAGATACTTAGCATTATGGATAATACGAATTGCTCTTTTTTGCATCATGGTTAATGAGTGTATCGAATTTTTATAATTATTTCCCCAGACTTCTGTACAATAATTTAAGTAGGGTAAAATTAATGTACAATAAAGAATACGGAGTGATTTGTAATCCAGAGCTTGCTTGGCTTTGTATAATACAGAGATACTTTTTGATAATTTTAATTTTACATGTTTAATATGTGATTTCCAGCTTATTTTATCGTCAATTATAACCCCAAGAAATTTATTTTCATGCACTCTTTCAACTTCCACCCCATTTATCTTTATACTTACTAGGGGACTTATTCTACAATTACCAAATAACATTATTTTAGTTTTACTCAGATTTAATGAAATTTTATTACTATCAAACCATATTTTCAATTTACCCATTTCTTTTATTATTTTATCCAATAGCCTTTTTAAATTTTCTCCAGAGCAAAAAATATTTGTATCATCTGCAAACAAAACCAGCCTCAAGACATTGGACACATTACAAATATCATTTATGTACATGATAAATAATTTTGGGCCCAGCACTGACCCCTGTGGTACACCACACACAATGTCCAAACATGTAGAATTATGACTACCCAGATTTACAAACTGTTGCCTGTTACTTAAGTAGCTTTTAATCCAGTCCAGTACTATTCCTCTAATTCCATACCTCTCCAATTTTTTTAATAAAATATCATGATTAATTGTATCAAATGCTTTTTTTATGTCAATGAATATCCCAGCTGCATATAATTTCTTATCAATGGCGTTTGTGATGTCTTCAATTAATTCTAGTATTGCAAGTGATGTTGATCTATTTGTTCTGAATCCATATTGACTTTCTGTTAATAATTTATTATTTTCTACAAATTTGTCTAGTCTATTATTAAACATTTTTTCTAATATTTTGGAAAATTGTGGGAGTAAGGAAACAGGTCTATAGTTTGTAAAATGATGCTTGTTCCCTGTTTTGTATATTGGTATTATTTTTGCTATTTTCATTTTAATTGGAAAAGTTCCGGTCTGGAAGGATAAATTACAGATGAATGTTAAAGGTTTGGAGATCCCCTCAATGACCATCTTAACTAGCGACATGTCAATGTCATTGAAATCGGTTGACTTCTTATTTTTACATGTTTTGACAATATCCAGCAGTTCTTTCTCTTCTACTGCCGTAAGAAACATAGAGCAGGGATTTCTTTCCACTAATTTCTCAGGTGTTTCTCCAGATGTCCCTGAATCAGGGATTTGTTTAGCCAGGTCTGGTCCAATATTAACAAAAAAATTATTAAAGCTATTAGCTATATCTTCCATGTTGTAAATTTCCTTATCCTTATCAATAAAATACTTCGGGTAATTTGTTCTCCCCGGACCATTTCGGATAATGCTATTAAGTATGCTCCATATTCTTTTTATATTGTCTTTATTGTCATCTAATTTCTTCTTATAATAATCTTTCTTGCTTTCTCTTATGATGTAAGTTAATTTATTTTTATACTTTTTATATTTATTTTCTGTATCTTTAGTTCTCTCTCTTATAAAATCTCTGTATAGGCCATTTTTTTTTTACAAGCATTTTGTAATCCCTTTGTAATCCATGGACATTTAGTATATTTTGATTTTCTATTATATTCTTTAATTGGACAATTTTTATCATATAATAACTTAAACATATCAATAAATGTTTCATAAGCACTATCAATGTCTCTTTTTTGGTATATTATATCCCAGTTTTGTGCCAATAGATCCTTTTTTAGTGCATTGATAGCTTCCTCCGATCTCACTCTTCTATATTCTATTAATCTGCTTGGTTTGTTATTCCTGTGGACACCATCATAAAAGGATGATTGTTGAATGAGGATTTAGAGGGACATGGTTGGGGGGGGGGGGCTGCCAAGAACATGGAGGGACACGACGACGGGGAGGGACCATCGGGACTCTAATGAGTACCTTCATAACTTTACCAGCGCCAGATTTGTAGTGACTCTGCGTTTGTGTATTGTAGAATTTCACTGTCCCTGGGTACATATGACAACAAAGTATCATTGAATCAGGATGTTCTTTGGATCGAAGTGATGACCAGGGGATGTCCATCCTTGCTCTGTCAGGGAGGGAAGGGGGGGGGGGGGAATAGGCATTGTTGACAGGGCCTGTAAACTCATCTCATTTACTTCCCACAGTCCTGCTCTCATCCCCTCTCCTGATGGACAGATCAAGGATAGACTCTGGTCCTCAGCTGTAAGAGAATAAAAACATAGAAAGGAATTTTAATAATGAGGTGTTGTTGAATTGGAAGTCCATGTGTGTTAGTGAGTGCAAGGAAAATGTGAGAAATGAGCTTCATGTGAGTTAAGTGATGGGCTGCAGAATTCTTTTTTTTTACTCCTTTCAGAGTGATGGTGAGGAAATGAGGTCATAGGCTAGAAATCAAACATAAAAGCAATGGTCTGTCCAGTCCTGGAAGTTTCTGTTAACCTCTTACTAAAAGGCCCAACAGAGGATGTACTGTACTTCCTGCGGCATCTGAGGAAACACCGCCTGCCGCAGGCAATGATGGTCCAGTTTTGCACTACCATCATAGAGTCTGTCCTCACCTTCTCCATCATGGTCTGTTTTGGCTCGGCCACCAAGCATGACATCCGGAGGCTGCAGCGCATCGTTCGATCAGCCGAGAAAGTTGTTGGCTGCAATCTTCCTCCCCATTGACGAACTGTACACTGCACGGGCCAGGAAGCGAGTGGGTAAAATCATTTCTGACCCCTCTTATCCTGGCCACAAACTCTTTGAAGTATTTCCCTCTGGGAGATGACTGGACTATCAAAGTCACCACAGCCAGACATAAAAACAGCTTTTCTCCATGAGCAGTGGCTCTACTCAACAGCCAAAAGTCTGTAGCCTCTTTTTACTCTGGTACTTTATTTTCACATGTTTAAATTATAATTTTTAATTGTTTGCTGAATATCGTGTTTTTATCTTTTTGCGAACAAAGCACCAAGGCAAATTTGTTGTTGGTAGACATACTTGGCTAATTTTTTTTTTGTATTATTATTATTATTATTATACTGGAAAAGTAATGTGACAGTGTGAAAACACACACCTCCAGATTCAGGGACAATTTCTTCCCAGCTGTTATCAGGCAGCTGAATCATCTGAGCACAACCAGAGAGCAGTGCTGATTCTCGGACTATCCTTGATCAGACTTTGCTGGTTTTACCTTGCACTAAACGTTATTCCCTTATCATGTAAATGCCTCGATTGTAATCATGTTTTGTCTTTCTGCTGACTGGTCAGCACGCAACAAAAGCTTTTCACTGTACCAGTACACATGACAAACTAAACTAAACAGAATTGTGCTCAAGGAGGGATAAGAAACGAGAAAATAGACTGCAAATGTTGGAATCTGAAACAGAAAAAACAATGCTTAAAGAGCTCTGCAACTCAAGCAGCATCTGTGGAGGCAAAGACTATGTTAACATATTGAGTTGAAACCTTGCATCAATACTGAAAGGCGCCAGGATGAGGTAGAAGCTGGTAGATGATGGGTGAAACACCAGAGGCAACAGTGCAGGAGAAGAAGCCTTTGACGGAGATTCTCTGAACATAATCGAAGGGTTAAGAATAGATTCAGGATTAGATCCCAGCCTACTATGTGATGACAGAGGTATTGCATGAAGCCAGTGTGTGCCACATCGAAGTCTACACACAAATTTCAGAAGATCAACGTTAGAGAATTTACCACTAAGGTTAAAGACCATGTTGGTACAGGACATGGCTGGAAAATTACTTGTGGTGGATTTTTAAAAAAAAAGCCGTTTTCTTTGGAACTATGTCAAAAGATCAGAACCCCCCCCCCCCACAAAAATACTCCATTATTGCAGTATTTGCTCCCCAACTGTTGGAAGATATTTTACTTCCTTTTTTAAGATTCCTTAAAGTTCAACATCCTCACTGACTCTTGAAAGTCTGCCTGATGATCATTCAAAGCTTAGAAAGAGCATGAGACGTAGTGTTGAAAACCTGGTGGTTATGCACACAGATATCCTGCACCAGTAGTGACGGGAGCATAGCAGCTCACAAACTACCCATCCATTGTTAGCCACCTCCTATCCTATCCATGGGACTATCTGCAGCTCCTGCATTGGCCTTGATAGTCTCCTCTGAACCCATATAACTGAGATAAAACGGGTAATCTGGATCGAGAGGAAATGCTATTTGGAAGACACTTCTTTATGTTTTTGTCATTAACTTGAGATTTAAATTGAAGGAAATCTATTCAGAATATGTCAAAGTGCAATCAGAATGAAAGGGACAGATGTTGCATCTTTGTGATAGGTCAGAGTAAGAACCATAGTCATATTGTATAGAAATGCGCCCTTGGGCCTGATATATCCATACTGATCAACATGTCTCATCTACACTAGTCCCACTTTCCAGTGTTTGGCCCTAATCCTTATACCTGTCCTATCTATACAGTATGTACCTGTCTAATTACTTCTTAAACATTGCGATAGTCCCTGCCTCAACTACCTCCTCCGGCAGTTTGTTCCATACACCCACCACCCTTTGCGTGAAAAAGTTACCCCTCTGATTCCTTTAACATCTTTCTCCTCATCTTAAACCTATGCCCTCTAGTGCTCGTTTCCCCCACTCTGGGCAAGAGACTCTCTGCGTCCACTCGATCTATTCCTCTCACGATTTTATACACCTCGAAAAGATCACCCCTCATCCTCCCGCACTCCAGGGAATAGAGTCCTAGCCAGCTCAACCTCTCCCTATAACTCAGACCCTTGAGTCCCAGCAACATCCTTGTAAATCTTTTTTGCACCATTTCCGACTTAACAACATCGTTCCTATAACATGGTGCCCACAACTGAATACAATACTCTAAATGTGGTCTCACCAACATCGTGTACTACTGCAACAAGAGTGGGATGGAAGAGTAAAATAAGGAGGCAGGCAACAGGAAGCTCAGGGGCGCAGGTGCTCTGAGGAGAATGGTTGAGATATTACTTCTGAAATGTCTTCCGTGGAAATATCTAAGTTGGAATTGCTCTCCATTGAGCAATGAATATTTATGTGATATTTAATAGAAGAGTAAGTACATGATTAGAAGGAGTTTCCGATAGATAAGTAAAGAGAATCTATTTCCACTGGCAGTAATCAGAGAATGCAAATTTAAAGAGCCATTTGGACAAATTCTCTTCCCCACTGAGATAATAATATAATCTGGGATATATTGCTTGAAAAGGTGGTAGAAGCAGATACAGCAGCAACTTTCAAAGGTGAACTTGATACGTACTTAAAATGGAGAAAAATAGTTTTGTTTAGTTAGTTTAGAGATACAGCGATGAAACGGGCCCTTTCGGCCCACCGGGTCCGCGCCGACCAGCGATCCTCGCACATTAACACTATCCTATTACCCACTAGGGACAATCTTTACATTTATCAAGCCAATTAATCTACTTACCTGTACGTCTTTGGAGTGTGGGAGGAAACCGAAGATCTCGGAGAAAACCCACGCAGGTCACGGGGAGAACGTACAAACTCCGTACAGCAGTACCCAGCGCTGCATTCGCTGTCAGGCTGCAACTCTACCACTGCGCCACCGTGCCGCCCAAATAATGTTGGGCTTTGGGGAATGAGCAGTGGCTTGGAAAACTGGTGTATGAAGAGTTGACGCAATGGTTAAAATGGATTCTTTCTGTGCTTTGTGGCTACAATAAAGAAATCCAACTCAACTGGGAAAATGTTCTGAAAATAAATACAAAATATCAAAGCCAAAATAGTTACACTTGTGTCCTTGAAAGCCAAATAAATCATGGAAAGCCAAATATTTAATATTTAGTATTTAATGGTAAAAAATATAGTGTTTATTTTACTCTTAATAGAAAATTTCCAAGGACTTTAGTATAATCTCTAATTATCTCATTATTCACAACTATATGGAGGCGCAAGAGACAACATATGTTGGAATCCTGAATGAAAAACAAACTGCAGGAGTAATTTAACGGGTTAGGCAGCATCTGTGGAGGGAATTGGACAGATAATTTTTTAGTCAAGGACCATTCTTCAATCTGATGGAAAAGGGGGGAGATGGTTGGTAGATAGACACGAGGGTAAGGGTTGGGGCAGTAACTATCAAGTGATAGGTGGAACTGATTGGCAGATGATTCAGGTGGGGGTGAGATGGGTGAAGATAATAACTAAGTCTGCAGGTGATAAGTGGAGAAGACAAAAAGGGTGCTGATTGAGGAATCTGATAAGGAAGGAAAAACGCAAGTGAAATGTAGAACCAACGGGAAGGATGGTGGATGACGGGGAGGAGTGTGGGAGGAGTGGAAAGTCAAGTCTGCGTGAGTGGGAGGGTGGTGGATGGGACTCGGTTGATGAAAAGGAGTTGAAGGTGGGAGGGTTAGGATTACCTGAAATTAATACATTCATTTTGTTGTATGCCACTGGGTTGTAGGCTACCCAAGAGGAATATGTGGTGCTGTAGCCTCACTCTGGCAGTGGAGGAGGCAGAGGGCAGACAAGTCAGGACAGGAATGGGAAGAGGGATTTAAAGTAGCTTGCAACCGGGAACTCCGGCACGGCTGGTGGGCAGGACACAAGTATACGCTGAAGCAGTCTAAGTTTGCTCTCAGTGCTGTGGAAGGGCACAGCGAGAGCAGTGGGTGCAGTAGAAGAGTTTGGAGGCAATGTAGGTTATTCCTTGACTCACTTGAAAAGGGCTTTAGGGTCCCCAAATGGAGGCGAGGAGCGAGGTGTAGGAATAGGGGTTGCATCTCCTGTGGTTGCAGGGGAAAGTCTTTGGGGAGGTCAGGGATGAGCAAACCAAGGATTCACGGAAAATCTCTCCGTTCATACTCAAATTGGAAGAACTGCACCTCAATTAAATTGAAACATTTCTGCATTAAAGTCATAAGAGGATTTCACTGAGATTAACCTTTTAAAAAAAGTAATGTTTTGCATTATAATAATTATAATGATAATTAGATAGATTCAACAATGTTTATAGAGATATTGTTGTAACAAGCCTTGTTCCCTCCACCTAGTGCTCTAATGTTGGCTTTTGTGAATCTCTAGGGCACATCAATGTCATTCATTCCCATCTCTGAGCCATCTCAGAGTTTTCCAACAGTTAACAGGCCCACTGCCCATTCGACCTTCAGCTACCTATCTTTGCAATTCCATTTTTCAGTGCTCTCAGCTCATAGCCTTCTGTGCCATGACACTTGGACAATCTATACATAACTAAAGCTCTGATCTTGTTATCTTCCGGTTTGCGCAGTCTTTCTATTTGCGCAAAAACGGTACGCGATAGCGGCACGATTTTTTGCCAGCTTATTCATCGTTCTCCTGAGCTGCGATTGCACCGTTTTGTTCCGATCGGTGGTCTAATGTAAAAGTTAGCGAGGTTTGAAAAAATCTTTAAAACCGCGCGTGCGCAGATCGATCTCTCTTGCCGTTCAGCGTCGCGTGGATTGGTCTTTTCTCCTGTCACTCCGTGGGACGGTCCGCTCCTTCCAGCGCCATCGCGTCTTTACTGGAGCTAAGGGAGGCTCTGGATGGCCGGCGGACGTCTCCAACCGGACACAATTTCGGAGGGAGATTGGGTCGGAGACCCAGCCAAGCGTCGGAGATCCTGCCCAGCGTTGGAGATGTCGCCGATGTCACCAAATGGAAAGCGGAGACTCTGATCCCGTCGGAGGAGAATGACCAGCACCCGCTGTGAGTCCCCATTGCAACGTCAGCTCCAGCCCCTTCCCCTCTGGTCCCCCATGCTGGCTACTGCCCCCTCCCCGTGATACAACCCTCTCCCCCACAACCCCCGTGTTTTCTCCGAGCTCTCTTCCCCCCCCCCCCCCACACACACACAACCCACCCCCCCCCCAACCCCCCCAATGATGGATTGCTAACAGAGGCTAATATTTCCAGCAACACCAAAAATGAATAAATGTCTCGGCATAGTTCTAGAAGATTTTGTTTTACCTTTTCACCAACTGTAACTCGACGCAATCCAGCTCTAAACCATCAGCATCAGCAGGAAGCTAAGAGAAAGCAGGAGTTTATGAAACATTAATATTCACATGATTTGAGGTGGATTCTATGGACAAATTTGAAGGAGCACATGCACATTGTGTATACACGTGTGGCATATGATTTCTGAGAAACATTGCCAGAGCTGAGGTTGCTCTGTAATCTGTCTGATTTCTCATTGCTTCATTCCCATGGTGACCTGATTCCGATGATAGCTTGTCAAGTGTATTTATTTATGGAATGGTGTTATGTGGCTGTAACAGTCATCGGAACCAAATGTCCAGAGAGGATTATTATGTTTGATTTATTAACGGAACTGCAATTCTACTTCCCGGTGGAATATCAGTTCTGCTCTGTTAACCATGGTATTTGAGAGGAGACCAAAAACTGGTTTGGTTCTCGTGGCTGGAGAATCAAAATAAGGAATATGCTGAAATATCTCAATACTTTTGGTATTCACAATAGTACACTGATAAAATGTGCCACTGTCTTCCACTGCTTTGATATCTAAAAAGGATTATTAGTGGTTGATATAAATATTTCCTTGATGTTCAGAGAAGTCTAGCTACTGTTGTCAGTCAACAATTTGTGCTGATGCATAGTAAACCAGAAACTGACATATCATATGGAATGCATTGATATTTGATCATTTACATGGCATGATGGAATCCACATCATGTTAATGCCCATATTAAAGATCATAAATCTCCCCAAGAAAATGACTCGAGTTGTGGGAAACTGTATGAAGAATGTCGTGGGATAGACTGACTCCCCTCCCCCCCACCCCTCCCCAATGTTTGCACATCCCCAATCCTGGACTTTCCACTCGTCACTTTGATTTCATGTTTCATGTATCTCAGGGCTGCCAACTCTCACACATTGAGCGTGAGACTCACGCATTTCACGAAATTATCATGCTCTCACGCTAATCACAGAATTTCTCACGCTCAAAACACCTCTTTTAAAAAACAATTAATTAATTAATTAATTAAAGTCACGGACAATTCAATTCGCCCAAGGTTTCCAGATCTCCTCCACACTCACCAATGAGAATAGTTTTCTGTCGGCGGGTTTCCTGTAAAGAACGAGCAATTTGATTGGCTTTAGCCCATCGCACTATTTAAAATGGCAATGTAACTGCAGTACTAATGATTCCATTTGACATTCATGGAACCAAAATCTGCAGGTGCTGGAAATTCAAAATAAAGTTAAAAATATATTTTAGAGGTGAGTAAAAACCATGAGGGGAAAATATAAGGTGAATGCATAGTCTTTTTCCCAGGATATGTGATTCAAGAACTAGAGGGCATTGGATTAAAGCAGGGGTGTCAAACTACTGGCCCGCGGGCCGCATCCGGCCCACGAAGGGGTTCAATCCGGCCCGCGGGATGATTTAGGGGAAAAAAAGTATTCCCGTGCAGATGGTGTGATAGGTGAGACACGGCGGTGGTCCCAGCACCGACCCCTGAGGCACCGCTCACACCTCCCACCCCCACCTCCGATGGCTCTGTGTCCGTCGGCCGCTCTGTCCATACCCCATGTTGATGTTTCGGGTTGAGACCTTCAGACTGAAGAGGTTGAAAACCAGCCATATAGATGTAAAACACAATGACTGGAGATGTGTGTTATCCAACTAAGGGCAGAAATCAGAATCATGTGTTCATCTTTATTGATGTGACACCATAATAAATATATTATGGAAAACAGAATTTAATGGGGTGGCACGGTGGCGCAGCGGTAGAGTTGCTGCCTTACAGCACCACGGACCCAAATTTGATCCTGACTACGGGTGCTGCCTGTACAGAATTTGTACATTCTCCCTATGACCACATGGGTTTTCTCTGGCTATTCCGGTTTCTCCCACATCCGAAAGAAGTGCAGGTTTGTAGGTTAATTGGCTTCTGTAAATTGTCCCTGGCGTGTAGGATAGAACTGGTGTATGGTAGATTGCTGGTCAGTGTGGACTTGCTGGGCCGAAGGGCCTGCTTCCATATATTTATCTTTGGCATCAATTCCAGCAATATCAACCGACTCCAACTGGTCCAGAATGCAGCCGCCCGACTCATTACCCACACCAAATCCTGGCACCACATCACCCCAGTTCTCAAAGAACTCCACTGGCTTCCCATTTCCCACCGGATCATCTACAAAATCCTGGTCCTCGCCTACAAAGCCCTCAACCACTTGGCCCCCCCTTATCTCACTGACCTCCTCTCCCCCTACCAACCCTCACGGTCCCTCAGATCCACATCAGCTGGTCTCCTCTCCACTCTGAAATCAAACCTCTGTACTTTTGGAGGCAGTGCCTTCTCCAGGGCAGCTCCCAGGCTCTGGAATTCCCTCCCACAACATCCGAAATTCTGAGTCCCTCACCATCTTCCAGTCCCGCCTCAAGACCCATCTCTTCACCTCTGCATACCCTTAATCCCATGTTCCCCTCCCTTTGCATCTCTGTCTTACTGCTCTATTTTGTTTTGTTTATTCTTGACTCTCAATGTAAAGCGACTTTGAGTCCTGAAAAGCGCTATATAAATAAAATGTATTATTATTATTATTATTATTATTATATTTTACAAAGATATCTTAATTTAATTGAACCATATACTTGGTTGAATATGTGGCATTATTTTCGTCTTGTTTCTATAGTCAAAGCGTAAGGTTGATTAATTTATTTGTGCAGAACAGTGATGGAAGTCTGATTCCTTTTGCCTTGTTTCTCTCTCTCCCTCTCTCTCCCTCTCCCTCTCCCTCTCCCTCTACCTCTCCCTCTCCCTCTCCCTCTCCCTCTCCCTCTCCCTCTCCACCTCCCTCTCCCTCTCCACCTCCCTCCCCCCCTCTCCCCTCTCCCCTTCCTCCCCTCTCCCCCTCTCCCCCCCTCCCCCTCTCCCCCCCTCTCCCTCTCTCGCTGAAAAATGCAAAAGCTCCCTACCGTAGGAGGGGGGACATCCCCCTCCCGCACCCTCCCAACCTCGGTCGCTTCGCTCCCTCGCAATTTCTCCCTCTCAACTCTCACCCAATGTTGACAGTCCTGTGTATCTTGTGTGTTAAGACTGTTGGCAGACCAATTTCCCTCTGATGATAAATAAAGTTCCATCGTATTGTATCGATATATGATCAGACTCTCAAATCCTTTCATCATAAATTACTTATCAGAATTAATTTCTAATAACGAAATCAGTTTTTCTGATTGTAAATTTTCTAATTAAAGTCAATTTACTTAACAGTTAAAAGTCTTAATATATCTTAAGTTGAAATTGTTTAAGTGGTAATATCAAAATTAGCTTTATTCCATTGAATGAATCTGTGACTTTTTGAACAGTTTACTTTTAGTTTTAGTGGCACGGCATGGAAACAGGCCCTTGGGCCCGCCAAGTCCATGCCGACCAACAATCACCACTAGTTCTATGCTATCCCAATTTTGCATCCTACACCCCAAGGGCAATTTACAGCAGCAAATTAACCTACGCATCTTTGAAATGTGGGAGAAAACCAAACCACCTGGAGAAAACCTATGCAGTCACAGGAAGAACCTACAAACTCAGTACAGATAGCACCCATAGCCAGGATTTAACCCGGGTCTCTGGCGCTGTGAGGCAGCAACACTACTGTTGTGCCACTATGCCATGTTTTTTCGGAGCATTTGGAATGAACTAAAATTAGTAAATATTTTGAACATATCAATGTATGCAAGCGGAGAAGTGGAGAAGCGGAGATTCTGAATTGCCTCATTTTGTGTCTCTTTGGATCCTTTGTTTGTTTGTCTATTGGACGGCATGGTGGTGCAGTAGAGTTGCTGCCTTATTTCGCTTTCAGCGCCAGAGACGTGGGTTCGATCATAACTATGGGTGCTATCTTTACGGAATTTGCACATTCTCCCAGTAACCACGTGGGTTTCCTCCGAGATCTTCAGTTTCTTCCCACAGGTTTGTCGGTTAATTGGCTTGGTATAAATGTAATTTGTCCCTGGTGTGTGTAGGATAGTGTTAATGTGTGGGGACTGCTGGTCGGTGTGGACTCAGTTGGCCGAACGGCCTGTTTTTGCGCTGTATGTCTAAACTAAACTGAACTATAGATTTATATTTTTCAGGTAGTACGCAGGATGGTGATCTCATTTCCTCTTTTGATTTTCTGCTTTTGGCCAGCTGATTTTCCTCTCTTGGCTAGAAATATTCAGGTCAGGTGTACTGCTGTCCTAAATCAGCACCAATTTGAACTTCTCCCTTTTTTTAAATCAAATCTTGTGGTAGATTTTCGTACTGAAATACCATACACATCCAGTTTATCTTTTTTAATTGAACTTCTTTCATTGTAACTAATGAAACGTTGTAGCCATTGTTTTGAGGATTTTATCAAAGGACTATCAGGATACTGCGATTCTAAAAGACCACAGTTACTGGGCAACACAGTGGCTCAGCTGATGGAACTGCTGCTTCAGCGCCAGAGACCTGAGTTCAATCTTGACTACAGGTGCTGTCCGTGCGTAGTTTGTACGTTCTCCCTGTGACCAAGTGGATTTTCTCTGGGTGCTCTGGTTCTCTCACATATCTCAAAGGCATGCAGGTTTGTTTGGTTAATTTGTTTCTGTAAACTGGCCGTAGCGTGCATGATGCAAAATTGGGGTAACATTGAACTAGCGTATAGGGATTAATGGTCGTTGTAGACCGCAGGGATGTTTTACCCGCTGCATGTTTAAACTTTAAACTCTAAACCATTGCATTTTATAGCATAAAGGATTAATGCCAATTAGATTAACCACAATACATCTGAGAATGACAGCAGCAGCAAAACACATTTATTCACTTCATAGCTAATAGTTCTCCATTCTTAGCTCCAGTTCACTGAAGCCACATATCTTCCTTCAGCTGACAATCATCTGACTCAACTGCTCCCTGCACTTAAAATGAAATTTAGTTAATAATTAACATGTTACTACTTTAGTCCATTGTCCAAACTAGATTTTATTTCCAGGTTTCATGCTGACATTGCAGAATGGCTGAAATCCTTTTTCACGGATGTGTGAACTAACCCAAATAGGTCAATTCTTGCTTTGTGAAATATTTGAGACATTTTAATACATTAATGTAAATCTATGATTTTAATCTGCCTCAAAAAATACAGTAATCTCTTTAATGGAGTCAATGAAACTAAATTTGATGACATTTTAAAATAGAGCAGATGGACTGCTCTGGGATAATGGGTTTGTGAGTTAAACATGTCTGTTATTTCTTGGATTAATCTCGCCACCTGTCCTCACAATGTTTGACTCAATCCATCGATCTATTGAACTCATTTATGCTATTTACCTGATTGATTATTTCTGGTAACATGCTAGCAATGGGATTTGGTTTTTAAAGAGGATCTCACTAGGGTTTATTTATTTATTTTTACTTGTGACCCTGTTTTGAATCTTTCAGGTTCTTGAACAATTACATAATTTCATATTTCCTCACAGCAAAGTTGGACTTCAGCAAGTCTGTGATTGCTCTCAGGATAATCCCATTTCCCCACATTTCTTTGTGACCTATTACATCTCTTACATGCCCATTAAGTCAAGTTCCTTTTCACATGCAAGTCTAGTGAGTTACAAGTACAATGAAAAACTTGTAGTAGCATCACAGGCACATAGACTCAGACAACACACAAAAACATAAATCATTCATCAATAAGGGAGTGTAAGATGTGAAAATAGAACAATGGGAATGGAGTTCAAGGAAAATGTGACAAAGGGAATGGATTTTTCCTTGATCTCCATTGCCTTTGTCCTATTTTCACACCTTATACTTCCTGGGTGGCAGTGAACTGTGAAGAGGATGTAGGGTGACTTGGACAGGTTGGGTGAGTGGGCAGATGCATGGCAGATGCAGTTTAATGTGGATAAATGTGAGGTTATCCACTTTGGTGGCAAAAACAGGAAGGCAGATTATTATCTAAATGGAGTCAAGTTGGGAAAAGGGAAGTACAACGGAATCTGGGGGTCCTTGTTCATCAGTCAATGAAAGTAAGCATGCAGGTACAGCAGGCATTGAAGAAAACAAATGGCATGTTGGCCTTCATAACAAGAGGAGTTGAGTATAGGAGCAAAGAGGTCCTTCTGTAGTTGTACAGGGCCCCAGTGAGACCACACCTGGAGTATTGAGTGCAGTTTTGGTCTCCCAATTTGAGGAAGGACATTCTTGCTATTATGGGAGTACAGCGCAGGTTCACCAGGTTAATTCCCGGGATGGCGGGACTGTCATATGTTGATAGA
This sequence comes from Malacoraja senta, assembly GCA_038087875.1. Classification (NCBI taxonomy): domain Eukaryota; kingdom Metazoa; phylum Chordata; class Chondrichthyes; order Rajiformes; family Rajidae; genus Malacoraja; species Malacoraja senta. The sequence continues at coordinate 48,007,798 of CM075978.1, forward strand.
ATGGAGTGGCTGGACATGTATACTTTGAAATTTAGGATGAGAGGGGATCTAATTGAAACATATAAGATTATTAAGAATTTGGACACGCTAGAGGCAGGAAACATGTTCCCGATGTTGGGGGAGTCCAGAACCAGGGGCCACAGTTTAAGAATAAGGGGTAAGCCATTTAGAACGGAGATGAGGAAAAACGTTTTCACACAAAGAGTTGTGAGTCTGTGGAATTCTCTGCCTTTGAGGGCGGTGGATGCTGATTCTCTGGATACTTTCAATAGAGCACTAGACAGAGCTCTTAAAGATAGCGAAGTCAAGGGATATGGGGAGAAGGCAGGAACGGGGTACTGATTGTGGATGATCAGCCATGATCACATTGAATGGCGGTGCTGGCTCAAGGGGCCAAATGGCCTACTGCACCTATTGTCTATTGTCCATTGTCTTATCTCTGTATCTCCCTCTCCTCTGACTTCAGTCTGAATAAGAGTCTCGAACCGAAAAGTCACCCATTCCTTCTCTCCAGAGATGATGCCTGTCCCGCTGAGTTAAGGGCCTGTCCCACGAGGATGCGACTGCATGCGGCAAGCGCGACCAAACCGGAAGCGGGGGCCGCGCGGAGGTTGAGTGATCCCCGTACAGGGCCGGTCCCACTAGCATGCGGCTGCATGCGGCGAGCGTGACCAAACTTGGAAGCGGGGGCCGCGCGGAGGTCGAGTGATTGACGTGAAGTTCGAGCGAAGTCCGCGGGAAGCTCGCGCGTGACGTATGGCGTCAAGACGCTGCGTACGGCGTCGGGACGGTGCGTACGGCGTCGAGGCGGTGCGTGCGGCCTCCATGTGGCAGCGGGCCGGCAGGCCTTTGCCACACGGAATTTTTGAACACTGTCAGTTTTTCGGAGCCCCGCGCGATGTCGGGACCAGCTCCGCACAACTCCATGCGGCTCCCGCGATCGAAGTAGGACCGGCCCCGCGAGGCCGCACGGCTAGCGCGACCACGTTAGGTCGCGCTTGCCGCATGCAGTCGCATTCTCGTGGGACAGGCCCTTTACTCCAGCATTTTGTGTCTATCTCCAGCACTCTTTGTGTTCGAGGAAGGAACTGTAGATGCTGGTTTAAACCGAAGATACACACAAAATGCTGGACTAACTCAGCGGGACAGGCATCATCTCTGGAGAGAAGGAATGGGTGACTTTTCGGTTCGAGACTCTTCTTCAGACTGAAGTCAGAGGAGAGGGAGATACAGAGATTTAGCACTGAAGACAATGTACAATTAAATGATATGATTATATCAGAACATAGAAAATCAGGCAATGTAAATATTGTTTGATTGGGATGTTTGTATTATAGTTCATCCAGATGTCTTTTCTGCCTGTTTGATGTTGGAATATTAGAATCTCTTGGAGAAATACAACACAAAGAAAATACATAAATGCTTCCACATTCAGAAATCAGCTCAGGGTTAAAATATTCTTGGCAAATAATCATGGAAAATTGTCCAGGGAGCAATGTGAAAGGCTCTAAATAAAGCACTGCTCACAATTCCACCTGTGAAGGCGAGAAATGCTGATGATGCTTTGTTTCTGTTGCCAACAATTGTCACATATGATAGGTACTACTTTAATGAAAATAAAATAAACTGGCATCATCTTGTCACCTCAGTCTGTGCTTCGACATTAGGATCTGTGCACTACAGCTTTAAAAGGAGCAGAAAAGGATGTCCTTTTGTTTTTCTGTGTCTCAGTGTGAAAGGCAGCAGAAGGCAATTGTATTAACTGGCACCACTGTTGTCTGCAGTCAGCAGAATATTCAGTGCAGCCTTTGATAAATACCAGGCTGAGCATCAGCATTTACTTGAGTATACATGCATTAATTTTGCACATCAAACAAAAAGTATAATTACCTTCCCAACTGATACTTTAGTTTAGTTTCGAGATACAGCATGAAAACAGACCCTCCAGTCCACCAAATCCACGCCAACCATCGATCAGCAGTGCACTAGTTCTATGTCCTACAGACCAGGGGCAATTTACAGAAGCCAATGAACCTACAGACCTGCATGTCTTTGGAAAGTAGGAGCAGCCAGAGAAAACCCACTTGGTCACATGGGGAAAGCTTAAACTCCGAACAGTGTGCACCCGTAGTCAGGATCAAAACCGGATCTCTGGAACGGTAAGGCAACTTTACCGCTGCGCCAATGTGCCACCCCTAAGTTTAGATACAGTGTGGAAACAGGCCCTTCGGCCAACGAGTCCATGCCGACCATCGATCATCATTCATCCTAGTTCTATGTTATTCCACTTTTCCAACCATAACCCACACATTAGGGACAATTTAAAGAGGCTAGTTAACCTATTAACCCTTAAGTTCCAACTGGTACTGTAGAGTAGATTTCATTTAATTAGCAGTGAGTGAGTTGGTTAGTTCTAATTGTACGTTTGGTTCATGCTGTTACCATGATGCATAATGATAACAATCTATAAACCCAAATTTTAACATCCTCCACAATGGGAAAAATACACAAAGGTGAATTGTAATTTGGGGGGAGAGGGCGGGGCTTAATAATATATTTACCTCCTCCATCACCCAACCCAACTTAGAGGCAATAGGTGTGCTGGCTGTTGATGGCTATATTTCCATTAAAATGCAGGTTAATGCCATTTTCCCCGCCTTCAACCCAAACCAGAGCTACCTGGATTGAAAATGCATTCATGATGTGAAAGACAAAAGGAGGCAAGCTGCATTATGAGAAGCTAAACCAGGGCAGGACATGCAGTAAATATGAGGAGTGTTGGAGAACAAAGTGATGTAGGGTACACGTGTATAGTACCCTGAAAGTGGCAACAGAGGTACGCAAAATAGTGAAGAGGGCATTTGGCATGCTTGCCTTCATCGGGGCATTAAGTATAAGAGTTGCGATGTCATGTTACAGTTGTATCGGACATTGGTGAGACTGCAGCTAGAATATTGTATGTGGTTCCAGATGCCATACTGTAGGAAGTACATGATTAAGCTAGAGAGGGTGCAAAATAGATTCACAAGGATGTTGTTGGGACTTGAGGGGTTGAGTTTTTAGGGCAGTCTGGATAGCCTGGGACTTTTTTTTCTGGATAAAAACGTTTAGGGGGTCTTTATAGAGATTCAGAAAATTATGAGGGCTTAGATGAGGTGGATAGTCACAGTCTGTTTCCCAATGTAGGGAAGTCTAAAACTAGAAGGAATAGGGTTAAGGTGAGAGAGGAGTGATTTAAAGGGGATTTGAGAGACAGGTTTTTCACAGAGAGGATGGTAGGTGTATGCAACAAGCTGACAGAAGGTGGTGGATGTGAATCCAATAACATTGTGTACAAGATATTTGGATTGGTTCATGGATAGGAAAGTTTTAGAACGATGAGCCAAATGCAAGCAAATGGAATTCTGAGCTAATTCCAATTGCTTGCAATTGGTGGCGAGGCAGGGTTAGATGGTGCAATGTAGATAAACCAGCTGGAGAGGACAATTTGTCTGTGACACAAACCAGGGGGAAAAAAGTTTCAATAGCAAAATCATGCAGGCTTCTTCAATGCTCTGGCTGATGGCTGCAGGCTGGTATTGCAAGGTGCTAAAAAACAAACCACTTCCAGCTTCTCATTCAAGAACTATATACTTTTCAGGATTTTCACAAATATAAATAATCTGAAAAAGGAAGGAGAGTTAGTCCTATACAGCAATGAAGCAATGCAAAATAATTTAACTCTATAGTCTATTTCTGTTTGTGATTTGTGTGTGTGTGTATACAAGCTGATGGCATGACATATATCGCATGATTTCTGTCATTTATTTAATGATTACAATGATTCCTGTGATTTAGTTAAGGATTACAACAGACACACCATCTGTCCCTTCTCAGTGTTGTTTGTGTGTTTATTTTCCGTTGCACAACTAACCAAGGTCCCAAGATTTATTGGCAGATGAAAAGAACGGGTACAAAATCGGAAAAGCAAAATTTAGGACTAATGTCTTCTTTCCAGGAAAAAAATACTTGGAATAGGCTGGCAAAAGTATTAGAATGATTCCCAAAACAAAATGGAGATGAAATATGACACAAATGAATAACCTTCCTGAGTCATAAGTATTTTACATTCTAGACACATCAATGCATGTTTGTTTTGCAAATCTTTGTCTTTCAGTCCAAACGGCCTTATTGTTTAGATTGGCACTGTCATTAGTTTCCCAACATATTCAGTAAATCTGTGGTCCATGGTTTCAGGTAACAATTTATGAAAACCAATGGCAATTTTTCCAGATGAGCATACCTTTGTAGTAATCCCTACCTACGGAAGGAGTAATTCTGGGAATTTTAATCTTAAAATGGATATTTGAAAATTCCTGATTAAAACATCTGGAATGACAGATCTGGCATCTGTAGAGTGAACAAAACAGTTTAAACTTTTAGATTTTAGAGATTTGGTGCAGAAACAGGCCCTTTGATCCTCCGAATCCACGCCAACCAGCGATCACCCTCTGCACTAATACAATCCTACACTCTAGGGACAATTTACAATGTTACCAAAGCCAATTAACCTACAAACCTGTAGGTTTTTGGAGTGTGGGAAGAAACTGGAGCACCCAGAGAAAACCCACCCAGTCACAGGGAGAACGTGCAAACTCTATATGGACAGCACCCGTAGTAAGGATCGAGCCCGGGTCTTTAGCACTGTAAGGCAGCAGCTCTACCGCTATGCCATTGTGCCACCCTTGAAGTTAAAGGGCTGTCCCAATTGGGCGACCTAATTGGCGAGTTTAGAAGAATTTAGGAGAGTTTAAAAAATGTCATGTTGAAGACCTTCTTCGACCTCCTTCGACTATGTTGAAAACTAGCTTTGACTAGCTACGACTAACTTCGGGAAAATTGGACACCGAATATTGGGGAGTGAAGACAACCTCCTTCGACCTTCCTTCGACTATGATGAAGACTATCTACGACTACCTTCGACTACCCTCGATTACCTACGACTAACAAGCCGACCTACTACAACTAAACCTACGAGTAAAAAAACTATCGATTTTTTCCATGGCGACCTTTTTTTACTCGCGGGCATTTTTCAACTGTTGAAAAATACACGCGACCTAGCTGAGGCCTCGAGTACACGGGTACTACTCTCGAGCATGAAGGAGAGTTACAAAGACCTCCTACAACCTCGTGTCAACCATGCTGCGAGTATGAGTCAAGGGCAAACTCACCAGAACTCGCGAATTAAGTAGCCCAAGTGGGACAGCCCCTTAAAGTTGGAAAAGCTCTGACTGCCTCGCTCTTATCTATTTACATAGGAAACCTATCACCTTACCAGGTATGTTCAATATGTACCAGTACCACACCATGTTGGCTATTAATTGCCCTCTAAATTGTTAGTCACTTGGTTGCAACAAACAGTGGAAACAAATAAAGTCAGGCTGCCTGCTTAGTTAAACAAGCAAATCCATTACTTGAATGGCTTTTTAAATTCTGGCTTATTCAGTAACAACCACATCCACAGTTTTAACCATGAGAATTAATGAAAATAAAAATCAAAAATCTGCAACAATTTGAAACATAAGAAGAAAATACTGTTGTCTTTTGACCTGTCTTGATAACTTGGATTCTCTTTTCACAGCCTGGAATATAATATTTGCTAGTTCCCATCAGATTTGCTGTGACTAAGTCCTGTAGTTGTTTAAGAAATTGTCACTTGAGTAATAAGATCACACCAGTGTCGAGAATTAAGGGACAGAAGTTTAGGGGGAACATTAGGGGGAACTTCTTTACTCAGAGAGTGGTAGCTGTGTGGAATGAGCTTCCAGTGGAAGTGGTGGAGGCAGGTTCGATGTTATCCTTTAAAAATAGATTGGATGGGTATATGGACGGGAAAGGAATGGAGGGTTATGGTCAGAGTGCAGGTAGATGGGACTAGGGGGAAGTATTTTATTTTTAATTTAAAAAAAAAAAAAAAAATTAAAAAAAAAAAAAATTTAAATGTTCGGCACGGACTTGAAGGGCCGAGATGGCCTGTTTCCGTGCTGTTATGGTTATATGGTTATATGGTTATATGATGTCCTATACCGTATGTACAAATAAAGGCTCACCCAGCTCTCCTTTATTTAAAGTGAAGGTTATATATATTTGTAAAACTATTTGGTTCTATTAATAGGTTGAGTATTAAGAACTCAAGACTGTAATATATTTGGCTTGCAAAATACTTTCATTCACTTTGGACACAAAGTGGTGGTGCTTTTCTGTTTTAAGACAGATATGTAGTTGGGTACATGGCACTATCTACTCCAATGCTACGAGCAGATTAACAAGGAGTGAATCATTGCATAATTTCAGTGACCAAGTGAATGAATGTTTCAATGTTGATATTCTCCGTTTGACGTTCAAGGACTGGGATGGTCGGCAGCAGTTGCTGACATGGCAGTATGTGTTATATTTAAAGTCAGGAGGCAGGAATTCAGCAGCTGGTGTGACACCAGTAGTCTACCCCCGATTCCAAGACTGGCGAGAGTCGTGTACTATGTGAAACCGGTCTTTATGTGCAGCTCTAATTGTGTATTTGGAATTTGACAGTCCTTCGACAGCTGGTTGCTTGAGATATTGTGCATTAGCAGTTCGTTCAGTGATACTGTTATCAATGAACCACACAGTTAAGCAGTTTCTTAGAAATCCTAAATCGCTTTACTTTTATCGTACTTCCAGAAAGCTTAATTACCAGAGTACCCGCTGCTGTTGTCTCATGGGAGCAGTTTTATATCTTTACATTTTGTATTGAAGAATGAAATATATAATTTATGACATGTCCTTGGTGGCTTATTATTTAATTACATCATGATGCGTTTATAAACCTTTGGAAATGACATCCACTGCACAAGTAGTTGTCTGACCCTATCTTTTGGGTAATTATATTTTGCAGTCAGTACTTGTGATATATATACCAGTCATAACTACTGAGCTTCCTAGCATGTCCTGCCCTGTTATAAAATTTACCAATGAAAATTTGCTTTAGGAATTCAAACCATCACGTGTAATTTGTACAGTTTCAATATCTCCTCTTCAATGCTGGCAATAGGAATGTGTTACAGTCCAGCTCTAACCTTAGAATTTAATTCATCACTACTTTTACAAGGTAGACATGACTGTTTTATTTTCAAAAATACTTTTTATACCTTTGTGTATTTTGCTTTAACCTAATTCAATCAGAGTTATTCCTTTAATAAAAAAGGATACAACCTGACATGGTGCCTTTCACAATTCATTAGTGTTGGTTCAATAAAATAATTCCTATGACATGGAAAATTTCTCCTGGTAATCTGGGAAAAAATTGCTCCATTCTGTGTGAAGCCTCGGTGTGACAGTGAGACAAGCTCATCTCTCAATCTGGAATAAAGTTGGGTTGCCATCTCTTTGTAAAAGTGAAGTTTAAACTATTATTTACCCTTTCATAGGGTAATGTCATATTTGGATTTATGGTAATTTCCTGATCACACGTAAAAAAACATGTTCACAATGAGCATTTTGAATAATGAGTTTTTTTCATTTATTTATTCAAACTGTTTTGCTCATTTTAGTTTGAATTATTGAGGTAAATCATGATGACTATTACCAGCACTCTGGTAATTTCCCACTGGAATGCAGCATACACATCAACTAAATGTAGTACCATAAGATGTCCTCAATGTTTCCATGCCATGGTTTCTGCATCCCTGACTTTCAAAGCTGTTATTTCCCATGAGCATGGTGAAATAAAATTTGGGAATGGTGTGATGTAGAAAAAAATACACATTTTTAAAACTTTTTTATAATTCCTTGGGTTTCTCCTTTTTATTTTCTCTTTGCAATTTCTGTTCAATGATTTTTTATGTGCATGGTTGGTTAGACTCATTCTTATTTTGCTTTATAGTTTTCATTTAGTCACTCCCTTTCTTTGCTTGCTGCAAGTTCTTTCTGCAACTTCCACTTTATTCTTCTTTCCATTGCTTTCTGTGATTTAGTTGCTGGGGATTTTTTATCCCAGACCTCCCAAATTGAGGATATCCCATCCAGTCACTTCGGTACCTGATGCAGGTGGAATATTTGGTTTGGGGAGCTGCTTTGCCTGCCATGCATCGCTCCGAATGTAAATTGACCAGTTCCATACATGGATTCAACTACTCCATAGACATGTACCACATTATGTGATTGGTGTGTATCTTTTAACTCTGTGCCTTACAATTGTCCTCTGCAGAATGACCAGCAAGCTGTACAATGTGGGCTGTACACCTGTTTGCTTTGCTGTTTCCCAGTCAGTTATTGTAGTTTTAAATCAAGCTCTTCATAAACTGTCAATAATGGTCCATATACTTTAAGGAGAGTCACTTTTTTTGAGTATAACTCCCCTACTAATACAATATATCTGCCTTCAATATCTTCTGTCGTTGATATATGTTTAAAGGGTATACCTTTACGAATTAATATTGCAACCCCTCTAGATTTATGTGAAAATGAAGAATGATACGTTTTAGCAATCCATTTGGCTTTCAATCTATGTTGTGCTTCCTTTTTAAGATGTGTTTCCTGGAGAAATATTACATCTGCTTTAAGTGATTTTAAATAGGCTAATACTTTACCTCTCTTGATTGGTTCATTAATTCCCTTAACATTCCAGCTACAAAATTTAATTCCTTCACCCCCAATTTTCATATTAACGTCTTGCATCTTGTGATTAAAGTGGTCTATGTTGGAGCAGCTGGATCAGCGCACTAAACCCTACCTTATACTTGAACCTCGGGTAGATGAATTCTAAGTCTCGTCGGTTTTTCATCCGGACATATCTCCCTAAATAAAACATATAATTCCATTCCAAATACAAAATATAATATAACATAAGATAGAAAAGGTAATAAAATGTTGTATTAGTAACGTGTAAAAAATAGAAAAAGAAGAAAACTACGACTATGATTAGTGCAGTTAGTGATAGCCACCCTAGTGTGGCTAAACATCTAAAGACTTCCGTAGCTTTTGTTTAAAAAAATATATATTACTAGCTCCGTACTTTCCTTAAAAGAAAAGTTTCAATTACAATGAAAACAATTTATGGGGAGGGAGGGAAACATTAGTTTTATTCCATAAATGAAGCATTTGTTAGTCTCCAATTCAAATGTTAGTATCATATAGCAAGCTAAAAATATTTTTCCTCCTTTTTTTCTTAATTTTAAAAAAAAAGGGGGAAGACACTGTTAAAGAGTAATCAAAAAACATTATTAAAGAGTAATCAAAAAAACTTTGTTAAAGAGTACTCAAAGTCCAAAATATCCAAATATCCAAAATAGCAAGGAAAAAACTTCCTATATTTTATTAATTAATTATTTGGATCACACTTTACTTATATTTCATACTTTTAATCAATTCTGAGGGTCCAGTTAACAACAATTAGTATTGATTAGTATTTGTGATTAGAGTTAATTGTTAGAAATTAGTACTAAAATATAAATTGTATGTATCAGTAGCGAGATAATTGCCCAATTCTTCCCGCAGATCTTGGACAAAATCTGCAAGAAGAATGGGGACAGTTCTTAAAAATTATAGTTTAAAGTTCCATCTCTTCTCTGCAGGATAACAGTTTCCACTGTCTTCAGGTGAATGTTGGGTGTAGAATATTATTCAATCTTCGGTCTTATTCACAATGCTCTGGGCAAATTCAAGTGCCTCTGTATGCTTGACGAAGAAATGTTCCTTCCTCTCATAGGTCACTCTTAATGTTGCGGGATATAACAGTCCATATCTCAGATTGTTTATATTCTTAAGTATTCTTCTTGTTTCTGTAAACAGCGCTCTCTTCTTGGCGACTTCCACAGAGTAATCTCTAAATATGCTTATCTTGTCTCCTTCAAATGCGAGGTTTCTGCTTTGAACAATTATCTTCATCATATCATCCAAAACATGGTCATATTGCACCTTCACTATCAGTTGTCTTGGGGGGGCGCCCACCCATGGGCGACGTCTTGATACTCTGTGCGCTCGGGCAATTAACGGTGCTTGATCCAGATTCAAGACTTTTTTCAGCAGATCTGCAGCAAATTCGCGAGGGTCACGATTCCCCTCTCTGCCTTCCTGGACGCCTACGATTCTTAAATTCTGACGTCTCTGTCGTCCCTCCAAGTCAATAAATTTTTCAGTTATTTGATGTAATAACTTCGATAGGCGTTTGTTCTCGGCAATACGTTTTTTTGTTGTTTCGGTGCTTGTCTCAGCAATTTCCTCCAATTCCTTTACAGCCTCGTGGTGTTGATTTAAAGTCTGGAGGATCGGCTCCAACTTAGCATCAAATCTGGATTCCATCGAATTCAGTTTATCATATACTTCTTCAGTATTTTGATGCATATTTTCTTCCATGGTTAATTTCCAGTCTTCCAGAACTTCATGCACAGAAGCTGTAACCTCATCTTTAATTTGTTCTTTAATTTCATATTTTAAAGATTTCAGCTCCTGTTTAAGATTTTTAAATTCTATCATTATTTTAGAGATTTCCTGTGTCAGGAAGGTTCTTAATTCTTCCACATCTGTTTTTTTCTTCCTTGAGATATCTTCTTGAGATGCTGTTAAAACTGAGCCCGAGGCTTCAGTTGGGCCTGCCTCTTTTCCCTTACTGATTTTTCTCGTCTTGGGGGGGGTGTGTTGAATCGACATGCTGCCGGTGTCGCGCGCCTGATGACGTCACGGACCTGTTGCAAACACTCGGTGCCGTTTTCTAGAGGTAGGTCCCGTCTTTTTCCCCCGTTTTCAACGTTTTTTTCCCGGAGCTAGTCGGCGCGAGTCTCTCCTACTCCATAGCGCCACCGGAAGTTATGGACCAAATTTTGATAGCCCCCTGTTCTTTAAGAGAATACTTAACATTATCCCAGAATGTACACAACATAATTTAATTATCGGTGGAGACTTAAATTGTACACTGGATGCTTACTTGGATAGATCATCAAGTCAAAGAAAATTAAAATCTCAGTCAAGTGAATTCCTAAATTCATATATTAATACTACAAACATTAAGGATGTTTGGAGAATTGAAAACCCATCTGGTCGAGAATACTCATTCTACTCACCCGTGCATAAAACTTACTCAAGGATAGACTATTTCTTAGTAGACTCTAAACTTATCCCATTTACCTATAATTCGCAATATCATAATATTATAATATCGGACCATGCTCCACTTACATTTATGATTAAACTAAAAGGAATGACCGAGATAAAGACACAATGGAGACTTAACCCCCAAATCTTGAAAGAAAAGTTATGTAATGAATACCTCGTAAAACAGATTAACAGAATCTCCGCCTCCCTTCTTTGGGAAACATTTAAAGCATTTGTGCGAGGAGCATTAATCTCCTCCCAATCATTTATTAACAAAGAGAATAGGGCTAAACAACAGTCTTTGGAAACGGAAATAAGGCAATTAGACATAGAAAATGCAATAGCACCATCTATGGTAAAACACAATAAAATTGCAGTACTGAAATATAAGTTAAACAAGATATACTCAGACCAAGTAATAAAACTATATCAACGTACAAAACAATTACATTTTGAATTTGGAGATAAACCACAAAAACTATTAGCGCGTCAACTTCGTAAACAGGACGGGGAAAAAACAATTTACAAAATTAGATCAGATAAGGGAGAAACATTAACACTACCTAAAGATATTAATGATAGATTTTTACAATATTATCAAAAATTGTATTCATCTAAAACAACAGAACAACCAGTAGGAATGGAAACATTTCTACAGAAATGTAATCTTACAGGTCTAGATCAGAAAGAGAGAGAATCACTAGATGTAGAAATTACGGTAAAAGACATCGAGGAGTCAATTAGATCTTTAAAAAATGGAAAGGCCGCAGGTCCTGATGGTCTAAGCTCTGAATTTTATAAAAAAATTTACGATCTGATTTCTCCACATCTACAGAGACTTTACAAACAAGCATATACTCAACAGAAACTTCCAGAAACTCTAAATGAATCTACAATCATACTTATACCGAAACCGGATAAGGACCTTGAAGACCCAGGTTCATATAGAGCAATAGCTCTCTTAAATACTGATCAGAAAATATTAACCAAAATCCTATCTCATAGATTGAGCTTAGTGATTAACAAATTAATACACCCGGACCAAACAGGTTTTATTCCAAAACGTTACTCATTTTATAATTTGAGAAGACTATTCAATATTATATATACAAATAGAATTCCAAATGCAGATCTAGCAATTATTTTGTTAGATGCTGAAAAGGCATTTGACCAGGTAGAATGGACATATTTATTTTCGGTAATGAAAAAATTTCAATACTCTAATCCAACAGCTAGAATATTAACAAATCAAATGTTATCAGCCAAATTTAATCTTTCTAGAGGTTGTAGACAAGGATGTTCACTATCCCCACTATTATTTGCTCTTGCAATTGAACCATTAGCAGAAAGCGTTAGAAACCATCCAGGAATACATGGATACAACACTAGAGATACAAGGAATAAAATTTCCTTATATGCAGATGATGTATTAATATATATTACAAAGTTAGAAACTAGTATTCCAAATCTATTAAATCTAATAACACAATTTGGTCAGTTCTCAGGATATAGGATTAATTGGAATAAAAGTGAAATTATGCCAATAGCAAAATTCAACTTAAATACAATACAACAATCCCCTTTTAAAATAGTTAAAGATAAACTTAAATATTTAGGAATCTATGTAACTAAGACATATACCTCTTTATTTAAACAAAATTTTCCATCCTTACTTAATAAATTACACAAACATATTCAGTACTGGAAAACACTTCCTATTTCAATGCTTGGTAGAATTAATGCTATAAAAATGATTTTCTTACCGCAACTACTATATTTATTTCAATTAATTCCGATATATATTCAAAAAAACTTTTTCTAAAAAGTCGACTCCATTGTTACAAGCTTTATTTGGGATTATAAGAATCATAGAATAAGTAAAAAACATTTATGTAAGTCAAAGAGCAACGGAGGTTTGGCCTTGCCAAATTTCTTATTTTATTTTTGGGCAGTCCATATTAAAAACATGAATTTCTGGCTGGAAGAAATGGACCAACAACCAGAATGGTTAAGGATGGAAAAGGAAGACTGTTTACCTTTTGAAATAGGTTCGATTATATTTGCTACCACAAAATTGCATAAAAAAACCTATAAGGAAAACCCTATAATACATAGTGGAATACGAATTTGGAAACAATTAAAAAGGCTTTAAAATGAATAATATACCACTATGTCTTCCCATTGTAAATAATCCTCTATTCAAGCCATCCATATTGGATAGAGGTTTTATACAATGGAAAAATCATGGAATTAAAAGGATTGGACATCTTTATAGGGAAGGCATCTTTCTGTCATTTCAAGAGTTACAACAGAATCATGGACTACACTCAAATAACTTTTTCAGATATTTACAAATTAGAGATTATGTTAAATCCAATACACAGGTTCATAGGACTAGGGAACCAGAAATTCTTGATGAATGTTTGAATAAGCATCCTAACTGAAAAATTAATAGCTTATATTTATAACATTCTCTTAAATAATGAGGAACCACCGATGGAACTATATAGACATAAATGGGAAAATGAGTTAGGTTATCCTATTACGAAAGATATTTGGGACGAAAGTTTACAACATATACAGCAATGTTCGTTAAATGCCAGACATGCTTTAATACAATTTAAAGTCTTACACAGATTACATTATTCCAAAATAAAACTAAATAGAATTTTCCCACATATTTCTCCTATATGTGATAAATGCCTGCACCTAGAGGCCAATTTAACACGTACCTTTGCAAATTGTATAAAAATTAAAAATTACTGGACTGATATTTTTCAAATAATCTCTGAAGTTGTTAATACCAAACTAGCTCCAGACTCAAAATTAATAATACTTGGGATATCAGAACAAAGTTTAACACTCACAACAAGCCACAGAAACTTCCTTGACTGCAGTATAATAACAGGGAAAAAATTAATATTAAAATTCTGGAAAGGCCCTACAACCCCCACAATTAAAATGTGGATTGTGGAAATGTCGGAGACCCTACATCTAGAAAGAATTAGACTTGTCTTAATGGACAAGCAAGAACTTTTTGTTAAAATATGGGCTCCATTCATTGCCTATTTGAAGGGATAGAGTGGCCCAGCGCGAAAGCCCGACTGAAGCTTGAATTCAGGATTAGATGTAATTATATTTCATAACCTACGAACTTATCTCCTATGACGTATTATAAGTTATTCATTCCACCTTTCTTTCTTTTTTGATATTGAAATTCTTCTTTCTCTCTCTTCTTTCTCTCTATTTTTCTTTTTCTATCTATATAAAAAAAAACACTAGAAGCAGAATTAACTGACAATTGACAAATTTAATAATGTATGAATGATTGATGTATATGAAAAGTTTTTTTCTTCTATTATAATATGTTACTCTACATTGTAATATGTTTGCTTCTAATAAAAATTTATATCACATAAACGGTCAATAATGAGTTCAACTCATCATTTTCTGCATTAAGTCCTGAACACTCACTAATTAAACAAATTAGTTCAAATTTGTTCAGAGGCTTGGATAATAATAATAATAGACATTATTTTAACAACATTTTTGACTATCTATATAATTTTACTTTAGTCCTTTCATCGTGTTCTTTTCCATAGTCTCTCCAGGTGCACGTTCTCCTGCTATTGGAAGGAGAGGGTGACTTCCAACATGTGTTTGACTGGGTGATCCTGTTTAACATTCATGGAGGCACTGTGGCGCAGCTGGTAGAGCTGCAGCCTCACAGTTCCAGAAACCCAAGTTTAATTCTGACTTTGAATGCTATCCCTGTGGAGTTTGCATGTTCTCCCTGTGACTGCGTGTGTTTCCACCCAGTGCTCCTCCCACATTCCAAAGCCGTATGGGCTTGTAGGTCAATAGGCCTCTGTAAATTGCCCTTGGTGTGCATTGAATGGATGTGAAAATGGTATAACTGATATGAGCGGGTGATCAATGATCAGCATGACCTCGGTGGGCCGAGCGGCCTGTATCCAAGCTGTATCTCTAAACAACCATTCATCTTCATCAAATGTGAATTATCTTAATAGCTGAACACTAACTGAGCACCTGGCAACTTCAACATCCAATATTTCAGAGAGAGAAACATAACTGATCTAATGAGCTCAGAATAAATGATTGCATTCTACTCACCTTATGAAAAAGCACCTCAGTAGTTCCAATTTTATTGGACACCTATATTGGACCCCTGTATATTACCCCTATAGGACATGTAATTGTGTAAGAAGGAACTGCAGATGCTGGTTTACACGGAAGATAGACACAAAATGCTAGAGTAACTCAGCGGGGCAGGCAAAATCTCTGGAGAGAAGGAATAGGTGACGTTTCGGGTCAGTTCTCTCGCAAAATTAAAGCTGGAGTTTATTATTGAAATGCTGCTACTGTTCCCTTCCTGAAAGACATTTTCAGTTGTTGAACTGCATCAACTGTCGATGTGTCTAAATGTGGTGATGGTCACATGCATCCAGTACAGCAAAACCAGTCAGGTCATGCGAGCAGCACAGCTGGTGTTACGGGCAGCGAGAGTACATGTGTGCCATGAGTTTATTCTGATACACAAATGTGGATGAGTGAGTCATCTTAGCAACTACAATATATTGTTCGCAGCTGTGAATCAATTACTCTTGGTCAAGTCTGTAGCTTCGAAAGACTCCTCAGAAAATAAATTCCAAGCCTAATTTATTTTTATTACACCTGAACACACATAGCAGTGTGAAAAGCTTTTGTTTACTTGCACAAATATACTTGACAATTAATAGCTTGTTGTATGTAGCAGTTTATCCATGATGTCTCCGTTGAACATTGCTGGGAGCGAGATGCAGATTGAACATGCAAGACCTCCATCTACTGGTCAGAGTGGGTTGTGAAATGTCCAGAGATGCTTGCACCATTCTTGCTGCATTATTATCACAGCTGCTGAATGCCTCCAGTAAAAATAAATGTATCGTCTTTTCCCAAAGCTACCTGAAGTAGGAGTGATTAAAATGTAGCCCCTAACTTGCTGGGAGATATATTTTCTCAAGAAGCCCTTCACATGCATTACAGTGATTTTTTTCCCTTACAGATAGGCCTTATGAGAGAGAGAGGAAAACGACAGGAAAACCAGCATAATGACATCGGCCACAGATTTTGATAATGTTGAGATACAGCAGCAGTACAGACGCGTCAATGATCGGTGGGAACTCTCTGATGAAGGTGAACTCGATAATGACAACAGCTCGGCAAGATTGTTTGAGCGTTCCAGGATCAAAGCTCTTGCGGGTAAATGTGGCTGAACTCCAGTTTCCTTTTGTTTGTTTGGATATTGTTCCAGCTCTCGGCTGTTTTAGTTTATGTTTTATATTGCGCAGGTATTTATAATGATATATATACTTTTTATACTTGGAGGTAATTTCCTTAAGTATTTAAGTAGTATTTAAGGAGGACATTTTCTTTCTTGAGGTAGGGAAAGAAAAAGATTTACATATTTTGTACTCCAACATGTATATTTAAAATTGTTTTAAATAACAAGTTTTTAAAATATAATTGTGTGTTAGTAGAATTTCAGTTCCGACCAGAAGTGTTGCAGGCACCCTTCATTTACAAAATCAATTTTTAAGTAATGTCCAAAAGATGATCTTTTTATGGCACTTTTTTTTCTGTTGGTGTATTTGGGACTCAAAGTAGCTGCACTATTTTGCCTCTTGCAGTATACTGTGCATATTAGATTTTTGTAATAACCAACCCGTTATTCTACTTAACATCCTTACAAAACGGTAGTCCATTGAAAAGATATAAAAAGCATACACCAAAATTTGAATGGAATTATCACACGTTGGCTATTGTGATTAGCTATTTATGACGGTAATTTTCAAATAGAGAAAATTAATCATTTGGGGTTCTGATCTGAGATAGCATATCCTCTCTTGAAATACTGCAGTCAAGATAAAATGCCCCATTGTAAGTTGTCACACATTGACCTCAGTCATTGATCAGTCATTTTGATCGCTCCCCCAGGGAAGTTCCTGAGCTTTTGGATGTGAATGGGTATACAATCTTATGAGCAATGTCTTATGCCATCAGGTATATTTTAATAAAAATGTGATAGATTAAAACCAATCAACAAAATAAGTGCCTTCCAAATGGTTAAATGTTTATTCTTTAAAACTGAGATTTGTAGTAGGTTATTTCTGACTTTTCCATAATATAAACTTCCTTTGAGAACTCGCCAAGACTTTCAGTACACTGATGATGTATTCAAGTGAACTTCAAAGAATAAATCTGGTTGTCTACTTAAGTTAGGATTTGGATATTTTACTGTTTTGACACATCTACTCTGCAAAGTTATGGTAACTATCAAGTACTCTTCGCATTCCATCAATTTCTCTTCTTGCTCCTTCTCAGGCTACAAGTGTAGTGGTGTCATTAGAATCGACACTCACACAACATTCCAGGCTGTGAGTTAACTTATAGGCTCTTTGACCTGGTTCAGATATCCCAATTGTGTCCAATCTAGTCTTCTCCTGAGATCAAGTAACATCTTGATAAGCATCGCACGTGGACATTTGAAGGATTGATGTCAAAGCATATTGTAAACAGCTTTTCTGGTATGGGACTGTAAGGCTGTTATTGCCCCATGTAAGGCTGAACTCTGCCTGGTCCAACCATGTTACCTTTGAGGAAGTCGCAAATGAAATATATCAAAGCCTTAACCCTACAGCTGCAAGCCATTCAAGAATCTAATCCCCATCTCCCTGCCCACACACTGATTCAACCTTAAGGTCCTCATTTCCTTCCCACACATTTTGCTGAATTCACCTACCTTTGTCCTTCACTCGCATACCTCACCCCACCATCTCCACAACCATCAACCAACACCGCCCCAACCCCAGAACCCCGAACTCTCATTCCCTTGAATTCTCTCATGCAAACCATGAACTGGTTGTTAAGTGAAAAACTCAAAGTGCAAGAAGAACTCAGCATGTCAGGCAACATCTGAGGAAGAAATGAACAAATGATATTTTAGGTTGGGACCATTCTTCAGACTGTTAGTAGTTGTGGGGAGAAAGCTGTAAAAGAATGGTGGGGGGCAAGGCAAAGCCTAGCAAGTGATAGGTGAATACAGTGGTGGGGGGAGGGTTGGGGGTAGGTTTGGTTGGCAGATGTATGGGGTAAGTGAAGAAGACAAGAGGTGAAAATTAGACAAAAGGTGTCAAATAAGGAGAAGAGGATTGAAATGTAAAACCAGAGGGAAGGATATAGGTGGAAGGCGACTGGGGAGGGGAAAGAGGAGGGATAAAAAGGAAATGAAGGGTTTGGGGATAGGAGATGAATGTACGAAGGTGGGGAAAGAGGCATGGGTAACTTTTACGAAAATGATCAAGGGGATGATTGGGTTAACGTGTGATGACCATTTGAAGACTCTGGGCATTTGAAGGATGAAGCGGGACCTCATTGAAACTCACCAAATAGTGAAAGGCCTGGATAGAGTGGATATGAAGAGGATGTTTCCATTAGTGGGACAGTCTAGGACCAGAGGGCACAGCCTCAGAATAAAAGGACGTACCTTTAGAAAGAAGATGAGGAGGAATTTCCTTGGTCAGATGGTGGTGAGTCTGGAATTCATTGCCACGGATGGCTGTGGAGGCCAAGGCATGGGCATTTTTCACATGGATATTGACAGGTTCTTGATTAGTAAGGGTGTCAAAGTTATGGGGAGAAGAGTTAAGAATGGGGTTGAGAGGGAAATATAGATCATGCACGATTGAATGACGGAGTAGATTCGATGGGCTGAATGGCCTAATACTGCTCCCATGACTGAGTGGTGGGAAATAGTGGAAAACAATGGTCCACAGTGGGGCGAGAGGCAGTGGCACAAGAGAAGAGAGAGGGATGGGGGTTAGTACCTGAAATTGGAGAATTCAATGTTCATACCATTAGGTTTTATGCTAGCCTATGAGGTGCTGTGCCTCTAGTTTGCGTGTGGCCCTGCTCTGCAATGGAGGAGTCCAAGGAAAAAAATGACTGGGCATAGGATGGGGAGTTAAAATGGTTAACAGCCAAGACATCCAGCAAGTCTTGGCAGACCGAATGTTTAGAAAAATGGTCGCTTAGCCTACACATGGTCTTGCTGATGTAAAGGAGGTCGCACAAAGGGTGGTGGGTGTATGGAATAAGCAGCTAGAGGCGGTATTGAGGCTGGGACTATCCCAATGTTTAAGAAACAGTTAAGTACATGGATAGGACAAGTTTGGAGGGATATGGACCAAACGCAGCAGGTGGGATTAGTGTAGCTGGGACATGTGGGCCAAGTTGGGCCAAAGGGCCTGTTTCCACACTGTATCACTCTATGACTCTCTATGAGATCACATTGGAAACACCAAATGCAGTCGATGAGTTTAGAGGAGGTACATGTGATCCTCTATCTCACTTGGAAGCACTGTCCTTGGATGTAAGTAAGTAAGTAAGTATTTTTTATTTATATAGCACTTTTAAATCAAATCATGTTGAAGCCAACGTGCTTTACAGAGAAAAAAAATTAGATTTCCATACATCCATATAAAATAAAAAAAAGAATGGAGTTGTGGGAGGTGGTGTTGGGGCAGGGGTAACATCTCTTGCCATTGCTGGGGAAAGTACTTGGGAAAGGAGAGGGATGGTGGGAATGGTTGAGCGAACCAAGGAGTTGCAGAGAGAGTGGTCTCTGTGGAAAGCGGAAAGGGGTGGTGACAGGGAAATGTGACTATGGTCAGATCATTTTGAAAGTGGTGGAAATGTCGAAGAACGTGTGAACTGTCCACATATATGTTCCTCTATCGCCAATGGATTGAATTTTTTTTGTAGAAGGTGTTGGGGATCACTTTGATTTTTCTGGTGAAGGATTAAACCCACAGCCAGTCAAAAGTTGATGTGATTCATCAGATGATAAGGAAAGAAAATCAGTGTTGTGAGTCAAGTCAAGTCAAGTGAGTTTATTGTCATGTGTCCCTAATAGGACAATAAAATTCTTGCTTTGCTTCAGCACAACAGAACATAATAGGCATTGATT
This sequence comes from Malacoraja senta, assembly GCA_038087875.1. Taxonomy (NCBI): domain Eukaryota; kingdom Metazoa; phylum Chordata; class Chondrichthyes; order Rajiformes; family Rajidae; genus Malacoraja; species Malacoraja senta. Next base: position 48,027,932 of record CM075978.1, read on the forward strand.
ACAATGCATTCTATAAATATGTACACACATGAATCAATATACTGATAAAGTGCAAATAACAGCTAATTGGCTAATAAAGTTCAGTGTTTTGTCCGATCCAGGTTTAATAGCCTGATGGCTGTGGGGAAGTAGCTATTCCTGAACATGGTCGTTGCCGTCTTCAGGCTCCTGTACTTTCTACCTGAAGGTAGTAGGGAGATGAGTGTGTGGCCAGGATGGTGTGGGTCCTTGATGATACTGCCAGCCTTTTTGAGGCAGCGACTGTGATAGATCCCCTCGATGGAAGGGAGGTCAGAGCTGATGATGGACTGGGCAGTGTTTACTACTTTTTGTAGTCTTTTCCTCTCCAGGGCGCTCAAGTTGCCGAACCAAGCCATGATGCAACCGGTCAGCATCTGTGTACCTGTAGAAGTTAGAGAGAGTCCTCCTTGACAAACCGACTCTCCGTAATCTTCTCAGGAAGTAGAGGCGCTGATGTGCTTTCTTAATAATGGCATCAGTGTTCTCGGACCAGGAAAGATCTTCAGAGATGTGCACGCCCAGGAATATGAAGCTCTTGACCCGTTCTTTTTTTTAAAAATATTTTTATTTTATTAGAAGTAAGTACAATTGTATACAATCATATTTTCATAATACATTTTATGTACAGCTTCTTATTTAATTTTTTTTTATAATAAAGAAGAAAAAGAAAAAGAAGTTAGATAATGAAAAATAGAAAAATGTGAGATATATAGTGTGTGGGCTCTTGACCCTTTCAACCATCGACCCTTTGATATAAACGGGACTGTGGGTCCCCATCCTACTCCTTCCAAAGTCCACAATCAGTTCCTTGGTTTTGCTGGTGTTGAGGGCCAGGTTATTGTGCTGGCACCATATGGACTGTTGCTCGATCTCTCTTCTATACTCTGACTCATCCCCATCAGTGATACATCCCACAACAGTGGTGTCGTCAGCAAACTTGATGATGGAGTTCGCACTATGTCCGGCTATGCAGTCATGAGTCTAGAGTGAGTACAGCAGGGGGCTTAGCACGCAGCCTTGAGGTGCTCCCGTGCTGATTGTTATCGAGTCTGACACATTTTCACCAATACGAACAGACTGTGGTCTGAGAGTGAGGAAGTCGAGGATCCAATTGCAGAGGGATGCGCAGAGACCCAGTTCTGTGAGTTTGGTAACCAGCTTGGAGGGGATGATTGTATTAAATGCCGAGCTGTAATCGATGAATAACAGCCTGACATTTGAGTTTTTGTTGTCCAAGTGGTCCAGAGCGGAGTGGAGGGCCAGCGAGATCGTATCCACCGTTGATCTGTTGTGGCGGTAAGCGAACTGCAGTGGGTCCAGGTTTTTGTCGAGGTAGGAGTTGATCTGCGTCATGATCAACCTCTCAAAGCACTTCATCACCACAGGCGTTAGTGCCACAGGTAGATAGTCATTGAGGCACGTCACCTTACTCTTCTTGGGCACTGGTATAATTGATGCCCTTTTGAAGCAGGTGGGAACCTCAGACCTCAGAAGTGAGAGGTTGAAAATATCCGTAAAAACTCCAGCCAGTTGGTCCGCACAGGTTTTTAGAACATGACCAGGTATACCATCAGGTCCAGGCGCTTTTCGAGGGTTCACCCCTCTGAAGGATTTCCTGACGTCGGCCTCTGTGACTGAGACTGAAATACCATCACAGCGAATGGAGGCTCGGGAAGGCACATCGGTGTTCTCCCTATCAAAGCGTGCGTAAAACGCATTGAGCTCATCAGGGAGTGATGTTTCGCCGACATTCGAGCTGCCTCCTCGAGTTTTTCATCCCTTTAGCACTGGTGTACCAAATCTACCTGACTTGACCTGGTTCTCTCCACGTAGTTTATCCTTGTATCACCCCAGATGACCTTGTTTGTTAAAGGCCGGCCACACGGGTTAGCTATGGGCATTGGAATTAAATTTGTCTGATCTTCATGATGGAAGCTGATTAATCACGCTTCTGGTTCTGTTTAATTATTTTAACGACTGTTGATTCAGTACCAAAACCAGATGGTATTTTAAAATATTAATCTGAAACTCATCTTCTGCTATTTTGTGATTGAGCAAAAGTTAAATAAATATTTCCCCTTGTTTCCTCCAAATACTATTTCCCTAGATTTACAAGTAAATATTAAGTTGCTCACATTAAAAGATGTTTTGACATGAAAAATCCCATTTATGGCTGTAGCTGTTTCTGAAACAGTAATTTTCACATGATTTTAAGGAGATCATTTTCTACAAACAGTACTTACACATTTCTTGACTTGAGAGGTGAAGTAGGATTTGTGTTAAAATCATAACCAAACAAATGGAATGAAAGTCTGGTGGCTCAGTGCCCCAATGTAAACTACATTAATGCAAGCTTTTTCCAGTTCTTATTGAAAATGGTACTGCAGTACAAATTATTCCTAATTTATTCGGCATTTTGCTGAGAGATCCATAAAAAAGTTAGTGAAATTCACAATGAACATAAAACTGTAATAACAACAGCTTCCCTCACTTTTGTCCCGCAGTCGGGGCAGTCAAACCATCCATCGGGGCGATCAAAGCCCCCGCGTCGGGGCGATCGAAGCTCCCGCATCGGGGCAGTCGAAGCTCCTGTGGTTGGTGCTTCCGATGTCGGTCTCTAACCAGGGACCGCAAGCTCCATGAAGTTAAAGTCCACAGGCTCCCGCGGTTGGAGCTCCCAAATCGATCTCCAGCAAGAGGCTGCCAACTCCTCGATGTTAGGCTGCAATGCGGACGGAGATACGATACAGAAAAAAAGTTGTATCTCCGTCGAGGTAAGAGATTTAAAACGTTTCCCCCAACCCCCCCCCACCTCCTCACTCCCCCACATAAAACAAGCTAACAAACTCTAAAACATACATTTAACACATACTATTAAAACAACAAAGAAGGAAGGGACAGACAGATTGTTGGCGAGACAGCCACTGCTGGCGCCACCCGGTGGTTTGAATGCTGGACATAAATTAATGGACATTGAAATTAGAACAGAGAGAAAAGGCGATCCATATTTCATTATCGCTCAGATCTCAACTTCATAATGAAAAATGTGTCTGATTTTGGCATTTTATAGTGATTAAGATCCATGTAGTTTCTTTTGTAACGAATGTTTTTCTGTGGTCTTAAACTTCGAAGATTTATTGAATGAGTATCAATTTCTTGATCTCTAGCTCATGCTAAAGGTCCATCAATGTCTCAGCAGCCAAGTGACTACGAAGCAGAGAAGATTGTGGGCTGCAAGTTGACAATTACTGAGAATTTGCCTGTAAACTACATTGTGTTATGAATTTGCAAAATGTGGGCATTAATTAGCTGTTTTACTAGCTATTAAAATCAATAGAGTGATTTTTAAGGTCTGAAAAATTGGAATTACCATTACATTTTTAATATTATGTAATCAAAAACTAATAAAAGATTGTATTCATTAAAATGTGTGCCCAGCTCAATTGAATTATGTTGAAAGGAAGATCAATAAAAAGATTACTGAAGATAATGGAGATACAGAGCAGGTTGAGAAGTTTTGTATAGGAATTCTTGGATGGATAAAAGACTACAAAATACTGTATGATGAATGTGCTTTCAAAACACCATGACCTGATACATTTTCACAGCTATAGAAATAGAAAACAGTTGGAAACACCCAGGCAGCATCTGTAAAAAGAGAAATAGTTGACGTTTCAGGTCAAAGAGGTTTTACAAGAACTGGGAAAGAAAGAAAACATGCTGGTTTTAAGTTGCAGAGCTGAATGGAAGGACGCATAGGATAAATGGCGAGACCAGGTTCGTCATGCGGAGAAGATATAATAAGATCAGCTGGTCAATGAAGGCATCTGAAGAAAGAGAACATGAACAAAGGAAGGTAAACAAATACTGAGGGCTGGAGTAGTTCAATGGGTCAGGCAGCAAATCAGGAGAACATGGATAGGTGATGCTTCAGGTCAGGGTCCTTCTTCAGTCTGACCCTTTTTCTTTTGTACACCAGCATCTGTTGTTCCTTGTTTCTAGAAGAAGATAAAAGTGGTGAAATCAGGCAGTTAAAGAGCGGAATGCAAACAATGAAATGTAAAAACAGCAAAATGCTTTAAAAGGACTACTATCATCCCGAGGCCAAAGCATATCAAGCTAGCATGCCTTAATGAGCACTGTCCAGTGGCATTGACATTCACCATCAAGAGGCTGGTCATGGTGTACATTAAGTCTAGCCTCCCAGGCAGCCTTGATCTACTGTCAAAATAGGTTCAAGGTAAACACTGGTTCCTGGTCCTTCACTCATCCCTGTGAATCATGGATAACAAGGACACCTTATATTAAACTCCTATGTATTGACGGTAGCTGAATGAATGAATGAATGAATGAGTTTATTGGCCAAGTATTCACATACAAGGAATTTGCCTTGGTGCTCCGCCTGCAAGTGACAACATGACATACAGTGACAGTTAAGAATGACACATAAAACATTAAACATGAATAATAAAACATTATTGATTAAACATGTGAATTAAATAAAATACCAGAGCAAAAGGAGGCTACAGATTTTTGGTTATTGAGTAGAGCTACTACGTGGAAAAAAGCTCTGCCTTATATACTTAATCCCAACTAAACTCATCTCCACACTCATGGACCTAGGAGTCAGCACCTTCCTCTGCAAGTGGATCCTCGACTTCCAAACCCAGAAACCACAATCAGTGAGCATTGGTGACAAAATATCCTTCATATTAATTCTCAACATCTGTTCCCTGCAGAAATGGGTTGCCAGCCCATTAGTATGCTCCCTGTGCAATCACACCTATGCAGCCAAATTCTGCACTAACTACATCTACAAGTTTGCAGATGATACTGCCAGAATCGGCCAGATCTTGAACAATGACGAGGCAAAGTACAGGGAGGAAATAGAGAGCTTTGTAACATGGTGTCAAGACAACCACACCTCTCTCAACATCAGCTAGATAAAGGAACTAGTAATTGACTTCAGTACGCGCCCCAATCAGCATCAATTGTGCCAATGTGGAGATGGTCAACACCTTCAAGTTCCACAGCATAAATATCACCAACAATTTGTTCTAGATCAACTACATTGAAGCTATGTTCACAAAAACACACAGACATCTCTACTTTCTCAGAAGACTAGGGAAGTTCAACATGTCTCTAACAACTCTTACCAACTGCAGATTAATCACCATCAGTTGATGTGATCCATGTCTGGTTTTACTGTTGTACACATGATCCGTAATCTAGTTCAGATCTTTACACCGGTGAAGGAGCCAGCCGCTGGTGCCGATGCTGAAATCATCTATAAAGTCACCTGTGATGTCACCCGTGAAGTCCCCTGCAGAAAAGACTTTTGCGAAACCAGTGTTGATTGAACTACCACCTGCAGTGCTGTTGAGAATATGTAAAATTGGGGATACTTTAGGACTAAGGTTTAAGTATTCTGAGTTAAGTTTTAATTTCTTTATTTTGCCATAATTTAGTTAAGTTTCATTATCCTTGCTGTGACATAATTTTTCCTGGAAAACATGTGATGTTTACGTGATGTTTAATGCTATTGTAATTGGCTAAGACATATTATGCTGTGTATGATTGTAATTGGGTAGAAAGATTGTCCCCACCTATATAACCATGTGATAGTGCAGTTATTGGTCTAGAATCACCACCCTTTGTAAGTTACCTCCCACTGTATCAACCATATATATATGCTAATTCCTTTGTTTGAGCACATCTGAATGGTGGCTGATTAGGAAAAGGGGAGATGCAACGAGACCTGGGTATCATGGTACACCAGTCATTGAAAGTAGGCATGCAGGTGCAGCAGGCAGTGAAGAAAGCGAATGGTATGTTAGCATTCATAGCAAAAGGATTTAAGTATAGGAGCAGGGAGGTCCTACTGCAGTTGTACAGGGCCTTGGTGAGACCACACCTGGAGTATTGCGTACAGTTTTGGACTCCTAATCTGAAGAAAGACATTCTTGCCATAGAGGGAGTACAGAGAAGGTTCACCAGACTGATTCCTGGGATGGCAGGACTTTCATATGAAGAAAGACTGGATAGACTCGGCTTGTACCCGCTAGAATTTAGAAGATTGAGGAGGGATCTTATAGAAACTTACAAAATTCTTAAGGGGTTGGACAGGCTAGATTCAAGAAGATTGTTCCTGATGTTGGGGAAGTCCAGAACAAGGGGTCACAGTTTAAGGATAAGGGGGAAGTCTTTTAGGACCAAGATGAGAAAAAAAAATTCACACAGAGAGTGGTGAATCTGTGGAATTCTCTGCCACAGAAAGTAGTTGAGGCCAGTTCATTGGCTATATTTAAGAGGGAGCTAGATGTGGCCCTTGTGGCTAAAGGGATCAGGGGGTATGGAGAGAAGGCAGGTACAGGATACTGAGTTGGATGATCAGCCATGATCATATTGAATGGCGGTGCAGGCTCGAATGGCCTGCTCCTGCACCTATTTTCTATGTTTCTATCTATGTTTCTATGTGTTTCTCCGTGATCCACTGGGAGAGCTTCCCAGGGCGGTACAGAGAAACCTGGTCACCATGGTGCAATAAAGGATGATTTAAAGTATTCTAGTCGGTGTTTTCACTGGACGAACTAAGGGATATATCATACCGGAATTATCACTGTCACCTGAAAAGAGTACGGCAGGGGGCCCGTATCGTACGCGTGCGGGATGGGTTTGCAAGCCAAACCCCAAGTACAAAGACTCTGTTTAGACACTTATCACAGACTTTAATTGATTGAGGTCTTCTTCATTCCTCATATTGTATCTTGCTCACTTCGTATCCTCCATTGCTTAGCTGACGCTTACATCTTTATATTGTGATGTTTGTAGTTGTAATTTTATATACTGTTATTTAGTTGCGAGCTTATGCTTAAGAAGGAGGATGTAGATCAATCACCATTAGTTGATGTGATCCATGTCTTGTTTTACTGTTGTACACCTGATCCGTAATCCAGTTCAGGTCTTCCACTATGTCATCTAGTGTGCCAGTTCGGCGGTTCTTTAGATTCATCTTGGAGTTTGAACCTACAACAATTATGTGTATTCGCTCTACATGTTTATGCTAATAAAGAACTTATTTACGAAGCTGAACGATTCAGTGTTTATACATCTTCGCACACCAACTACTACAGATATCAAGACTCAAGACTCAAGAGACATTTATTGTCACATGCTCCAATTGGTGCAGTGAAATTTGGGGTCACCGTATTTGGGGATATGCCGTAGAAAGCATTTTATCAGGATGTATCAGAACTTGGTTTGGCAACAGCTCTGCTGAAGACCAAGGAATTGCAAAGAGTTGTGGATGTAGCCCAGTCCATTTGAATCAAAAGCAGGCAGATGGGTTTGTGTAGATAGGTATCATGGCTAGTATAGATGAGGTCACTGAAGGGGCCCATTGCATGTTGCATGATTCAATGACATACTGCCTGACTTGTTGAGTGTTTCCAGCATTTTCTGTTTCCACTTCTGCTTTCGAGTATTTGCAGTTTTCTTATTTTCCTAATAGAGATTTTGTTTGACATATATTTTAGTATTTCCTACCTTTGTTTGATATTTTCCGTATTTATACTTTTACCCTGTTTATGTTATAGTGATTATTGGCAAAAGGACAATGAAAAAGTTAAAGTAGTAGTTTTCTTAATGATTGATTCCCTTTGTTCTACATTTTACATCATTTGCTTGTTTACTAATTAGCCTGTGATTTTGATATTTTATATTAATTGCAATACTAAAATACACATTCTAATGCTCCTCAATATTTGGTAGAATTTAGTAGAATAGTAGGGAATCCTCAAATTCATACCTGTCCTAGTGGGATTCCCTGGCCATTGAAACTTCTCTGTGCAGAATGATGAACCATGAAAACAATCAGGGACAATTGGAGTCGAACATCATCCTACAATAACCCGAGATGTTAACACTGCAATTTTTTTTCTGGGTTGAGGTGTTGTCAATGAAATTCAAATCAAATCACGTTCAGTGAATGTACGATATAGAAGTGAATAATCAAAGTTGGAAATCTTTTCTTAAAATTTTCCGTTTTGGCAGTATTTCCTAATTGATAATCATTAAATTTTGATTGATTCCTGAGAACGTGTAGGTATTAGACTAAAGGATAAAAAAAATCCTCCATGTAGTTTTCAAAAGTTGCCCACAAGTTATAAGCCCTTGTAAGGAAGGCCGATTTATCGTAAGCTATTCGGATAACAATGGGAATCAGACGCAGATCCAGTTTATAATTGTACTTTGTATTGTAATATTTTCAATTTATACAATGTTTGAAAGTTTCAGTATGTGAAATTAGTAAGAATAGCACTTGTTGGTGATGCATCAATTTACCCGAGTTCTTATTCTGGGAAGTAAAAAATGGAATTCATCAATAAGAGCACAAACAATTTGCTGGAGGGATTCAGAGGGACGATCGGCATCTGTGGGGGAAAGGAATTGCTCAAGGGTATAGGGTTTTCATCCAAAATGTCAGCAAATCCTTTCCCCCCTTGGATGCTAATGAACATACTGGCTTCCTCCAGCTGATTTTTAGTTTAGTTTTTATTTTAGAGATACAGCGCGGAAACAGGCCGTTCGTCCCACCGGGTCCCCGCCGACCAGCTATCCCCGCACACTAACACTATCCTACACACACTAGGGACAATTTTACATTTCTACCAAGCCAATTTAGCTATAAACCTGTACATCTTTGGAGTGTGGAAGGAAACCGAAGATCTCGGAGAAAACCCATGCAATTCACGGGGAAAACGTACAAACTCCGTACAGACAACACCCACAGTCAGGATCGAACCCCTTCTCTCTGGCTCTGCATTCACTGTAAGGCAGCAACTCTGCCGCTGTGCCACTGTGCTGCCCATAGCGCCACCGTGCCGCCGATTGTTTACTGCTTGATTCCAGCATTTGCAGTCTTTTGTCTCAATTCTTCAAAGGATTTCTGTTCAGTGATAGCCAGAATTGTAGCTGTCGCTTGCCTTTACAGATTAAAAGAACTGAGATTAGTTCCGAGAGTTTTTGGGTTATTACAAGATTACATTCGCTCTAGATTACATCTGCGATGGCTCAGTCACAGCACCACCGACCGAGTAATGAAGGACAGAATTGCCAGATGAGGTCTCTGGCAGGGAGTGAGCAAACCAATGTGAATGGTTGAACCAAATTGACCTTGTATCCTACCTGCCGCAGATACTTGTGTCTACGACAAGGACTTACACAGGTACATGGACAGGATAGGGTTAGAGGCATATAGGCCAAATGCAGTCAGGTGGGACAAGTGTAGATGGGACATGTTGGTCAGTGAGGGCAAGTTGGGCTGCGGGGCCTGTTTCCACACTGTATAACTCTATGACTTACACTTACGACAGCCCTGTGAAAATCCCCATCTTCAATTTGAGGACAACCTCCTCCTGTTGTATAGCATTACAATTGTACCGAACGGCATAGACTGGGAGAAGGCACTATTCTGGCTGTAGTACTGTAGTACTGCTGTCAATAAATATTTGTGCCTTTAGGCAAGCTGTCCAACACAATACAGCACTCAGCTAGGCTATTCCAAACGATGTGGAAATCTGCTCAGATCTGCTCTGTTCCCAAACGCAGAACAAATCCTGTCAGTCTAATTAGTGCCCAATCAGTCACTCTCCATTATCAAAGTGATGAAAGTTGACATTGATGGCATGATCATATTGTATTTGCTTTCAAGTAACATACTCCCCATTGTCTAGTTTTGGTTTGACCAGGACTATTTGACTCCTGACTTCACCATTGGTTTGTTCTAAACTTGGACCAAAGAGCAGTATTCCAGAGGTGAAGGTGAGTGTAACTGCCCCTGTCGGCAAGTAGCACTTTCATAAAGAGTCACAGTGAAAATGAAGCCAGAGGGAATTATTCAAATGATTGGTGTCATATCAGATACAAAAAAGGATTGTTTTTGTTCTTGAAGTTCAATCATTCCTGCCTCAGAATATTACTTCAGTAGTTCCTCATGATAATGTCCACAGTCTAAGCATCCTCAGCTGCTTTATGAAGGATCCCTGTACCATCATACAATCAGAAATGTGGGCTATCAACCATCACATCGATTACCCTCATTGGAAATTTTCTTTTCATTTATCTTTTTGCCCCAAAATATCAGCAAATGCAATTAGCTTTGCCAAACTCTTACTGCAGATTCTGGAAATAGTGGAAAAATGTTGGGGAAATAATGTTGCAGAATTTCCAGTTTCTGATCTTAAATATTTAATGTTATTTGACAACAGTGAAACGAGTGGGAGCCTCAGAATAGGTTCAGTTTTAGTTTAATTTCGAGATACAGAGTGGAAACAGGCCCTTCGGCTCACCGAGTTTGTGCTAACTTATGATCACCTACACACTAGTTCTATGACACTCACTAGGGACAATTTCCAGAAGCTAATGAACTACAATCCTGCATGTCTTTGGAATGTGGGAGGAAACGGGAGCACCTGGAGAAAACCCATAGGGAGAACATGCAAACTCCAGACAGACAACACCCATAATAGTAAGATTAAACGAGAACTTACCTAAGTTTGAAGTTTGATCTTTATTTTATGAGCAGGTACATAGGTGATTACGTGAATAGCCCCGCCAGTGCGCCTGCGCGTCAATCTTCAAAGCAGCGGTGTGAAATCACAAAAAACAACAACCGAAGTAATATAGTCTCATAATAAAACGAGTAATACAAGAACTTCCATCTGACCTTTATGATAGAGGGTAGGGTCGTGGCGGGCACGTAATCACCTACGTAACTCCTCATAAAATAAAGATCAAACTTCAAACTTAGGTAAGTTCTCGTTTAATCTTACTATTTTACTTCGGAGCCACGTGAGTGACTACGTGAAGATTTTAAAGCTTTGTGATTTCATGCCGTAGATCAATCCCGGCTTCTCACTGCATAGATTGACTCGGAACGAGAATAATCAATCATGCATTCATAATAACATTTGTACCACAAATGCAGTAATTCATTTCAATAATGAAATTAATCAGATCCCCTTTAAACCAGAGGAATTTACACGGAACTTAAAATAGTTTCTGCACACAATCCCGCATTAACAATAGGCCGATGGTAAAAATGTTGAAACATCAACTCATTGGAACATCCGGCGGCTGCGAGGATATGGTCGACGGGGACGTCTTTTGCCCTGGCCGCCGACTTTTCTGCTGCCCTAGTCGAGTGAGACATAAAAACATAAGTGTTAATACCAGCAGCTGTTAAGACTTCTTTTATCCATCTGGAAATAGTCTGTATTGAAACTCTCTTGTGTGGTTTCTTGTGTGTGATCAACAACCCAGTTTCCGTATTTCTCAAATTCTTTGTGACCTCAATGTATTGTAACAAATATGTCTTAATACAGAGACAAGGATCATTTGGATATACTGCTAGCATAATTTTAAATCCTGTCACACCTGGCCTAATTTGCTTTAGTAGGTCATAGATATAGAATGTAACCTTATCTTCAGTTACTTCCATACTGTCTATTTGTAATTTTCCAAGTGTTTGCACTCGTTGTGCTGTCATACTGAGCTTGGCCAAAGGTAAAGACACACTTGATGACCATTCATGAAGTAGTTTCAGTACCACACTTACATCTCAGATTGTCATGTACCTAGGTTTCGGTGGTTTGGAATTAAAGATTCCTTTCATTAGTCTGGAAACAATTGGGTGTGACCCAATTGGGTTTCTTTCTGAATCCAGAAACAAATATGAGGACAATGCACTTCTGGTTGAATTAATTGCACTACAACTCAGACCTTCATCATAATAAAGTTTTGACAGAAATTCTAAACATTTGAAATATCTGCAGTACTTTATTGCACATTCTTTTGTACACAGAACTCTTCCCATTTCTTAATATAAGAAAGGTACTGTTTTTGAGTGCTCTTCCTCCAGGCTGCCGTAAGCATGTCCACAGTACTCTCATACAGTCCTCGTCCCAGAAAAGGCATTCTTAAAACCTGCAAATCAACAAATCCAAACGATCATATAATGGATGTTGTTCCCCTGTTACAGGGTGCAGCAATAAATTACTCTTTTTTGGGACTTTCATCAACATTTGTGTTGTTAATTCTAATATCAATGGATACCATGGCTGTGTAGGCCAATCTGGTACTACCAATACCCTTGAAGCAGCATCTTGCCTGATTTTAAGCAAACATTGGCTTATGAGGCAGAAAGGTGGAAATATATATGAAAACATACCACCCCAATGTAGCGAGAAAGCATCAATCGCCACTGCTCCTGGATCTGGTTTCCATGAGACATATCTCGATAGCTGATGATTCAAGTCGATGTCGGGCATTCCAAATCTAATTACTATATCATTGAATACCTCTTGATTCAACATCCATTCTTTATTATCATGGAACTTTCGTGACCTGGTGTCTGCTATCGTGTTCATTCTACCTGGTAGATAGATAGCTGAAATCCAAATGTTCTTTTCAATACACCAAGACCAAAGTTGATTTAACCATTTTGTCCCATGACACCGACTTAATTCCACACATATCATTAATATAGGCAACTGCTGTTGTGTTTATTAATTTGAACTTGAACCTTCCTTTTAGTTGTGTTAGAACCATAAGCTTGGAGTCCATAAAAACCTCCTAAAAGCTCCAAATAGGTAATTCCCCATGTCTGCAGTAACAATAACTCTTCCTGATTCCATCTGCCTCCGCAGCTAGATGTTAAGTCAGTTGCACCCCATCCTAGTGCACTGGCATCAGTTTGTAATATCATGGAAGGTTGTTCAATCAGCACTTTGCCTGAACTGCTTGAGACATGTAGAATCCACCACTGCAGATTAGAAACAGCATTTGTTGTTACTTGGAGGTACACAAAAATGCTGGAGAAACTCAGCGGGTGCAGCAGCATCTATGGAGCGAAGGAAATAGGTAACGTTTCGGGCCGAAACCCTTCTTCAGACTGATAGGGGGTGGGGAGAAGAAAGGAAAAAAGGAAAAGGCGGAGGAGGAGCCCGAGGGCTGGGGGAGGGGAGGAGACAACCAGATGGCTGATGAAGGGGAGGGGACAGCCAGGGCTAGCAGAATTGGGAGAATTCAATGTTCAGGCCAACAGGATGTAGACTGCCCAAGCGGAATATGAGGTGCATTTCCACCAATTTACGGTGTTGCTCGCTGTGGCCATGGAGGAGACCCAGGACAGAGAGGTCAAATACGGAATGGGAGGGGGAGTTGAAGTGCTGAGCCACCGGGAGTTCAGGTTGGTTATTGCGGACCGACCGGAGGTGTTCGGCGAAACGATCGCCAAGCCTCCGCTTGGTCTCACCGATGTAGATAGTTGTTACTTGCATGGTTCTATCAAAATGACCAGCATTTACTCTCAGTGCCTGTTCTTTGATTCTCTGCAGCTGTTGATAATGTAATGGTCCATACTGGACTGCTGGGAATCTACTAATTTTCCCAGTACTCGAGCCACCTGTCTGATTAGAGGTTTTTGCTCGTTTAACAGATTACTGCAATCTTTAATCAACTCCATCCTTTTTTCACTGGGCAAAGTAATTTTCATTTGGGCTGAATCAATTGTGAACCCCAAATAATCAATCGAGGTACATGTTTTTAACCTTGATTTCTTTGGATGAATTTAGAAACCCCCAAACTTTCAAAAGTTTGATTTCATAACTGCAACCGATGCTTCTGTTGACTGTTTTGTCGTTCCTATAATCAGGACATCATCCAGGTATGCCATTAGTACATGCCCCTGGCTCTCAGCAACCCCAGAATTGATTTAAACAATTTTATGAATATTCTGGGAGCGAACGTTAACCCATTAGGCAGAGCTTTGAACTGCCCTAATTGGTTCATCCATGTAAATTTAAGATACTTCATATCTTGCAAGTGAACAGACACTGAACAAAAGGATTCAGACTTGTCAAGTCTATAATAATCCTACATCCTCCATCCTTTTTTGATCGAGGGAATATATTTGACCCAAATTGGTGAATTTGGTAGACTGATTCTTCAATAACACCTTTTATATATAGGGTTTTGAAGCGCAGCTTGAACCTCCATTACTTCGCAAAGTGGAAAGTTCTGCTAGGAACATGCTGGACAGGCAAATCATAATTTGGATTGAATTCAATTCGAAATCCTTGTATATTATTCAGAATTACCACATCTTAAGTAACCTTCTTCCAATGTTTATAGAAGAGACGTAATCTGCCTCCAACTTTTGGACTTAATCCAGTTAGTATGTTCCCATGAGAACCAGGTCCACCTACCTCTTGAGTCATTTGAGTATTCTGAGATCCCTGGATTCTCCCGGAAGCACCACCACTGGTTCTTACTCCCGCTGCAGGCCGCCAGCTACGTCCCTGCGTTGATGAGCGACTTGGTCCTGGTCTAGGATCCGTATGACATCTGAAAGGATACTTCCTCTTTACAGACTTTGCAACCATTGATGTTTTTATCAATCCTGTTTTCGCTTCATCTTCCAACTCTTTAATACGTCTCCCGAGATCCTCTCCAAAGAGTAAGTTGGGTAATTGTATATTACTTGGTTTGCAGAGTGCTGCGAATTTCGGATTCATAGTAGGCTGTATAGCACCTTCCTCAGATAATTGATCTCGAAGTGGGTGCTGCATAGCAACCCCAGTGCTTCCTGATGCAACTTCGTCATCTCTTGGCTGTTATCTGCTATTCTGGTAAAAGCAGTTATTCCAGAACCCAGCAGCTTTAATATTCTCTGCAACTGATTCCAGATAATTTGGTTCACTGCTTCTGCTTTCAGCAACCCACAGTTACTTGGGGTCTCCTGCTTTCTTGCAGTCTCATCCATCTCCTGCTGTTCCAGCTGATGGTAAACCAAGTAATTTATTAAGGAGGCCAGTTCTTCTCCTAATGGCTCTCCTGACCCTGACGGGGCAGCGAATCCTACTGCCAGGGGTGGAACATCTGGCAGCTGCCGTTCATCGCCTTGTACAGCCTCACCATCAGAGTCGGGGTCTGAAATCTCATGGCCCGTAGCACGCTCCTCATCCCTGAGGGTGCATTCCATCAGCCCTGTACCAGGTGCTGTTGAGCTGCTTCCAGCAGCTTGGATTTCAGTACACTCCTTCCTGAGTGAACTTTGCTCCAACAGCCTATGTAAAAGGCTTTCTATTTGGGCAATACGTTCGAAAGCAGTATCTAGCCCTGGAGCTACTTCCATTGCCTGGGACTCCCTCCGTGGGCCGTTGGGATTTAAACTTTGTCTTTTGCCCAACAGGCGCTGACTGTGTTTTCACCAGCCCCAGGTCCACAGTCGCTATGCTCACCGCTGGCGACTGTACCGGGGTTTAGAGGCGGTTGGTCTCTAACCGCGGACTCCCGACTTTCCCGACTTTCTGTCGGCTGTGTCGCTCGCCTCTTCCCCCTGCCCGTTTTTTCCCCTGGTGTCTGTGGAAAAAATCCCCACAGACCCACAGTAAACGGACCTGGAAAACATGAAAAATGTTTCTACTTACCTTGTAGTTGAAAAACTACAAACCACTGGAGGAGCTCTGCTCCTCACGTCCGTTTGCGTCAAGGCGTCTGATGTAATGACGCGCAGGCGCACTGGCGGGGTTCTTCACGTAGTCACTCACGTGACTCCGAAGTAAAATTAGGATCGAACCCAGGTTTCTGGCACTAAGGCAGCAATACTGCTGCACCACTATGCCGCCCACTTGCCTCAGGCCAAGTCATCATTTGCTGCCTCTTTGGCTTAGGAAGACACTAAGATGCGGAGCGTCAGCTTGGCAGATGGTGAGTGCGGGTGGATATTTACCAGGCGCTGCGAGTTCGATCAGCATAATCAGTATGATCTGGCACAGTGGATAACAATGGAGAAACATTTTTTCAGACACTGTTAGCCCACATTGCTCCTTGGATACCCATAGTTTTGAGCTAGTTTGTTTTGATTTTGAACCATTATACATGTGGCATTGCCCTATACCAGAGTGGAGTGTGTTCTTAATGAAGATGGGACTGGATCCATTACAACTATCTTTTCTACCAAGGTTATTGTGGACAGATGCATCTGTAGCAAGTACAATTAAGATTAAGTAGGTTCATCCTTTGGAATGATTCTGTCGTCGCCTGCCAGAGTCTTTGTCCTTCAATTATACCCTTCAGAATTCAGCCAGCTTGTTGGGTGATGGATAATGATGACCTATACTCAGAGTACATTCTGTGCCTTGCGCCAAAATCTGAATTGTGCAAAAGAATATTAAAGTATAAATAAATGAATTACTGAACGAGATAGAGTTAAGAGTAAGAATAATGGGGTGTGACAGAAATTGTTGTTTCGGGAGTCTGATGGCAGTGGGGAATAAGCTGTGTTTCAAGTTCAAGTTACATTTATTGTCACATACACCAATTGGTGCAGTGAAATTTGAGTTACCATGGTTAAACAAATAAGATAAACACAGCACTATAGAATTTACATAAAACATCCCCCCCAGCAGAAACAACGTTTCCCACTCCACAGTCGCCGCAACGGCGGCCCGATATTTCCGGCCCTCTCGCCGGGATGATCGGATGATCGGAGCTCTGGCGTTGGAACGGAAGAACACTCTCAGCGACTTGGAGTTTCCGAATCGGCCGCTTCCTACCGGAGACCGCGGCTTCCGAAGTCCACAGGCCGAGCTGGGCGGAGCGCCAACACTAGCGATCCTCGGCGAAAGATCCCAGGCCTCCGCGATGTTAATGTCAGTGCCGCCCGCAGCTGGAAGCTCCGCAGACCACAGCTCCACGGTGTTAAAGTCAGCAGTCCCAATACTCCGGAGCTCCAACGCGGTGATCCCGGTAAGGCATCGCCCGCTCCGCGATGGTAATTCTGTGCTGCGCCGCTGCTGAAGCTCTGGCCTGTCTCCGGCAGGAAAGGCTGCGCCAATCCAGATGGTAGGCCGCGAGGGGGGGCGAAGATGCGACTCGGAGATAAGACGCATCCTCGACCAGGTAGTGATTGAGAAGACGGTTCCCCCTCCCACCCCCACATAAAAAAGACCTCCAAGACAAACTTTTAGACACACTAAAGATAACAAAAAAGGATGAAAGGACAGACATGGACTCACATGCTTAAGTCCAAGCATGCGTCTAAGCTTTCAAATTATTGTACCTTCTCTCGGCACTTAGAAGAGGGAAAAGGGGATGACCAGGATGCAGGCATTTTTGAAGATACTTCAAACGTTTCTCATGCAATGCACAGTGAAGATGCACTGGATGGAAGTAAATGATTGAGCCTGTGATGCGTTGGGCTGTGTTCACCAGTCTCTGCAGGTTTAGATGGTGAAGATCAGAGCAGTTGCCATACCAGGCCGAGATGCATTTTGTCAGATTATTTTCTGTTGTGCATCTGCCGAATCTTAACAGATGCTTAAGAAAGTAAATACAATGATGGGTATTCTTGATCACTGCATAAGTGTGCAGGGACCAGGTTAGGTTGCTGGTGATATGGATGCTTGGAAATTTGAAGCTGTCAACCATCTCCACAATAGGCCCATTGATGAGAATATGGTTGTGTTCACTCCCTCACTTCCATTGTCAACAGCCAAACCTAATGGTATTGGCTTGGTTATTGTCCTGACACCATGACACAAAATTCACGATCACTTCCCTTGCTTCAACTCATTGTTGTTCTCAATCCAACAGTGGTAGATCCAGTGTTTTTTTAAATTGAGTTGGCATTGTACTTGGCTACACAGTCATGGGTGTACAGGAGTAGAGCAGGGGACTGAGCATACGGCCCTGAAGGGCACGAATGTTGAAGGTCAATGTGATGGAAATGTCATGACCAATTCTAACCGATTTAGGTCTGAGTTTTTTAAGTCCAGAAGCCAGTTGCAGATGGAGGCCCCAGTGCCAAAGCTCAGAAGTGTAAGGAGGAGCTTCTTCCAGATTCGGGTGTTGGAGCTCTAGTCAATGAATAGCATCCTGACACAGGCGTTCTTATTGTCCAGGGCTGAATGTTGTGCAAGACAGATGACATCCTCTGTAGACCTATTTTTCTTGTATGCCAATTGATTGTCTGATTGTCCAGAAGACTTGCACAAACCAGCCTTTCAAAGCATTTCATTATGGTAGGCGTTAGAGCCACTGACTGGAAGTCATTAGAACAAATCACTTTATTTTTCTTGGAGACCTGAATGGTCTTGAAGCAGAAGAGGACAGAAGAATGTTGACGTGAAAGGTTGAAGATGTCGGCAAAGACTCTGGACAGTTGATTAGCTCATGATTGCAGGAAACGTCCTGGGATTCCATCCGGTCTTGTGAGAATTTCTGAGATCTCACTTCTGCATCCAAGATGTGTGGGACAGAGCCAGGAGGGAATCTGTGGCTGAACCTCTGTAGATCTTTGTTTGCTTGTTCAAAACGGCTGTAAAAGTCATTGAGTATTAATGGCATGGGGGCACGATTTCATTATCGTGGCCTGTTTCAGTGATATGCGGCATATTTCTACCAGTTATTAGGATCATAAATAGAATCAATCGATGACAAAATATTGCCAATTATTTATCACTAATTCAGAAATGTACTTTGGAGGAGGATTTAGAAATGGATCAGCAATGTAAAGTGGGCCACTGTTGATTATAGATTTGATCTCCACGGATCTAATATTTTAAAAAGGAGCTGTATTTACCTACATTAAAATCACAGTCACTGCCTTAGTTATGACTTTTAAGTTACTTTGGTTTGAAATTTACAACTGTTTTAATTTTGCCTTTTCATGTTGTGCAATATTGTTGGCAATATTCTTTATTTGATTAAAAAAAAAGATATTCCACTGCAAACAATATATATTTGAACTGTTAGCGTTGTCGTTGGTGGGCTATATGGGTTTCAGGGAATGGTTGATTTGGGCATAGGCACTAGGTTTGCATTGGTGGTGTAAGGTGATGGGTTACTAGTGTTGATAGAAGGTTAGTGGGAATTGGCAGAAGATTGAGTCCAATGGTGTGAATGAGCTTGGGGACGAGCAGGGGAGAGGGAAAGATGCTTCAGAAACAGAGTTGTACATATAATGGCATTATCTTGTGCATAGCAAGCATTGAAGTTGAATAGATGGGCAGGGGAAAGGATGACTCCAGGAAAAGCACAGTTGAATGTTTAGAAAGATACCAAATCCACTGGAAATAGTTGTCATCACGTTTCACTATGGGCAAATGCAATACTGAATTGTACTACCTCAGACAAAATCCTGTGCTGTTTGATTGAATAGGGTATTGTCATCTCATTGCAAATGAAGTAGACATTTACAACAAATCAAAACAACAGCATTGAGCAGCATTTGAAAAATAAAAGGAATACGGCATTTGGAGTGGGAAGGAAAATAAGGATAAAACTAAACTTGAACAGCTTCAGACAAATTAGAAGGCACGTTTTCCAACTGCTTTCTGTTTATTACTATAATTGCATTGTTGAAATGTTCAATGTGCCTAATGTAGTTCTGCGGCTATCCAAACAAGCAACACTATTTAATCAGTAAAACACGCCTCTCGACAGTACATGAAACTCCACTGGCTTGTGACTGCTCTACTGGAACATTTCCAGCCGATAATAAAATGGATAACAAAATGTTGTTTCAAATAGAGTTAGGATTAAACATTAACTAAAGGCTGTAACTTATTAGTCAGTGTGAATATGCTTTGGATTTGAAGTTTTCAATCTCTGTTTTCTAGTTTTCATTGGAAGATGGAAATCCAGACTGTTCAATTGGCTGATAGTCATATATTTGGCAACAGAAGTTAGTAACTGACCAATCAGTGCTAAGTTGCAGTGGCTGTTTTGTTCCATGATATTGTCATACTTTTATTTGGCACACAACACTTTACTTTGTTTAGCTATTAATCACAAACAGTGAAACTGTTGTGAATATGAAACTTGGAACAGGATGTGAAATCACTTTGAGATGAAAGACTTGGTTTCTGGTTGACAAATGTGTGATTTTCTGGCTGAGTAAATGATAGATGATCTGTCAAGTAGTTTTGGTTGAGGGAGGTTTTGAATTTTAACCTATCTCAGACTTCCAAATTTCCTGCTTAGCGGACCTTTAAAGGCATGTGTCTGCAGGGTCATTCAAGTTTTATAGTTTTGCAGCCTCTTCGAATTCACTCCTTTTTCCTGGAGGAAGAGTAAAGTTAATTTCAAAAGTAGGCTTGAGACGCAATAAAAAAACCTAAGTGCCCACCCACAATAGTTGCGTTCTATAAGGAAATAAACATAAATCATGTCAGTTCAATTGCAGTCTTCTTCATCTTTGTAGATGCTTTGCATACGTCAAGCTTTTAGTATTTCAAAGAAAATGTTCATTCATTGTCCAATTTTCCGCTAACTCCGTTCTGAATCTTTGAAGTCCTTCCTTTTCTCCCTGATCTTTTTAGGTCTCTGTCCTGCCATGACCTTTGTGCATCATCTATGATTTCTTTTGTGTTGTTGTTTGCATTAGCACATGAAGCAAAACATCCTCCGATTAAAGAAAGTAA
The DNA here is from genome assembly GCA_038087875.1 of Malacoraja senta. Taxonomy (NCBI): domain Eukaryota; kingdom Metazoa; phylum Chordata; class Chondrichthyes; order Rajiformes; family Rajidae; genus Malacoraja; species Malacoraja senta. The sequence continues at coordinate 48,048,442 of CM075978.1, forward strand.
TATCCCTGTCCCATGGTACGAGTTCATTCCAAGAGCTCTCCCGAGTTTAAAAAAAATCAATCTCGTGGTAAGCACGGAGAATGAACGTAGCGGGTACGTCGGAGCTCGGGGACGTCTCTTAGTGCTAACGGCAGGTACTCGGGAAGACTCGCTAACGGCCGGTAAGCACGGAAAGACTTGTGAAGATTTTTCAACATGATGAAAAATGTCCACGAGAGCCCCGAGTACTGACAAGTGGCCATTACTGTAAATCTCCGAGTTCGAATCAGGGCAAACTCGGGAGAACTCTTGGAATGAACTCGTACTGTGGGACAGGGGTCTAACTCTCACTGGATGGTACTGTTTGGTACTATAAAGTATCAAAGTCCTATCACATTGTATATTTTGTTCTTAAAAGTGCACGTACACTGATATACACTCACTTTGTATCACAGTTGATTCTCCTCCAATGCATGCTGCAGCTTTTAAGCGACCACCCGGCACCAGCTACTCAGTCATGTTGGCGAAAGTGACTTACTTTGGAGTGCATGTAACCACACCATGCGATCTTTCTGCTGAGTTACATTGAGTTTGTCTTTAATATGCCGTCTCTGAAGGGTGACAAGGATGTATTTCTCAATGCCATGTTTAGTGATTGTTGCGTTCTTGAGGGGAGTTCACCTATTGGACAGTGACACCTATTTTTAATTTGAGCTTTTGAAAATGGTGGAGTGGCCACTCATGGTTCTGATTGCAGAGATTTGTACAAAAAACTTTGTGCACCATTTTGAAAAACTGTGCTCAATTTTCTTTCTCTATGTTCCTTGTGCTTAAAATTAAAAAAAAAAAACAGATTTGGATTTCAGATTTGTTTGCAGATGGGGCAACATTTTGCTTACACAAGGTGTGGAAACCTTGATCCTGTTTCCATGTGTTATTTCTTATTGTGCACTAGAAACATAGAAACACAGAAACATAGTTTCTAATTGGCTTTCACCCTCACATTTTGATGCCAGGGTGAGGGTAACTTGTTCTCATTCGAATTGATGTTCAAATTCTAATTATTTTTACCTTTACACTTTCTCTCTTGTGATTTGTAGTCTCCATCTTCAGAGGCCTGTGTAAACATTCTATTTACATAATTTCAGTGGGATTTTAAAGAATGGGAAATTGTAATATGTGTAGTCATAAAATTATAGTGGTTGCTTCATGTTTCGGTGACTTCTTGAGAACATTATCATCACAATAATTATTACTGGTGATAAATCTTCATTACTACCTTTGAGAATGAGCATACCCAGCATCTTGTGCAGTGTGATGATGTCAGGTGTTGGAGAATGATGGAGAAACAGGAGTGTACAGGTTGCTTTATCCAATATCATAATCTTTTCTTGCATTCAGTGAAGGGTGTCTGATTCATGTGCATCGAATATATTCAACATACTGGATTTTCCCAGCTGACAAACGTCTGACTTATGTGCAGCTTACAAGTACAAAACAAGCATTTCAGAGATTGGCGGGATGGATTTGCTGGTTGCAGCAAGGTTTTGGGCATCTGCAGACAGGTGTCAGAGGTTCTGGGGAGAAGGCAGGAGAATGGGGTTGGGAGGGACACATAGATCAGCCATGATTGAATGGCGTAGACTTGATGGGCCAAAAGGCCTAATTCTACTCCTATCCCTTATGACCTATGATCCTCTGCCATGTGGGAACTTGATTTGTGCCGCATTCCCAACTTGTGAACTGTTCAGGTTATGAGCAATTCACAGGAACAGAATCTGCCGTAACATGGGGAAGACCTTAGTTTTGGAGATACAGTGCAAAAAGGCCCTTTGGCCCACTGAGTCTGCACTGACCAGCGATTTCCCCCCTCCCATACACTAGCACTGTCCTTCATATTAGGGGAAATGTACCGAAGATAATTAACGTCCAAACCTGTATGTCTTTGGAGTGAGGGAGGAAACCAGAGCATACGGTAAAAACCCACACGGTCACGGGGAAAACGTACTAACTCTATACAGACAGTACCCGTTGTCAGGATCGAACCCATGTCTCTGGCATTATAACACTGCACCACCGTGCCACCTTAAAATAGGTGATTATCCTCCAGGTAAGTACAGATGTAACATTCCGTGTCAGTGCCAGCTCCCAGTATTTCCAGTCCCCCATTAATTTCCCTGCAACCTATTTTCTCTTATATGCCCATCAGCTTCACCCAATTTGCCTATCATCCATTGACATGAGGGTGCAATTTACAGTAGCCAATTAATTAACCTACCAGATGTCTTTGGGAAGTGAGAGGAAATTCGAGCACCTGGGGGAAAACCCACACTGTCACACAGAGAATGTGGCAAATCCACACAGACAGCACCAGAGGTAATGTTCGAACCAACTACTCTGTGGTAACAGATGTGGCGAGTGGTGGGGTTACTCTGGTTTGTTTGCATTTGTGATCATAAAGACAATGTAAGATGATGCGATTCATTTCACAAAAGCTAAATTTTCCTCAGAACTGTATAGTATTTCCCTATACCATTTTTACACCCTTTTTTGGTTGACAGTATTCTCTCATTAACTTATGCATTGACATTTTGTTATGGAATTATTTAAAAATAATCCAAATAAATTGAGTCCAGAGAAGTTTTGCCAAAATGAAATAATTATGAATGGAGCAGCATTATCTGACATTGCCTCTCATTTCAAAATGTAATTTTTACACTATAAAATAATAGCCCTGCGCATGCTTGCCACTGACCTACACAGTAAGTCTGTTTGTGTTTTTCGTGGATCAAACATCATTCTAACTAGTTCTCTGATTTTCTTTTTAATAGCATGACAGTATTTTGCTCATATAAATGGTGCCATATTGTTGGTAAGATGCGGTGTTAGGGCCTTGGGAAATACAAGAAGTCACAGTCAGAATGAGGCCTGCTGCTGAACCAGCTGGATAAGAACTTCAAAGAGCAGCCTCTCAAAAACTATAAATCCCTCTGATATTCAGAAACATCGAAAACATCTAACTGTTATTAATATAGTTTAGTCTATTGTCACATGCACGAGGTACATTGAAAAGCTTTTTTGTTGTGTGCTATCCAGCCAATGGAAAGACTATACATGATTACAATCGAGTCATCCACAGTGTAGAGTCTATAGATACAGGATAAAGGGAATAATGTTTTGTGCAAGATAAAGTCCAATAAAGTCCAATTTAAAGATTGTCCGAGGGTCTCCAATGAGGTAGATGGTAGGTCAGGGCGGCTTTCTAGTTGCTGAAGGGATGGTACAGTTGCTGAAACATCTGGATATGAACTTCAAACAGAGCAGCCTCTCAAAAACTGCAAATGCCTCTGATATTCAGTTGAAAGCATTTGAAATATTATTGAAGGATTTAAATAGTAAACTAATTAAATCACTTAAAACACCCAAGAACATTTTGATAAAATGAGGAGCTGGTTCATAAGTTCATGAATTATAGGAGCAGAATTAGGCCACATCTACTCCGACATTGAATCATGGCTGATCTATCTTTCCTTCAAACCCATTTTCCTGCCTTCTGCCCATAACCAATAACATCCGTATTAATCAAGAATCTATCAATCTCTGCCTGAAAATTATCCTTTGACTTGGCTCCCACAGCCTTCTGTGGCAATGAATTCCACAGATTCACCGCCCTGTGTCTAAATTCCTCATCATCTCCTTTCTAAAAGTATGCTCTTTTAGTCTGAGGCTATGGACTGGTCTTAGATACTCCCACGAATGGAAACATCCTCTCCGCATCCACTCTATCCAGGCCTTTCATTATTCGGCAAGTAGGACCTATTCGGGTCTAATGGGGAATTGCTGCAACTTCCTGCTCAAATGCTGGACTCCTCACCAGGTCCGATGAACCTCAGTACGGTAAAGGCAGCTGAAAGGAGGCCAGCAAGTTAGCACGTGAGCACATATGGGAATTCCAAATTTGACCACATTTATGTGACAAAAAATTGGTCATTTTGCATGGAACTGCTGGCATTTCCTGCAAAATCTGGGAAATAATTTAGTTTATGCTGAGTACAACTACGATTTAAAATATGTTAAGGAAATTAATGTATAATAAATTTCAATAATAGACACCATTTATGTTCCCACTGATGCAAATAATCACAGCTCTACAAATACATCTCTGCCTGGCATGTTAAATTGCCATTCAGCTTTTTACCATTGTGCTAAATTTCTAATGCAAATGCTAATGTGTCAAGGGTCTTTGATTGACCAGTAGAGTGATACATTTCTCAACTTGTAATACGTCATAGTAATGGACACTTTGAAAACTAAGATGGAGTGGATCTGAGAAATTTGCCATAGGTACAATTTGCGTTCCTGCAATTTCTTATTGTTTAAAATTCATTTTATTACAAATTGTTATTTTGATAGATCTTAGGACAACTTAAACAAAAATAATCTTATCTGGGTCCCACATTAAAAATTACATTAAAAAAACAGAATCATGCACAAATTTATACCTCTGTCATTGTACCATTGTCCTTAGTTATAGTGTTTGGTTCATCTTCTTTTGAAAGTTCCGTGTTTACTGCAGGTTAGATATTTGAACAAAATGTCCATGCTGCTGAATTTCTGAGTTTTGGGGATAAGTATAAATTTATGAATAGGTAAGATAATTGAAATTGTGACAAATCAATGATTTTTGGCTTTCAAGCAGTTTGCTGTTTCAGCAGTTTGTTCTCACAACAGTTGTGAAATCCATCACAATGACTTCAGGCATTTGCGTTAGGTTAAATATAGAACATAGAATAGTACTGCCCTCGAACAGGCCCTTCGGCCCACAATGTTTGTGCAAAAATGATGTCTAGATGAATCGATTTTATCTGTCTCCAAATGATCCATATCGCTCTATTCCCTGCACTTCCATGTGCCTATCCAAAAGCATCTTAAATACCACTATCATATCTGTCTCCACCACCACCCCAGGCAATGCATTCCAGTCCCCCACCACCCTCTGTAAAAAAACCTTGCCCTGCACATCTCCATTAAACTTTTCTCCTCCCACCTTACAGCTATGCCCTCTAGTGTTGGACATTTCCTCCCTGGGAGAAAGGTTCTGACTGTCTACCTTATCTATGTCGCTCATAATTTTAAGTACTTCAATCAAATCTCCCCTCAGCCTCCGACGTTCCTGAGAAAACAATCCAAGTCTATCCAACCTCTCCCTGTAGCTGAAACCATCTAATCTAAGCACCATTCTGGTAAACCTCCTCTGTACTTTCTCAACAATTTATATCTATTTTTCTCCACTGTATAACAAAATGTGATCAGAAAATGGTATTGTTGTCGAATGACGATATTGATCAAGTAAAATTGATAAAATCTAAAATCTCCAGAGGATCCTGACTTAAGCACTAGAAAAGCAACAGCAGATAATAACATGATTGATTTAAAGATGCAACATGGAAACAAACCCTATAGCCCACTGAGTGCACGCCGACCATCGATCACCCTTTCACACTAGTTCAATGTTATCCCATATTCTCATCCTCTCCGTGCACATTAGGGGCAATTTACAGAGTTCAATCAACCTAGAAATCTGTACGACTATGGAATGTGGGTTGAAACTGGAACACACTGGAGGAAGCCCACACGGTCATAGCGAGAAGATGTAAACTCCATGTGGTTAGGATCGAACCTGGGTCTCTGGCTTTGTGAGAATATTCCTGATTATGCACATCTTTCTTTCACATTATGAATTAGCATATGTATTTAAATGTTTTCTGGACAGGATTGCTAAGATGGAAAATAATAAAGGACCATGCAAGATCTGTAGGATATTTGAATCTGGTTGTGAGATATTGCTTGTGTAAACTGTGGTGCCATAGACTAAGAACCTAATGTCTAACTATCATGCAATGAGTTGAGAATAATGAACGCATATGATTAATAAGCACCCAGTTCAGACAAAGATGTAAAATCTGAACCCATCAGAAGTATAAGCGATGATCTGAGCACTCTTCTGAAAATGAGTTAGAACTCCATCAATGCAAGTGTTACTAATCAGAATATGGCAATGCTCAAAATAACTTGTGATGTCAAATTTATTGTGATATATACAAATAGGTGATGTTCATATACAATGAACATCAAGCAACATCACAGGTGCATAAGTTCAGACAACACACAAAAGGTAAATTATAAAGACGTGAAACAAAGAGTGAAAAGAAAAATATTGCAAAAATAAACCATTAGTGCAAAACACAATTAGCAGACCAAGTTGATGGAAGTGCAGGCGGTTGTCTGTAGTGTTCCATTGCTGAGATAGTATTAGGGTTGAGCAGATCAGTTCAGGAACTTGTTGGTAGCTGTTCCTGAACCTGGTGCGGGCAGGTGGAACTCGTGTAGCTGGGACATGTTGGCCGGTATGGGCAAGTTGGGCCGAAGGGCCTGCTTCCACACTGTATCACTCTATGACTCTATGGTGATTTAGGACTTCAGGCTTCTGAACCTCTTGCCTGTCAATAGCAATGAGAAGAGGGCATGTGGTGGGTCTTTGATTATAGAGGTTTCAAGGTCACTTTATTGTCACATGTACCAATTCAGGTACAGTGAAATCCGAATGACTATACAGCCATACAAAAAAACCCGCAACAAAACACACAACTACATAAAAGTTAACATATAGACATCCACCACAGTGGATTCCCCACATTCCTCATTGTGATGGAAGGCAATAAAGTCCAATCTCCTTCATCTTTATTCTCCCGCAGTCGAACCATCCGCAGTCGGGGCGATTGAAGCTCCCGCAGCCGACGGTCGAAGACCCCGCGTCGGGGCGATCGAAACTCCCGTGTCAGGGCGGTCGAAACTCCTGTACTTGGAGTCCCCGATGTTGGTCTCTAACCAGAGACCGCGCGGGCTCCGCGATGTTAACATCCCGCAGGCTCCCACGGTTGGAGCCCCAAAGATGACCCCCGACAGGGATCGCGAACTCCGTGATGGTAAGTCCGCAGGCTTCCGCGATGGAGCTCCAGTTCGATCTCCAGCAAAGGCCGCCAACTCCACGATGTTAGGCTGCAGTGCGGATGGAGATACAATACGGAAAAAATTGCATCTCCGTCGAGGTATGAGATTAGAAAAAGTTTCCCCCAACTCCCCCCCCCCCACCCCCTCCAACATCCCACATTAAACAAGTTAAAGAACACTAAAGACATACATTTAACACACACAAAACAGACACAAAGAAGGAAAGCACAGACAGCCTGTTGGCGAGGCAGCAATTGCTGGCACCACCTGGTGGATAGCTTATAGTTTATAGAAGCCGTCTTTTTGGGGAAGCCCCTCATGCAGATGCCTTCGATCGTTGGGAGGTTTTAGTTTAGAAATACAGCGTGAAATTAGACCCTTTGATCCACAAAGTCCATGCGACCAACGTTCCCTCGTACACTAGTTTAATCCTACACACTAGAGACAGAAGCCAATTAACCTACAAACCTGCACATCTTTGGAATGTGGGAGGAAACGGGAGCATTTGGAGAAAACTTACGCCTGGTCACAGGGAGAACGTATAAACTCCGTATAGACAGCACCCGTAGTCAGGATCAAACCTGACTCGCTGATGCGGTAAAAGCCCTGTTTCACTGTGCGAGTTGACCCACGAGTGACCCCGAGTGAAAGACTCGTGGTTGCGTACGAGACTACAAGTTTATGATCCAGAGTTTAACCGAGTTCCCACGGGTATGTCTAAGTTTGCCGTTTACTTCTCATTTCTGCGATGTTCCAAGTTCGTCTCCCGAGTGTACCAAGTTCCTCTCCCGTTAATCTTGAGGCAACAATGTATATCGATGTGTTGAAAAATCATCACATGTTAAAAAAAATGATGTCATGCTTTTTTTTTACATACTATAAAAAGCCTGCCTTGTTTAAATTGGCTCATTTGGAGAAAATGTCTGCAAGAAGGCTATTGGAGTCCAGGATGGTGATGTTTTTTGTTCAAGTGCTGTATGCTGCAGCCCTTAATGTGATGCAAGGACGCTTGTGCAATGAAGGCAGAAGAGAGAGAGTAAAGAGGAAAATTAAGAAGAGGTCTCTGTGGGTGAAGCCTCTGTTTCAAAGGAGATCTCTCTTTGGACAGTATGAAAAGCTGCTTAATGTGCTGTGCGAAGAGGATAAATCTGCATTTAAAAATATGAATCTGTGCCAAGTTGTAAAACTCCAGCCGGGATACCGTCGTCTCCGGGTTCATGATCATACCAGTAATATTGTCAGATCGACATACTGTTGGCACTCGCAATATTACTGGCATTATCACTAATCAATTATTACATCTCAGAATTTGTGTAACAATATTTCATGTTCCCCGGGAACATTAGCACTTTAACACTGCACTTTGGGATCTTATTTGCCATCGTGTAAAAGATTGTGATTATGGTCATGTTAAGAATTAAAAGTCATAAAATCAATGTGTGAAATGTGATTCTTATTTTTCAAAGTCTCTCATAGGAAACAATGAGCGTATAGAGCCCAGGGAGAGCAGGGAGAAAGGGACGTACACTCACAGAGGCAGAGTCTCTCAGCCTGTGTGAGAGGGAGGGAGGGAGAGAGAGACACACACACACAAGGTGGAAGTGAAATCTCACCTACCTGTTTCAGTGACAGGCACCCGCAGCCAGTGAATGAAGACACCCCCATCTGTCTCCCCCTCCTCTCCCTCCACTCTCCACCCCCTCTCCACCACCCCACCCCCCTCACCCCCCTCCCCCAATTTGGAAATGTCATCCCATCACCCATTCCTTCTCTCCAGAGATGCTGCCTGCCCGCTGTTAAAGAGTTCCCACTTGCAGCAGCATAACAGGCCAGTAAACACAATACTCATAGATAATATACTAAACAAAGAAAATATATATTAAAAAATCCATTATTATTGCAAAAATCCCAAAATCCTTAGTGCAACCAAGGCAGTTTGTAGTTCATAGTTTAGTTAGCATTTGTAGCGTTCAAGAGCCTGATGGTTGTTGGGAAGAAGCTGTTCTTGAACCTGGAGGTCATGGTTTTCAGATTCTTATACCTTCTGCTCAGCAGGAATGAAATGAGAGCATGGCCAGGGTAGTGTGGGTCCATGACAATGCTGGCTGCCTTTTTGAGGCAGCACCTCATATAGAACCCTTTGATTCAGTAAAGTTCAGTAAAGAGATCGGGAATCTGGCATCATGGCTTGAGAATAAAACCCAGCCTTTAACATCCGCATAATGAAAGAGTTGGTGTTGTCCTACGGAACAGGGGTGCAGGAGAGGTGAACACAACCCTGTCTTCTTCAACAGCACTGGTAGAGATGGCTTCTGGACGTGACTGGCAAACCTCAGATTAGGCTGCCATGAAGTGTCATAAAATGTTCTCACGCTGTTCCTCAATACTAGTTTGTCTTAAGGTTGTGAGCTCAGTCCCAAATACACAAAATCTATATATAAACTTCAAGCAATTTTTTCTTTTCAACCCACTCTGTCACCTTATCAATAACTTTTACTTTGTTAAGCAGAATTTGTCTTTAAAAAGTCTAAGTAACTGATATTTCTGTCCCTGATTATTATTTCTAAAAAGTGTTCCCACGGTGGAATCACGAGTCACAAAGTTAAACGCACGGGCCACTACGTTCTTACAACGAGTTGAAATGTTTCAAATTTTAACCTCAAGAGTACATTTTACTCGTGGAAAAGTTCAAACATGTTTGAACTTTTTCAAGAGTTAACAAGTTTCACGGGTACCTGTCGTTAGCGCCACGAGTCGCTAAGTTGCGTCCACGAGTTCCGACGTTCCCGCTACGTTAATTGTACGTGATTACCATGAGTTAAATTTGTTTTAAACTGGGGGTACCTCGTGGGTCAGCTCGCACAGTGTAACAGGGGTTTAAGGTAGCAACTCCACCGCTGCTCTACTGTGCCACCCTCATAGGAAGGCTGTACCTTTGAGGAATGGGCTGGGTCCTCCATTCTCTGCAACCACTTGCATTCCTGTGTGCCAGCCCATGATGGATGAGTCAGGGTACTTTCTACAGTGCTCCTGCAGAAGTTGTTAGAGTATTCAGAGACATGCAAAATCTCTTTAAACTTCTAAGTAGAGACACTAGCTCGCTTTCTTCATCATTCCATCTAGGTGCTGAGCTGAGGGCAGTTCATCTGAGATGGTGACTGCGGGAATTTGAAGGTGCTAACTCTCTCCATCGCTAACGCCCCAAAGAAAACTGGCAGGTGGTCTCCCGACTTCCCCTTTTTAAATCAACAATTAGTTCTTTGGTTTTGTTGACACGGACGTCAGGCTGTTGTTTATAGACTACGGCTCAGCGTTTAATACCATCATCCCTTCCAAGCTCACGGAACTGGGCCTCTGCGCATCCCTCTGCAATTGTATCCTCGACTTCCTCATCCACAGACCACAGATTGTTCGAATTGGAGGAACCACTTCATCCTCAGTAACAATTAGTACAGGAGCACCTCAAGGCTGCGTGCAAAGCCCCCTGCTTTACTTACTCTCCACCCATGACTGCATAGCCGGACATAATGCAAACTCCATCATCAAGTTCGCCGACGACACCATTGTGGTTGGACGAATCACAGATGGGGACGAGTCAGAGTATAGAAGTGAGATCGACTGACTAACGAAATGGTGCCAGCACAACAACCTGGCTCTCAACATCAGTAAGACCAAGGAACTGATTGTGGTCTGGTAGGGGAAGGATGAGGACCCACAATCCTGTTTATATCATCGGGACGATGGTGGATAGAGTCAATAACTTCAAATTCCTGGGCGTGCATATATCAGAAGATCTTTCCTGGACCCAGCACACCGATGCAATTGTAAAGAAGGCACATCAGCGACTCTACTTCCTGAGAAGATTACGGAGATTCGGCATGTCGAAGAAGATTCTCCTAAACTTCTACAGGTGCACAGTAGAGAGCATTCTGACTGGTTGCATCATGGTCTGGTTCGGCAACATGAACGTCCAGGAGCGAAAAAGACTATAAAAAGTTGTGACCACTGCCCAGTTCATCACCGGCTTTAACCCCCCCACCGTCTTCTTCTTGTTGCGTATGGCGTGCACAGCCTAAAGTTGTAGAACAACTTGTTCTATTTGATCTTACTTGATTGTGCACGCCAGGTTCATTGCATTCGTCGAAAGAGGGCGGACCACGTGAAGGTTGCAATCTCCCACCGTCGAAGGGATCTATCGTAGTCACTGCCTCAAAAAGGCAGCCAAATTCATCAAGGGCCCACACCCATCCTGGCCACACACTCATCGCACCATTGCCGTCAGGAAGAGGGTACAGGAGCCTGAAAACTGTAACGTCCAGGTTCAGGAACAGCTTCTTCCCTACAGCCATCATGCTATTAAACATAACAACAAATAAGCTCTGAACTGCAAAAGACTATGTTATTATTTGTTATTTGCACTATATTTGTTATTTATTGAACTTTTTTGTTTTTTTCCCGTTATGTTTACATATTCACATATTCTGTTGTGCTGCAGCAAGTAAGAATTTCATTGTCCTGTCCGGGACATACGACAATAAAACACTCTTGACTCTTGACTCTTGACTCTCTTGAGTGAGACGTCATTGTTGTGGCACCATTTAATTTATACACTTAACTTTTTCCATCCTGCCACCATTGTAACCCCACTGTTTTTGGCCTCTTACATTGAACTTTGTTGGAACATTGTAAGCTCAAGAGGCAACATCCCTCTACAGACCTCTGATATCAACACTTAATTTAGTTATTTGTTTTAGTTGAGGAGCATCTTCAGTCTTATTGTGTTTTGAGGACTGTATGAGCATGTCACCATTTGTTTGTAGGGCTCCTTTTGGCAGTGGCCCTAGATTTTGATTTATTCTGTATGTAAACATTTTGAGTTGGATTGCACCAGATGTACTTTTTGCCCCTTCACATCATTAACTTTAAACGGAACAGCTGAAAGATAAGCAAGAAAATTCAAAACACAGCATGAAATATTGCTGGCTATTTCACAGCATGAAATATTACTTGCTGAAGTATAGAACAACTGCACATTAATGGGGACTATACTTATTGGTCTATACTTATTGAACATTTCATGAAGAAAGAACTGAACAAGCTTGAGTCTTGTTTAACCAAATTTCATTTTAGGTTGCACAGAGACAGCACAATGAAAAACTTCATAGTAGGAGCAGTGCTGTGGTAGACTTGCTGTCTTATATTGCCAGAGACCCGGGTTTGATCCTGACCACGGGTGCTGTCTGCATGGAGTTAGTTGGTTTCTGGCCATTTCGTTAACAGGTTAATTGGTTTCTGTAAAAATTGTTTCTAACATGTAGGATAGAACTATTTAACGGGTGGTCGATTGTCAGCGTGGAATCGGTGGGCCAAATGGCCTGTTCCCACGCTGTATCTCTAAACTAAAACTAAACTAAACTCTAATCGCAAAGAATAATTATATCTTTACTTTAGACTTTAGATGTACAGTGCAAAAAAAGACCCGTTGGCCCACCGAGTTCATGCCGACCAGCTATCCCGTACACTGCCACTATCCTACACACTAGGGTCATTTACAATTTTACCGAAGCCAATTAACCTACAAACCTGTACGTCTTTGGAGTGTGGAGGGAAACCGGAGGACCTGGAGAAAATCCACGTGGTCACAGGGAGAACTTACAAACCGTACAGACAGCATCCGTAGTCAGGATCGAAACTGGGTCTCTGGCACTGTAAAGGGCCTGTCCCACTGTACGAGGTAATTCAAGAGCTCTCCCGAGTTTCCCCTGATTCGAACTCGGAGAATTACGGTAATAGCCGCTCGTAGGTACTCGGGGCTCTCGTGGACATTTTTCACAGTGCTGAAAAAAGTTCACGAGTTACTGCGTTTCCCGAGTACCTGCCGTTAGCATTACAAGCTGCTACGGGATATCCACGAGCTCCGACGTAGCTGCTACGTACATTCTACGTACTTACCACGAGTTTGATTTTTTTTAAACTCAGGAGAGCTCTTGAATTACCTCGTACAGTGGGACAGGCCCTTAAGGCAGTAATTCTGCCACTGCGCCATTATGCTGCCCTAATTTGCCTTTGCCAATGCAGTATGTCAAACTCACACAGTTGTAGGTAGCAACTCAGCAGAGATTTTCAGAACTATGGAGTACTTGATTGTAATTGTAAAAATTTGACATGTAAATGTAGATGAACCAATATTTGCTAGCCATGAACCACATCTAGGTGGTGAAACACTCGATCACCAAGGTGGTGTCCAAGGTGTATGCAGTGATAACTTCGGAAAATATAATGGCAAATCCAAGCAAGTCTGCTGAAGAAACACACCTTTGAGATCAGCTGTTGGACCAAACTGTCCAAAAATAAATTCAACACCAAAGTCAGTAAGGAGAGCAGGAGAACTCTGAAATCCAATTACAAAACTTAATTTAAAGTTGTTGTGTTTATGATCACGTATACTAGTAAGTATGGCCTTGTAGAAATTTAGACGGCTCACAAATGGCTACTGCTGAGTTGTATGTAGGGGAATTATAGTCATAGAGTTAATGTGTGATGCAGCACGGAAACAGGCCCTTCAGTCCACCAAGTACATGCCACCTTCAATCACCCAATTGCACTAATCCAATGCAAATTCCATTTAATCTGCCATATTCCCATCAAATCATCCCATATTTCTACCATTTGGCCTCAAACGAAGGATCATTTACAATGACCAATTAACATAACCACCCACAAATTAATGTAGCAGTATCTAAGGTGTTCCAACAGTCAAGGCAGCCGCAGGATTGACTTTGCCTGTAACCACTACATGATTGTATCAGACTAAAATCTTGTTGTTTATTCATGCTGCCTGTGTTATAAAACATTTACTGAGCTTCCGTGAGTTCTGAGTTATTGGAGCACAAGTAAAATGCCTTACAATCTTCTGGAAGGCAAATGCTGTCCCTGCACAGAAGCACATTAAAATTACACCAAGGACTCATATTGTGTAAAAGCTAAGAACCTTTTAATGAAATTGAAACATTTCTCTGCCATATAAAAAATATTAGAACATACACCATAATTTTGGAGACAACATTTATTGTTGTTTCCTGCCTCTGTCTGTTCCCATTGCTCCAAAATGTATAACTTGATGGTATATTTTCTCTGAATGTAATTTAATGTTACATTTTTGCAAGTCATGGGGAAGAGAAATTGATTTTATGATAGTTACAAGATTTATTGAATCTCCATCACCTATTCTGCATACAGTTATTGTCATTGCCTTAAACTAAAATAAATCCCTTTTTAGTTGTCATGTTTTAAGATTACATTCAGGGAATTCATTTAAACAAAGGCGAGTGATGCATGCTGCGATATTTGTGCTGTAGTATTCCATCTGGTGTCTCGTGATTTTTGGAGCATTACCTTTTTTGCCACACGCTTCTGTGAGCAAACAGAAAGTGACATCACTTAGTCTGCTTATTACCATTGGGCCGGGGTCAAATAAAAGCCTGTTTCACATGTAACTTTTCGAGTGCAGGCACTGGGTTGAGTCGAGCTGATAATGGAGCCTCTGCATTGAGCAGTCAGTTCGGTGGATTAAGTTAACCCCTCTGGAACTCATTCAAGCAAAGCTGGAACACTTTTAACCTGGGAGAGAGGATTTAAAAACCAACCCACAGGCTCCGCCCTACAGTGCCGTGGAGTGCCTTTAACATTCTGCAGAACAGCTTGTGGAAATTACTCTGTCCAGTTCACCTACCCACCTCATCGGAGGTGTGTAAGGCAATATTGTATTGGTCTCTGTATTGGTAATTGAATTGTTTTGCTCATGTCTGCCTTGCCCGGAATACATTCTGGTTGTAATGCATCACATCAGAAGCCGTACAATATCACCGATGGGCGTTTTAAACAATTGCAAGGTACAATCCATGCTGTTTTCATTGCTTGATTGTCATCTATCTACTGTAGTAAAATGTATCCAAAAACAGATTCACAAGAGCCTCTGAACATAGAGAGCTTGTTTGTATCACATTGAATTGAAAGTAATTGTTGGCTTTAATCAATAGCCTTGCCTTATGTAACTCATTAATTGTGCTTGAAAACAAAGCATTTATATCAATGGATTGAAAAAAAATAACAAAGGATGTGACTAGGTATGAGAATGAAAAGATAAGTGGTTAGAGTAATAAATAGTGATATGTGTTAGACATCCAAAAAAGTTTACTGAAATGTAATGCTTCTGTTGGCAAGGAAAAAAATTAAATGTGCCGCAGATTGCTGAGCATGAAAAATTGCATAACCTAAATCATTTTGAGACTGGAAACAATTCTTTCAGCTGGGCAACAGGCTTAGTCGAAACAACGTGTATTTCAAGAATTAAATAAAGAAGGTTTTAGTGAGTTATGTACCAGGATCATCAGCACCATGAGTACTTTGGACTGTACGCTGTGCTGCTTAGCACTGACAGTGGGTCAGTGACACCAGCTGAATACATACTGTATATATATCAGCATTGAGCTGCTGCTGGTTCAGTCGCAGAATCCCAATTTGCAGAAATACAGGTTCTTTGCATTTTCAGTTCTCCTTCTGTTCAAGCTTGAATAATCATTAACTCGATTCCTTGTAGACACAAGGAACTGCAGATGTTGGTTTACAAAAAAAACCCACACAAAATACTGGAGTAACTTGATGTTTCTTTCTAGTGAATCTATGTGTCTTTCCAGGTTACTGGTTATTCAATGTGGCTCATCCTGAAGATAAGCAGTCATTTATGTTTGGCACGGGAATGAATAAACGGAATAGCACCTTTACATCCTCTTGAGAATGTTAATTTATTTCCACTGAAGTACTTTTGAAATTCAGCAATTTATATGCAGCAAGTTTTCATAAATAGGAATGTGGTAATGATCAGATACTTTATTTGAGCAAAAGAAGACCTAAGTGTTGGAGTAGCGCAACGTCTCACGATAACATGGATAGGTGATGTTTCGGAACCTTTCTTCAGATTCTATTAGCAATGCTGAATGAAGGTTGAATATTGGTCAGGCCTTCAATAGTTTGTCTGCTTTCCAGAAAAGTGCTTTGAGTCCTTTGACATCTATTGAAGAACAGAGGGGCATCAGTTTAACAAAAACAAAAAAGCAATGGCCCCCATCTGAAGTGGATGTAAATCTTTCTGGTAGCATGGTGATTAGACCTTGCACAGTGTAGCATACATTAATGGTCGCCATGTTGCAGGACCAAAAATAAGAATGTTTCCGAGGGCTGGAATATTTTGGATATGATCGGTAGAACTAGAATTGTTTTCTTTGGAACAGAGAAAGCTGTGGAGGGGCAATCGAGGTGCGTAAAACTGTGAGAGGTCTCAAGACGTATCTTGCTAAATAGAAGAATCAAATACTAGCAGATATTGAATTACAGTATTCAGTAGGTTAGAAGGGAGATGATAAAATGATTTTTTTCACTCAGACAGTGATGGGAATCTGAAATTCTCTGTCATTGAGGATGGCAGACAAAAACCCTCATCACACTTAAAATGTATGCAGTTTAGCTTACTTTAGAGATGCAGCACGGAAACAGGCCCTTCGGCCTACTGAGTCCATGCCGACCATTGATCAATCATTCTCACTACTTTTATGTTATTCCACTTTTTCATCCACTGCCTGCACACTGGGGGCATTTTACCAAAGAAGATTTACCTGCAAACTTGCATGTTTTTGGGATGTGGGAGGAAACCAGAGCACCCGGAGGAAACACACGCGGTCATGAGGAAACTCCACACAATATTGTCACCATAAAAAGCCATGATGTGCAGGACCAGTTATTTTTCAACCGATACAAACAAAATAGGCAGAATAGCCTTCCTTGTCATAAATGTGTGATTATCAGAGCATCAGCCTGGGTTTACTTCTGGAGTGGGACACAAAGCCATAATCCTCTGACATCGAAACGAGTTAGATATTGTAATTCTTTTGTTTCAAAATAGAAAACAAAAGTTGTATTCTGATTATTTTATTTAATCATCACTTCAAAACTAATAAGTAACCCAATGCATTTGTTCCCACTGCTATTATAGACAGGTGCCATTATAGACAGGGAAGATGGAAGAGACTGACAAGTCAAAACTGTTGTGAAATGTATTTCCTTCATTGTAGGACCAAGTGGAAGATTATATGGAACAAGCTGCCAGAGGAGGTAGATATGGCAGGTACTACCACAATGTTTAAAAGACATTTGGACAGGTACATGGATACGATAGGTTTAGAAGGATATGGGGCAAATGCAATCAGGTGGGACTAATGTAGACGGGGCATGTTGGTGGCGTGGGCAAGTTGGGCCAAGGGTCTGTTTCCATGCTGCATGATTCTATGACTCTATAACATTTCTATGATAGTCTGATGTACTATGACAGAAATTTTATTTCATTACAAGAGATATCTGCCAAGTGTTTTTTGCAATACTTGGTACATTTTTTGATAAGTAACACGGGATTTATGAATTAACAGCTTTTACATAGGAAAAATAATTCTTGGATTGTCGCTTAAATGAAAGTTTTTGGTCCATATTATACATTTTTGTAACTTTCACTTTTTAGTTAATATCCAGCAGTTACCTAACTTGGCATAGAGATGTAAAAGCTTTGGCAAGGTGATACCTAGAATAGAATAAAAATTGCTGGAAATACTCAGCAGGTCAGACCACATCTGCAGGAAGAGAAACAAAGCCAAGGTTCCACATCGAAGAACCCTTGTTAGAACTGGGAAGGAGACAAAAGAACCTTAAGATGCAGGGAGGGTGGGGAAGGGGGATATTTCCGATGGGGGCTGACCATGGGCAAAGCTGTAAACAAGGTGATGTGGTCAGTGACTGAATGGGAGCAGTTAGAGACTGAGAACGTGGACAGAAGAATGTGGAAGTTGTGCAAGGTGGAGCAGGTAGTCAAGACTGGTATGTCAGGGGGAGCTTGCCCTGCCCTCCCAGTGGGGAAACAGAAAAGAAAGGGGAGAAAAAAAAACCTGAGTCAATATTACAGGTGAACAACTGATACAGAGATAAATCAAGTTACCTGAAGTTGTAGAATTCCACCTCGTCCAGGTCAATGCGACATGCCCAGATGGGATGATGAGGTGCTGTTCCTCAAGCTTGCATTGTGCCTCATTGGAACAAGGTCAAAGGCTGATAGTTCGGAGTGGTGTGGAGAATTAAAATGGCAGGCAAAAGGAAGACTAAATTAAACGCAAGTGCTTCGCAAAGTGATCACTCAATCTGTTTTTGCTTTTCCCAATGTCGTTGCAATACCACTAGATTGGATGAAGTGGAAGTGAATTGTTACTTCACCTGGAAAGACTATTTGTGTATCTGGACAAGTGTTGCATCACCTGCAGTTGCAAGGGAAAGTGACGTTAAAAGGGGAGTGGTTCGGGGGGATGGAAGAGTGGAATAATCCATAAGCAATGCTGAAATAGCAAGAAAGGATATGGGTCTGGACAAGGAATCACTTTGAAAGTGGTGGAAATTGAAGAGAATGATCTGTTGAATGCGGAGGCTGGTGTGATGTAAGGTGAGGACCAGGGAACTATCCTTGTTCTGTCTTGGTGGAGAGAGAATGGGAGCATTGGGAAATTACCTGGGCACATTGTAGCATTTTGGAATTAATATTAAATTATACAACTTCACATAAAATTTCCCCCTCAAGGTGTCTCATTTTCTTTTTGTCAGTAATGTCTTGAATAGTTCTGGTCACTTTTAGCTGTGAAGTTATGAAAATCCTGGAGGGAATATAAAGAAGGAGAACTAGAAAACAAATGCTTAGCTTGGAATTAAAGATAATTTATTCAAACATTAATTTTGTGAGAACATTCTTTAAGATTGCATTATAAACTTACCCCTGAAATGTACTGCATACAGTTATATTAAATAGTTACTAATACAAGAAAGTAAATCCATAACAATACTTCACATTGCATTCTATTTGCACAAAAGGGACAGATTAAACTGAAAAATGCTAAAATTGCATTCCTAGTAGGAAAATTGGTAATTATGAATGGGTGAAATGGATTTGAAGATTAGTAAATCTTAATTGCTGTGATAGATGAAAACTGTGTGATGTGTGTGCACTTATTCCTTGAGCAATAAACAAACTGTTGGAGGAACAAAACGGGTCAGTCAACATCTGTGGAGGAAATGCATAGGCTACAAAATGTACTGCAGTTACTCACCTGGGTTATTTTGACAGCATCCTCCAAATGCACAATTTCTTTCACCATGCTGCTGCACCCGCTGAGTTTCTCCAGCACTTTTGTCTACCTTCTTTCACCATGAACTTGAAGAAGGGTCCCATCCCAAAATGTTACCAGTACATTTCCCTGCACAAACGCCGGGCCACAGTTCCTCCAGCAGTTTGTTCTTTGCTCAAGATTTCAGCATCTGCAGACTCTTGTGTCAGCACTTATGTTTTGTTTGTCTTATTACATCGCTCTTACATAGACCCTCAGGGATGTTGTGAGATGCCACAATATTTGATAATTTCTGACATTTAATTTCAGCTGTAAGTGCAGGATTGTCCCTTAAATAACAATTAACTCAATGATTTAACACAAGGCAGAGGATAGAGATCACAGGTCCATTCCAGATCACACTGCTTGCTAATAGCGTGAGAATGCAACTAGGTTCCCATTCCATTGGCTATTTGCCACTTCAGTGATCATCTCAACATTAAACATTCGAATCTCACGTGGATTTCCAAAGAAGTGTTTTTTCATGTACTTTGTCTATTTTCATCCTCTGCATTGCAATTGAGTGACTTTACATGTCCCTGTCACATTTCTCCACTGTACCTCTGTACTTTAAACACCTAATCGTGATTGGATCTTTTACTCTTGCCTCAGTTCTAACAAGTTTTTTTTAGCTGCACGGCACAAAAAGGCATGGAGGCAGCTTAACATATGCAATAATGTCAGTTGCACACCTACAATCTGATATCTGACACTACATGCATGGCATTTTATACAGCACATATGTATTTGTACTAATGTCATTGGCCTTGAATAGTTAAGTAGGCCCTCATCTGAGGTGATGTGATCTCTTCAGCTCATGATCCTTGCCCCACAGGCACACCTGCAAGACTACAATGTCCTATTGGCCATTGGAGATGCACATTGATGTGCCTTTTATCATCCTTATCCTCTCAATGTTCCCAAAAGCGCTAAGGAATGGTTGATTCTCAACTTTAACTCCCATTTTTTCACATACAAAACAATTATTTACATAAAGTCTCTGAACTGAGAATAACCCAAAATATCAATGAATCTTTGCCAAGATCTTTAGATTACTAGTTACAACTTGACAGGTTGCTTAGTTAACATTTATTGCACATATCTATTTTTAAGATATCTCTAAATCACTTTGTAGCATGAGAGACTTGTCTTTGGCTTTGCAGTGGCATTCCAGTGATTAAGAGAGAAATGGAGTGGTCCAAACCCCACTAATGAAAGATTTGCAGGAATACAGATGGATACACTGAATCCCCAATTGCTATCCAGCAGGTAACTTGTTAGTTGTAGGTTACTCACCAGATAAATGCTGTCCAGAGTCTGACCTCTCCAGAGGAGCATGGGTAAAGCTCAACAGACTTTGTATTGGAGTTGGGCATTTCAATGCCAGCACGTGGAGATGGGGGCACCGCCATAGCCCAGCCTGTGAATTCGGAGCAGAACAACAGACAGCCAACCATGTCATCTCTGGGTGCCCGCTCTACCACCCACCAAAGGAGCTCAGGGCCTGGCAGACAATGACACAGAGACAACAACCTGGCTGCTCAACACCCAGCTTGAGATCTAACTATTCCTTTGGTTTATGTTTCATTCCCAAGAAGAAGAAGACTCCCTCCTGAGGAGCATCTTCATCTGCCTACAATTTCTCCCACTCTTTATTCACATGGAAAAAATTATAATGAAAGGACAACAGCAAATAATTGTAAAATCATGCACATGGTTTAAGGGGATATTTAATATGCACATATATAATCGAAGATTTGTAATAGCACATGATACATTTCCCCATTGAGCCAATGGTGTACTCTTTTTCGGCTAATATACATGTGCACATACTTGTATTTCATTAATGTACATGATTATTTAGGGTCCATGTTTCTCATTGGCTACTGTCACAAATCCTTGGTAATTACATTAGTGGTGAATAGTGTGTTTCCTAGCTCAAATGGACACGAATAAAGTGGGAAAGAGTGCCTCTTTCTAGTTGTAAATGTTCTCAAGGAGACAAAATAAACGTGTGCAGTCAAGTCAAGAGAGTTTATTGTCATGTGTCCCAGATAGGACAATGAAATTATTGCTTGCTGCAGCACAACAGAAAATTTTAAGCATAAATACAGAACAGCTCAGTGTGTCTACATAGCTTAGACCATATATATACATAAATAAACAGATAAAGTGCAATAGGCTGTTATAGATACATAGATACATAGAAAATAGGTGCAGGAGTAGGCCATTCGGCCCTTCGAGCCTGCACAGCCATTCAATATGATCATGGCTGATCATCCAACTCAGTATCCCGTACCTGCCTTCTCTCCATACCCCCTGATCCCCTTAGCCACAAGGGCCACATCTAACTCCCTCTTAAATATAGCTCAGAGTTCAGAGTTTGTTTGATGGCGAGTTTAATAGTCTGATGGCTGTGGGGAAGAAGCTGTTCCTGAACCTGGATGTACCAGATTTCAGGGTCCTGTACCTTCTACCTGATGGCAGCGGAGAGGTGAGTGTGTGGCCAGGATGGTGTGGTTCCTTGATGATGTTGGCATCCTTTTTGAGGCAGCGACTGCGATAGATCCCTTCGATGGTGGGGAGGTCAGAGCCGATGATGGACAACTTTCTGCATTCTTTTCGCTCCTGAACGCTCAAGTTGCCGAACCAAGCCACGATGCAACCAATCAGCATGCTCTCTACTGTGCACCTGTAGAAGTTTGAGAGAGTCCTCTTTGACATACCGACTCTCCGTAATCTTCTCAGGAGTAGAGGCGCTGATGTGCTTTCTTTATAATTGCATCAGTGTGCTGGGACCAGGAAAGATCTTCGGAAATATGCACGCCCAGGAATTTGAAGTTCTTGACCCTTTCCACCATCGTCCCGTTGATATAAACGGGATTGTGGGTCCCTATCCTACCCTTTCCAAAGTCCACAATCAGTTCCTTGGTTATGCTGGTGTTGAGGGCCAGGTTGTTGTGCTGGCACAAGGAAAGTAATCATGATACATTATAACCAGATTGAATGGCTATGCATTGTGTCCTGTGTTTTTGACAGAATAAATATTAAGATTTATAATGGTTTGTTTATCTAAAGTAGTAAAGGTGCAATAAAAAAATGTAGGTTTCCTCTCCCACTATTCAGATGCCTTCAGGTGTTTCTTAGATGGGGAAGTCTTCCGTACAAGTGACATGTACAGTCTATGCAGCAGGTACACAATTTTAGTTGTCCACTTGAGGTTTTTTTGTTTCAGAGATACAGCGTGGAAACAGGCCATTCGGTCCACCGAGTCCGCGCCTACCAGCGATCCTCGCATATTTGCACTATCCTACACATACATTTATACCAAGCCAATTAACCTACAAACCAGTACATCTTTGGTGTATGGGAAGAAACCGAAGATCTCGAAGAAAACCCACGCCGGTCACGGGGGAATGTACAAACTCCGTACAGACAGCAACCGCAGTCAGGATCGATCCGGGTCTCTTGCGCTGTAAGGCAGTAACTCTATCGCTGTGCCACCATGCCGTCCTCTTGACTTGGCCTCCACAACCATCTCTGACAAAGAATGACACAGATTCACCACCCTCTGACTAAATAAATTCCTCCTTAATTCGAGGCGTATTCTCTTGGCTTCCACAAAAAACTCATTGGGTTACAGGTGGCATTCATGAAACAGTATTTGTTTTCCAGAGGTAGTTGTTCTGACTGCATTATGAATATTTTTTTCTGTATGGAATGGTAACCGCATGTTGACTGAACTAATTAGGAATGGTCTATTCCATCATTTAATGATTATAAGTGAACTAATTGACCTTTTGCCAGGGTACCTAACAAATTGTTGAACTTGATTTAAGTCCCAAATTTTGTGCTGCTCGTCCAGTATTATAAATAATCCATTAGCAACTACATGGACTCAGTTAAATCTTCCTTCTGCAATAATAATTTTGGGATTTTCTTCATCAGATAGTTCGGAACTACACATAGATTTGAAGAAGATGAGTAATTTTAAGGCAGGAATTCTTTTAGACTTTAGAGATACAGCACAGAAACAGGCCCTTCGGCCCGCCAAGTCCACGCTGACCAACGTTCACCCCATACACTAGCACTATCCCCCGCACTAGGAGCAATTTTACAATTTTACCGAAGCAATTAATCTACAAACCTGTACGTCTTTGGAGTGTGGGAGGAAAACGGAGCAACCGGAGAAAACTACATAGTTACAGGAAGAATGTACTGACTTTGTACATACAGCACCCGTAGTCAGGATTGAACCCATGTCTCTGGTGCTGTAAGGTAGGAACTCTCTCGCTGTACCACTGTGCTGCCCCCTTTTACCTCTGTTTAACGTGCCACTCACTCTTAAACAAACCAACTTGATATTTACACCATTGTCCAAAATGGGTTATGGTGGAACAGTAGATGACAGATGAGATGCTTCATGTTAACAGATCAATTTGATTTCCCAATTGCTTTGAATGCATAATTGCAAATTTTAGTGTTGGTACTTTTGCTATGAATCACCC
Source organism: Malacoraja senta (assembly GCA_038087875.1). NCBI lineage: Eukaryota > Metazoa > Chordata > Chondrichthyes > Rajiformes > Rajidae > Malacoraja > Malacoraja senta. The sequence goes on from CM075978.1 coordinate 48,072,188, forward strand.
ATGGGTATGAGCTGACACTAGCTGATGTTTGAAGGATACACCTTATCTTGCCATAAGTTTTCATTCACCTCAACATGTGCCAGTCAGTTTGTGCTGTGTCCATTTATTCTCTTTTGTTTAAGAGAGCAATGGGCCAAATGCAGGCAAGTGGGACCAGCTTTGGTGGACAATAAAGTCTCTAGGTTGTTCAATTCAACATTGTACTTTTGAAGCACAGCCATCGTTGTAATGTAATAACTTTTTGGAAAGGTCAAGGAATTGTATTCTAATCTTTCAAATATGAATTTACCAATGTGTGTGTGTGTGTGATATGTGTAGTATTTATGGAATTTCTTCAATGCTGATTAGATATGAATAAATCAATAATATCTGTGTACCACCCTTTATTACAATCATAGGCTACTTATAGTGACGCAAGATATTTCTGAATATCAGAACTCTGTGGACCTTGTTTAATGCTAGTTCAGTGTGGATATATTACATAATACAAACTGATTAATTCATTTTTGGAGACACTTCCTGGCAGGTTTATGAAAGGAAAACTGATCAACCTGTGATGTTTCAAGTCCTGAGCCTGATCAAATTCAATAATGTATTGGTTGCAATTTAGTAGAGATGTATTTCTGTTGCTTTTTGTCTGCAAATATATTTATATGAGTTCATATCAATCCTAATCCCAATATTATTGAACACATCAATTTCATTATCTTTTCGCTCTGCAACTATGATTAAATTTGACTTCATTCAGTGAACTTGTAAGCAGATTATTGGCTGATCGACATCGTGGTGGAGCTTTTGCCATCCATGAGAGGTTTTATCCCAGTGGTTACATGGCTGAGATCAGGATCTGCGTGTATACTTAAACTCTGATATAAGATGGTAACATTTAATAGATTGTTTGCATTAAAAATGAAGATACTCTCTTTGAACATAACATTTTGTACTTCACCATCTCCACAATAATTTAACTTTGGATTACCCTTATGTCTCTGAGTGTCAATAAGAGATCATGTTGCCAACTCCCTTCCACCCATTTCATTACCAACAGTGAGATTAGCACAAGAAGGCATTTGCCAATCCAAGCCTGCCTCTGTTCAGTGCTATTTGCAGCTCACTAGCCTTGCGTTTCACATCATGGCATCTTTTGTACTTAACGCTGCCACAGCAGGATGTAATAGAGGAGGGACTTTGGCAGAGAGACTGGGACCTGACATCAGTCAGCAACTTGTTCCTTGTCACAGACCATTAGTTTTCAACCACCAGGATTTAATCTGCCACATCACACTAGAGACTTCTGAACCATTTCCAGACTAGGCAAGTCCTCTGTGTGGTCAACCATTATCATTGGGCAGTCTTAAATAATCTAGCCAACAGTGGCAATGCAGATCAAACAATTGCACGCATTGGGGATGAGAACCCACTCACCTATTTCAGTGTTGGACTCTATGAGCTGGGGCAAGCAATGGAAGGAACGTACTTCACTTCAGGAACTATGGCTCCGTAACTCCAGGAACTATGGCTCTTGGCTTAGAATACAATATATGTAAATGCTCAATCTAAAACTCATTAACCTTCCCTTCCATTTTTGCAACTGGTTGAAGACAGGGCAAAATTAATAATGGAGCTGATTGAAAATATTTTCTGTCTGCTGCAACATGCCTTAAATTTGAAACTTTTGGTGCCCGGATAATGCATAGTCCAAACGGTTACCTGATCTCAGCTATATATAAATATTAAGACGGCAAACATTAATTCGATTAATTAATTGTTTTACAGATGAACGCGAAGTTGTGCAGAAGAAAACCTTCACCAAATGGGTGAACTCTCATTTGGCACGTGTAACGTGCCGCATTACTGATCTGTACACCGATTTGCGAGATGGCCGAATGCTGATTAAGTTGCTGGAGGTTCTTTCAGGGGAGCAACTGGTATGTTCCATAATCTGATGGATTTCATGGTTTGTGGTTTTGATTGTAATGAAGTGTTGATGGCTGATTTTGACATTAGAGTAATTACGTTCAGAATCACACAGCAAGATTTTATATAATCTATGTCACTTTCCAAAACGACATGAAAATTAAGAGGTTTTGTTCAACATTAGTTAAAAAATGGTAAAATAACCACGCAACATTAACACTGAAAGGTGTGTATTTTGAAAATATAACAGCTCCATGCATTCATATCACAATGCTGTATTGTTGCTTTAGTCTTATCTTCACAAAACATGAACGAGAGGTGCACTATTATATGTTCTACCTCTTTTTTTAAATAACCAGCTTAAGGAACTCCAACATGCAGCATTATGAAAATATTGTAGAAACAAAGAACTACAGATGCTGGTTTATATCAAAGATAGGCAGCCAAGTGGAGTAACTCAACGGCTCAAGCAGCATCTCTGGAGAAAAGGGCCGGGTGACGTTTAGGGTCAGGACCCTTCTACAATCTGAAAGAGGGTCCTGACCTGAAACGTCACCCATCCTTTTTCTCCACAGATGCAGCCTGACCCGCTGAGTTACTCCAGCACTTTGTGTCTATCATGAAAGTATTTATCCTCAGTGTTTAAGGAGGATTCGAGAGGGTGCTGGATTCTTGGTATTGCCAAGGACACAGAGACCTTGTTGAATTTAACGGGAGGATTTTGTAATGTTTCTTTTTGCATTTTCTGCCCAGCAGCTGGCTACATTGATTGGCTGATCAGTTACCATGCAGGAAATCATACCGTGTGAATTGACTGCAGCAAATGGTGGAGAGGAGAGAAGTGAGAGATATGGATTTGTCAGAGAGGGGGACATTCTTGCACAAACAGCTCATATTTCTTGCTTTCCAATGCTGTTTAAAATTGCATTAGTAATTATTTGTGATAAATCAGGCTCCCAATTGTGTTAGTTGCTGATTTAAATGTGTTAATGAACTATCTATTGCAGGACGTACACACACGTATAAGAACGTCACCATAAAAATAGCAGTAGATACTTATGTTTGGGTGGGTAAGATTTCCCATTTTAAATTCCCACTCCCTGAATTTTCCCTGCCTGCCATTGGGAGGAGTGTTTAAGTTGAGAGGGAAAATACAAGTTGTCGTCTTTCTAGAGGTGAAACGATAAGAACAACGGTTTAAGAGGCAGAAGTCGGCATTTTGTGACTGAAGATAGACACAAAATGCTTGAGCAACTCAGCGGGTCAGGCAACATCTCTGGAGAAAAGGAATAGGTGACGTTTCGGGTCCAATGGATAGGTGACATTTTTTGACCCGAAACATCAGTTATTCATTTTTCCAGAGATGCTGCCTAACCCTTTGAGTTACTCCAGCAGTTTGTGTCTATCTTCAGTATAAACCAGCACCTGCAGTTCCTTCCTACATAATTTGTGACTGCTTGTGTTTTTAGCTTTTTTTTAAAGTTGATTAGCTTCAAAGTGTATTGCATCTGTGTATGTTTCTTTGTACTAAAAATGATGTTATCAACCTAATTAGCCAAAGCCAACAAAAGGTCGGATGCGTATACATTGTTTGGAAAATGTGGACAAGGCTCTCCAGTTCCTCAAAGAACAAAAGGTGCACCTGGAAAATATGGGGTCTCATGATATTGTTGATGGGAGCCACATGCTTACACTCGGTCTCATTTGGACCATCATTCTCCGTTTCCAGGTAACTAGGAGTATAAGAGAACTACAAGGACTATTTTTCACCAGGTGTGTCCGTGGGGTAGAATATCGGACTTTCCAACTATCAGTGGGAATTTACCAAGATTGTTTTTTTTCCTGAGATCTGCCATTAGCATCGTAGAAGGAACAATTGAAGCAATGCCAGTTGTAATCGGCCTATTTTTCATACAATCCTACCTCCCAACTTTATATCATCGCTTGCTGCACTTGGACAGGCAACGTTTCGGGCAGGGAACCTTCTAGGAGGATGAGAGGGGATCTTAGCAAAATCTAGAATTTAGAAGGATGAGAGGGGATCTTATTGAAGCATATAAGATTATCAAAGGTTTGGACACGCTAGAGGCAGGAAACATGTTCCCAATGTTGGGGGAGTCCAGAACCAGGGCCCATAGTTTAAGAATAAGGGATAAGCCATTTATAGACAATAGATAATAGGTGCAGGTACTCTCTCTTGAAAGTATCCAGAGAACCAGCCTCCACCGCCCTCTGAGGCAGAGAATTCCACAGACTCACAACTGTGTGAAAAAGTGTTTCCTCGTCTCCGTTCTAAATGGCTTACCCCATTTGGCCTCAGAAGGCGGTGGAGGCTGGTTCTGTGGATCCTTTCAAGAGGGAGTTAGATAGAGCTCTTAGGGATAGTGGAGTTAAGGGATATGGAGAGAAGGCAGGAACGGGGTACTGATTGTGGATGATCAGCCATGATCACATTGAATGGCAGTGCTGGCTCGAAGGGCCGAATGGTCTACTCCTGCACCTATTGTCTATTGTATATTCAGACTATTTGCGTTTTGCTAAAGAACCCAGCATCTGTTGTTTATTGGGTTTCCAAGTTGCGATGTATGGTTTAGGGGAAGTGGGTCAGTGGAGATGTGGAGTTTAAGGAACAAGTTTCGAACTGGAGAAACAAAGTGAGATGGACGAGAAGGTTTATAAGATCATAAATAATAGGAGTAGAATTAGGCCATCCGGCCCATCAAGTCTACTTCACTATTCAATCATGGCCGATCTATCTCTCCCTCCTAACCCCATAACCTCTTACACCCGTACTAATCAAGAATCTATATATCTCTGCCTTAAATATATCCACTCACTTTGCCTCCACGGCCTTCTGTGGCAAAGCATTCCACAGATTCACCACCCTCTGACTAAAGAAATTCCTCTTCCTATCCTTCCTACAAGAACATCCTTTAATTCTGAGACTATGACATCTAGTCCTAGACTCTCCCACTAGTGGAAACCTCTCCACATCCACTCTATCCAAGCCTTTCATTATTCTGTATGTCTCAATGAGGTCCCCCCTCATTCTTCTAAACTCCAGCGAATATAGGCCCGGCCCAGTGCTGTCAAACACTCATCATATGTTAACCTACTCATTTTTGGGTTTGTTCTTGTAAAAGGTTCTTGTGTAAGGGTTTATAGATTATGAGGTACTCTCAACATGCTTGCCTCTTTTGGCTGTCATTTCAAAACTAAACTTCCTTTTCTGCACTCTCCATTTCTCCTTGTTTTTTCTTTCTTCTTCCTTGGTGACCTCCTGCCTCTCCCTCATTCACTCTTTCCCAGACCATCACATTACATTTCCCCTTTCCCTTACCTTCTGTTCCCATTATCCCTCATTCTGCGTTCCTACTTTCCTAAATGTGTTTCTTTATCAGTAGTTTTCACCCAATTCCTCCTCGTAACACAACTTGCTGACTTTCCAAACACTTTCACTCACAGTTTGTAATACTGTAAATAGAGCATTCATTTTAATTTTCCAGATCTTTGAGTGGAGATTAGCGTACAAATTAAAATTGTTAAAACACAATAGATCGGGTAGATGCACAGCGTCTTTTACCCAGAGTAGGGGAATTGAGGACCAGGGGACATAGGTTCAAGGTGAAGGGGAAAAGATTTAATAGGAATCCGAGGGGTAACTTTTTCACACAGAGGGTGGTGGGTGTATGGAACAAGCTGCCAGAGGAGGTAGTTGAGGCAGGGACCATCCCATCGTTTAAGAAATAGTTGGACAGGTACATTGATAGGTCGGGTTTGGAGGGTTATGGACCAAGCACAGGCAAGTGAGACTAGAGTAGCTGAGCCATTGTTGGCCGGTGTGGGCGAGTTGGGCCGAAGGGCCTGTTTCCACACTGTATTACTCTATGACTATGACATAATTTTTTTTCTTACAGGAGTTCTCGTAGTTCTGAGTCAAATGTTTTTTTTTCTTTTATTGAGACCATTAATTTGTTCTTTAAGATTCAGGATATCACCGTGGAGACAGATGATTACCATGAGACTCGGTCAGCAAAGGACGCACTTCTCCTCTGGTGTCAGATGAAAACAGCAGGGTAAGTTACTGCTGCTGCTTCACTTCTCTTTTACTTCACCTTTAATACAAACAGCTGCAGCCTTTGATCTGAACTTGCTTCAAAGATCAAAAATCTCAAAATAAAAGCATACCTTTTTCTTTTTTATAATATCTAGATATCCTAATGTAAACATCCGAAACTTCACTTCAAGCTGGAAGGATGGGCTGGCATTTAATGCCCTTATCCACAAACACAGGTAAAAGTTTGATTATTCCAATTGTATGCAGGCAAGCTAAAGGGCCTGTCCCACTGTGGCGACCTAAGTTGCAAGTTTAGAAGAGTTTGCGCTCGACTCAAACTCGCAGCATGGTCGACACGTGGTGCTAGGAGGTCACTGTAACTCTCCTTCATGCTCGAGGGAAGTTCCCGCATACTCGCGGCCTCAGTTTGGTCGAGGAAAACTTTTCCGCATGCTGAAAAATTTTCCGCGAGTAAAAATTGGTCGGCATGGTTATTTTGGAACTCGTGGTGCAGTGGAGTGGGGTCACTATGTAGTTATAGGCAGTCGATGGTAGCCGTAGGCAATCTCCTTTGCTGACCGGGCATTTTAATTGGCTCATTGGAGTTTTCAGAACCAAGGAAAACCTACCGGTAATGTTAAATGCCCGCTAAACTTTATAAATAGTTGTCTGGCTTCTTAAAAGTGTCTCCACTCCTTCTCCCCACCCCTTCTCCCCACCCCTTCTCCCCCCTTCTCCCCCCTTCTCTCCCCTTCTCTCCCCTTCTCTACCCCTCTCTCCCCTTCTCCCCCCCCCCCGCGCTCTCTAAAGGACTTACCGTACGCTGTGCCAGCCGTCTTTTACCTCCGTGTTCATCGCCACTGTGAATTTCAGATAGCGCTCCCCCGCTTTCCCTGGCCCCCGCATTTGCGATGTGTTTGTGTGTGCGTATGTGTGTTGACGGTCGATCCAGCTCGTGGTTTCATCGCTAATGGTCGATCCAGCTCGAGGTTTTTCGGGCGAGTGCCCTCGAGCTTGAAGGTCGAAGACAGTCGCTGAAAAGTTGCGTTAATGGGACAGGCCCTTAAGGATGTGTCGCTCGTAATAGACTATAAAGCTAAATTCCCTGTTCTGTTGTTCACAACGCATGCACTATGAACGGGAAGCAAGCATAACAGCCACAATTAGAGTTGTTGAGTCATGCAGCATACAAATAGGCCCATCAGCCCAACTCGTCTATGCCAACTAGGATGCCCCATTTACGCTAGTCCCATTTACGTTTAGTTAATATCCCACTAAACCTATCCTATCACAAGTTCAAAAGTTATAGTAGTAGAATTAGGCCAGTCGGCTCATCAAGTCTACTCCACCATTCAATTATGGCTGATCTCTGCCTCCTAATCCCATTTTCATGCCTTCACCCCATAACCATTGACACCCGTTCCAATCAAGAATTTGTCTATCTCTGCCTTAAAAATATCCACTGACTTGGCCTCCACAACCCTCTGTGGCCGTGAGTTATACAGATTAACTACCCTCTGACTAAATAAGTTCCTCCTCACCTCCTTTCTAAAAGAGCACTCTTTAATTGTGAGGCTATGGTCCTAGACTCTCCCACCAGTGGAAACATCCTTTCCACAACCACTCTATCTATGCCTTTCCTTATTCTGTAAGTTTCAATGAGGTCCCCCCTCAACCTTCTAAACTTCAGCGAGTACAGGCCCAGTGCTATCAAACGTTCATCATATGCTAACCCACTCATTCCTGGAATCATTCTTGTACCTATCAAAATGTCTTTTAAATCTTATTATTGTACCTGCCTCAACTATTTCCTCTGACAATTTGTTCCACATACCAACCACCCTATTTGTGAAAATGTTGCTCCTGAGGATTCTGTTCAATTTTTCCCTCTCATCTTATACTTATGCCCTCTTGTTCTTGATCTCCTTACCCTGGGAAAAATACAGTACATTCACTCTATCTATTCTTCACACAACTTTATACAATAATATCCCAGTCTGCTGAAGACCTTCACCCTATAACTCATGTTCTTGAGTCTTGGCAACATCCCCATAAATCTAAGGTAGACACATGGAGTAACTCAATGGGTCAGGCAGCATCTCTGGAGAGAAGGAATGACTGACATTTCGGGTAAGGCCCTTCTTCAGACTGATGTCAGGGGAGAGGGCGGGACAAAGATAGAATGTAGTCGGAGACAGTAAGACTGGTGGGAGAACTGGGAATGGGGAGGGGATAGAGAGGGAAAGCAAGGGCTATCTGAAGTTAGAGAATTCATAAATCCCCACAAATCTTCTCTGCACTCTTTCCAGCTCAATGGCATCTTTCGTACAGCAGGGTGACCAAACGTGCAGCCTCACCAATGTTGTGTACAACTGTAACATAACGTCCCAACCTCTCTACTCCTTTCTCTCACTATTGAAGGCCAATGTGCCAAAGGCCTTCTATGCCACACTGTCTATCTGCGATGCCACTTTCAGGGAACTATGTACTTGTAATTCTCAATCTCTCTAGTCCTCACCACTCCCCAGGACCTACCGTTCACTAACTTACATTCCCATCATGTGCAAAGATAGAAATTCTATGTGGTGAGTGGTGAAGTGTATATTAATGAGCAAAAAACACTTTTCATGTGCTAGACTTTCATTTTATTTCTCTCACGGAACGAACTTAATGTTATGTTTTTCTTTGACCTTATAATCTCAGAAAAAGCAAGATAAGGTTTCTGGTTCCAGTTTGGTTTAAACCTCTTCTCATTAGTCACTGTTGTCAGCAGGGTGTACGATTTTTAGTTTTAAAAGCCAGTTATTGCGATTGTGTAGAGTGTGGAAATAACACAATCAGATTGGTTGAAAGTGGACTGGAACTTTTTGTTGGGATTTTGGGGGAAAAGGCCAAAATGTATGAAGTTTAGTTTTATTGGACAATAAAAAGTAGAAAATCAGAAATACTTTCTTTCTTCAGGCCTGATCTGATTCAGTTCGACAAGCTGAAAAAGTCCAATGCCATGCACAACTTGCAGCATGCCTTTGATGTCTCTGAGAAAAATCTGAATGTGACCAAACTGCTGGATCCTGAGGGTAAGTCAATATCATTGAAGTTAAAAGGATCTCGACCCAAAACGTTACCCATTCCTTCTCTCCAGAGATGCTGCCTGTCCCGCTGAGTTACTCCAGAATTTTGTGTCTACCTTCAATGAAGTCGTCAAGTTGAGTTAATTGTCAACTGCACAGGTAGGGCGAGGTACATGTGCAATGAAAATCTTGCAGGAAAAGCAGCATCACAGGATTTACCACCTGATTGTAGTAAAAACCCACCTTTTTCACTGATATACTTCAAGGAAGCAAATGTGTTATCCTTAAGGGCCTGTCCCACCAGCATGTGATTGCATGCGTCTAGCGTGACCAAACGTGGTCGCTAGAGGCGTACGGCCTCGCGGGGCCGGTCCCACTTCGATCGCCGGAGGCGTATGGAGTTGTGCGGGGCTGGTCCCGAAATCGCGCGGGGCTCCAAAAATCTTGCACTGTCCGAAAATCACGCGCGACAACGGCCTGTCGGCCCGCAGCTGCATTGAGGCCGTATGCAGCGCCTCGACGGGCGTACGCAGCGTCTTGACGTTGTACGCAGCGTCTTGCCGCCGTACGCAGCGTCTTGACGGCGTACGCCTAGCGCGTGGCGTTGCGCAATGACGTCACCGCCCGGCGTGCTGTGGCGTGATGACGTAACCGACCGACACCGTGCGACGTCCAAATTCAGTCGGCCCGCCTCCTGCCCAGCTGATTGGTGAGTATGATGTCGGGACCAGCCCCGCACAACTCCAGACGCCTCCGCGGTTGGAAGTGGGACCGGTCCTGCGAGGCCGTACGCCTCAAGCCACCACGTTTGGTCGCGCTAGACGCATGCAATCGCATGCTGGTGGGACAGGCCCTTTACTCTGAGCGGTATGTGAATACAGACCCTCCAGAATGGTTGATTCTTAACTACTTGTTCACTTCAGAGGCATTTAATGTTGCCATTTCTGTGTGTAACACATCCCACGAATTGTTTTTTAAATCACATCATAGACTCAGACAACACACAAAGCACAAATTACACATAAATTATACATAAATTGTGCAAGCTGCAGAGGGATACATAAATTGGACATAGGTTGTGCAGGAAGAGGACAATAGTATTAACGATTTAATAGTTTAACAATAGTACAGACATTTGGGACGAAGTGCCTGTTCTTGTGGTGCACTGTTCTATATTCCACATTATTCCAAGTAAGTCTGGGTAGATACCACCAAATAAACCTTGGAGATGTGAAGCTTGCAGTGGAATAGCGGACTCTGAGGTAAATCCTCCATTCTTTTTATCACAACAAACGTCGCACTGAAAGGAAGGCAAACATGGGAAGCCTTAACCCTCTGACCTGCAATCCTTTCATGTACAAAGAGAGGAATGGTGTATAATTCGATGAAGACAGTTAGTTTAGGATTGCTGTAAGATTGTTTACAGTTGAAATGTTGAAATTATGTGATTTAAATTTGTTTGAGTGCCATGTGAATAAGCTGCCAAGTATAAAACCTGTGGCTACAATTAGAGCAGCGTAGTGCTTAACTTTCTGGACGAGCAGCCAAAATTCTTGGCCATGAATTTGATTCCAAACATGGCAGTCAGGGAATATAAATTCAACTAGCAAAATAGATTTCAAAATATGAAGCAAGTTTTAGTAATGGTAAATAGGAATCCACCTGATTGTAGTAAAAACCCACCTATTTCACTGATGTGCTTCACAGAAGCTAATGTGTCATTCTGACTGAGCAGTATGTGAATACATCCTCTCCCGTATGGTTTATTCTTAACTACTTGCTCACTTCAGAGGCATTTAAGACTGCATGATAAATGATGCCATTTCTCAGCGCAACACATCCCATAAATTATCTTTTTTTTTAAATCACTGATTCCTTGTATTGACTGACATACAGTTTGGTCTTTTTGCAAAATTCTCAATAAAATGCTTTTTCCCCACTGTTCACAAAAATAAAAAAAGTTTTACCTAAGAGATGTGTGCTTGTAGTTTAGCTAATCATTTTGATTAAAATCAGATGGGATTATATAGATTCAGGGCCATATTCTTCCCAGCTGTAATCAGGCAACTGAACCATCATCTCACCAACTAGAGAGCGGTCCTGACCTCCCATCTACCTCACTAGAGACCTTTGAACTATCTTTAATTGGACTTTATTGGACTTTATCTTGCACCAAACATCATACCCTTTATCCTGTATCTATACACTGTGGACGGCTTGATTGTAATCATGTATAGTCTTTTCACTGACTGGATAGCACACAACAAAAAAGCTTTTCACTGTACCTCGGTAGATGTGATAATAATAAAATAAAATAAACTACAAACTAAGCAAGACAACTTGCATGGTTGTGTGAGTTACAACAAATTGTTGTGACCTACATGAATTTTCTCCTTAACAAGTGATTATTGAGAAAAATGTACACATCCTTTTTTTCCATTTTGCCTCCATCCAGATGTGTTTACAGAGAATCCAGATGAGAAGTCAATCATTACCTATGTGGTAGCATTTTACCATTACTTCTCCAAGATGAAGGCATTAGCAGTGGAGGGGAAAAGGATTGGCAAGGTATGTGTTGTCAAGAATAGTCTGTTTAAGTAATGTTACATCCAAGGGAGTACTGATAGCAGAATATAATCCTGAAGTACTGAAGAGAAACTGAAAAAAATAATCTCACATGAAACATCCTTCCAGCTAAACTCCAGATGGTGGTTTCTACGTCGCAATGATTGTGAAATCTTTGTGACACACATTGTAGACTAGTGGCTCAATGGATTATTAATCCAGTAAGTCACTGTTTCCTACAGACAGAATCCCACAAATGTAATTTCCATTCTGCTGAATTAAACTCTACCCAACTTGGGTAATGATGGTCTTGTGAAATGTTCTCCTTTGTTTTTTCTCTTATTGGAATGTTAATCTAAGGATCCAGGTATATTAAAACAAGGCTTTAATTCATCTTTGCAGTCTGTGAATTTTGTGCTTCTATGTAATATAAGTCTCTGTAGGTAGTTGAAGCTAATCATGTTACTATGATCGTATACCTCTTGGTAGGTTTATAGTATGTGGTTCCTCCATTCATACACCCATGCTTACTCTTACTGTTTATCTCACTGTTTGTGAAAATCTGTCATTTTCCATTTCCAGGAAAGAATAAGATGAATCAGTTTCATACAATTAGATTTGCTTGTTTTGATTAGACTGGATCTTTTCCAGTGTCTCAGAAGATTGTAAGAACAGGAGATATACATATATTCATTTGAATATTGTACTTTTCCCAGGTGTTGGACAATGCAATTGAAACCCAAAAAATGATCGATAAATACGAAGAACTGGCATCCGATTTGCTAACGTGGATCGAGCAAACCATCATTGTCCTCAACAGTCGGAAGTTTGCCAACTCGTTGAGCGGAGTGCAACAACAACTACAGGCCTTCAATACTTATCGCACCGTGGAGAAACCTTCTAAGTCAGTTGTAGAAATAGGGACACCATGTGTTTTAGCTTACAGTTACTCATTTTTATTTTGAATATCTGACAAGCTTGAGTGATATCAGACCTGTAATCACCTTGTGGAATTATTGAATATGCATTGTTTAAGAATACCACTGCTGCACTATTTGATAACCAGACTGAGCAATTCACAGATCACCGTGCAAAGGAATTCACCAGGCAAGATTGGCGGGGGGAGAGCCTCAGAGCAGAAAGGAGGAAGATGAGAAGTTGGGGACAAATAATGTAGTTGGAGAGAGCAAGATTATCAGTCAGGACAGGCAGATTCATGGCAAAGTGAGAGGAAAGACGGACGTTTACTGCATTTTTTTTTCCAATGCAAGAGACAACAGGTAAGGAGGATGAACTCAGGGCATGAATTCACCTGGATATTATAGCCATACCAAAAACATGGTGGAAGGAAGGGCAGGTCTTGCAGCTCAATGTTCCAGGGTGTAGATTATACAGATAAAAAGGGTGGGTGGGGGTGGTTGCCCTTCTGCTCAGGGAGGGCATGTATAGTGTTTAGAGAGGATGTAATCCTCCAAGAATATCCTCATATATCAATATATGGGTAATATCCAGATTGCCCAGTGAGCCTTCATGGTCACTGTATAATGGTCACCTCTCAAGTAAATCAGAGGAGCAGTTGTGCAGGGAAAATGTAGATAGCTGCAAAACTAATAGGGTAGTATATTTGTAGGAGATTTCAACTTCCCTAATATTGACTGGGTTTTCCAGAGTGTAAAGGGTTTAGACAGGATGGAATTTGTTAAATGCATTCAAGAAAGCTTACTTGATCAATATAAAGAGGGCCTTACTAGAAAGGGCACAACACTGTATCTCCTCTTTGGGAAAGAGGGAGGGCAAGCGACTGAAGTATCAGTGGGAGAATACTTTGGGACCAGTGACCATAATTCTATTAGAAAGATTGGACTGTCCCACAAGTTAAGGATTCATACCGCTGGGGTGTGCGCTGCCCATAGCACTTCATATTTCACTTGGGCAGCTGACACCACAGCAGTATGAATATTGACTTCTCTAACTTCAAGTAACCCTTGCTTTCCCTCTCTCCATCCCTCCCCCATCCTAGTTTTCTGATCAGTCTGACTGTCCCGATTAAATTTGATCTCTGTTTGCTTTGTCACCTTTAAGCTAACAATCATCGATTCTACATTTTCCTCTTCCTTCATCTGCTTTGATGTCTCATTTTCACACCTCACACTTCCGTATCTCTGCGTCTCCCTCTCCCCTGACTCTCAGTCTGAAGAAGGCTGGAAACGTCACTCATTCCTTCTATCCAGAGATGCTGCCTGTTCGGCTGAGTTACTCAACATATTGCGTCTATCTTTGGTGTAAACCAGCATCTGCAGTTCCTTCCCACACACCCCAGTCATTCTGTCCTCTCCTCTCTCCCGCTGGGCAGAAGATGCAAAAGCTTCAAAGCGTGAAACAACAGATTTAAGAACAGCTTATTTCCTGTTGTAATTAGACTATCAAACAGACGTTTCATATGCTAAGAATTAATTGCTGACCTCCCAATCCACCTCATTGCAGCCTTGCACTTTATTTTTCTACACTTTCTCCATAGCTGCAACCATGTATACTTCACTCTTTTTCTCTCTTGCATGGCCATGATGTACTTATGCATGGTATCATTTGCCTGGGGAGCACCTAAAATAAAGTTTTCCACAGTATTTTAGTACACATGACAATGCTAATCCAATGTCAATGCATTTCTATATGTTGAGATATATCTACTGGTTTACATTTTTAATGTCAATTAATTATAGTAGCTGTCAGTGGAACTTGAATATCACTTACAAAGACCTATAAATAGATTTTAGCAATAATAAAACATAGCTAGACGAGCTGCAAGGCATTGCTTTGGCATCTGTGGCATCTCTCCACATGCTTTTATGATTGTCTTCTCCGCAGTACTGACAATGTTTAATTTTAAGCGTCGATGCCAACTTTCACAATGTAGTACTGAGGTTCCATTTGAATTGCAATGAAGCTTATCGAAGCTGCTGTCTCCCAACAGGTTTCAGGAGAAGGGTAACCTTGAGGTGCTGCTGTTCTCCATCCAGAGTAGGATGAGGGCAAACAACCAGAAACTGTATACGCCGCATGAAGGAAAACTTATCTCAGACATTAACAGGGTAGGAAGTTTCTTCTCTCTTTATTTCCCTCAGTTTGAGAAATCCATTCATCTTTAACCCTATTGTTTAACTGTTGTGTGCGGGTGTCTTATGTGCTGTTTTCCTGGGTGAGATATTTCCAATTACAGTGGTTTTATGACACATCATCTGGTGGATGTCCGTAGTGGACACTTCATGATTATTTAAGTAAACGTGTTGTGGGGATCAGCTACTCCTTTCTATGTGCACTGCAGAGATTAATGAACCATTTAGCAGTGTTCCGTATAAAACGAAAGGTCTGCATGCTGTGAAATATCAGATAGTATTTAGTTAGCATTTAGCTTAATAGTTTGTAAAGATTTATTTTTACATTTCTGTATTTCATTCAGAGATGAAAGTGTCCAGTGCAAAGTAAATCAATATTTTATCATTTTGAAAATGCTCTCAATTATTAAATACTTTACTCAAGCTTTCCTTACATTTTCCTTTTCAATCCTGTAGAACAAAAGGCTTTGCTTTTATATGACATATATGGTATTGCCACAGGCATCTCTAATACAGCTCATGCAGTGAATTACTGTCAAGAACAATGAGCTGTGAAATGTAGGCAAAGGTGGTTATTGGTGTTGCAGATAGACAAAAATTCTGGAGAAACTCAGAGAGGCAGCATCTATGGAGCGAAGGAATAGGTGACGTTTCGGGTCGAGACCCTTCTTCAGACTGATGTGGGGGTGGGGGGAGGCGGGAAGAGGAAAGGAAGAGGTGGAGACAGTGGGCTGTGGGAGAGCTGGGAAAGGGAGGGGAAGGAGGGAGAAAGCAAGGACTACCTGAAATCGGAGAAGTCAATGTTCATACCGCTGGGGTGTAAACTACCCAAACGAAATATAAGGTGCTGCTCCTCCAATTTGTGGTGGGACTCACTCTGGCCATGGAGGAGGCCCAGGACAGAAAGGTCGGATACGGAATGGGAGGGGGTGTTGAAGTGCTGAGACACTGGGAGATTGGGTTGGTTAATGCGGACTGTGCGGAGGTGTTGGGCGAAGCGATCGCCAAGCCTGCGCTTGGTCTCACTGATGAGAGTAGGTGACACCTAGAGCAGCGGATGCAATAGATGAGGTTGGAGGAGGTGCAGGTGAACCTCTGCCTCGCCTGGAAAGACTGCTTGGGTCCTTGGATGGAGTAGAGGGGGGAGGTCAAGCGACAAGTGTAGCATTTCCTGCGGTTGCAAGGGAAAGTACCAGGGGAGGGGGTAGTTTGGGTGGGAAGGGATGAATTGACCAGGGAGTTACGGAGGAAGTGGTCTCTGGGGAAAGCCGAAAAGGGAGAAGATGTGGCCAGTGGTGGGATCCCGTTGGAGGTGGCGAAAATGTCGGAGGATTATCTGTTTTTTGTGATGGCTGGTGGGGTGGCAGGTGAGGACAAGGGGGACTCTGTCCTTGTTACGAGTGGGGGGATGGGGAGTGAGAGCAGAGCTATGGGGTATAGAAGAGACCCTGGTGAGAACCTCATCTATAGTCGTAGAGGGGAACCCCCGTTCCCTAAAGAATGAGGACATCTCCGATGCCCTGGTTTGGAACACCTCATCCAGGGTGCAGATGCGGCGCAGACGGAGGAATTGGGAGTAGGGGATAGAGTCCTTACAGGAAACAGGGTGGGAAGAAGTGTAGTTCAGATAGCCATGGGAGACAGTGGGTTTGTAGTAGATGTCGGTCGGTAGTCTGTTACTTGCAATGGAGATAATGAGGTCAAGAAACGGTAGGGAAATGTCGGAAATGGTCCAGGTGAATTTGAGTGCCGATGCAAGTTAGTGGTGAAATGGATGAAATCAGTGAGTTCTGCACGGGTGCAGGAGGTAGCTCCAATGCAGTCGTCAATGTAGCGGAGATAGAGTTCGGGGATAGGGCCACTGCCTCGAACAAGGATTGTTCGACGTACCCTACAAAGAGGCAGGCATAGCCAGGGCCCAGGCATGTGCCCATAGCTACGCCTTGGATTTGGAGGCAATGGGAGGAGTCAAAGGAAAAGTTGTTGAGGATAAGGACCAGCTCTGCTAGGCGGAGGAGAATATCGGTAGACGGTGATTGGTTGGTTCTGCGGTCGAGGAAGAAACGGTGGGCTTTAAGACCCTCCTGGTGGGGGATGGAGGTGTAGAGTGACTGGACATCCATGGTGAAGATGAGGGAGTGGGGGCCTGGAAAACGGAAGTCATGGAGGAAACGATGTTGCACATTGTCCACTGGCACCTCTCTATACCTCAGGCTATGTGACCATTTTGAATTCATGAGATTATTCAGTCTTCATTAGATAGTTTCAACAACTGCTTTGGAGCATCATCAGCTTTGATCAGACACGTCATTGGTAATGCATAGACGCAGGAACATGGATAACTTTTTATCCACCATCTTCAATTCTGCAGACACAGTAATCCTTTGTGCATTTACAGGGAGATCTTGGTTTTATTTTTTATTGTTTGGGAAAACCAATAAATTGAACATAAAATTAAATACAAGTTAGAGTTCAACCATAATAAATTTGAGGACACAATTTTTAGTATTATGTGAAACAAAATTGACTAATTCTCCCCATACTTGTGGATTCAACAGGATATAGATTATTGTAAATAATGCCCCTGTCCCACTTAGGCGATTTTTTAGGTTACTGCAGGTGACTAGGCTGTCGCCTATATGGTCTCCTCAGTTACCCAAAGTCGTACCTTTTTTCTGGTCGCCGCTGGATTTTGAAATGTTCAAAACTTTTCGGCGACAGTCGGCGGCCGTGGGCTAGACGACAACGATCGTAGCCTGACGTAGGTGTTGTCGCCAGGATGACGTAGGTTGTCACCAGGATGACGTAGGTTGTCGCCAGTGCTGACCGGTGAATTCAATTGGCGACTACCTACGTTAACCGGCGACAGGTATCGGTGACTGAATTGTCTTACCTTGTCGTTGCTTGTCGCGGGTGGATGTCCTAGGTTGTCATAGGTGTGGTCGTAGGTGGACGTCCTAATGGGTCCACGGTTGTCGGTAGCTTGACGTTGACTAGGAGGTAGGTTGTTGTAAACATTGTCGTAGACATTGTCATAGGGGGGTCCAGTCGCCGGTTTTTTGGCGACCTGCTATGACTATGACAGTCGCCGGCAGTTGCCAGAAAAGTCACCTAAGTGGGACAGGCCCATAAGGGTGGAGAAATGACAGATGCTGTTTAATCAGGGCAAGTGTGAGGTTATGTACTTTGGGTGAACAAATGTAAGCAGAAAGTATATAGTTAATGATGGGATCCTTAACTGCACTGATGTACAGAGATCTTGGGATCCAAGTCTATAGCTCCCTAAAAGTCGTAACAAAAGTAGAAAGAGTGGTATAAAAGGAGTATGGTGTGCTTGTCTTCATGGGTTGGGGCTTTGAGTATAAGCAGCACTTTTTTCAGCAGTATGCGCAGGTACGGTGTAGAAGCACCTGTAAAAAGTTAAACGTCATTCCTTGGTTTTCAACCCCATGACGTATATGTTTATTAAAGATACATACCACATGCAGTAGATAGGACTGTTTGTTGAACTTTTGCAACTTTGTCAGAACCAAATGTGGCGACACTTGTGTAATGCCCCGGTGAGGTCTGCTGTATGATTTTACCGGGTAGGATGCAAAACAAAGCATTTCACTGTGCCTAGGTACATGTGACAATAAAGTATCGTCATTGAATTGAATTGAATAAATTTGAGCATGTTATTGCAAAATTACAAGCGTGTATTTTAAATACGCATAAATCAATCAATCGTAAAACACAAAGTGCCTGTACTACAATGTATCTTTTGAATTTTAAAAAAGCTCAGTGTCCTCTTATCTACAATTCTGAGTAGGGTTGGGAAGGGCTGGAGAAGGCAGAGCATGAACGTGAGCTGGCTCTCAGGAATGAACTCATCAGGCAGGAGAAACTGGAGCAACTGGCCCGCCGTTTCGACCGCAAGGCCTTTATGAGGGAGACCTGGTTGTTTGAGAATCAGCGGCTCATCTCGCAGGTAAAGCAGTAGTCTGTTTTGTTATAGAACATGTATAGACATAAGCAGGCATTAGTGACTAGTGCACTGTTTTCAATAATGTTCAAAGAGACCAACTTTCACAATATATAAGATGAGGAGATTGATTTTTTTTTCTTGGCAACAACCACTCTCTCTCTAATTATAGTATGAAAACTAATCTTATAATTGCGCTTTCTTTAAACATTACTGTTTTTGGTGATTCCCCCATCCCAACCTTCTCTGTTTGATAACAGAATATAAATAATGTATTCCCTGCATCTTTGAAATGTTAGCGCCTTTAAACAGCTGATAAAACCAAATGTGAAATATGAAAATCAAAAAAAAAACTGGCAATGCTCCAAATCTGAAATAAAAGCAGAAAATGGTGGAAAGACTAAGGCAGTGTCCATGAGAAGAGAACAAGAGTTCATAGTTCAGGTCAAATTTGAACTATCTGAATAAAAGGTCCCTACCACAAACATCACCTATCCATGTTCTCCAGGAATGCTGCCTGATCCGCAGAGTTCTCCAGCACGTGTCTTTTTTTACCGCAACATCATGAATCTGAAATGAGTTTTAGGACTCGAGCGAGAATTGTAATCATTAAAAAATACACACAGAAATTTCACATGTTACTTACTTTTTAAATTGTAAATCTGCACTTCTCCACAGGCAAAATATTTATCGGCAAAGAAGCCATCTCCTACATCTTTTCTCATGTGCATATGACTGGAAGCTGGTGACAGCTCTCCTGTTGATTTTCAATTACCAGATGCAAATGTAATTCTGAAAGAGCAAGAATTGTCCTAAAAGATGTTTTATGGCATTGTTAATGTCTCCATCCTCCACCAAATATCTCACTGAGGGAAATCAGTTATGTCATAAGTGATAGCAGTAGAATTAGGCCATTTGGCCCATCGTCTACTCTGCCATTCAATCATGGCTGATCTATCTCCCTCCTAACCCCATTCCCCTGCCTTTGCCCCATAACCTCTGACACTTGTACTAATCAAGAATCTATCTCTGCCTTAAATATATCCACTGAGTGTCTCCAAATCCTTCTGTGGCAATGAATTCCACAGATTCACCACCACCTGAGTAAATAAATTGCTCCTCATCTCCTTCCTAAACAAACATCCTTTAATTCTGAGGCTATGACCTCTAGTCTTAGACTCTCCCACTAATGGAAACATCACTGTTGATCTCACTGTGAAGGAAATCAGAATTGATCTCACTATGAGGGAAATCACAGCTGATCCATGCAGATTGTGTGTCACCTGTAATTAGTGTTTTTCTCAGGTTAACACAAAACGTTTCTACGGACTGAAAGGCATGAAATTATGCATTCTTGCCACCTGAAAGGCGGTTAGAGAAGCCTATAATACACATTTCAACATTTCAACTCCCCTTCCCATTTCCCATTCTGACCTTTACTGGGCCTCTGCCACTGTCAGAATGAGACCACGTAAATTGGTGGAACAGCACGTCATATTTCGCTTGGGCATTTTACAACCCAGCAGTATAAATTTTGATTACTCTCATTTTAAGTAATTCCTGCATTTCTTTCCCCCCGCCCCCTTCCCTTTCTCCCCCACCCAAATCATTCAACTAATTCCACTGTTCGCATCCTTGTATCCCCATCGATAGCACAACTTCCCCAGCCAACAATGACCCATTATGGACTCCACTCTTGCCGAGGTCATCTGTTGCTGGCCCTGTTTTGTTCTGTCCTCTATTTTTCAGTCTGAAGAAGGGATCCAACCCTAAACATCACCTATTCCTTTCCTCCTGAGATGCTGCCTGACTTACCCCAGCATTTTGTGTCTATCTTCAGTATAAACCAGCATTTGCAGTTCTTTCATACTTATAATATACATAATGTGTTTCAAACAAAACAAATGTACTTGCTATTAAATTGCAAACAAGTGATTTGTGGAAAATCATCCTTAATTTATTATATATGTTACTCACAAAAAAACTTCTGTCTTGGCTGTGGAGCAGGCATACATGCAAACCATTAAGTGCAGCTGAGTGGAGGATTTTCACAGAGGAACTCTACTGCTGCGCCACCATGCATTTGAAGGAAATGTGTTATCGCTGTTCTTCTGTTTTGTTTCCTAACCATTTTCCGACACCGATCAGTCTTGCCTTCCTCCTACCAAAGGTACATGACTGTTGCGATGAAAGAAGATGGGTGTGGGGAACACAACCATGTGCAGATCAGCTGAAATTAGCAGCTGCATTGTTCTGCCCATTGTCACCTAACAACATGGTTTGATCATCAGACATTATAAAACTAAGCAGAAATACTTGTTGGAGAACAGTACTATAACAAATCTTTTAAATGACTCTGTATTACTCTTCTCAATTTTGAAGAGAATAACTCCTTCATCAGTTTAAGATCATATTTTAGTTTTCTTTAGACCCATTTTCATCATGGTCGAAAAGCAGCAAAAAATGTCAAAGAATATGCATGGAAAACGTTCACACTATGTAGTTTATCTTCACCATTTAACATTTGTTTCAGTAGCTTAGATTTATGTTAATAGTGAATGCCTTAAGTATTGTCTGCTTTGATCCAGTGTTTTAATCCATTTATTTAAAGTCGATATTATTGTCTTGCCTTTGTCTCCATGTCCTCACCCAGAGTTTTTTTCACTACAAATATTGTTCTTGTAGCAGCAATTCAGGACGGTGAAGGCAAAGTATTAATAAAGTTCTTTGTCAGTTTTACTTAAGCTCTGTTTTGCTGTACATTAGTAGGTAGTTGGTTAGAATTGACCAATCTGATCGGCCCTACAGGTGGCATTCCTAACATGAATCACATAAGGTAGAAACAAAATGCTGAGTAACTCGGCGGGAGAGGCAGCATCTCTGGAGAGGAATGGGCGACGTTTCGGCGACGTTTCGGGTCGCCCAATCCTTCTCTCCAGAGATGCTGCCCGTCCCGTTGAGTTACTCCCACATTTTGTGTCTACCTTCGATTTAAACCAGCACCTGCAGTTCTTTCCTACACATGATTCGCATAAGATTGCATAAATGGGTAGATCTTGCTGGATCAGGGCATGGTGTGATGCATGCCACGAGTTACTGTAACTTTTTCCTGCACCCTTCAGCTGAAAACAGACCTGCACAGACTGCATGAGTTGACAAGGCTGTAGTGAGGACCAAAGGGTATCTTGAAGGCCAAGAGATGTTTTGGTGGATGTATGCATGCAGTGGAGTAAACAGCAGGAGCATGGCTCACCCTCACTAAATCACCTAGCATATTTAGAGTATGCAAGTATGTCAAATTGTCAAAAGTATATTCTGGTGCACACATTATTGAGATCATTAATTCCTCATTAAACTCTTTTGATTTGATTTTCTCGTCATGATCCCTCATTCCTTACCTCCTTATTTTTTTTCATTCAATATATCTCCTTAACCACTGAAATTTAAAAACAAATATGAATGGGAAGTAGAGGAATGATAGGGTGTGGGCAGGACTGGGGATAATGGAGTGGGAGAGTGAATTTAAATCAAATCAGCTCCAGGATGGAAAACGCAAGAATGAAATTGAACAAATTAAATTGTTTCCTTTATGGGCAAGAACACTGATCACATTGTCAAGAAGTGTTCTAAAGTATTGGCGTTCTAGGATTCACTCTCTGTGATTAAACCAATGAACAAGTTATGTGGAAATCTAGCAAACAACCCATAAACACCAGGGTAGGTTGAGGGATGAGCTGTCATTTATTCCTATAGGTTTATTCTCAAGTTCTGGAAATTTGAATAATAGTGGGAAATTCATGGTTTCATATCTGTTAGCTTTTCCAGCAATATCTGGCCCATTGGGCTTTCAAAACACTTTTAAAACAGTTATGGCATTACAGAGACTATTTCATATTCCAAACCGATATGGATACATTCTAATGCAACTATCTACTAAAGGTTATATTGTCTGGATATACAAGCTCTATTCTGGGCATTGGGATCTGGAGCAGGTGATGGCATTTGGGTGTTGAATGATGCACTGATCAGCTGTCCTTCATGTTCCCACTACAGAATCTGTTCATTCAGACCCTATAACCCAGATAAAGGTGCTTTGTGTTTTTTTGTTTTTTGTTGCATTACATTGGCTGTGATGCTAAATGCATATATTTAATCATTCAGGTCTGGAAAGTATGTATACTTGAAATAGAAAAGCTTTTAAAATACGTTTATCTTGTAATCGATGTTGTGTTTTGTAGTCATGCTGAATTCTTCCTTGAGCCAATTACTTCTAATGGCTGTTTCAGTCTGCTGCTGTTTCTGACTTCTGATGCCTTTGCTCTGCATGCTACTATAAAACGCTAAGCGAAAGTAATGCGCAAAAGCTTCAGAATCTTGTCATTCTACTCTAGCACCAAGCATGTTGCCAAAACATTGCCATCCAAGCATCTTCCTCCTTGCCTGGAAAGTTACCATGTCCATGTATGCGCTTGCTTTTTCTAGTAGGATACAGTCATTGGAATGTGTCTTGTCCCTGAACTGTTGCAGTCACTTATGTACTTATTGTTTCATTTATACAATTTGTCCACAGGATAACTTTGGCTATGACCTGCCTGCTGTGGAAGCAGCAATGAAGAAACATGAAGCAATTGAAACTGACATTGCAGCCTATGAAGAACGTGTGCAGACTCTTATGGATGTATCACAGGAACTGGAGGCCGAGAATTATCACGACATTACACGTATTAATGCCAGGAAAGAAAACATCGTGCGACTATGGGAGTATCTTTTGGAGTTGCTACATGCCCGGCGAGCAAGGCTGGAAATGAACCTGGCCCTTCAGAAGATTTTTCAGGAGATGCTTCACATCATTGATTGGATGGATGAAATGAAAGTATGTGTTGAGATACGGGTTTTTTATGTATCTGCAACAGACAATTTTGTGTTCTTTTTCAGGCGAAACAAAGGCAAAATAGTGAAACTCGAATAATGCAGCATCCAATTACCCTCTCCCCTGACTCTCAGTCCGAAGGAAGGTCTCGACCTGAAATGTCACCAATTCCTTTTCTCCAGAGATGCTGCTTGACCTGCTGAGTTACTACAGCATTCTGTGTCCTTTTGTATAAGCCGGCATCTGCGGTTGCTTGTTTCTACTACTTGGAAATTCTGATGGCCCAGTGTCTGGCTCACTGTTAGTCTGTAATATAAACATGGGGTCCAGAGTACAAGTTTGGTCGATGGCCAAAGCTGTGGATCCAGAGCACAGCCCAGTCTGGAATACAGAATGTGGGCATAGACTGAGGATCAGAACCGGGGTTGGATTCTGGAACTGCAGGGGTTGAGAACATGAGCAGGTTTGTAGCCAGGAACAGACAAAAAATGCTGGAGTTAGCGGGTCAGGCAGCATTTCTGGAAAAAAGTATTAGGTGGACATTTCAAGTCGAGACCCTTCTTCAGACTGAGTCAGGGAAGAGGGAAACTAGAGATATGAAAAGGTACGGATCAAATCAGAGACAACATCAATGATCAAGGAAAGGTGGAGCCCACAATGGTCTGTTATCGGTTGTGAAGGAGGTGATAATAATAATAAATTTATAATAATAAATGTATTTATATAGCACATTTTCCAATTGATTTGAATCAAAAGCCAAAGTGCTTTACAGTTAACTAACCATACAAATAATAAAAAGAGATAGAAAAAATGACAACACACTATAAGAGATTTTACACAAACACGAACATCCCCCCACAGTAGAATCTACACTCTCCACTGTGAGGGAAGGCACCAAAATGTCCAGTCCTCCTCCTCCTCCTAGTCCAGGGATGTCCTAGTCCCATAATGAAGGGATACAAACAGTGAAACTAGTAGGACAACGAGGATGGGGGGTGGATAGAGAGAGTGGTAATGCAAGGGTTACTTGAAATTAGATACATTAATATTCATACCGCTGGGTTGTAAGCTGCCCGAGCGGAATATGAAGTGCTGTCTTCCAATATGCATGTGCCGGGGATTGGGTTCAGGGTCTGTACATTTCCCTTTGAGCTCACATTTTTATTCCACTTTCTTCTTCTGTTGCCAAATTCCTATGTGGTGGATTATCAGAATTTTAAGATAATACATTGAAAATAAACGTTCATTGTACCTGTTAGCTCCTTTTATATTGATTATATTATAAATGTTTCAAGGTTTCAAGGACAATTTATTGTCACATGTCCCAATTAAGGTACAGTGAAATTTGAGTTACCATACGGCCATATTAAATGAAAAGCAACAAGACACACAACCACATAAAAGTCAACATAAACATCCATCACAGTGGATTCCACATTCCCCACTGTGATGGAAGGCAATAAAGTTCAATCTTCTTCCTCTTGTTCTGCAACGGTCGGAGCAGTCAAACCATCCGCAGTCGGAGCGATCAAAGCCCCCGCAGCCGACAATCGAAGCCCTCGTCGGGGTGATCGAAACTCCCGCGTCGGGGCGATTGAAACTCTCTCTGCGGCATGGAGCTCCCGAGTCGACCTCTTCTTACCAGAGACTGTGGGCTTCATGATCTTAAAGTCCACAGGCCCCGTGGCTGGAGCTTCGATCCCTGGTAAAAGGATCGCAAGCCCCTTTTGTTAAAGGGGATGTTAAAGTCCCGCAGACTCCCGCGGCTTGGAGCGCCCAGCGGTCTCCAGGAAAGGCTGCCTACTCCACGATGTTAGGCCGCAGTGGGGACGGAGATACGATACAGAAAAAAATCGCATCTCCGTCGAGGTAAGAGATTGGAAAAAGAAAGTTTCCCCCAACCCCCCCCTCCCCCCCACATAAAACAAACTAAGGAACACTAAAGCATACTTTTTAACACATACTAAAAATAACAAACTTTGCAGCTAAGGCTCCATCTTTTGATGACACCAAAAGCATTCAGGACTTCCCAAGTGCCACAGCAAATGCATTCCATAGATCTGAGACATAGATCTGAGATTCTAGTTATGAATACAAATTATCTTTTAAGAACTCCTATTATAGATTATGTAATGTTTTACTGACGTGATTGAATTTGCAGTTCAAATACACTGAGAATCTGTCTTTTAATCTCAGCGAGCTCCCATTTCCACTATTTCCCTATTTCCTGTTGTTAAATAAAGTGAAATGTTTCCATTGGCAGAAGCATCAATAACTAGAGGACACAAGTTTCAGGTGATTGGAAAAAGAACCAAAGAAGATCTGAGGATAAACTTAGTTTCATAACCTGGAATGCACTCTTTTTGAAGATGTTGAATGTTGATTCAGTACTGGCTTTCCAAACAAACTGGATAAATATTTGAAGATAATAAGTTTGTAAGGTCACAGTAAAGTGTCCATGAAAGGAACTAACTCAACACAGACGGAACCAGAGATCAGGATTAAACTCTGGTCTCTGGCGCTGTGAAGCAGCAGCTCTACCAATTGTGCCACTGTGTCGTTGGTACGACACACCATTGAAAATTCCCCCGAATATATAGCGAGTGGATCTAAGTGGAACAACATGGAACTAATTAAAATACAGCATTTTTGTTGAGCAATAATTGGTCTGTTTAGAAGTTTGAAGATCTTTGTGTGCATGGATATTTAAATGACATGTTTAGGAACAATGATATTCTGATAATATGTGTGAGTTTTTACAAAATCATGTTAGTTTAGAAAGCTAATGGAATTTTTTTTTAATTTTAGATACGACTCTTATCACAGGATTGTGGTAAGCATTTGATGGGTGTGGAGGACCTTCTGCAGAAACATGCCTTGCAGGAAGCTGACATTGTGGTTCAGGCTGACAGGATGAAAATAGTCAATGCAGGAGCACTCAAGTTCACTGAAGGAGAAGGTGCATATTTATGTTCCTGTGATATCCTCTCCTCCTCTGCACCATCCTGCACACACATTACCCTCATTGTAAGCAGCTTGGATTTTAAAAAAAGGTGCTATGGTATAATAGCTCTACCAACGGCACAGTGGCACAGTTGGTAGAGCTGCTGCCTCACAGCGCCAATGACCCGGGTTCGATCCTGACCTCTGGTGCTGTCTGTGTCGAGTTTGCATGTTCTCCCTGTGATTGTGTGGATTTCCTCTGGGTGCTCCAGGCTCCTCCCACTTCTCAAAGGCATGCAGGTTAGTAGGTTAAATGGCCATTGTAAATTGCCCCGAATATGTAGCTAGTGGATCTGAAAGTGGAACAACATGGAACTAGTATGAACAGGTGATCGATGGCCAGTGAGGACTCGGTGGCTACAGGGCCTGTTTGAATGGCGGTGCTGGCCTGAAGGGCCGAATGGCCTACTCCTGCACCAATTTTCTATGTTCTCACATTGACCCCAGAACTCACACAACCAGGACTATATAATAATGTGCATCAAGTGGTTGATGGCAACAATGTGATTGTTCGTACAAAGGAAATCTTGCAATTGCTGTCAGTTTCACAGAATAACAATGGTGAACGCTGTCGGTGTGCATCTATCCCTATGGCAGAAGCTGGTCCATTATGAGCAGAGAGTCTGATCATGATGATGAATTGCTTGGTTTCCATTTGCCCAACAGACTCTGGCCCCTGTTGTGCTTATTACCGATATATTGCCCATGCATCAAGTAGTTTTTATATTCTTAAAATGTTGCAAAATTTAATACATTTCCATTGCAGTATCACATCATACCATGACATTTCCCTGATTGGTAACTATGATTTGGAGGAGATTGTGTCTAACTAAATATTTTTTTTCCATCTCTTTGGGAGACAAAAATTAAGTTACACGTCAGAGCGTCTTCGGCAAGAAAAGCCATTGATTCCAGTGATCCTCTTTTCCAGGTTACACACCCTGTGATCCCAATGTTATCAAAGACCGTGTCGATCATCTGGAACTGTGTTATGAGGAGCTCTGTGCGTTGGCAGCAGAAAGGAAGGCACGCCTTGAGCAGTCACGTCTTCTTTGGACGTTCTTCTGGGAGATGGACGAAACGGAGAGCTGGATTCGAGAAAGAGAGCAGATCTTCTCATCGCAGGATTACGGGAAAGATATTACCAGCATTATGATTCTACAGAGCAAACATAAGACCCTGGAGGATGAATTAGGTAGTCTCAGGAATCATCTGCAACAGACTATTAAACTAGGCAATGACATGGTTGCAGAGAACCACTTTGCTGCACCAGAGATCAAGAAAAGAATAGAGGAGGTCTTCTCCATGTGGAGGGATTTGGAGGAATTGACTGCTTTCCGCAAGCAAAATCTTCTGCATTCACAAAGCTTCTTCCAATTCCAAGTGGATGCAGACGATCTCAAAACTTGGTTAGAGGACACTTATCGTCTTATGTCTTCAGACGATGTCGGCCACGACGAATTTTCAACACAGACACTGATGAAGAAACAGAGAGATCAGATAGATGAAATCATGAAGTCTGGGACAGCTATTGATGGTCTAAATAAACAGTTTCATAGTCTCCCGGATGAATTTAGAAAATTGCCAGAGATAATGAACCGACAGAGGGAGGTAAAGGAGCAATATGCAGATCTCGTGGCTCTATCTGATCTACGGAAGCAACATCTCCAGGATGCTCTCGCTCTCTATGTGATGTTTAGTGAAGCTGATGCGTGTGACTTGTGGATGAATGAGAAGGAAAAATGGCTGGAGGGGGTAGAGATTCCAAAGAAAATGGAGGATTTGGAAGTAGTACAGCACAGGTAAAAGCTGATTATTTATCATACTTTTATTAATACAGGTCTGGTTAAACCCATCATTCTCACAGTATTTAAGTAACATTTTCAGAACCCTAAGTATTTGGCAAGTGCGCATAAAGCAATCGATTGGCTCTTCACAATGCATGAAAAATTGCATTTATAACCAAAGTTATTAATGTTGTGCAAATGAATTGGCGGGGAGAAAGCTATTTCAGAATTGCACTGCTCGTAATCACACTAGCTTGTCCTTATTTAGAGCACAATCACAATCATAATCACAATTATACTTTATTAGCCAAGTGTGTTTTGCAACATACGAGGAATTATTTTTGCCAAGTCAGTCATACAAATAAAAACCAAAGGAACACGCAAAATATATTTTAACATAAACATCCAGCACAGTGACTCCTCCACATTCCTCACTGAGATGGAAGGTGAAAAAACAGTTCAAATCTCTTCCCTTCTTTGCCCTCCTGCGGTCGGGGGCCTATAGCCCTCTGTTGACGGGACAATCTTTACCCCCCTTAGCCAGAGGCGCTTTGGCCCTCCGCATCAGGGCTATCAGCTCCTTCATCGGGGGGATGTCAGCTCCTCCGTGTCGGGGCTGGTCGACCCTCTGCATCGTTGGAGCTCCTGACTAGCTTCTCCCGAGACTGCGAGCCCTCGATGTAAAATCCGCAGGCCGCGGTTGGAGCGATCCCAGGCAAGGGATCGACTCCGATGTTAAGTCCATGCCCTGCGGTGGGGCTCAAAGTCAGTCCGAGGAGGCTTCCAGCAGAGCGACCGGAGATGTGACCCGGAAAACACTCGCATCTCCGGCAAGGTAAGAAACGGAAAAAAAGTTTCCCCCTCCCCCTCCCCCTCCCCCTCCCCCCACATAAAACAAACCGAACATTTACGCAGACTTTTAAAACGCACTAAAAGTTTAAAAAAAGACGAAAAAACAGACAGTTGGCGGGACTGCCAATCATGCGGGGCACCCCTGGTGGACTAGATGATCCATGCATATCACAAACCATTTCCATAAGTGTCTTACTTTAGTTTACAACATCATCTATTTAATTTCATGTGAATGCAAGTGAGTAATACATTCATTGCATGTGTTTGGGAGCATAAAATTGCATCATTAACCAATATAAACAGCTGTGATTAGGTTAGAGCTTTCATCTGAACATGAACGTTGCTATAGCCGGTATAGCCTGCAATATTATTGTTCATAATGCTTTCTGTTGAGATTTTATTCATATTCGATTGGGGGTATTCTTTGATTATTACAATATCAGTGGAAATTCCTAAGGGTGTTCACTGGAATAGAAATGGTTAAAGTGGGAACTAATGGAAATTTTCAAAATTATGATGTGTGAAAGGATAAGTAGTAGAACATTATTTATCTAATCTTTAGAACGTTTTGCCTCAAAATGCTTTTAAAGAAGAGGCAATTTAAACAGAAATATGATAAGCATTTGGGATGGCTGCATTAAAAAGGCTGAAAGAAAAAAGATATCAAGGAAAGGCCCTTGGCCACCTTAATGTAGCTGCAGAGCTTATATTGAAAAAGAACATGGTATGAGTATTTTAAACTAATCTACTTGATGGGAAACCTGCAGGTGTTCCACTCCACCCAATATCACTGTTAATTTACTTAAATGGGAATAAAATCATTTTGGATGTAAAAATGGCATTATGACCAATTTCATCCATTTTCTCATGGGTGAGTTGAGTTGTTGTTCTCTGTGATGCCTATTTTTGTAATTTTGATGTTTTAAAGATTCTATCTTAAATTTGTGTTCATTGGCGAGAAATTATGACGTTAGAGATTTATCTATTGTTAATCTGCTGGCCTAATGCGTAGTTAAAAGCTGGTGATTTCATTGGAGGATTCCGATGTTTTAAGAATTGTCACAGAAATAATCTGTGCTTTTCAAACATTATCAAAGCATGATATTACAGCTTTGTGTTACGCATTCATTTTCACAGGTTTATGACCAATAATGAAAGGCAGTTTGCCACTGATTAATGACACACCAAGCTGTTTCACAGCAATTTTATTCAATGATGTTCAACATAACCGTGGCATAAAATGTTGTAACTGAAAAGCATAATAAAAGACTAATAATGCTATATTAGGTATTTTAGCAAAAAGTGCATTCTTGTTCATTATAATTTCCAAAAGGATGTCATATTTTGCATTACTGAATTCTACCTAATGCTGCTTTTAGATTTGAAACCTTGGAGCAGGAAATGAACAACCTGGGGTCTCGGATCAATGACGTAAATCACGCAGCAAACCACCTGATAGAGAGTGGCCATCCTAGCACACAGGAAGTTAAAGCATGTCAGGATCATGTGAACCAAAGGTACATCTTTCATTTGTTGCCTTTCACAGAGAGAGAGACTTCTCAGTCGCAGGGCAGCTGGTGTAGCTGCTGCCTCACAGTGCCGGAGACCCAGGTTCAATCCTGACCTCAGTGTGGAGTTTGCATGTTCTCCCTGCGACCGCGTAAGTCCTTCTTTTTATCAAGTCCACATCACAAGATTAGAAATTGTTCAGCCAGAACTGAACACACTTCTCGGCATCTGCATACAATTGCGTCTTGCGCTTCTTGTGCGTAGTGGTGGAATGATTAGTGGAAACAGGGCCGCGACGTGAACACTCTTTCCTTGACTCCGCGTAAGTCCTGGACCTGCCCAATATGGTCTAAGTTCCCCTCCACTGCACCATATCAAATGGCCCTGTTTCAGAAATGGCATCAATGACACACAATGGGATAGAAATTCCCATCCGCCAGTAAGAGTGGGTTGAATTTTCAGAGTGATGTGAAATGACCCCAAAATAATCATTTTGAAGTATTAGTTGCACAGTGCTGAAAAAGGGTAGTGTTATGCAGTGGACTTTGTAGACAAATTTGGCTTAACAAACCCATTACACTTGGAGACTGTGAATAACCATTCTATCTTAGGTCTTCTCCTTAGGGAAGCAGTCCAGAGTTTGTTATTGACAGGATTAGTTATGTTGGCAAGAGGTAGTTTCACATGGAAACTCAAAAGTATGGAGGCTGATCTTGGGCATGTGCTGCAAAAAAGGAAATGGTTTGTGGAGATGGCTAA
This sequence comes from Malacoraja senta, assembly GCA_038087875.1. Classification (NCBI taxonomy): domain Eukaryota; kingdom Metazoa; phylum Chordata; class Chondrichthyes; order Rajiformes; family Rajidae; genus Malacoraja; species Malacoraja senta. The sequence goes on from CM075978.1 coordinate 48,103,655, forward strand.
GTCATAGCACTCAGTGAGATGATGTCTGATTCTTGACCCCAGGGTTCTATAAATTGGAAAAAAAAACATGGCTGCTGCTTCTGACCCACAAGCTGCATGAAAAGCACACTTATTTTCACCCTGTATCTGCCTTGTCTCCCTTTATCTGCTATGGGGTTCCAGGGAGGGAATGGTGAACCCAAATGCCCAAGATTAAACGAGTAAAGGAATTTAGTTTGAGGACTGCCAGCGTCATCTTAAAGCCTAGCTGCCTTTTGGAGTGGTTGACTGCCATCCTTTGCTCATCCTCTAAGTGCTGAAGCACAGGTTGTCACTGTTGATATTGGTGTGGGAAGTTGGGCAGATTCCTGTGAGTTGGTTTAGATAGCAGGTTTTTAATGTAGACTTTAAAAATGTTTAACATTTTTATAGTTTATAATGTCTTACTTGATTTTACTGGGGCTTAACATTCCAAATCCAGGAATTAAACCTTCTCAATCCAGGAATTTGACTGGTGACTCTCCTTCTGATTCTCTGAACGGTATGAGCTGTATACTTTGTTATAAGATTTGTGTTGATACTGTTTGCAGATGGATGATATTCCAGAAGTTAGTGGAGATAAAGAAGAACAATATGAACTCTGCGTTAAGTCTTCATAATTATTATCTCGAGTGTGATGAGACTAAAGTCTGGATCTGCGAGAAAACCAAACTCATTGAATCAACTCAAGACCTGGGAAATGACTTAGCTGGTGTAATGACCATTCAGAGGAAGCTGTGTGGGATTGAGAGAGACCTGGCTGCCATTGAATCCAGGCTCCCAGAGTTGCAGAATGTAGCCCATACATTAGCAGATGAGTATCCTAAGCATGCCTCAGATATCCTGAATAGGCTCAAGGAAACCAATGATGCTTGGGATGAGTTGAAACACACTCTTCAGGGTCGTGAAGAATCACTTGGTGAAGCCAGTAAACTGCAGAAATTCCTGCAAGATTTGGATGACTTTCAGCTGTGGCTATCCAAAACTCAAAAAACCATCGCTTCTGAAGATGAACCAAACTCCTTACCTGAAGCAGAAATGCTCCTCAGCCAACACACCACCATAAAAAATGAGGTAGATCGTTATGAGGAAGATTATCAGAAGATCAGAGATGGTGGACACGTGATAACACAGGGAGAAACAGACCCACAGTTTCAAATACTAGAGCAGCGATTGGAAGGATTGAACACTGGTTGGAATGAGCTTCATCAGATGTGGGAAAACAGAAAGGATCTTCTCTCTCAGTCCCATGGATATCAGCAGTTCCTTAGGGACAGCAAACAAGCAGATAGCATTCTCAGAAACCAGGTACGTTGTTATCATCACCTGCAATAATACTACAGACTCAACGTCAATGCAAATGCTCTCATCTATTAAGTGAAGCTAAATATGTGTAGTAGCAATCAAATGCAGATACAAAAATGATTTTGAACTAAAACTAAATTAAAACATTTTATTCTGTTGATATTATCACGTTGATAACTGATGCGAGTGGCAGATTCTGCACTTGTACAAATACAGTCATTGTAAAGGGCCTGTCCCACTTTTCCGAGTTATTCGTGAATTCTCCCGAGTTTTTCCCTTGATTCAAACTCGCAGAATGTTCGTAACTAGTCCGTAGGAGGCCGTAGGAGTCCGTTATATCGTAGCGGCTCGTTATGCCAGAATAACTCGGGAGAATTCGTGAATAACTTGGAAAAGTGGGACAGACCCTTAAATTGAACCTCCTCGATCCAAGGTTAATTTTTTAGAATGCGTCATCCTTATTACTTGAGCTTTCTGAACAGATTTTGGGATTGCATTGATAATTTATTCTGCTTCTAATTGAAAAATATCCTTCCAATATATTATATTCTACAATTTATACCAAGGTAAATTTAATTAAAGGCACAGTAGAATCATAGCATTTGGGATGTTAACCTGGGAATATATCTGAAATCCTTCATCCATTGACTATAACGCACAGTGGGGCAGCGGTAGAGTTGCTGCCTTACAGCGTCGGAGACCCGGGTTCGATCCTGCCTACGGGTGTTGGCTGTACGTTGTTTGTACATTCTCCCTGTGACCGCGTGTGTTTTCTTTGGATACTCTGGTTTCCTCCCACATTCTGAATACATACAGGTGTTTGTAGGTTAATTGGCTTCAGTAAGAATTGTAAGTTATCCCTAGTGTGCAGAATAGTGCTAGTGTACGGGGATCACTGGTCATCACAGACTCGGTGGGCCAAAGGCCCTGTTTCCGCGCTGTTTCTATAAACTAAACTAAACTAAACTGTGTAACTAGAATGAGTTAGTTAATTAAACACTGTAACCATGTTGACTTTCTTTTGTTCTCTGTAATAGAGAGTTTGGTCTCATCTTTAGAGCTAAACGTGAATGTTACACAGTTTTATAAAAAGCTGCAAATGAAGATTTAAATAATTCTGTTACATGTATTGCATCATCTGAAAAAAGTTTTTGATTACATATCGATTCCTTTGATTAAACAGCAATTATTTTTGAGAATCAGTTATGACATATATCAATGAAGTCAGTGAATTTTTATATTCAGAATTAATCCATAGTTTTTGCAAGACAGAATTGAACAATTAATGCAAGTGCATTTATGAATGGCATGTATTTGTCAAAAATGTTTAGGAAAAAGAAAAATCACCGGAGTAAGAATTAAAATATGGTCAGGTGCATGGGCTGAGTTTGGAGAGATGTCACCGGTCAACTCTCCAACAGCTGTTATATACTTTTTATCACCTTGCTAGATTCATAATCATAATCATACTTTAATAGCCAAGTATGTTTTGCAACATACAAGGAATTTGATTTGCCAATAGATTGTGGCAATTGATTTGCCAACAGATTGTGGCAATAGCAAGGCCTGGGAATAAGGAGCTAATCATCTTCAATTTCCATCCTGGGATAAATAAAGTTCTATTGTATCGTATCATGATTCGTGAGATCTTAAAAGATAAGAGTAGAATTAGGCCAATCGGCCAATCAAGTCTACTCCGCCATTCAATCATGGCTGATCTATGATCCCTCCTAACCTCATTCTCCTCCCTTCTCCCCATAACCTCTGACACCTGTACTAATCAAGAATCTATCTATCTCTGCCTTAAATATATCCACTGACTATGCCTCCAAAGCCTTCTGTGGCAATGAATTCCACAGATTCACCACCCTCTGAGTAAATTCCTACTCATCTCCTTACAGGGCCATAGTGAGACCACACCTGGAGTAAGACCACACCAAGAGAGTGAATGGTATTGGGGGTAGAGTGCTGACATGGATAGAAAATTGGTTGGCAGACAGGAAACAAAGAGTAGAAATTAACGGGTCCCTTTCAGAATGGCAGGCAGTGACAAGTGGGGTACCACAAGGCTCGGTTCTGGGACCGCAGCTATTTACAATATATATTAATGATTTAGATGAAGGGATTACAACTAACATTAGCAAATTTGCAGATGACACAAAGCTGGGTGGCAGTGTGAACTGTGAGGAGGATGCTATGAGAATGCAGGGTGACTTGGACTTAGGTGAGTGGGCAGATGCATGGAAGATGCAGTTTAATGTGGATAAATGTGAGGTTATCCACTTTGGTAGCCAAAACAGGAAGGCAGATTATTATCTAAATGGTGTCAAGTTGGGAAAAGGGGAAGTACAACGGGATCTGGGGGTCCTTGTTCATCAGTCAATAAAAGTAAGCATGCAGGTACAGCAGGCAGTGAAGAAAGCGAATGGCATGTTGGCCTTCATAACAAGAGGAGTTGAGTATAGGAGCAAAGAGGTCCTTCCGCAGTTGTACAGGGCCCTAGTGAGACCACACCTGGAGTATTGTGTGCAGTTTTGGTTTCCAAATTTGAGGAAGGACATTCTTTCTATTGAGGGAGTGCAGCGTAAGTTCACAAGGTTAATTCCCAGGAATGGTGGGACTGTCATATGCTGAGAGAATGGAGCAGCTGGGCTTGTATACTCTGGAATTTAGAAGGATGAGAGGGTATCTTATTGAAACATATAGGATTATTAAGGGTTTGGACACGCTAGAGACAGGAAACATGTTCCCGATGTTGGGGGAGTCCAGAACCAGGGGCCACAGTTTACGAATAAGGGGTTAGCCATTTAGAACGGAGATGAGGAAACACTTTTTCACACAGAGAGTTGTGAGTCTGTGGAATTTGCTGCCTCAGAGGGCGGTGGAGGCCGGTTTTCTGGATACTTTCAAGAGAGAGCTAGATAGGGCTCTTGAAGATAGGGGATATGGGGAGAAAGCAGGAACGGGGTACTGATTGTGGATGATCAGCCATGATCACATTGAATGGCGGTGTTAGCTTGAAGGGCCGAAAGGCCTACTCCTGCACCTATTGTCTAAAAGAATGTCCTTTCATTCTGAGGCTATGACCTCTAGAACTAGATTCTCCCACTAGTGGAAACATCCTCTCCACATCCACTCTATTCAAGCCTATAATTTTGCATTGTGTACAGGGTCTTAGGGGAGAAATTGAAGGAGAACAGCATGTTTAGTCAAGCTTACGAGAGTGAAATAATGTGTTACTGCAAATGTTAACTATTCAAAAAGGTCGTGAGCAAAACTTTTGGGTAATTTATCATATTCCCTGTAGGAATACAGCTTAATGCATGTTGAAATGCCAAAAACCTTGGAGGCAGCTGATGGTGCAATGAAAAAGCAAGAGGGTATTATGACAAGCATGGATGCCAATGAAGACAAAATCATTGGGACAATCGATGAAGGAGAAAAGCTCATCGATGATGGAAATATTTTTAAAGACAAGATGCTTGACAAGATAAAATCTATTGAAGAAAGGTAAGAAGTAAACTTTTAAAGGACTGAGCATATTTGTCAAAGCAACGGCTGTGATTAAAGCTTTCTACTGCTTTTTAATATTCTGTTTCCAATATGATATCATCACTATTCTAGGTACAAAGAAAATAGGAAAAAGGCAAAAGAAGTAACTGAACATTTAAAAGACAACCGTGATCTTCAGCACTTCCAACAGAATTGCCAAGAGGTTTGTGATTCTATCAGATTAGGCCAATATCTTTTCATTCAAAATTTACTTACCTTAGCTCGAGCACTTTATTGAAACAACTGCAACCATATTCTTATATTCATGTGTTAAAATTATTGTTTTGGTTGGTGCACAAAGATCATTGAGCCGTGAATGCTCATAAGGCAAACACGCCATGCAATGGTGTGGATGGCTGTTGATTTGGACTGTGGTTTTAAATGTGATCAGGTTTTGACTCATTGTGTTGCTAAACCAGCAGATAGGCAACATTCCAGCTTCTTTTCATAAATCATGCAAACTGCCAGGACCCAACCCAACTAAATCAAAAAGGGGGAATTGATAGGATTATACTATAGTCCTTCCACCTCTCAAACAGGAATTAGAGGAGCATATATGAAGGGAAATCACAGATGGTGCATGATTATGAGTCCTAGATGATTTTAACTTCCCTAGTTTTGACCAGGACTGCCTTGGTGCTAAAGGATTAGCTGAGGCAGAATTTGTTAAGTGTGCTTGGGAGAGTTTTCTGAAGCAACATGGAGACGACCCTAAGGACTTTAAGACTTTTGCCTCCATCACAGTGAGGACCTGGTGGACTCACTGTGGTGGATGTTAAATCTGTGTTTATTGTGTGTTTTGTTATTTTATTCTATGTTATGACTGCAAGGCATGAAATTTCGTTCAGACTGAAAAGTCTGAATGTCAATAAAGGATACTTAATCTTAATCTTAAAAAATCTATTGGAGAAGAGGTTACACTCAACATCCTCTTCGGTTGTGAGGCTGGACAAGTGGTTGACATGTCAGTGCGGGAACACTTTGGGACCAATAACCAGTTTCAAGATACCTATGGACAAAGATAGGACTGTCCCTCAAAGTTTAAAGTTGAGGGGAGGCTAACTTTGAAGACATCAGACAGGAACTCTCAAATGTTGATCGCGAGGGGCAGGTAAAGGGGTGTCTGGCAAGTGGTAGGTTTTTTATGTGAGTTAAGAGTTCAGGCCAGCATGTTCTTTATAGAATGAAGAGCATGACTAGTAAGATCAGGAAACCTTGGTTGACAAGGGATATTGAGGATCTGGTTGGGAAAAATAGGAGCTATTGGCAGCTGAAATCAAGTGTCCCATGAAGAGTATACGAGAGGTGGGATACATGTAGGAAGGACGTTAGGAGGGCAAAATGGGGCCATGAGCATCAAGTGGGGAGTCTAGGACTAGAGTTCAGAGCCTCATAATTAAAGGACGTTCCTTTTAGAAGGAGATGAGAAATAATTTCTTTAGCCAGAGGGTGGTGAATCTGTGGACATTTTTGCCACAGAAGGCTATGGAGGCCATCAATGGATATTTTTAAGGCAGGAATAGGTAGATTCTTTATTAGTATGGGTATCAGGGGTTTTGGGGAGGCAGGATAATGGGGTTGGGAGGGAAAGATAGATCAGCCATGTTTGAATGGCGGAGTGGACTCGATGGGCTGAATGGCCTAATTCTGCTCCTATGACATTATGACCTTCTGAGATATCCCTGGCAGATAAAATGAAGGAGATTCCTAAAAGATTCCATAAGAATATTAAGGGGAACAAGTATATAGTTTTGTTGATGTGACAACACAGGTGGTGAAGGAACATGGCAAGCTTGGCTTCATCACCCAAGGCATCAAGTAAGAGTTGAGTGAAAGCAATTCTGGTCATCACACTACAGGAAAGATGTGATTAATCTAGAGACAGTGCAGAAATGGTTCACAAGGAATTTTGAGCAAAATACAAAATGCTGGAGGAACTCAGTAGGTCAGACAGCATCTAAGGAAGGAATGGACAGATGATGTTTTGGGTCGATACCATTCATTCTCTTGTGTCTCCTTTTCTTCCAATTTGCCTGGATTGGCTGGCATGAGCTACAAAAGAGATTGGACAGACTGGATCTGTTTTCCCTGGAGCAAAGGAGCATGAGCGGTGAGGTGGTAGCGGTATATAACATTATGAGAGAAGTAGATAACCCAAGTCTGTTTCCCATGTTTAGAGTGTCTATAATTAGAAAGTTTTAAGGTGAAAGGGAAGAGATTTAAAGTGGATTTGAGAGACATATTTTTACACAAAGAGCAATTATTACTTGGAATAAGCCCAGACAGAAGGGGTGGTGGAGGCAGGATCAGAAACAATATTTACAAGGCATCTGGACAACTACTTGGATGAGCATGGCATATAGGGACATGGAATTATTTCAGATAACTGAGATTTGTATAGGTAGGCATAATGGTCAGCATAGACATTGTGCTTAAAAGGGCCTGTTTCTATGATGTACATAGTTGACTAACTTTACAAAGGACATTGGTTTAAGATGAGGGGGGAAAGATTTAATGGGAGCCTAAGTTTTTACATAAAGGGTGGTGGGTGTATGGTACCAGCTGCTGAAGTTGAGGCAGGTACTATATCAACCTTTAAGAAACATTTAGACAGGTACATGGATAGGGTAGGTTTGGTAGGATATGTGATAGGGGGGCAGGCAGGTGGGACTAGTGTAAATGGGGCATGTTGGTCGGCATGGGCAAGTTGGGCTGAAGGATCTGTTTCCACACTGTTATGACTCTACAGGGTTAAGAATGAAAACTGATAAAAAATTCTAGTGAGGCAAAGCACTTTGAAAGCAAAAATAAAATTGATGGAACTATTGAAAAATTTGGCAACATTTGTGGAGTGAAATGGTTAACATCTCAGGTTACAATGATAAAATCTGAAGCGTCTTATCAACATTCTCTGGTCCTTTACTAGCTCATTTCAAAAAGCAATTCAACTGAATTGAACTTCAATCAGAAATGTTTATTATTTCTGGACGTGCTCTTATAACTGTTCAATTATCTATATCCACTTACTTTTATGCAGCCATGTCATTTGGCTAGAATTCCTTCAGCTCTCCTCTCTATTAATGGATAAGATACCATTTAATGTTCTGCTCGCAGTCATTGCTGTGTATTTATTGGCCTCTATGAAACCAGAAAAGGAAAATCACTCAGTCCTTTTTGCTCATGAATCCAACTAATGCTGGTTAAATTAAAGCATTCAGTTCTTTGATGCCTGTAGTAGGAAGTATAATCAAACCAGAAAATATTTCTTAAAAATATGTTTCAGAATTCAATATCCAACCTCTTATTATGCTGTAATTATTTCAGACCACACTTAAAATGAAAATTGTGTATTGCCTATTCCCACTTCTAGCTTACTTTTTGGATCAACGAGAAGATGCTAACAGCCCAGGACACTTCTTACGATGAAGCTCGCAATCTTCACACAAAATGGCAGAAGCATCAGGCATTTATGGCTGAATTGGCATCAAACAAGGAGTGGCTGGACAAAATCGACATGGTAAATAAAGCAGGATACAGGAATGTGAATGAGTACTACAGATTTGTGATAATGCCGTCTATCAGATACATCAATTCCCCTCAATTCTTAGCATCTGTTGTGAATTATTATGTAATAAGTTATGATATACTTTAATATCTTGTTTGAATATTTTCAACTATAGGTTATTTTTTGTAATGCAGTTTCCTGGGATTAAGTCACTGCTCGGAAGGTTAATAGACATGACATCTAAACTTCATCACTCTTCAACACAAATTGTTACAGCATTGCGGACTAGATTTTCTAGTTTTGTGACTATCAGTGATCCAGGCAAATTGTACTGAGTATTATGCTTGTTTTGTAAATTGAGGCTTTTATTACACATTAAACTCTTTCTTGAAGTAGCACAATCGGAAATGTTTTAGAATATTTCTTTTCTTTTTTTTAAATTAAAAAATCACGATTTATCTGAAAGTCACAAAAATATTATTATCCAGTGTCCTATCCACTCCTGCAAGTGATTAATTTTATGTAATTGAAATTGGTTTTAAAAAATGTGTCCATTTACTGGATACTTAAAGTAAATTGAAAGTTATTTTAAAAAGTTTAAAGCCTTTTCAAAAGGATGCAATCTCGCCATGGTGATTAATACAATCTGGGTATACAGCTATTGGAAATATTTTATTCTCTCTTGTGCACTGATTTAGCTAATTTGGAACAAGGTATGCACAAAACAGACATACTAAAGATTAGAAATTCATCATTTCATCATGTGCTAATTATGTAATATAGAGGCAGCTGCACATTGCACACTGTTTCTGCCATGTAGTTCCATTGAAGTTCATTTGTTTAGTAGATGCAACCAAGGTTGTATTTCTGTTCATAAATATTTCAACTCAGAACACTGTGCTTTAAATGAAAATACTTTAAATGATTGAAACTATTAAGCTGGATTTTTTTTTACTGAATTTGAAGATAATTATAGTGCCAATTTGTTGAGGGTATGATCTCCATTGTTTGAAAGTCCAGCTAAAGGTAAATCACAATGTTTCCTGTGATTGTCCCATTTCCAGTCTAAATGACCCATCTGTGAATTTTATATTTAACCAAATGTCACGCCTTAATGAAGACATCCCTGAGATTTAAAAAACGAGGATGTTCCCTTTTGTAAACCAGGAATTACCAACTAGGGAATCACCATAAATATTCATCATCTTTAAATTTAGACAATACAGGTTCTGAAATATATTTACAATAAAACATACTTCCATTTTGTGTAGCAGTTTTATTTATGTGATATGATAATCTCTTGCCACTTCATAAGAGAGTTATTAAACAATGTTGGCAGTGATCCACGCAAGATTGGATACTTCACAATCACAATAATACTTTATTAGCCAAGTATGTTTTGCAACATACAAGGAATTTCATTTACCAAGTCAGTCATACAAATAAAGAAGGTAATGAGTATTTTATAGATGGAGGCAAAGACAGAAAGGTTGAGGGGAAATTGAGGGAAAAGCGCCTTAGTATTAAAGGCACGTTTACCAAAGGTGAGCACAGACAAAAGGTTGGTTGAATGCATGTATCTCAAAACTCTAATGTGCTCAAGGAACTATTAGAAAGAAAGACCATATAACCATATAACCATTAAAAAAATGCCGAACATTTAAAAAAATATATATATAATAGATAAATAAATAAATACTTCCCCCTAGTCCCATCTACCTGCACTCAGACCATAACCCTCCGTTCCTTTCCCGTCCATATACCCATCCAATCTATTTTTAAAGGATAAAATCGAACCGGCCTCCACCACTTCCACTGGAAGCTCATTCCACACAGCTACCACTCTCTGAGTAAAGAAGTTCCCCCTAATGTTACCCCTAAACTTCTGTCCCTTAATTCTCAAGTCATGTCCCCTTGTTTGAATCTTCCCTACTCTCAATGGAAAAAGCTTATCCACGTCAACTCTGTCTAACCCGCTCATAATTTTAAAGACCTCTATCAAGTCCCCTCTTAACCTTCTGCGCTCCAAAGAATAAAGACCTAACTTGTTCAACCTTTCTCTGTAACTTAGTTGCTGAAACCCAGGCAACATTCTAGTAAATCTCCTCTGTACTCTCTCTATTTTGTTGACATCCTTCCTATAATTAGGTGACCAAAATTGTACTCCATACTCCAGAATTGGCCTCACCAATGCCTTGTACAATTTTAACATTACATCCCAACATCTATATTCAATGCTCTGATTTATAAAGGCCAGCACCCCAAAAGCTTTCTTTACCACCCTATCTACATGAGATTCCACCTTCAGGGAACTATGCACAGTTATTCCTAGATCCCTCTGTTCAACTGCATTCCTCAATTCTCTACCGTTTACCATGTACGTCCTATTTTGATTTGTCCTGCCGAGATGTAGTACCTCACATTTATCAGCATTAAAACTCCATCTGCCATCTTTCAGCCCACTCTTCCAAATGGCCTAAATCTCTCTGTAGACTTTGAAAATCTACTTAATTATCCACCACACCACCTATCTTAGTATCATCTGCATACTTACTAATCCAATTTTCCACACCATCATCCAGATCATTGATGTACATGACAAACAACAGTGGACCCAACACAGACCCCTGAGGCACCCCACTAGTCACCGGCCTCCAACCTGACAAACAGCCATCCACCATTACTCTCTGGCATCTCCCATTCAGCCACTGTTGAATCCATCTTGCTACTTCACCATTAATACCCAACAATTTAATCTTCTTAACCAACCTTCCATGAGGAACCTTGTCAAAGACTATTGAAGAAACTTGAAAATAATAGTGAGAGTTGTAAAATTGAAGTGTTACTTAACAGTAAGTTAATCCTGACCCTGAGATCTGTCACAAGTTATCCACTGAGAAAGTTTCCTGATAATCACAATAATAATTAATTTCCTTTAAGTCTCATGAAATCACGAGTCAATCTGCAAATCAATTGGTTGACACTGTAAATGGAATGCATATTATTTGTTTTTTAGTGGTTGACCTAATGTAATCTGAACATAAAGTATGTGGAGTGGCCAAGTGACAACTCATCTCCCACTTCTGACATTAACCACAGCTTGGTAATGGTATATGGACACAGTGATCTGTTTTGTCGTCAATGCCTACTATGTTCTGTTGTGCTGAAGCAAAACAAGAATTTCATTGTCCTATCAGGGACACATGACAATAAACTCTCTTGAATCTTGAATCTTGAGCTTGTATTCAACTTTCACTTTCGTTAGTTATCCTACAGTAATTATAAGTAATATCCTAACATTGCCACTGGCATGTTTCTTTGCATACATATACGAAACAGTTTGCCCTATTGCTCAACTTTTGAAGAAAAAGGTAACATTTTCAGTTGGGAGAATTCAGATTATCTCAGCAAACAGTAAAATATACATATGGTGGATTCAATCCCTTTGAATCATACAGTTTTAATGTAGCATTTAAAATGGATCCCACTATATTAAAACAACAACAAAAATCAGTTTATAGTAGTGCGACACTTAAATAACCTTTTAAAATTAGTGTAGGCTCTTCAGGGATTTTTTTTTCCAGCCTTTGGGATTGTTTTCACAGTTCCAGGATCCCTAGGTTAAATTCCTTTTGGGCTACTGACTACCATCCAATTGTATTTGACTCTTTAATTTTGCAGGAAATAGTTTGCCTTAAAATTAGTGTTTGAGCATCTCTTTAACATTCTTCATTAGACATATATGTTTTTGTACTATACCATTATCGTTTATCAGTAAATGTCCAAACTAAAAGCAAAAGTAATTGCAGTTCACAGACCAGCATGCAGTTACAATTGTATCATTGTCTTGCCTTTTCATCAGCAACTTTAAAATGACATTGTATGACAATTAGTAGTTGCAGCTTGTGTGATGCTAATGCACATCGTCTTCATGTTGTCTGGTGATCTTCTCCTGATTGCAGGAAGGAAAGCAACTGATGGATGAAAAGCCAGATTTTAAACCAGTTGTCTCAGAGAAACTGGATGAACTACATCATCGGTGGGAGATCCTGGACTCGACCACTAAGGACAAAGCACATCGCCTGTTCCAAGCAAACCGGTCAGAGCTGTTCTCACAGGGCTGTGAGGACTTGAACAAATGGATGGATGAGCTGGAATCACAGCTGCATGCTGAAAACCTTGGAAAGGATTTAACTAGTGTCAATATTCTGCTGAAAAAGCTACAGGTTATCATTCTACTCATTCTACTCACTGTTTCTCTATCTACAAAGTTGGTGCCTGATCTGCTGAGTACTATTGTTTCTTGTTTGTGATGAAATTAGTTGAGAGATTCAATTTTATAAATGGGCTTGGAATTAATGGCAAGTGCTGATTGTCAAATTAATATTTTTTCCTGGCGAGATGAAGAGTTGGGATTATCTTAAACTAATTTAATTGCCACATTTAGTAGTTGAAGCATCACACAGGAAAGAGGGTAGGCCACTTTGTCCATCAAGCATACTTCACCATTCAGTGAGATATGGCTGCTCTATGACCTAAACCCACACATCTAGCATTGGTCTATATGCTTTAATAACATTAGTTAACAAAAAATATTAATCTTAAAAATCAGTAATTTATAGAGCTTTCAACTAAAGATCAGAAAAAGTATATTTGAAGGTACACAAAAATGCTGGAGAAACTCAGCGGGTGCAGCAGCATCTATGGAGCGAAGGAAATAGGCAACGTTTCGGGCCGAAACCCTTCTTCAGACTGATAGGGGGTGGGGAGAAGAAAGGAAAAAAGGAAAAAAGGCGGAGGAGGAGCCCGAGGGGATGGGAGGAGACAACCAGAGGGCTGATGAAGGGGAGGGGACAGCAAGGGCTAGCAGAGTTGGGAGAATTCAATGTTCATTTTTGAGATATTTCGCCTATGAGAATGCCATTTGCCTGTGAAGCCTGTATTCTGCTCTTTCCATTTATGGTGAAATGGTAATTAACTAGAAGCAGCTCTGGGTGCTATGAAGAGGCAGGAAAACTTGATGGCAAAGATGGATGTCATTGAAGGAAACTTCATTATGATATTCCATGATAACCAATGATACTTGCAGAATTGCCTTTCAAACTTTTACCCGACTTTTGTTTGTGGGAGTGTGTTGTGACTTTGCTTCTGATGGGCCTGTCATATATCTCTCTCTCTCCCTCTCCCTCTCTCTCTCCCTCCCCCTCTACCCCCTCCCCCTCTCCCTCTCTCCCCCCTCCCCCTCTCTCTCTCCCCCCCTCCCCCTCTCTCTAAAGTGTGACTGTATAGAAAATAGAGTGGGTTGAAGGCTCACACATTCCTGTGGTGAATGTTGTAATTTATAATTGATCATGCTGCAAAATTAGCAGCCAGGTATAAATTGTACAAAACATTTTCCTAAGTATTAAACATATCCAAATTACACTTAATCGTTTCTAAAATGTTGTGTAAATGCACACTAATCATCTGAAAAACAAAGAGCTTTTTTGTTGGGTGTTTGAAAAATCAGTCCGAGAAATTATGCAAATTGACAAGAAGTTCTGCTGAAAATCTGTTGGAGAAAGTCAAACACTGCCCACTAGTGGACAAATGATGCACACAACCAAAAATCGTTTCATGATGATCAGTAATCTAATCCTGTAATGTTGCAGTGGAGTTATACGTAATTTGAATAGTTTTTTTCAAACCCCTTTCAGGTGTTTATATTTGCTTTATTCACGCTAGTTGTTATAGAGATTTATAGGTGCATTAACAATGACTTTATTTTGTAATGCTGCAGCTGAGTTATCGTTATGGCAACCAGCAATATGGATTTGCTGAATGAATATTTATCTAACATTTGTCAATGATCTGCTGTGATGCTTCAAAACACTTGGATATTAAACTGCAGAACTCTTCAAATAAGAATAACATTAAAATATTCTCCATTGATTTTTCTGATATAGATTTAGAAAAAGCCCACAGGAATTCATAGGTTTTCAGAGCAAAATTAGGCCATTCGGCCCATCGCCTACTCCACCATTCAATCATGACTGATCTATCTTTTTCTCTCAACCCCATTCTCCTGCCTTCTCCCCATAACCCCCGACACCCTTACCAATCAGGAAACTGTCTATATTCTCCTTAAAAATATCCATTGACACGTGGCCTTCACAGCCATCTGTGACAATAAATTCCACAGATTCACCACGCACTGACTAAAGAAATTCCTCCTCACCTCTTTTCTAAAGGTATATCCTTTTATACTGAGGCTACGGCCTTCTGTCCAAGACTTTTCCACTAGTGGAAACATCCTTTCCACATTTGCTCTATCCAGGCTTTTCAGGAATTGATTGATGTGAATTCCACTTGGCCTTCTGTTGATAATCTCCAATCTTACAATTCTTCCTGTCATCTCTTATCATATATAAGAATGGTTCAGAATCATTTCTTTTTACTCTCAAGTCTGTTTTTCTGAAAATTCTACAGCCCTATCTGTTATTTCAGTATTTCTGGCATCTGTCCTTTTAAAATTATGAAAGAGCTAATGATTTTCACATTAAAGTTTCAATATATGAAACATTAAAAACTGATGGAAAATCAATGAAATATTTGGTGAAATCTAACTATTGGCCAACATTTTTGGTGCATCGGAATCATCCTTCCCTTTTATCCTATCGGATAAATGAATAGATTGCTTTTGTTGTGAACAGATGGTGGAGAACCAAGTGGGAGTGCGAGAGAAAGAGGTGGAGGAACTTGTGGGTCAGGCCAGAATTCTCTCTGAAGAAGGACAGTTGGTGACAGATGAGAAGGAAAATGATATAGAGAAGAGATTCTTGCAGCTGATGGCCCCTCTGCAGAAACGCCGTCAAAATCTTCTCATGTCGAAGATGAGTTTCCAGTTTTACCGGGATCTGGAAGATGAATCTGTAAGGAGTTACATTTAAACTTGTCTCAGAACAGACTAATTAAATTCGTGAATTGTACAGAGATATTAAGTGATCTTGTGAATATTTTATCTTCTCATTTTCTCTTAGCTTTGGGTGAAGGAACGAATGCCTTTAGCGACAAGCACAGACCATGGCCACAATCTGCAGGCAGTGCAACTCTTAATGAAGAAGAATAAGGTAGGTCATATTAATGGAAAACATCCATCAAATATTTCAGTGCAGTTCTGTACACGACTCCAAAAATATCACCTGTTTCCGTCACTTGCTTTCAAAATGATGATGGTTATTTTAACCAATATATTGATCGTACAGAGGTGTACAAAACCATGAGTGGAATAGATCTGGAAGAGGCACAGTCTTTTTGCCCAGAGTAGGGGAATCAAAAAACCAGAGGACATAGGTTTAAGGTGAGGGGAGAAAGATTTAATGGGAACCTGAGGGATACCTCTTTCATACAAAGGATGATGGGTGTTTGGAACGATCTGCCGGAGTAGGTAGTTGAGGCAGGTAGTATTGCAATGTTTCAGATACATTTAGATAGGTACATGGATAGGGCAGATTTAGAGGGATATGGGACAAACGCAGGCAGGTGGGACATGTAGATGCGATGTGTTGGTCAGTGTGGGCAAGTTAGGCTGAAGGGCCTGTTTCCACACTGTATGACTATGACTATGTTTGAATGCAAGATAGACACAAAGAGCTGGAGAAAATCAGGCAGCATCTCTGGAGAAAAGGCACAGGTGGCTTTTTGCATCAGAACCCATCTTCAGACTCTTCTATGTCTGAATAGAAGTTTTCCTTGTGAAGATTAGACACTGAACTACTTAAGGGCCTGTCCCACGGGCGGACGATTTCATGCGGCAAGCGCGACCTCCCCGGAAGCGGGGCCGAGTGATCACCGTACGGCCTGTCCCACGGGCATGCGCTTCCATGCGGCGAGCACGACCTTACCGGAAGCGGGGGGTGAGCGGACGTCCAGTTCGAGCAAAGTCCGTTGGAAGCTCGAGCGGTTTTTATGTAGGTGAACACGGGTAGGTGATGTTTCGGGTTTTATGTAGGTGAACACGGGTAGGTGATGTTTGGGGTCGAGACCCTCCCTCAGACCATAGAAGACTGCAGAAGACTTCAGTCCGAAGAAGGTGTCTCGACCCGAAATGTCACCTATTCCTTTTCTCCAGAGATGCTGTCTAACCCGCTAAGTTACTACAGCTTTTTGTGTCTATAAGATTAATTCCAAAATAGCTGAGCAACTACTGAGTTCAAAGGCAAGAGGAAGAGGCTGGGCAGGTTGGGACATACAAGAGAGTGGTACTATCTTTCATCATCAACATCAATGAAGTTAACAAATTCAATGTACCAAATTAAGGAGTTTGGAGACCTATCAGGGTGCTTTCCAAAGCAAGTATGTGTCATCTTAGCCAAGGGAAAATAGTGTATAAAATCAGCTGAAACTCATGGAAATAAAATTACATTTTTGTAAGCTGGTGAAAACGTTGATATTCCTTTTGGGGAAATTTACAACATGAGAGTCCTGAATGCATTATCATTATAAATTATAACGATCTGGACCAGTAAGCTTGAAGGTTTAAATGTGCAGTAGGTAATTATATATGGAGCCGAAATGAACAATTATAAACTGAAACATTTCGCCAACGCTATTGTGTACGTACGGATGAAAAGAGGCATTTAATTCCGTTTTCTACTTCTCCCTTCTTCATGATATAATTTTTTTCAGCAAGCGAAACCTATTTACTGTTTAAAAACTGAAAGTAATGTTTTTACACACTTCATTCTTATGTGAGTCATAAGTATGAATGAAGATTCAAAGCACCTTACTAATCAAGCAACACAACAAATATCATTTGTAAAATTTGGATTGATTTGATATTCACACTTTACCACCAACATCATTTGACCAAATAAGGGGACAACATTTAAAATATTGTCTAATAAATATACTCTTGTGATTAAGATGTATTTTAAACTGCAAATGGTTTACCAAAGGTATCAAGGAATTATTCGAGCAGAATTTTATACTTGGATCCCAAAGCACATATTTAATTAAATACATTAACTACTTATCTTTAACCATGAATATTTGATGATGTTTTCACAATAACATATATCTGCTTCTCACTTCTTTGGTGTAAATGGGCATCTGCAGTTCCTTCCTTCACAACAATTCCAGAGTTGACGGAGACGGAGCACGCGGCGTCGAGGCAGTGCGCGCAGCCTCGATGCGTCAGCGGGGCAGCAGGCCGTTGCCGCACGAAATTTTTGGACAGTGTCACTTTATCAGAGCCCGTGCGGTGTCGGGAACAACTCCATACGGCACCGGCGATCTACGTGGGACCGACCCCGCGACCAACGCGCGGTCGTCAGGCGGCCCCTGCTTCCTGTTAGGTCGCGCTTGCCGCATGAAATCGCCCGCCCGTGGGACAGCCCCTTTAGAACTAAGCATTACTGTTTTATTTCATCATTGTGTGCGAGGTGCTACATCTTGTGTGTTACCGGAGAGCGGAGCCTGGTGTCCCAGTATTGCCGTCAAATTGTCATGTAATGGAATCACAATCCCTTGGTAGTTGTAGCCGTTATTGTGGAATTGAGACAGAAAATTAAATAGACAGAAAGTCGTGTCTTTACTGTCGTTCCGTAACTCTCATTCCACAGGATTAAATTACTTGAATCTTCCACAGACCAGCTCTCAAACCTCTTCAATTAAACTGGATCTGATTGATTGGTAAGGCCCAACATGGTACAGGCTTCTTGCAGGTGTTCACGGCACGTCCTCTGGTTTATAGTGTTTGGGACAGACCCATCATTTATTTATTTGCCTCTGAACTCCACAATTTGAGATTTGTAATAGAAAAAATCACATGTGGTTAAAGTGCACATTGTCAGATTTTATAAAGGCCATTTTTATACATTTTGGTTTCACCATGCAGAAATTACAGAAAGTCAAGGCTCTGGCTGGGCCACTCAAGGACATTCACAGACTTGTCACAAAGCCACTCCTGCATTGTCTTGGCTGTGTGCTTAGGGTCATTGTCCTGTTGGAAGGTGAACCTCTGCCCTAGTCTGAGGTCCAGAACGCTCTGGAGCAGGTTTTCATCAAGGATCTCTCTGTACTTTGCTCGTTCATCTTTCCCACGATTCTGACTAGTCTCCCAGTTCCTGCCACTGAAAAACATCCCCACAGCATGATGCTGCCACCACCATGCTTCACCATAGGTATGGTATTGGCCAGGTGATGAGCGATGCCTGGTTTCCTCCAGATGTAATGCTTGGCATTCAGGCCAAAGAGTTCAATCTTAGAAACATAGAAAATAGGTGCAGAAGTAAAGGCCATTCGGCCCTTCGAGCCAGCACCGCCATTCATTGTGATCATGGCTGATCGTCCCCAATCAATAACCCGTGCCTGCCTTCTCCCTATATCCCTTGATTCCACCAGCCCCTAGAGGTCTATCTAACTCTTGGTTTCATCAGACCAGAGAATCTTGTTTCTCATGCCCTTTGCAAACTTCAAGCAGGCTGTCACGTGGAGTGGCTTCCGTCTGGCCACTCTACCATAAAGGCCTGTTTGGTGGAGTGCTGTAGATATAATTGTCCTTCTGGAAGGTTCTCCTATCTCCACAGAGGAACTCTGGAGCTCTGTCAGAGTGACCAGCAGATTTTTGGTCACCTCCCTGATCAAGGCCCTTCTCCCCCGATTGCTCAGTTTGTCCGGGCGGCCAGCTCTATGAAGAGTCCTGTTGGTTCCAAAGTTCTTCCATTTAAGAATGACGGAGGCCACTGTGTTCCTCTGGAACTGCAATGCTGCAGAAATTGTTTTATACCCTTTCCCAGATCTGTGTCTCGGCACAATCATGTCTCAGAGGTCAACGGACAATTCCTTCGTCTTCATGGCTTGGTTTTTGCTCTGACATGCACTGTCAACTGTGGGACCCTTATATAGACAGGTGTGTGCCTTTCCAAATCATGTCCAATCAATTTAATTTACCACTGGTGGACTCCAATCAAGTTATAGAAACATCTCAAGGGTAATCAATGGAAACAGGATGAACCTAGGCTCAATTTTGAGTGTCATAGCAAATGGTCTGAATACTTATGCACATGTGATATTTAAGTTATTTATTTTTAATTACTTTGCAAAAAATTCTAAACACCTGTTTTCACTTCTTCATTCTGGGGTATTGTGTGTAGATTGATGATTTAAAAAAATAAATTTAATCCATTTTAAAATAAGGCTGTAACGTAACAATATGTGGAAAAAGTGAAGGGGTCTGAATACTTTCTGAATGCTCTACCTAAAAGGCCTGTCTCACGAGTCTGCGATCATTGGCGGCGAAACGGGAAGAATCTGCCGCCATAGACCGTGCACTCGTGAGAACGTACAATTCCGGGGCCGTGCGGCGGTGTTCCCAACACCGCACGGTGCTAAAATAAAACCGACAATGTTGAAAACTATAATCTTACCGCACAACCTCCACCAGTGATGCACGAGTGCGGCACGGCCACCCGCACGGGCCGCCGCCAGTGTGGCTCGAGTGCCGTGCGTCAAACCTCCACTGCCACAGCCTCCGCCAGTGAGGCACGTGTGCGGCACGGCCGCAGGCACAGCCATCGCTACAGCGCCGCGATCAGGACGGCCGCCGCCACAACCGCCGCTAGTGAGTCACGTGCGGCGGGCCGACGTCATCGCAGTCGGCCCGCCCTTTTTTTTACTTACCGCAAGCACGTGGGACCCGCCGTGTTTGAATTACTCGGCCCCGCGCAGCATCCGTGCGGCGCTCCAGTGGATAGGCTCGGCGCTCTCGCCCTTGCCGTGCGGTCCCCGCTACTGGCGACGCCGCGCTTCACCACCGATGACCGCAAACAGGTAAGACAGAGCCTTAAATGATATGGATGTTCAAAGGGAACTAGATACATATGTATCATTAACAAGGTGATTAGCAAAGCATAAAGGCTCTGTCCTACGAGCAGGCGGTTACTGGCGGTGAAGCGCGGCGTCCCCGGAAGCGGAGACCGCGCGGCTACCGCTGGAGCGCCGCGCGTATGCCGCGGGAGCGCCGCTCGGATGCATCCCACGAGCATGCGGTAAGTTAAACCTTACCGGAAGCTCTTGCCGCGCGTATGCCGGGTGGTCACCGCACAGCCTGTCCCACGGGCCGACTGGAATGGACGTCGCGCGGCGTTGGGTGATGACGTCATTGCGCAACGCAATGCGCTACACGATGACGTCGAGACGGCTCACGGCGTACAGGCGGTGCTCGCGGCGTACAAGCGGCGCACTGGCGATGCTCACGGTGAAGAGCCGGCGGCTGGGCGGTAGGCCGAGATTTTTGAACAGTGTCAGCTTTTCTGAGCACCGCACGGTGTCGGGACCAACTACATACGGTCCCGGCGGTCTGCGTGGGACCGACCCCGCGGGCCATGCGCGGTCTCTAGCGGTCCACACGCGGTTCCAACTTCCTGCTACACTGCCAGTAACCGCCAGTAACCGCCTGCCCGTGAGACAGGCCTTTAAACAAATAGATGCATAAAGTTTAAGGATAAGTTTACATTGGTGATAATCTTACACACCCCTCACTCTCACAGCTGTTTCCAACCATTTAAAATAATGTGCCGTGTGTCTCTGTGCTGGGACAGTTCAGGGGTTTGCACTCCATTGCTCTCTCCATGAGGAGCATAGCATTGGAAGACAGTGGTAATCAGCTGTGAGAAAGTATCGGGGATCTGCAGAAGGATTTGAGCCACCGTTTAATTAACATTTGCAAAGCTTATCACCAGCGAAAGTTTATAATTATTGCTTTACTTCAGCAAAATACTTCACTTTTTTGTCTTTCTCACTTCTGAGAGGATAATTAATAATAGTTCACGGTTACTTAGACTTCATGGCCAACCCCACTTTGTTGCTGACATGGTTTCTCTTTTTGGTTCTACAGACTTTTCAGAAGGAAATGCAAGGTCATCAGCCACGTATAGATGATGTGTTGGAAAGGGGAGAAAAGATGATTGTGGATCAGAGACCAGATGCAGGTACTATCAAGGAACAATTGAAAGAATTAAATGGATTGTGGGACAAACTGCAGGAAGAAACAGAAGAAAGACAGAAGCGTCTGGAGGGTGCAAATGAAGCCCAACAATATTATCTCGATGCTGCAGAAGCTGAAGTTTGGATGAGTGAGCAGGAGCTGTACATGATCTCTGATGATAAACCAAAGGTATTTAACTTTAAGCCTGTAATTCAACCTCCTATGATTAAAGGATACTAGATCAGGCCAAACTATATCATTTAAGGTTTAGGCAGCTATAATTGTATTTACACCATGTGTTAGATTATTTTTGTAACTTCATCAATTATAAATATTAATTTTTTATAGCTATGTGTTTACAGTCAATGTTAAACTTGGTAAAATGTAGCCTGCAAATGGAATATTAGTTTTAGTTAATTAAGTGCAAGAGTTTAAATTTTTTAAATAAAAACAAAGCACCTGCTTTATTCCCGGGCAGTTTCCTTGAGCCAGCCGGAATATTTCATGTTTTGCTCATAGACTTCTGAATAACTATTTTTGTTTTGTTGCTAGGTCTATACACTAACCTGTGTTGGAGTATTGCATGTTCATGTGCTATTCCATCCAATGGGCAGGCAGGAAGCATGTACATGTACACTTTTTTAAGTCCACATGATGCTCTAATATCAGGTTGCATGCCAGTATTCTTTCTGTAGCTACATTTAACAAGCTCACATTCGTGTTCGTTTTCTAGGTCTGCACAAAACTTGAGAGTCTTTAATTTACAACAGAAGTCTTTAATGCTTTACTCAATGTTGGCAGCAAGACAACTCAAAATGGCTGCACACACACACACACAGACAGGAGAAAACTATATACAAAAACATCTCCCTTTGTCCTGTGCAGCGCCACGTGCTGCATGGGAGGAGCAACGGGTCCTCCCACCCCACACAGTCCACCAAACATCATACTCATTAAACATGATTTGGCTCAACTACACTCGTCTTTGGCTGAGGGTGGCGTGCAGTAATCATCAGTCACAGAAGCTTGAAGAGCCTTGCACTGATGAATAATATTTAGAACATACTCATCCATGATAGCAATCTCCAATATATGTCCAACGTTTCCATTTTTTCTAGGATGAAGATAGTGCAACTTCAATGTTGAAGAAACACCAGATCCTGCAGCAGGCTATCTTGAATTACGGAAATACGATTCAAGAGCTTGCCAACAGGGCCCAAATACTTCTGGCTGCTGAGCACCCGGAGGGGTAAGTAGCAACACTGCAGCAGTCTTAACTCCTCAAAAGTCTACTCAAATATTTCTTAGGTGATGCTTATCATTAGTTAACTTGTGCCAAAATTGTTCTAATTTTATTTATTTGTTCTATTATTGATGAAATCCACTGGTTAGTGGATTTGAAATTTACAATTAAGTAAAAAGAACTTAAGGGAGTAAAATGTATAGGTGTGCACGGCCGTTTAACTCAGCTTTCAGAGGATGACGCATAAAGAACCATATTATCCAACATTTAATAGGTGAAGAATGAATACTGGGTTCAATGTAAAAGAAAACAGTGAAGAAAAGTAATCATAATTTACTTTTAAAAGAGACCCCTTTCTGCATTTTCCTGATTGAATAATTATAATCAATCACAGTTCAGTGAGATTTACGAGCAAATTAAAGGTCCTGGTAATCACTGTCTTTTGAAGTGTTAGACATTGCTATACAGAGATACATTGACAAGGATAGACACAAAATGCTGGAGTAACTCAGCGGGTCAGGCAGCATCCCAGGAGGACATGCATAGGCCAGTGAATCAAATGAAATAACCCTCTGATTTTAAATACTGAAGTACACCTTGACAACAGTAGAACTCATTTCCGCTGAAACCTGAGGATCCATTGTGTTTATTTCAGGGAAATATATACCAATTTTTTCCGCTCCTTGACCTTGAGCAGGGAACGTAGTAGAATTAAAGTCATGTTCCATTTGTTTTTCCACCTGCCCCACCGTGCAGAAGCCAAGCCTTCCATTAACTGCACACCTTAGATACCTGGATGCATCATATGAAGAATTGGTTATCAAAGTGTAATTGGAGGAACAGCAGGACCCTATATAACAATTACAGCATGGAAACAGGCCATCTCGGCCCTTCAAGTCCATGCCGACCCTGTTTTGTACGTTGAGCCAGCTGCATTATTTTTAGTGATGATGAATTCCCATTTGTCTGCCTTTCCTTCTGCTCCATGCCACTTGCCATATTTGTCAAAATCAAATTAAAGAAAATGCTGGAAGCACGCAGCAGTTCAAGCAGGATCTTTGGAAAGAGAAGCAGCAATGATGTTTCCAGTCAGACCCTACATCAGACCCTCTGCCAGTAAGTTATATCCAACCACGTTGAGTCTGTAGCACAGCAACAAGCTATTTAGCCCAACGGCCCTATAGTCGCTTTAATGCACTGCCTTTGCCTTCCTGCAAACATCTCCATCAAACCCGTGCAAAGCAGTCCCAGGCATCGTGCAGAAGGAGGTGGTGGTACAGTATGCAGCACATCATTCCTCATGCTCCCTACCACCAAACCTCCTTCCCCACACCCATTCCCCCTCCACCTCCGACCCCCAGAATCATCAACCTCATTAAGTCACACACAAATGTGTTTGTTCGCTCGTGTGTCAGACGACGTGTAGCTCGCTGTTGGCTTCTGTTGTCGTCCAACATGTTGACAGAATTGGTCGCCCGACGGGTCACAGAGTGCATCGTGTTGACGTTTCTGGGGATCGCCACGAGGAGGCTTCCGTCATGATCCCCACACAAATGTGTTAATAGCAGTTAATACATATGATCAAATCTGTTGCTTCTATTCCAGTTTTAAGACCCTTGATCTTTTCTCTGTGGCTGTTATCTTTGTTCTTAAAGGCATTTTATTGCCTCATGCTGAGGAAACTTGTTTAACCTGGATTCTCCAGATGATGATGGAGCATGTTCATATTAACAAGATGTCGAACTTCCATTTGAAATAGAAATCGCAAAGTTCTGTTGGAATCAATTAATAACTGATAGTTTGATTCACTTACAGTGAACAGATTATTAGGCGTCAGGGACAGGTGGACAAGCAGTATGCCGGACTCAGAGATTTAGGAAATGAGCGCCAGGAAAAATTGGACGATATGCACAATCTCTTCCAGTTGAATCGTGAGGTGATAGATCTGGAGCAATGGATTGCAGAAAGGGATCTAGCAGCATCTTCACAGGAATTAGGACAAGACTTTGACCAAGTTACAGTGAGTATTTCATCTTTTTTTTGTTGCATAACCATGGACAATCTTAATAAAGTTTATCCGATTGTAAAATGTTGAGCATTTTAGGTTTCTTGTTTAGGTTTCTTAGCCTGGGCACAATTTAGTTATTTTAGTTCTGTTTCTTTACTTGGTGAATATTGTGGGCTCACAGGTTGAGATCAGGACAAACCTGATGGAAATGGGTTCCCAGCGTGGAAACGTCAAAGACCAGACTGCATAGCATTGAGGTGAAAGCAGTAAAGTTTAATGGAGTAGAAATAAGGAACTGCAGATGCTGGTTTACTAGAAAGGACATGAAGTGCTGGAGTATCTTAGCTGGTCAGGCAGCATCTCTGGAGAGTAAAGACTCCTGAAATTTTGGGTCGTGACCCTACTTTGGTTTAAAGGAAATGTGCAGGGCAAGTTTTTTTTTACACCGGTGGGTGTAAACACACTGGTGGTGAAAGAGGCAGATACGATGTTGGCATTGAAGATGCTTTCAGATCGGCAATAGACATGCAGGGAATGGAGGAATGTGGATTACGTGCAGGCAGAGGAGATTAGTTTAACATGGCATCATGATCGGCATGGACATTGTGGGCCAAAGGGCCTGTTCCTGTGCAGTACTAATCTATGTTCTATGCAAACATTACAGAAAACTGGAGGTGGTGAAGCAAGGGAAGAAGAAGTATATTTTGAGCAGCAGTGGCACATATTTCTATCCCAAAAATAAATTTGAAAATTAAGCTTTGTAAATCTGTGACATAAAGTTGGTTAGAGAAAGTTAATAAAGTGAACAGTTCTAGTGGTTACCACAGATTCTGATCATAAAATTCTAGCAGTATTTTCAGAACTTGGGCAGAACCCAGGCCAGATATGTAAAAGACAACTATAGTTTAATGAGTAACAAGCAAAAGCCTGCTCACTGTGTTTAATTATTATCTTTAATCTGACTTCACCAGACTTTATCTAGCACTACACATTATACCCTTTATCCTGTATCTGATCACTGTGGACGGCTTGATTGTAATTCATGCATCATCTTTTCGTTGACTGAATAGCATGCGTCTGAAAAGCTTTTCACTGTACCTCGGTACACGTGACAATAATAAACAAAACTAAATTATCCGCTTTCAGATGCTGAGGGAAAAGTTCCGTGAGTTTGCCAGAGACACTGGGACAATTGGCCAGGAGAGAGTGGACGGCGTCAATAGGTTGATTGACGATCTCATTGACTCGGGCCATTCAGAGGCAGCGGACATTGCGGCATGGAAGGACAGCTTGAACGAAGCCTGGGCCGACCTGTTGGAGCTGATAGACACCCGCACACAGCTGCTGGCCGCCTCCTATGAACTCCACAAATATTTCTATGATGGCAAAGAGCTTTCGAGCCTGATCCAGGAAAAGCACAAGGAATTGCCAGAGGAACTGGGCCGTGATGCCAACACAGCAGAATCTTTCCACAGAATGCACAACACGTTTGAAAGAGATATTCATTCCCTGGGTATACAGGTACAGCGCACTGTCACAAACCTATGATAGAAATAAATATGTAGGCACTGTTAAGTAGTAGCAGAATGACAGCGTGAAAATTATATCAGTTTCACTCATTTGATACAATCTTATTTTGGGACAGTGTGTAGGAGTAATTTGAGATGTAACACATGGTAAGTATAATCCACTTGTTAGAACTTGGCTCCCAAACCTTGCTTGGATTTGAGGGTTTGGACATCTTGTAGTTGGGTCTGTTACAGCCTAATTGAGGAGGAGTGGTTGCTATGATTAGTCAACAACTCCATTAGTTTCTTCCAGCAATTTGGAGTGTGCATGATTATAATCAGGATTGAAGTAACTTTTTATTTTGTTTATTGTTTCATATGCTCTTATTGTAACAAAATAAAGTTTTCTACACATGATGCATATTTATATTTTGATTCATAAAATGCAACTTGTACATTCAATTTATGTTCTAACGATTTATTTTGTGTGGTTGTGATGACTCTGGGCGAATTTAATGCCTGGCAATTTTTTTCTTTAAAGAAAACACTGAAATTTTAGTTCTTAATTTGCTAACCCCAGTTTATTATTTTGGAAATTGATTGAAACCTTACTCAATGCGCATTTATTTTACCCTCCCATGGACTTTTACCAAAACTCCCTTCATTGTAATTTAGTTATCATTAGTATTGCTTCATCTAATGAAAGACTATTATGTACAATTTAACAACGGCAGAGAGATCTTAAGCAGCATCTGTCTAGAGTTTAGGTGATTCAAATTGAATTGCCCATTTATAGTTAGAAAACTGTAAGGTAGGCAGAACATAAAGTTGTGCCTTGACTTTATCTTGGCTGCATAATACAATAGATTTTTGTTTTAATAGGTTCAGCAGTTCCAAGATGACGCAGGGCGTTTGCAGACAGCCTATGCAGGGGATAAAGCTGCAGCAATCCAGAAACAAGAGCAGGAGGTGGTTGAGGCCTGGAAGGCACTTTTGGATGCTTGTGATTGTCGGCGTACCCAGTTAATTGATACAGCTGAGAAATTCCGCTTTTTCAGTATGGTCCGGGATTTGATGTCATGGATGGAGAGCATAGTAAGGCAGATTGAAACAGAAGAGAAACCACGGTAATTTGGAATTTCTTTCTCATTGATGATGGGGCTGTATGTGGCTCCAGCAAGAACCTTTATAGTTTAGATTAAAGATACAGCATGGAAACAGACCCTTCAGCCCACCAAATCCGTACCAACCCATTCACACCAGTTCCACATTATCCCAGCTTCTTGCCCACTGCCTACACAATAGGGGCAATTTACAGAAGCCTATTCACCTACCAACCTGCACGTCTTTGGGACGTGGAACTGGAGCACCCAGACAAAACCCACATGGTCGCAGGTAAAACGTGCAAACTCAGGTCAGGATCGAACCTGGGTCTCTGGTGTTACGAGGCAGCATCTCTACCAAGTGCGCCACTGTGCCACTTGATCTCGATCTTTGCTCCCAGTATTATTCAATCTAGAGTTCTACAACTTTAACATAACAGTTGCAAAGAACCAGCTAAAAGCCCTGTTACACTGTGCGAGCTGACCCACGAGGTACCCCGAGTGAAAGACTTGTGGTTGCGTACGAGACTACAAGTTTATGATCCAGAGTTTAACCGAATTCCCACGGGTATGACTCAAGTTTGCCGTTAACTGTCATTTCTGCGATGTTCCAAGTTCGTCTCCCAAGTTACCAAGTTCCTCTCTCTCGAGTTACTCTTGAGCCAACCATGAATGAAGGTCTGTTTTAATAAGCAACAGTGTTAAAGAAGACATCTCCATCCTGCGGCTTTGAGTTAAAGATAGAATTCAGCGCGGCCACATCTATTGATGTAACCTACAAAGGGAAAATGCGCACCGTCCAGTGCCAGAGCAGTTATACTGATGATTTGTTTGAAACACACATCACGTAGTTAGAAGACCAGCGAGCGGAGGTTTGCTATATTTTAATTGAATTTACTGCCAGGTCTACACACTGCGGGGAGACGGGAGATGAAATCTTTGAATGTGGACGGATGTCTCCGCGCCTGTTCGTTCTAAGCGGAATATATTTTTAGATGCCTTTCAAGCCGGGCTTTGGTTTTGTTCTTTGTTTTTGTTTATTCTCACACACTTTTCGTGTGTGATGGTGTGAGAAGTCCATGCCGGGTGCCGGCCGGCCGCAGCCGCTGTTCTTTCATATCAGTTGCACATCAGATTGTTGGGAGACGAAGCTCAGGGTTCGCCTCCTGAGCTGCTTTGGTGCCCAGGCGTGAGTTGAGGTGGAGGGAGGGCGTCATTAATCTGTCTGGGGTGACAAGGCTCTTGGGTTAGGCTGGGATCATTCTCTGCGGGATGATCTTAGTGCGGGAGACAAGTTTAGGAGAGGTGTACTGACTGTGTGGGCAGACACTTTGGTAGTGATTGCCCACCAGTCTCAAAAGCCGCTGTGTCTCCCTGTCCCTGGGATAGCAGGGGGCGATCAAACAGCACAATACCCCCCTCCCCCCTCCACGCCAACATGAAGGGCAACGATCCCAAGGCTTTAGTGTCAGAAACAGCGGGCAGGCGACAATCACCCGCCATAACGCGAGAGAGATCATGAACTATTGTTGGTCTCCTTTACACGTCAGTGTTTCTGTCTTTCTCCATCTCATTGTTGGCCCTGTCTGTCGCCACCCCCACCCCCACCCCTCTGCTTCCCGGCCATGTGTGTGACCCCTTCCCTCCCCTCTCCAGCTCCCTGCCCATTGCACCGGGCGCGGGGGCTTTGCACCGTCTTCACGTCGGCGATGCCAGCAGGTCAGTGCCCGTCGCCCCGGAGCAGATGCTCGGGGGCTCTATCCCAGCGCAGCCCCGGACCGGGGGGGGGGGATGGGAGTCAGCGGGCACGCCGGCTCTGCCACACCATGGGCCGCCGCCAACCAAGCCACCCGTCCACGTCCACACGCTCGGTAGAACAGGAGCTGAGACTGGGAACTGTACCACCCTTGCCCCCTCCCTCTGCAACTGCAAACAACCCCACTCTCCTGCTCACCTAACCAGCCCATCCCTTCTCTCTGGGTATTGAAAGCGCTTCTGGTCTGCAGTGTGCAATAGTCACCAAAATACACTGCATCTTTAGAAAGGAAAAATACAAAACATGTCAATCCCACTGGATAGGCTTTAGTCATGGTGCTGTACAACACAGAAACAGGTCCTTCGGCCCAGATAGGCCGTGCCATCCAAGTTGGCGTCTTGGGGTAGTCCTATTTGCCTGCATGTGGCCCATAGCCCTCTAAACCCTTCCCATCCATTTATCTGTCGTTAATAACCTCAAGAAAATTCCTGCAAATGGGTCCAACTTAGAGAGAAGTCTCCCCCCTTTCCAGGGTTAATCGCTCCACTGTTTATAATGCTCTCTGCATTATGAAGTCCTCGACAGTGAACCCCATGGGCAATCACTACCAAAGTGTCTGCCCACACAGTCAGTACACTTGTCTCCCATACTAAGTCACCCCAACCCCCCCCCTCCCTCCTCCCCCCCCCAACCCCCCCCACACCTTTCCCTCCCAACTCCAATCCCGTCACGACCCTCTGGGAAACTGAAGGGAGCGACAATCAACTGCCACGGATACAAATAATGTCATACACGAGAAAGGGCAGATGCTGGTTGACAAAAAGTGAACACACGGTGCTGGAGTAACACAAAGACACAGCAGAAATTTGGAAACATCATCCCATCACCCATTCCTTCTCTCCAGAGATGCTGCCTGCCCGCTGAGTTAAAGAGTTCCCACGGTAGACTCACGAATCACTAAGGTAAACGCACGGGCCACTGCGTTCTTACAACGTGTTTAAATGTTTCAAATTTTAACCTCAAGAGTACATTTTACTCGTGGAAAAGTTCAAACATGTTTGAATTGTTTCAAGAGTTAACAAGTTTCACGGGTACCTGCCGTTAGCGCCACGAGTCGCTAAGTTGCGTCCACGAGTTCCGACGTTCCCGCTACGTTAATTGTACATGATTACCACGAGTTAAATTTGTTTTAAACTCGGGGTACCTCGTGGGTCAGCTCACACAGTGTAACAGGGGTTTAAGTGTTACAAGGCAGGATGCTGTAGTGTGGACAGTACCTCATGGGTGATGTTTTCCAAATGCAGTTTATACCCATATCTTTCCAGGTAACACGAATCACCATCATGGGAGATGTTGATGACAATGGCTGCAAGTTTTAAAATTCAAAGTATTGTTTGTATTATGGGAAAGAAATACAATACAGGACATAAATCACAGAATATTAACTCATCTAATATGCATTTTTAATAGAAGTTAATTGTTACCTTCCTTGCATCACTTTTATAGGGGAGACTATTTTCAATTGTGAGAAAATTAGAAAGAATTAGTAAATTTGAACTATTGATGACCTCACTTTGTTGGCAGAAAATGCTGCAAACACTCAGCCGATAAGGCAACATCTGTGGAAAGAGAAACCGAGATAATGCTTCACATCTGAAACCCTTCAATTTAACTTCTGATGAGGAATTTCAGACCTGAATGTTAACTCATTCTCTTTCTTCAGCTGCTGCCTGATTTACTGAGTATTTCCATCATTTTCTATTTTTATTTCAGAATGCAAGCTTCCACGGGTTTATTTATTATCATTTTCTGCTTTCCGTGGTATTACTTGCTCCAGTATATTCAAGTGACCAAAAGAACTGGTTCAAATTAAAACTGCCTCTGACCTATCCTCACAAGAAATGCACCATTTTTCGTTTTAGTCAAATATACATCATACTATAACTGAGCATGCTGGAAAGCAAAAACGAAAATACTGGGGAATAAAATATTTGAATATAATAAGCAAATATAGGCAACATATGTCCAACTTTGGACTGACTTTTTTCTGCAAATCTTCATGTGCACTTTTAATGTCTGGGCTAAGAATGTGCTGGTGTGAACGGTGTGTTGTTTTCTGGCCAAATAAATAACCGTTATAGTCCGAAGAACAGTATGTCAGTTGGACTTTGACCTTACAATAAACTAATCTTTAGACTTTACTTTAGACTTAGAGATACAGCACAGAAACACGCCTTTCGGCCCAGTGAGTCAGCGCCGCTCAGTGATCACCCCGTACACTAGCATTATCCTACACACTAGAAACAATTATATATATTTTTACTAAAGCCAATTAACCTACAAACCTGTACATCTTTGGAGTGTCGGAGGAAACTGGAGAAAACCCAACGCAGTCACAGAGAGAACGTACAAACTCCATACAGACACCACCTGCATTCAGGATCGAACCCATCTCTGACGCTATAAGGCAACGACTCTACAGCTGTGCCACTGTGCTGCCCTAATCTACTATAATCAAAAGCCCTAATCTGCCCTATAGTTCTCTGTGCAAGAATAATGTTGCTGTCTCAATAGAATAAGTTGCTGCAAGATACCCAAATAATATCATATCAGCTCAATCATTTTCTAACTTTTTAAAAATGTAATCATGTGTGCGGTGTGGCTCTTATTTCCAAGCCCAATGTTAATTGTTCATCCCATATTGCCCCCGAGAAGAGGGTGTTGAACCCCTTTTAGCACTAGATCTTCTCCTGAAGGTCCCCCCAACAGTGAATTGAGGCTCAAGAATTTAGACCCAGCAATGATGAGAGAAAGGCAATATTAATCTGGAAATAAGATGATGTTTATCTCACAGAAGGCAAATTATTGTTTAATGGTATGTTTAAATGGTAACTTCGTTTTTAGTTTATTTTTCATTTAATTTAGAGATACAGCACAGAAAAAACAATAGATAAATTCACATTTGTATGATATATCCCATCTTAGCTCTCATCATTTTTTGTTGCTATTGGCACTTGAATAACATCATGAAAGGAGCTAGAGATGTACAATTCATTCTTATTTCACAATGTATTGAAAGACTAAGGTAATTAGTCTTAGGTAAAAGGTAAAAGGGCAGCACAGTGGCGCAGCGGCAGAGTTGCTGCCATACAGCGCTTGCAGCGCCAGATACCGACTGCTGGTGCTGTCTGTACGTAGTTTGTACGTTCTCCCCGTAACTGTGTGGGTTTGCTCCGAGATCTTCGGTTTCCTCCCACACTCCAAAGACGTACAGGTTTGTAGGTTAATTGGCTTGGTATGTGTGTAAATTGTTCCTAGTGTGTGTAGGATAATGTTAATGTGCTGGGATCGCTGGTCGGTGTGGACTCGGTGGGCCGAAGGGCCTGTTTCCGCGCTGTATCTCTAAATGAAACTAAAACTAAATTTAATTAACCACTACAGGTATCATGCAGTCATAAAGTGTGGCTCATTCATCGTTCCATAGTACCCTTGTTAGTCATACATCCCGGGCTACGTGTCATAGTACCCTTGTTAGGCATACATCCCGGGCTACGTGTCATAGTACCCTTGTTAGGCATACATCCCGGGCTACGTGTCATAGTACCCTTGTTAGGCATACATTCCTGGCTACATGTCAGGAGACATATGAGTACACAAATGTGCTGCTTTAGTTCTCAAGATAGGCATAAGGGATTTTCATCTTGGAGGCTTCCCTGTGTGGAGCTAACAAAGAAGTTGCAGTTTATTAGGACCAGAGCTTGCGGGAACAACAACGAAAACACCGGGCGGTGGGGGGCTATAGGGAGGATCAAGCCCAGGAATGTTAGCAACAATAGGATCCTGCAAGACATTAACAATGGGAATAAGGATGCAGGTACATGGGCAGGATATGTAAAAGGATGGTGGATCTTCAGCAGTCAGGTGAGGTGGGAGGGTGGGGTGCCAGTAACTGGAATTGTAAACCTAGGAATCACGAGGGAGTATGAGGCAGATTGGATTAGAGCCCATTTTCAGGTAGAATTGGGAATTAGTTAATTTAAATGCCCAGTCATGTCTCAAACTGATAGAAGCAGTTTGGAAGTGTGGGCAGGAATCAGAAGGAAATTAGACAGACCCAGGAAAGAAATGGTGGCTTTGACATAATATTGAGTGTGAAGTCTCATTTGGTTGGATCCCACAGAAGTGGGAATTATGATTGGGACCACTGTGGAGAAAGGGCATTGAGGACAAGGGTTGGGAGTGAAGTTACTTGTAAAACAATGGAAGCCTTGCACATCATAGCAGCACACTATAATTACGACTGAGGTCTCTTGAAACAGTGACAAAGCAGTCTTCAACTCTCATGGTTTCAACGTGAATGGCGTATGCTGTTTGTGAGCCTTATCAGCACACAAACCTTTATTGCATACTGGCATCATCATGATACATCTTCATCAGCTTGCATGCTTACATTTATTATTTGCTCATTTTAAAAATTAAAAATAATTGATTGCATGCAAATGATTCTGACCCAATGCATAAGCATACGATTCTAATCTTTTTCTGAAAGAATAATTGCCCAGTGTTCAATGTATTAGTTAACTTAAGGATACATACATTTAATTATTTCCATGTTACTTTTGCAGTAAGTTCTTGCTAAATTAAATGTTATGTTCAATTTTTATGTTAAATGACAGGGATGTCTCCTCTGTGGAGCTACTGATGAAATACCATCAGGGAATCAGAGCAGAAGTTGACGCCAGAAACAGGAATTTTGTGTCCTGTATTGACCTGGGCAAGACGATGTTAGCCCGCAAACATCGTGCTTCTGATGAGGTGAGGACGGGCAGAATGTTTACATGGATTTCAAACTTGCTTTCGTTATTCTTTGTTGATGCATAGTGGATTGTCTTCCAACATTTGCTCTTGAAGCCGAGTGAACAAACCAATCTGTTTACTAGCTGAACAGAAAAGAAAGTTATTGCATGCAGAAGACATACAGGTGCTAGATGTAAGCTAACACATTATGGTAAACTTTTGCAGTTTGTGTTTGTGGTGAGGGCATCATCTGTGTTCACTGTTAGTAAATGACAGACTGTGGTCTGTGGTAAAATATGCAGTGAGTGTGAAGGCTACAGTATGCCACTTTTTAACATAGAGGCTGATTTGTGCTATAGGCTGGACTTTCAATTTGCCCTGATCCAAATGCACTGTAAGTGAAATGTCCTTAATATCTAACACCTAACCTCTTGGATTATTCTGTTTATCACCACTTTGAAGTAATTATTTTAATTATATATTAAATCAAGATAACTCAAAATAATATTTTGCATGGAAAACCATTTTCTAAAATCCAAATAATTCAGCAAATTTCTCATTTGCTGCCTTGCTGCTAAAATACTGCAGAGCATAGAACATGGAGCAGTACAGCACAGAAACAGGCTCATTCTCCCACAATATCAATTTATTAAACTAATTAAAGCCGTTTTAAACTAATCCCATCTTAGTTTAGTTTAGTTTAGAGGTATAGCTTGGAAACAGGCCCTTCGGCCCACTGAGTCTGCACCGACCAGCGATCACCACTACACTAGTTCTATCCTGCACACTGGAATAATTTGCAGAAGCCAATGAACCTACAAACCTGTACATCTTTGCAATTTGGGAGGAAACCGTAGCACCCAGAAAAAACTCACATGGTCACAGGGGAGAACGTGTGAACTCTGTACAGACAGCACCAAACCCGGTTCCCTGGCGCTATAAGGCAGCAACTTTACCGCTGGGCCACTGTGCTGCCCCAAATGCCTGCACATGATTGTCATCTCTGCATCCCTTATCTGTTCATGTGTCTTATCTAAGTGTATCTTAATTGTTGCTATTCTAGTGCCTCATTGTTGTGGTATCAATCCATAATCTTTAAAGCAATATGTGCTCTATTAGAATAATACAGTTTAATGATAAGAAATGCATGGAATGTACCTGAAGTGGACATGTGTCAGTAAAGCGACTAGGTGGATAATGCTGGTCAAAATATTTACTTTGTGAACAGCGTCTAACATTTCATTGCCCCCCTTCAAGCTAAATAAAGTTCATTAAAACTTGTTTCTGTCATAAGATTTAAAGGCTTATTTCATATCTGCATGTTAATAAAAGTACATTGACATTACTTATCTGTGATATACAAGGAACTGCAGATGTTGGTTTATTAAAAAACGCACTATGTGCTGGAGTAGCTGAGCGGGTCAGGCAGCATCTTTGGAGAAGATGGATAAGTGACGTTTTGGGTGGGGACTCTTCGTCTGAAGAAGGGTCCCCCACTTAAAATGTCACCTATCCATCTTCTCCAGAGATGCTGCCTGACCCGCTCAGCTACTCCAGCACTTTGTACCATTTTTTGTGTAAACCAACATCTGCATTTCCATGTATCTTACAGACAAAATAATGTCCATGTATTTTTATAAACAAGCAGATGTGAAATAAGCCAAGCTTATATATGTTTTTAAAAGTAGCCTCAGCTACTCCAGCACTACTTTACTATTTAATACTATGACAAAAAATGCTTTACTTTTCTGTGTATAGATTATAAATGTCATGGGTGCTTGAGTGTTTTCTACTGCAATGTGTCAGACTTAAAGTTCCAGGTCTCATCAAGAAGCCTGATTATATCATAGTCTTGCATGCATCTTGCACCCACTTTTGTCACAGCATAATCTTACCTTCAAAATCCATTTTATAAAATCAGATATGTCAAACTGTGTACTGACGTATACAAATTTATTTTTTCCTTAGATCAAAGAGAAGTTGGTACAACTTACAGAGAACAGAAAATTGATGATGGATAAGTGGGATGAACGTTGGTACTGGTTACGCCTCTGTAAGTGAAACACTGTTCTCATGTCCTCCTTTGCCACTTCAATGCAATGAGAGATCATTTCACTGTTGAGTGTGCTGTCTTTTGGATGCAATGCTAGAGCTTGTCTGCTCTCTCAGGTGGATGTGGTGGGATATTGGACACTATTTTGAAAAGCAGCAAAGGAATTCTCTCTGAGTTACAGCCAATACTAATCTCCAGCTATCACTGAAGCTGAATATCAAGAGTCTATCAAGAAATTCCAATGTCATTGAAATTTCAACAGGCTTTTTCATTCCTTATCAACTGCTATATTTCACTACATAACAACTGAGATTACACATCCAAAGTGCTTAAATAAGTTAATTGAATTTCACATTTACACCCCCAGTGGAAGTTCTCATGTCATCCATGAATGTTGTATCGTTTCCTGTCAAATGTTGGAACCAAAGGTATTATGAAAAATTGAGGCCGATTTGTTTCATCGCTTCATGATCTGATGCAAGCACTTTTCCCAAATGGCACTAAACACCAGTTGAATTACCAATAGTTGCGTGAAAGAACAATTTTAATACCAAAAGACTACGGTGGACAGGCCACAGACCCTCTTATGAAATTACCCGGACAATCTATGTAATTTAAATCTATTAGCATTGGGAAAAACATGGTTGAGGCGGGATATTTTCCTGTAACATTTTAAACTCTCTGTCACCACCTAGTGTGCTATCACATAATCTTGAACTAAAAGAAAGCTTCAGTCATACTACTCAGGAATTTGAAACTGCCTACACCCTGCAATGGCACAAGATGATCAGTTCAAAAATTACTACCACGTAATTGAGGTTACAATAATGATTGGTAATGCTGTTGAGGAAAATGTTCCATCTTTTTTCAATTCAATTCAAGCAACTTGTTCCTTGTTCAACTTAATTTTGATGTGAGCATTTATAGAGCACAAGGTCAATCTCTGAAAGTTGTTAAACCCCTGTTACACTGTGCGAGCTGACCCACGAGGTACCCCGAGCTTAAAACAAATTTAACTCGTGGTAATCACGTACGATTAACGTAGCGGGAACGTCGGAACTCGTGGACGCAACTTAGCGACTCTTGCCGCTAACGGCAGGTACCCGTGACACTTGTTAACTCTTGGAAAAATTCAAACATGTTTAAACTTTTCCATGAGTAAAATGTACTCTTGAGGTTAAAATTTGAAACATTTAAACACGTTGTAAGAACGCAGTGGCCCGTGCGTTTACCTTAGTGACTCGTGAGTCTACCGTGGGAACTCTTTAACTCAGCGGGCAGGCAGCATCTCTGGAGAGAAGGAATGGGTGATGGGATGACATTTCCAAATTGGGGGGGAGTGCGGGGTTGGAGGAGGGAGGGGGTGGTGGAGGAGAGAGGGTGGAGAGTGGAGGGAGAGGAGGGGGAGACAGATGGGGGTGTCTTCATTCACTGGCAGCGGGTGCCTATCACTGAAACAGGCAGGTGAGATTTCACATCCACCTTGTGTGTGTGTGTCTCTCTCTCCCTCCCTCCCTCTCACACAGGCTGAGAGACTCTGCCTCTGTGAGTGTAGGTCCCTTTCTCCCCCTCTCCCACACACAGTAAGACCGAGGTAAGTCCATCTGTGTAAATCCATCTGTGTCTCCCACATACACAGTAAAACTCTGCTTTGTGTGTATATACGTCTCCCCCATTTCTCCCTTCCCCCCCCCCCCCCCACTTTCTCTTTCTCCCCCCCACCTCTCTCTTTCTCCCCCACACACAATAAGACCGATGTATTCTGCTTAGTCTCTCTTCCCACACACACAGATAGACCGAGGTCCTGTGCGCTCTTTCTCTCTCCCCCACAGTCACGCCAAAGTACACCACACTGCCTCTGTGCCTCTCTCTCTCTCTCTCTCTCCCCCTCTCTCCTTCATACACAGTCAGTCCACATCGTCTCTGTGTCTCTCTCTCCCCTACACACAAACACAGACTGAGGTACACACTGCCCGTTGTGTGTGTGTGTCTGCCTCTGTCTCTCTCCCACACACACAGTTAAAGGTACTCCACGCTGCCTGTCTGTGTGTGTCTCTCTCTCTGTCCCACCCCCCACACCCACACACAGTCAGTCAGTCAGAGGAACTCTACACTGTGTGTGTGTGTGTGTGCGCGCCTCTGTCTCTCCCTATCACAGTCAGAGTGAGATACTCCCCCTGCAGTCTCTCCGCGGTCTCTCCCCGGGCAGGGTGCATCTGCCTCCCTCAGGCTGCCCAGGCAGTCAGACTCGACTCCGGTGGCGGGCTCCATGCACAGCTCCTGCAGGCCGGCTGGGAGCGGCGACAGAGGACAGGGGGAAGTTGGCCACCAGCGGGGCAGTATCGGCTCTCCATGCAGTCCGAGTCTCGCTGGATCCTCGTAATCCTCTGCCTCTGTCAAATGGGTGAGTTTAACCTGACCCCCCCCCCCCCCCCAACCACCCTCCACCTCAACTCACGCCTGGGCACCAAAGCAGCTCAGGAGGCGAACCCTGAGCTCCGTCTCCCAACAATCTGATGTGCGCATCCGTCCACATTCAAAGATTTCATCTCCAGTCTCCCCGCAGTGTGTAGACCTGGCAGTAAATTCAATTAAAATATAGCAAACCTCCGCTCGCTGGTCTTCTAACTACGTGATGTGTGTTTCAAACAAATCATCAGTATAACTGCCCTGGCACTGGACGGTGCGCATTTTCCCTTTGTAGGTCACATCAATAGATGACATCAATAGAAGAATTCTATCTTTAACTCAAAGCCGCAGGATGGAGATGTTGCTTATTAAAACAGACATTCATTGAAGGTTGGCTCAAGAGTAACTCGGGAAAGGAACTTGTTAACTCGGGAGACGAACTTGGAACATCGCAGAAATGACAGTTAACGGCAAACTTGAGTCATACCCGTGGGAACTCGGTTAAACTCTTGATCATAAACTTGGAGTCTCGTACGCAACCACGAGTCTTTCACTCTGGGTCACTCGTGGGTCAACTCGCACAGTGAGACAGGGCTTTTAGGCTTAATCTTGAAACTCGATGCTTTTCCCATGAATTAGCTACATGTTGATTGCTCCAGAATTGGAGATAAAAATAATCTATGTATTTTTATATGTGATTCAAAAGGTAAAAATATTTTGTATTCTGAAGCACTTCAACATTGAAATCAAGTAAATATACACAATCTAATGAGGTAGGTTCAGTGAAATGCTTTGTTTTGGATACAACCCGGTAGAATTATGTGGCAGACCTCACCTGGGCAATACACAAGTGTTGCCATTTTGTGGCATGATGATTGTAGGAACCTCTTCTCACAGAGGTTGGTGAATTTCTAGCATTCTCCATTTGAGGGTTGTGAAGGGTAGATAAATGAGAGTACTTAAAGAGGATACCAGACACACTTTTGAATGATCAGGGAATTGAGAATGTTTGGGAACTAATACAGAAATGTTGAGACCTGGAGCAGATCAGTCATGATCATGTTGAATGGCAGAGTTGGCTTGAGGGCCACATGAGCCACTCCTCAGACTGAAGAAGGGTCTCGACCTGAAACGTTACCTATTCCTTCTCTCCAGAGATGCTGTCTCACCCGCTGAGTTACTCCAGCATTTTATGTCTAGCCACTCCTCAGATTTCTTTCTGCTCTTGTCCTAGCATCTCTTCATGATTATCAATATTCCCTGTGACACTTTAAGTTGGAACAAGTTATATGTGCATACCTGTAAATACCACAAAATAAATAACAGATGGGAAAAAGAAATGGATAAAACAATTAAGGCCCCGTTTAGCTGTGTAAATTGGATGGCTGCTGAGCCAACCATACTGCTTTACAACTACGAGAGAACAAATGGAAGATGATAAATCCATCAAAGAATCTTCTGTTCAATTCGAAGAGTAAATTACTTAAAAAGACCCAAACGTTATAATGGATCAGAGCACAGTTTTTCCAAAATTTATATAATTTGAATTTGTTTGGAATTTTAGTTTAGTCTGAACCTGATTTTTTTAAAATCACAAACCTAACCCACCCAAAGAGGTTTTTTTTCACAAGTAAATACAGGTATACCCAGTCCTGGTTAATGGCTGTTACATTAATTTATAGTTTGCCCAGCTTGCTACTGCTTATTTGTTGTTATATTCCTTTAATGGTGAGCATTTGCTGACATAGCCACAATTTCTTCCCCATTCCCAGTTGCCCCTTGAACTGAGTGGCTTGCTTGGCTATTGTGGAAGGTAGTTCAGGGTCAATCACATTGTTATGGGTCTGGAGTCACATACAGGCCAGACCAGGTAAGGACTGGAGATTTGGCTTCCAGAGTACTACTCTAGTAATGTAACGATTAATGGCTTGTTACTCTGTGTTCATGATCGAACTGAATATTCATAAAATCATAATTTAAGTGTTTTTACCTATATTAACTGATTATATTTTCAAATCATGGTGGTCTTTCGTTTTTAGTGCTGGAAGTATGTCAGTTTGCAAGGGATGCTTCAGTTGCTGAAGCGTGGCTGATTTCTCAGGAGTCCTATCTCAGCAGCCGTGATCTGGGCAATAATGTGGATGAGATTGAAAAACTGATCAAGAGACATGAGGCATTTGAAAAATCAACATCTACGTGGGACGAAAGGTTTGAGGCACTGGAAAGACTCACCACTGTAAGTGAAAACATAGTGAGGTATTCAGCTTCATTCAAATGAACATATCTAATTTTGACAGTCCATTACTATTATGTTGCACACTTCATTGGCAGTTCATTTTGATGAAGGAGTAGTGATTTTGGAAATGATATCTCACAGCAGTGAGAGCACTGATCCAGTACAGGTCCATCCACCCATTTTCCAGCAACTGATCGCCCGGCACTTCCTTTAATCCAGACAAAATTATGAGGGCATTGTGTGTGCCGCACATTTTCAGGGTGTGTGCCTCTGTCCTGAAGGAGTTAATTGGTTACTTCTTTGTTAATTGTTAATTCTTTAGTTACGTTTCTTGCAGTCCATGGTGCTTTAGAGACAAGGGAGGGGTATAATTAGTGGGTCAGATATGTATTGTTGAATTATTATTATGTGACCTCTGTTGGTGTGACCTCAAGATGGATAATCCGTCAAGGCTCTGCAACCAAGTGTGCCGGAAAATTGATGGTGTACCTGTATTTGGATTAAAATGTCGCACTACACATTTGTGAATTTTCATACAGCTATCATACAAGTTTGAGTTTTGAAAAACAGTTGCAATTCACTTTATCTTTGCCCTTTCAAAACACTTGCTGACTTCAACCACCGGGATCACTTTAGAAAGGTGTGTGTGAGTGGGTGCGTATGCACACATACGCATGCTCCTGGACTGCATTTGGCTGCTAGAGTTCGGAGGAGGAGTGCATTAACTTTGACCACACATGCAGTCATGGAAATATTTAGTCTTGCTCTCAAACCCTAGATGACTCATTCCTGGCATTGATTTCCTTGGCCAGCTCCTGACAGTGCTGCTTTATCCAAGCTATGGGAGACCTCCTTGAATCCCTGAAACAGATACTACCCCCCGTGCTTGTGTAATTGTGTCCTCTTGATCATCCCTAAGTTTAACTACTCCAACTTTAGTAGCCTTGCATTATAACTTCCAGGATATTGGCTTGAGAATTCCCTCCCCAACAAAATGCACACCTCACCACTTTTCTTTCTCTTTTAAAACACTCGATATTTAACTCATTCCCCAAACTGCCCTCAGATGTGGCTCACAGTCAAACTACGTGTCATAACAGTGCCTTGGGATGTTCTGCTATTTTTAAAAAGATGTATAAATGCTTAAATTGCCAACTAAGTGTAGCTCTTGATAATAAACACAGGACAATGACGTTGCTTAACAATCATACTTTGTTGTTACTAAGTGTAGCTCTTGATAATAAACACAGGACAATGACGTTGCTTAACAATCATACTTTGTTGTTACTAAGTGTAGCTCTTGATAATAAACACAGGACAATCACGTTGCTTAACAATCATACTTTGTTGTTAATCATGATTTTTCAAACAACTCAAAGATTCACAACACAGTTTTAAACAAGACTCGTTAACTATTTAGTTACACTGCTCTTCAGTTAGTTGCACAGATTCCAAAACTCGCTACTTGTATTTGTATATTAACTGCTCCAGATGAACTTGGTTGGGGTTCAATGCAGTGATTTTTTTCTGAGTACCTAACTTAGGGTCTTCTGCAATGGTCATTCACCAGAATTGTTTCTCCTGATCATCCTCTGAGGCAGCCTTTTATCCATCTCTTTGCGTACCTTCCAGTCATTGGTTTGTTTTTATAGCTAATTCTGTGGCTATGACATTATTTTTTCTAAATGTACTTGTCTCCTTTAATTCCTTTTGGCTTAATCACCTCGTCTGCATCTATCAGAGTTTAAGCTTATTCAATTTACCAGACTGTCCCTGCTTTACTGCATCCTGAAATATTCTTATCAGCATTCTTCAGTGTTCAGGGATGGTGATGTTCTCAGCTGAGAAAGCAGCTCAGCTCTGCTCCATTGCCAATATGAACCGATTGTCCAAATGTCAGTATGACAACACTTGACTCAGTCCCACTTCTTGCTTCAGCCTTCTTTGTTTCCAGTTCTGCTACTTAATTTTTTATTTCTCTCTCACCTGTCTATTCGTGTTTGTTGGGGCGAAACATCTGAGCTAAGGGGACATCCTAAGGAATGAAT
This sequence comes from Malacoraja senta, assembly GCA_038087875.1. NCBI lineage: Eukaryota > Metazoa > Chordata > Chondrichthyes > Rajiformes > Rajidae > Malacoraja > Malacoraja senta. Next base: position 48,146,163 of record CM075978.1, read on the forward strand.
ATCCCATTTAAATAGTGCATATGTGGCCATTTTTTCCTGTCCAATTATTGAATGAAAATATTTTTTTATCAAAGAAATTCCTCCAATACTGTTGGATTTTTTTTTTAATGATTATTCATTTGTTATTTGCCAGCGTGTTTAATATGATATACACCTATGCTGTTTCTATCTTGTAGTTGGAGTTACTGGAGATTCAGAAACAACAAGAAGCTTTCAAGCGGAGCAAGGAAGCACAAGTAGTACCAGAGGCACAAGTCGATCATGAGCAAAGAACACCTGTTCCAACTCGTGAGGAGAAGTAAGTGTTGATACTCGGGGTCAGTTTTGTAGTTGCACCAGAGCCAGGCTTTCTCAGAAATTGGGGTCAAGGAATGTAGAGTGAGGTTTAAATATGAAAAGTTTTTGTGGTAAATTCTGTTAAGGCTGACATTTGCAGACAAGATCTTGATCTGGTCTTTCCTCCTCATGTCAAAAGTGGGTCAACATTAGGTTATTGACCATCAGCAGCTGTAAACCCACCTCAATTTCCTGGATGGTATAACTTATATATAGTGTCTTACTGTAGTAACATCCTTTGCAGAGCGACCTTATACTGTGGTGTACAGTGGAGTTGTTGCTGCTTCCCTAGAAAGCAAAAGATTATTGTTGAAACTGGTAGAAACTGCTTAATTAAAAATGACCTAAAAATCAAACATCCTATAGCAAGCAACATAGATCACTCGACGAAAAAGACGAAAATGGGTAATTTTCAGCCCCATTTCCGTAACCGGCTTCTGTCTCCACAACAAAGATCCCATAAGATACTACTGCAGGGACGGAAGCCGGATACGGAAACATCCTCGTAAAAATAAAAGTTATTTGGGAAAAATCTTCTCCTCATTTTCAGAATTATAATTTATTAACACAAACTGTTCCCCCGCAATGTTGATTACACTCCGAGTCGGGTCGGGTTACGGAAATGGATGAAAATAAGGCCCACGTTCCATTCCGTTGCGTACTACACGTCAGCCCATTGCATTTAGAAGGATTGATCTAGATTGCTCAGCTATAGGATCTTTCCTAGAAATGGTCTTTATTCTGTTGCACCCTGAATAAAGGGCCTGTCCCACTTGGGCGTCATTTGCGCGTCACGCAGGTGGCGCGCGAGGATTTTGAGAATCCCCAAATCCTGGGGCGCCGCGCGCTACCGCGCGTCACTGCCTACACCACCACGTCTCACCACGCGCCATGCACGCGTAAATGCACGCCATGCGCGTGTAATGCACGCCATGTCGTGACGCGTAAATGATGTCGCGTAAATGAGGTGCAAATAACGCCTGTGGGACAGGCCCTTAACATTAATAAATTTTCTGTGTTGTGACACTAAGAAAACAGAGTAATACAATTGCATTTGTAGACATATCAATCAAGCCCCCCATCTGGCTTCATCGTCACATCTTAACTCAGTTCATGTTTCTTATCTTCACTGCTCACTCTTTGAATTCATTGAATTTTGCAAATTCATCATCAAAACACAGCAATAGATGTCAGGAAAAGTTTGATTGTTAAACACTAATTAAAATTATGTTTGGGACATTTTAAACCTGAAAACATCCTTTGACAGAAATGTTCCATGGACAGATAATAGATGGACGGTTGATTATATGTGAGAAAAAAGGTGGGGTAGGACAAAGCCTAGCAAATAATGGGTGGATACAGATGTTGGGGATTTGTTTGATAAATAGGTGAAGTAGGTGACAAAGGTTCGAGATGAAAAGGAAAGAAAATTGTGCCAAATAAGGATAGGAGGAGTGAAATGTAAAGTCAGAAAGAGGGGATATGGGTGGAAGGGACTGAGGGGAAGAGAAAGAGAAGGGAAAGAAGGGAAATGGAGGACTGAGGTTGGCAGATGAGTGTATAAAGGTGGGGGAAAGGAACTGGGTGGCACGGGAGGGTTTGGAGATGGTGGGAAAATGGGTGCACCGAAGTGGGGTTGGGGGCACAAGAAAGATCAAGGGAGGTAGGAAAAGTTATTACTTGAGGTTGAATAATTCAGCATTCATACCATTGAGTTGTTAGCTACCCAAGAGGAATATGAGGTTCTGTTCCTCCAATTTACATCTGACCTTGCTCTGGCTGTGGTGGAGGCCCAGGACAGAAAGGTCTTATGGAAATTGGAAGGGTTAGCAATGTGAAGATCCAACAGCCCTTGGTGGACATAGTGTAAGTGATCAACGAAACATTTGTCTAATCTACATATGGTCTCATTGATATGAGAAGGAGGGGGCAGTTCACATCAGTCTTAGATAAACACCATTAGAGTTGATGAGGCTTAATTAAATGAACGCTGATCACATCAGCACATGAAGGATTTCCCCCTTTAGCCCTTGTAGGTGCTGATGACACCAGACTGGGAGCCAAGAAAAACAGTTTTCCAAAGGTGTGTAGGAAAGAACTGCAGATGCTGGTTTAAATCAAAGGTAGACACTAAATGCTGGAGTAACTCAACGGGTCAGGCAGCATCTCTGGACCCTTCAAGGCACTCGACCCGAAACGTCACCTATTCCTTCTCTCCAGAGAAGCTGCCTGACCCACTGAATTACTCCAGCAATTTGTGTCTACCTTCAGTTTTCAAAAGGCTTCTCTTGTAAAGTTAATTGAGAGTTTATGATGTAACTAATGAGTGTTCAATTCAGTGGACATCAATAGTGAACATTAATAAATTACTGTCCAAATTAAAATATTTAATTCAGTAGATATCTGGGTAATTCTTTGGCTCTTTTCGTATAATGTCAATTTTAATTGGGATTTCTTTGGCCAACTTTGGAAAATAATACTTATTTTTATAGCTATGAAATTAAAAAGTGAATCTGAACTGCACGCAAACACAATTTATTCAACATCAATCTTTCCGTAGCACTGGGATTTTGTTATTTGGAACCTCCTTTCTGCAATATGATTTTAAAAAATCATGGCCATACAGTAGACTTGTCATGCACTGAATTGGGCACTTTGTGTCAATGTCGACCTTTTTGCCCATCTACATTAATCCTATTTGCCTCCATTATAACTGTATCCTGAAGTCTGAGCAATTCTATTGTATTGGGATGGCAAAATCTTTATAAATTAATTTTGTTTATTTTTTTTGCAGAGTAGAAGCACAAAATATACAAAGGTGCCAGAGCCATGTTGATTGATAGTGCTTTCTCCTTTCCCTTAGGGAACAGAAAGAAGGGTGGAAGGTTGAAGACCAGGAAGCAACGGAAATAACTCCCCATGTAACAGAAGAGCCATCACTGGTCAGTTATCAATCTAAATTCTGTCATAGTTCCCGTCGTTTCAAGTCAACTGAAAGTGCCAATCAGCGCCCTCTCTGAATCCGATTCCTCTTGTTTTGGTGGTTTGTCTTTTTTATAATCATGCACCCATATTTTCTTCAGCTATAGAAGTGCTTAAAAAAGAAGATGACCATGCACAGAGAAAATTAAGGAGGCAAAAGAAATAGGAATTGTTATCTGCATTGAACACAAATGTAGGCAGAACAGGGATTTGTCTTGGATGGTGGCAAAAGCCAATGGCATTGTATTAGCTCCCCATGATGTTCAGTTTCATTGGCCTCCCTGATATCCAGTTTCATCGCTACTTGTTTTGATCCACCAGCCAAGGTGAATTGCAACCTTGGATATAGCATTGACATTATGAGTGATGAACATTGAAGATTACCTGCTCCCCCTATAAACTTCTGTAAAATGCATTATGTGGGAGTGCAACCTGGGGAAGCCTTAGCCTGCTTCATACAGCCACCTCATCTGAAAATGTACATGAGAATTTCCTAGTTGTTATAAAATGTAGGGTTGGTTTCACATTGTGTCCATGATGGATTTAGATCTTTGTTGCACTGTGTAGGTTTTCACGTTTTAAAATTAATGTCCATTATTCACCTTTTCACTTACTTTTGAAGGGAGATGGCCTCTCTCTAAATGTCTGCTAATCAGCTCATTTTAACCAGAGTTCAGGAATATGGGAGAAGGCCCCACTGTAAATCACTTATTTTACCAGGAAGCTCATCTACCACCAACCCTTGTTCACATAAGCTATTGCATATGTGTTGCCACAGGCATGACCCCTATGCCCTACCTGTTTGGCCTGCAATACACTTTACCTCCACCCATTGTGCTAAGATGTTTTCTTTAAGCCATGGCTCAGCTTGCAGGAAGTATAAAGCAAATTATGTTAAAAATAAGTTAAAAGACCAGAAACAGAAAAAAGTTGAAGCTCTGAAAACATTTTAAGTGTTCTAAACTCTTTTAATCACCTTTAAACATCTTTAACCATATATAATTAAAAAAAATATTGATTTGAAGTTCATTCCCTGTTCCTTTGACTTAAATAAAATGAATTTGTTGAAATGGAATAGAATAACTTGCCAATACAACATGTTTAGTCCTGCTAATCAGGCAAGAGATCCTTGAATAATATGTTTAAATCCTGACTGCAGCTTGACAAATATGCATCATATTAAAAAAACAACCTACCTCAGGCTTTTGTAGTCATTCTCTTCCATTCAAACCAAGGAGTAGCAAGGAGTCGGGCCCATTACCTGGTACAGGACACTCCAGAAAAAAAAGTCTTGATGCGAACACCATCTCTATTGCTACTTTTTATGTATATTATCACAAAGACTGTTAATTATGTAGCGGGACGTCGCACCTAAATTGATTATTAAATTATTAATCTCCGTGGTGCAATCCCGCATGGATATAACATTGAAATCTGGATTTAGTGAAGAATGACCATACGATAGAACTTTATTTATCCCAGGAGGAAAATTGATCAAAAACCCATCAAGAGCTTTTTAATTATATTTTCGTAATTCTGTTTTTAACCAGTTAGCCCAATAAGAATTCTGCAATGCTCATCACTTTTTTAATCCCAAATTTGGCTCTATCTAAAATCTGGATATCAAATTTTGAGATTTGTTAATGGGTGACTAATTTACCGGTATAGAGGCAAACAGTCGGTTAAAGTTGCAGTATTCATTTTTTCAGATTTTGGATGCAACAAAGGATGTTTCCAGAGCCTTTTAATATTTTTATGTTTATTTTCATTCATATGCTTGAAATATCTAAGAATGATGGTGGAGATCTGCCGAGATATTACTCAAAATTGGGCCAAATACATGAGATTACTGTCTAGATGTATATTGGACTTTGATCAATGGGGCGAGGGAGCAAGGTTTCTTTTGGTTGCTGTGTGTTAGTGACAATGAGAATGCAGCATGAAAATGTCACTCTCTTCAGTTTTTTTGTCATTTCTGTGTCAGAAAAAAATCAACCAATTCAGTTTACACTCTCACTGAATCCGAGCAGCCAGAGGAAAATTCCACCACCACTCTTAGTTTGCTATGTTAAAAAATGTCATTGATTGAGGGGAGGGGGAAGTGATACTGCAGCTTCAAAGGTTACTTAAGTCCAATAAGTATTTTGTCTCTCCGTAAAACCTGTCTTGTACGCGATATATCTGTTAGCACGATCGATTGCAAGAGATTACGGGAGGTTGTCCCATTCCAAAACCAATGTTGACCAATGCAGATGAAATGATTTTCACAGTACACTGAAGTAGTTTATTGGATCAACAGGTACAAATAGATATGTGACATAATTATGCTAAGCGAAGGTTACTCAAAATCTTTTGTGCACCAGGATTGAAATGTCTTCATACTTGGTGAGAAGATTTATGGTAGCAACCAAAGTTCCTCTTGAATCAGTACCCTTTGGTTTCCTGCTCTCAGTCTGCCTTGCTTTGTCTTGCATAACAGTCTCCTGTCGTGGGATGGCTTTTGCTCCAGATTAACCAAGTAACATTATCTTTGCTGGCTCTGCTTGTAGTTTTATGAAAACAGAACAGAATAATGAAGAGTTTAGACAAGGTTACAAGTGATGGCTTTACCTGACACTCCTGTTTGCTCATTTCACTCAATCATAGTGCAGGAGATATTGGAACAAGAATACTGCAGTTATTTGGGGAAAACAACAATTGTCAAGGTGTTATTTAAATTAATTGTCCTTTTACTTCAATTAGTAATCAGGTGCAGACCACTTTTATGTTCCTCAGTAGGTCACAGCTAATTGCGGATGGCATCTTGATGCAATTTTGTAGTTTGCTTTAAAGATTTCCAAAGATACATCTCATTCATCAATGCATTCTTTTGAATATATAAGATCTATAATTCTGGTATGAGAGATCAGCAGTCTGTCACTAATTCAGAGAGTATTCAACTCTTCCCGAGTTCAGATGGCACTGCACTGGGCTACAGGATCATTGAATATACCATTGTATCTCTCGGGGTATGGGGCATATGATGGACTGAGGTGGAGGAAGTGTGCATGCTCTTTGGTATTCTCTTTTTTGAAATAGATAAACTAACTTTAAACAGAAGATGCATGGTGCAAAATAAGTGCAGAAGCAATATTGATGGTTCAGTAATGGAAATATGCTTGTTTTCCAAAACGGTAATGGGTATTAAATTTTGCAGGAGTCTTCTGCATAACTCAGCAGAACAGTTCCCTGGACCCTGTTTTAAAACAAAAGCCATCATGGTTATTTATATCTGTTTCTCTCAAAGAAATTCAGTACAGAAATATCTATAATTTCACATACTGTCTGGCTTGCTTCAAAATAAATAACAATTAAGTAAAAGGAGCCCTTTAAATACATGTTTTCAAAAAAAAATAATCGATGGTCTAAATGTGTGTCTGTGTGTGTTCAGTTCATCCAGAAGTAGAATTATGCCTTTATTGTCCAACAACTTCAAGTGAGGTGCAGAAAATCGCCTCAACTTATTTTACATTGCTTTGTTCAACTTTGCAAAAGCCATTGACTGTTTTAATCCAGATGGACTGTGCAGTTCTGTTTCCAAATTTGGTTGCCCATAGAAATGTCTTTAATCTTACATCTGATGACATGCAAGTGTGATCTTAATTATTGGGTTCACGACGGATCCAATCTCACTGAAGACTGGTGTCAAGTAAGGTGGCATGATCACCTCAATACTTTTGTCAATTGTTTCCATTGCAACGTTGCACTCGTGGAACTAATGTGTTGACCAAATGGGAAACTGCTATGCCTGTGTCACCGCAGTTTCAAAACTCCAACCTCGGTAATCAAGTGGCACAATGCTGATGATACTTGCATGCGTGCATGTTCAGGGACCAAGTTTAACTCATCATTGACTCTTTCATGGGAACATCTGAAGAAGCATCAGTGAAACAAAGGTCCTCAACCAGATCTGTTCAAAATCACAGTGTCCCCATGATGAGAGCTGCAACCGGCAGACTACTGTCCATAACATGGGAGATGCCTCTCAATTAAAGCAGACATCAACAAGGAAATGTACAATTGCATCAACTGAGGAAAACAATGCCTGAAGATTCAGAATTTGTACCAGGCACAAAAACTCATGTTTTTTCCACCAGTATTAATGCCTGTCCCAATACTCTTCTAAAAAATGGACTACCTAAGCAGGCTCTTCAAAGCACTGGAGAGGTACCACAATACTGTATCCGAAGAAACCTCCAAATCCAGTAGTGGGATAAGCAAAGCAAGTCAACATCTTGTTCCCAGTCAACATCCCCAGCATCCAGACCTTAATTACACTCAGTTAGATATGTTGTGCAGGCCAGGACATTTGCATACCTGAAGAATCTGGAGGACTATTTAGGATGGTAATGAGAATCTTGTTTCATATATTGAGAGCCCACAGATGCCACATTTGAACATATGAAGGAGCACACCCAAACAATACCCTTCTTTCGTCAGTGGGTAGTTAATCTGTGGAACTCATTGCCACAGAGGGCTGTGGAGGTCAAGTCAGTAGATATTTTTAAGGCAAAGATAGACAAGTTCTTGATTAGAATGGGTGTCATGGGTTATGGGGAGAAGGCAGGAAAATGGGATTCGGAGGCAGAGATCCGCCATGATTGCATGGCGGAGTAGAATCGATGAGCCAAATGGTCTCATTCTACTGCTATAACTTGTGAACTTGCATGTCTGCCACTCCTGTCCTACCTGTGTCAGAGTCTGAGGTTCCCATACTAGCTTCATCGGGCAGCTCAGAATTCACAGGACTGACGTGGATCTAAGTAAGCAAATTAAAGATAAAATGATGCATGTGCACGCACACCCCAAGAGTTGAGGCATGGGGCAGGAGAAGCTGGAATTTGTAGATCACAGGACCACTTAACCACAGCCAATGAAGAATGTAAAAGGAATACTTTGGTTTTGTTTGCTCCAAGTCTAGGTTCCTCATTGTGCTGTCTTCAGACTTTAGTCATTGTTCATTTTAAGATGTGTGCTATAAATGTTTCCCTGGATAGTTGCAAAAAATAGTTGTCAATGAAACAAAATTTAAGAAGAGGAGCAGAATGTGTAGCCTCTACTGTGGTTTGTGTACTGAACGGGTGTGAATTTCTAGTAATTGACATTGCTGACAGCCTCACTCGTATACGTGGACTTGGATGATGTATGTTTGATAGCATAAAGGCATTGGAGCTAACAAAATGTGATGGAAGGAACTGCAGATGCTGGTTTAAACCGAAGACACAAAATGCTGGAGTAACTCAGCGGGTCAGGCAGCATCTCTGGAGAAAAAAGATAGCTGACGTTTCGGGTTGGAACCATCCTTCAGACTCAAATTACTGCAGCATTTTGTGTCTATCTTCAGTATTGGAGCGAAGGTTTCACCTGCGCCCATACGGGCGCCCAGTCAGTCTGTCCACTGAATGGCAGCAGAACCAAGCAGAATTTGTTTTGTTTCCCCATATTTTTCTCTGCTTGCGGCAGTGCGGCCAAGACTGAATCAGCTTATTCAGCAAACATTTGCTCAAACCGTAACTTCCAAATGTATAGCTGCTATTCACAGCTTTACCTAGGGTTTACCGCACAGAAACAGGCCAATCCGCCTATGTTTATGCTCTGTGCAAGCTTTACTCAGCTGAAGTATCAAGAATCTTACAAATACATTAAATATCAAAATTAAATATTGGAACAGAAAATTCCTCCTTTCAGAGCAGTCTGTAATCCAGTGGGGATTAGAAAGAGTTTAGCCATCTTGCTATTTAGTAAATAGCAAATTAAATAGATTCATAGTAAATCCTCAAATAGACACAAAAAGCTGGAGTAACTCAACGGGACAGGCAGCATCTCTGGAGAGAAGGAATGGGTGACGTTTCGGGTCAAGACCCTTCTTCAGACTTAATTCTTCAATTAAATTCTATTCAATTTAGAGTAAGATAAATGGAATGACCAATTACGCCATGGTTATCACTAAATAAATGCATGGATTTAGAAACATAGAAAATAGGTGCAGGAGTAGGCCATTCGGCCCTTCGAGCCTGCACCGCCATTTGATATGATCATGGCTGATCATCCAACTCAGTATCCCATCCCTGCCTACTCTCTCTCTATCTCTCTATTTCTATCACTCTTATTATTGTTAATATTAGACCATCTATTCAGGACAGATCAATAGATTAAGTTCGGGGCAATGATTTATCTCTAAGATCATAATCTTTATGTATAAATTACTGACTAATGGAGAAAGCTTCAGGGAGTTTGGGATTCAAATGATATTTTTCAACTGAATTTTATCTTCTCTCATGGCTTATAATATGAGTGATGACATTCAATCACCACTCGCATCCAAAGAATGGAGCGACTGGGCTTGTATATACTAGAATTGAGAAGGATGGGAGGGGATCTTATTGAAACATATAAGATTATTAAGGGATTGGACACGCCAGAGGCAGGAAACATGTTCCCGATGTTGGGGGAGTCCAGAACCAGGTGCCACAGTTTAAGAATAAGGGGTTGGCCATTTAGAACGGAGATAGAGAGTTGTGAATCTGTGGAATTCTCAGCCTCAGAAGGCAGTAGCCAATTCTCTGGATGCTTTCAAGAGGGAGTTAGATAGAGCTCTTAAAGATAGTGGAGTCAAGGGATATGGAGAGAAGGCAGGATCGGGGTACTGATTGTGGCTGGCTCGAAGGGCTAAATGGCCCTCTCCTGCACCTATTGTCTATTGTCTTTTGTCTACTTTCCAAAATAACCATTTAGTTCTATTCATGCAAAACTCCTTATCATTTTCATGCTTAGCTAAATGAATAATGAAATAAAAACAGACAAAAACAAGTAAACCACTTATTCAGCTGTTCAGTTTCAAAAATATTCCAGGGATAACTGAAAGTTTGCCATTATTGTTTTAAATTTCCTGATGGGAAAATACACTTGCCAAAATTAAAATATACTACAGTCATGCAGCAATCAGCAGATGGTACTGCAACATAGCCGAATTTCTATATTGACACTGTTTTATTTCAAATGCTTTCGGCAGTCATACAGCAGAATTGGTATACAATGAATTAGCTTATGTACTTTATTTTGCATCAAAATCAATTAGATTTGAGATAAAGATTTGCAGGAGCAATACTTAAATGAAATATCTATGCTTTTACATAAGTTAATATCAATGTTTTACTATTGAGTGAAATGCACAATAGGATTATGCAAACAATATTCACATCTTAAAAGTCTAACTTTAAGAATAAACTTTAAGTTGTAGCTTGCTGCTTAGACTTTTATTACTTTTGAGTTTGATCGATGTCACCAAAATCACAACTGTTTGATTTAACACCCTTTGTCCTTATCACCTTGTCAGTGTCTAGTCTCCTCTCTTGTACTAGTCCATTGTCTTAGATTTATTAATATCAAAAATGATTGACTTTATTAATTATAGATTATTATTAATTAAATGGACAGTGTTTTTATCCCCCCCCACCCCCCCCCCCCTCACTGAGTGTGAATGGGAGAAGAACATTTCTACCAGGCACCTTGCAACTCTAACGTGAGCTTCAGTTGCACAGCTTTGTTTAACACAAGACATTAATACAACACAAAAATATTCGCTGAATGCATTGCAGACTGTTGTGTGGTCTGGGAACTGAGGCTGTAAATTTGTCCAGATAACCTTTCAAAACATATTCCTTGTTTTTAATTGTTGTACTCAAAAAGCAAAAAGAAAACAGTACATGCTGGAAATTTGAAATATATTCAGAAAAGGCTATAAATATACTCAGTAAGTCAGACGGCATTTGTGGAGAGAGAAACAGAATTACCATTTCAGGTCAATGACTTTTCATTGGCTCATCTGAACCAGGTCATTGACCCTAAATATTGGTTTCCCTCCCTATAGATATTGCCTGACTGGATGAGTATTTCCAGCATTTTCCGATATTATGTTTTGGCTACAAGAGCTTGATTTGGTCCTCCATACACATGCAATCACACTGTTCAATTATCTCTTCTGTACCCGCTTATGATTTTGTTATTCATCCTGCTTTGTTATTGTGTTTTTATTTTGGTATTTTTCTCAATTGCTTTATCTTCCTTGCATTCTGATATGTGTACTTGCAATCCAGCCACAATGTTTTTCTGAAATGATTTTCCTATTCTTTCCTTTCCTCCCAAGATTTTAAATAAAAGTCTTGTTTCATGACCTATTTTCATTGAAAATGTGTTTATGTTGCTTGCCTTTTTATTTTCATCTGTTTTTGTGCTGTTGAAACATAATTTTGTCACCTGCATATTCCCTTCAATTTACGTTGGTATAGTTCATTTCATTGACATTTGTAAAGGTTATAGATGTGCATAATAATTCAAAAATCAAAAGAAAATAACAGACAATCAATTATTATAAACTGCCACTAGTGTAGGGGTGATCACTGGTCGGCGAGGGCTCGGTGTGCCGAAGGGCCTGTTTCTATGTTTTATCTCTTAAACCCCCCCCAATCAATAATTTAACAATTGTCTGTGACTGAAGACCTACCCATATGGTTGATATTCAAAGTCTTCTTACCTGGTCTGGCAAGCTGCTCAATTCAAGGCAATGAGGATTCACAGTAAACTGGCACAACCAACTGCATTCATACCCTCTGAATATATTTTAAAGATCAGTCATGTTCAAGGACAAAAATCTTTGAAAAACATTGTGCTGAGAAATTTAATCCTGTTGCTTTGTTCTTTCATGCTTTTTGATTGAAAATGGCTTGGAACACAGGATGCCCATCAGATTGTTTTGCCTCTCTACATAAATTTGACCAACTACATCCCAGCATTAATAGAACTTGCACACCTGATAAGTCTGCCGTGTATCAAATGGCGCTGTTCATCATGGAATGCTCTTTTAAGAATATCACTGGGAAAATTAGTTCTTATCATCACTATCACTTTGATGGAATTATCCTTTTAGGCCTCCAAGTAGTCAGTGGATTTGGAAGAACAAATCTGTAGACAAGTTGCAATGGGCTGATCTATTGTAAATTCTGCCCATGTGTGTTTGTGAGGGATTCATATTTGCATCTTCTTGTCTTTTCTTTTTCACATCCCTACAAAAGCTCTCGTAGTCTATTGTTTATGTTACTCAATTGTTTACTCATATACTATTTGCCTTTATCAATTCCTTGAACCTCCTTCACTGAATTTAGAATGCTCCCAATCCTCAGGTCTACACTACTTCAGGCATCTTTAGAGCCTTCTTTGTTTGATTTCACACTGTCTTTGAAGACATCGAGTTACTCCCAGAATTAGGCAGGATAAAATATTATTGGTGCAAGTCAACTATGGACAAAACGGATTTTCATATCCTTGCATGATTGTAGTCAGATCCTGTGCATGCAACAGGGTTTTTTCAAAGTAATTAACAAGTTTGGGTAGGTAAAGAGGAAGAGTGAGATGACAGGAATCATCTGCGGTTCATAAAATCAACCTCTAAGGTAGTCCAGCCACACTTAAAGATAATGTTACTGCAAACAGATACAGACCCAGGTTCGATCCTGACTACGGGTGCTGTCTGTATGGAGTTTGTACGTTCTCCCTGTGACCGCATAGGTTTTCTCCGATATCTTTGGTTTCCTCCCACACTCCAAAGACGTACAGGTTTGTAGGTTAATTGGCTTGGTTAATGTGTAAATTGTCCGTCGTGTGTGTAGGATAGTGTTACTAATAATAATAATAATAATAAATTTTATTTATGGGCGCCTTTCAAAAGTCTCAAGGACACCTTACAAAGTTTAACAAAGTGTAGAAACATGTAAGCGGAATGAAATAAATAGTAAAGACATCACGAGTACACAAATTAAAGCCAGAATTCAATCCAAAAACAAAAATCAAAACACACAATATGGAAGAGAGAGCAGCGGCTGCTAAAGCGCGCCAGCGTCCACGCTCCCCTCCGGCAGCTATCTTGGACACAAAATAAAATATAATTTACAGACAAAAATCACCCCCCCACAATGATTACCACTGTGGGGGAAGGCACAATGTCCAGCCCCAGTTCACCCAAAGTCAGGCCTATTGAGGCCTCCACAGTTGCCTCTACGGAGGCCCGATGTTCCTGGCCGTTCTCACCGGGTGTTGTTGCCCCGGCGTCGGGAGAGTCCTCGCAGTGGCTGGGCCACCTGGAACGGCCGATTTCCTACCGGAGTCCGTGGCACCTGAAGCCAACAAGGCCGCGCCGATTTGGAGCTCCGAGGCTCCCGATGTTAGGGTCGGCACCGCGGGGATCGCTGGTCGGTGCGGACTTGATGGGCCAAAGGGCCTGTTTCCATGCTGTATCTCAAAACTAAACTTAACTAAACTAAAAAAGAAAATAGAAATTCCCATTCATTGGATGTTACAAGGAAAATATATTTCACTGGCATTGTCATAGATAGTCTCAACCTTTGAACAGTCTGCCTCATTCTTGGATTCCTTATCCATTAACACAAATTTCAGATGTAATGCATTAAAAAATGTGTACTCAGAAATGTTTGTGTGGAATAAACAGTTGGTGAATAGATTATGATTGCCAGAGAAACAATCAGTTCCCTTTGAACTGTGATAGTTTATGAAATTAGGCCACGCAGTTAGGAACATAGAAACAGGAGAGGACCAATCTGCTCCTTGACCTTGTTTGCCACAATTCAGTAAATAATAGCTGATAATAGCTCAACACCATTCATCTGCTTCATTCTTCCTGATGTCCCTTATCTACAAAAAGAAATTAACTTTGGTTTTGAAAAATTAATTGATACTGAAATTGTATTGTAATAAGTGGCAATGGTTAGGTATAGGCAGCTTTTAGAAACGTCAATATTTTCAGCTCCTCTCATGAGATGATGTTTATAGATTTTGCTGCTGAATAGTCTGTTCCAATTTTAATCTCTGGTATTGCAAACTTAATAGGTTTGGACTTCTTGAATACTAAAAGAAAGGTTGTTCTTCTGGACTTCTTGAATACTAAAAGAAAGAAATCCAGGTGCCCCGATCTAAAATTCCAATCCATGGTTCAAAAATGGTCATGAAACATCTTTCCTTTGCACCATCTCAGTGGTGTTAATTTTGGTGTTGGCCAGTAAGGTTCAACATTCAGCACAGCCCTCAACCTACTCTAATCCACAGATCAATAGGACAATAAACTGCAGCAGCAACCCTAATGACCACTGGTCTTCAGCACTCAGCAAAGAAGACTACAAATCTATGTTAAGCCCTATGCTGTTTAAAACTGTCACATACCCAGGTGAAGACATGTTGAAGCACCTTGCCTTTGAGTTAGAAGAGGTGACTGAAGTTGAAAGAAGTACATCTCTGCAGCAACTCTGGTAAGTATTCAATATGAGTGGTCAACTAAAGTTTAACTAACATGAAATGTAGCCTATGAAGTGAGTTGAGATAAGGCACTGTTGCCATGTAGCTACCTAAGGCACCGGAATAATAGTTTTGACTGACATATCTCATCTACGGGATCAGGCAAATAACTAGATCCTTATTTCTCCACAGAAAAACATGAGGTATCTTGAATTCGGAGCCTATTGACGCCTTTCAATAATCTGAAGCTGTACACACACTCACAGCTGCGGTGTTGATACAAAGATGCTTCAATAGCCACATCACATTAAATCACTGCCACTTAAGCACTCATTCCATAAGGGTAGCACCTCTGCATGTGACAGATACAAATTTTACATTGCATTAGACTGACATAAAATGCTGCAGTAACTCAGTGGAACAGGCAGCATCTCTGGATAGAAGGAATGAGTGGCGTTTCGGGATGGATCTTGACCAGAAATGTCACTCATTCCTTCTATCCAGAGATGCTGCCTATTCCGCTGAGTTACTCCAGCATTTTGTGTCTACGGTGTAAACCGGCATCTGCAGTTCTTTCCTATGCAGTGTATTAGACTGATTTATGGCATTGGTCATTTCAGAAGTAAGATTGACTGCACCGCCAGTCATTAGGGAAAGAATATTATCTTGTGTTGATTGCAATGTAAGCCGCCTTGACTAATAAATAATGCAGGGTACAACTTTAAAAATACGATTACTGTTGTGTCTGAATAGGGATCCACTATTTGCAGAGTTGAGTGATCAACTATTTGGAGATCTAACGAGAAATGGTTTAATTTGCTTGTTAGGGAAGTATTTGTGGAGGGGATGTTTTGGGTAAACACTTGGTAAAGATCAAGTGTTCACTTAGAGGTTATCTGAGCAGATAAGCAGATGGTAACAGGTTTAAAAACAAATCTTCTCCAGTTAAAATTGAAATAAAATTAAACGTGCTGCTGGCATGCAATACACAATTTTCAAAAATGCAATGAGCTGCAAGTTTCAATGTTTAAAAGAGAATGAACAACAAGTGATGTAATGCAACTATGTTCTAAGTAAAAGAAAAAATTGTGATTCTTGATACATCTTTGTAAATTATAATATACAGATGTTAATGCAAGATAAAAGACAGTTTATGTGTTCCTTGTACTGCGTATAACATCGGAGTACATTTCTTCACAGTAATGGGGAAAAGTAAGTTATCTTGTCTTCAGGAGAAATTAGCCGATTTTTTTCCTCAGTTAAGAAATGCTAATTACATGCAATTTGCATCTCCAGATGGAAGAGAGTGAAATTGGTTTTGGCATAAACACATTGAATATTGATGAAAACAATTTTATTTTTAATGTTCCCTGTGTGATAAAGTACCCTTCAAAATTATATTCCATCCACAATAGTATCCTCTGTTGAAGCAGCCACCTGATTAAAGTTTGTACTTTGCCATCTTATCCTTGGTGAATTAATTCTCTCATAAAAGTGGATGTACCGCTCTTTTTGAATTATACGGTAGGTGCATGAGTATGCCATTAGTTAGACTTAATATACAGGGAAAATATTTCAGAATGAATGTGAATTTTTATCTTTTTAAAATTTATTTTGTCCCTGCAAGGAATTTGGAATTGATTTTGGGAAGGAAGGGACAGAGAAACAGCAGTAAGACAAGTTAAGGGGAAGCTCAAGAATGTAATGTATTTATCTACTGAGGATGAAAGGTTTTATTTCTGTTGCCAGTTTATACTGAAATTGTAATTCAATGTGCGGCAATGGTCTGATATTGGTTGCTGCTAATTTTGGTTCCAGAGTTCATCGAGTTTACTGTATTCTATGATAAATTCCATATTTCATGACTTTGAAATGAATTTGGGTGGGAAGAAACAAACCTCTGGAATTTACTTGGGCAAAGTATTCAAGTTAATATCCTCTTACGCTGCCAAGCTTCCTTCCAGGGGGATCTAAGTCCAAAGCATAAAAATAAAGGGAAAATGTTGATGATAAGAAAATAACATTAATACAAATATGTTCTACCAAAAGGGCACCAAGTGAAAACTGAAGATAAATCATTTTCAAAGATGTAAATTCTTTATTGATCCCCTATATCTTGATTTGATGTTTTTTGATATTGCCTATTTCGATATTCGAGAAAACTGCAGGAACAGTTATCTGTCCTTTCTCCCACCCTTGTTTTGGAGCAGTGGCAACATTTGTTCATGATCTGGAAACACTGATTCAAGTAGCTTACAAAGTCTTTATCTGAACACTTCCTGCTTGTTCATTCAATTCGTCACTTGATCAAGCACAGAGCACATGATGTTTCCACTCGTGGTAGAGTCTAGGACTGGAAGTCATAGCCTCAGAATTAAAGGACATTCTTTTAGGAAGGAGATGAGGAGGAATTTTTTTAGTCAGAGGGTGGTGAATCTGTGTAATTCTTTGCCACAAAAAGCTGTAGTGGCAAAGTCAGTGGATATATTTAAGACAGAAGAGATTCTTGATTAGTACAGGTGTCAGAGGTAATGGAGAGAAGGCAGGAGAATGGGGTTAGGAGGGAGAGATAGATCAGTCATGATTGAATGGTGGAGTAGCCTTGATGGGCTAAATGGACTGATTCTACTCCTATCACTTATGATCTTATGATTCTAACATACACAACGTTTATGGCTGGTGCGGATTGTTCTCCCACGTTGTATTGAGTGCTGAAGAAGCCCTGTCCAAACGCTCAATTCTCTCTGCATGGTAGGACCACCAATGAAAATAGTGGCTCATTATTTATGGAGAGGCCAAGACGGTTGGAAATCTGCCTTTAAGGAAAGAGAATGCAGACCAGGGAAATGGGGGTGGAGACCAGACTTGGATGAGAAGGGCTAGAATTCAGCTTTGGGGCAATTTGGAGGGAGAGGATTTGGAGAGTCAAACGGCATGAAAACAAACCATTCGGCCCACAGTGTTCTTGCCAGTCATCACGTATCTATCTATACTAATCACATTTTCCAGTAAACAACTCAAGAGTCTTGCATGCCCTACTCATCAAAATACTTCTCATGTATTGTTAGAGTACCTGCTCTCACCACTGGTGTATTCCAGATTTCAACCATCCTCTGTGGGAAAAGGTTCTTCCTCAGATCTCCTTTAAATGTTCTACCCATTTCCTTAAATCGGTGCCATCATACACAGATACCTCTGAGAAGAGGAAAGTTTCTGATTATCTACATCCCTCATTTTGTATACAATCAGCTTTCTCAGGAAATGATGCCACAGACCTCTAGTCCAGTAAATAACCTTCCACTATCATCCAATGCTTCCTTCCATGAAGCCAAATCTCTGTCCAGTCAGTCATCTCTCTCTGGGTCCCACGCAATCTAACCTTCCATAGCAACCTACCATGCACAATCTTATCAAAGGCCTTGCTGACGTTGAAAATATTAAAGTTTGTAGAAAGAGTAGATTAAAAACATTATTCCCATTGATTGAGGGATCATGAAATAGAATGGAGGTGATTGTTAAAGGAAAGCAAAAGTGACATGAGAAAAATACTCTGCTGGTGGTTTACTCCTATAATGTACTTCCATTCCTATTGGTGGATACAGATTCAATTGCAGCTTTCAAAGGGGAACTGTTTAACAGAAGGCAGCAGAGTTGCTTCTTACAGTGCCAGACACCCGGGTTTGATCTGACTGCGGGTGCAGTCTGTATGGAGTTTGTACATTCTCCCTATGACTGCTTGGGTTTCACGCTCCAAAGACATACAGGTTTGTAGGTTAATTGGCTTTGGTGAAATTATAAATTTTCCCCAGTGTGAAGGATTATGCTGGTGTTAGGGATGATCGCTAGTTGGCGCAAACTCAGTGGGCCGAAGGACTTGTTTCTGAGCTGTATTTCTAACGTCTCAAGTCTAAAGACTTAAGAGAAAGAATTTGCAGGGCAAAGAGGAGAGGGTGAGAGAGCGTGGCTTGCTGATGTGTTGGTATGGACATGATAGGATGAATGGCTGACTTCCAAACTGATTTGGTGTCCCTGCATTTAATCTTTTACGTTATTCTCTCCCTTGTCTGCCTCTGTTATTTCTTTCTCTTGGTAAATCCTGTTACAGGTTTTAAGTTGTTTGCTCAGAAAGACATGGGTATATGGAGCTTTCAGGGAACAGCGGAAAGTCCCGGTCAAGACTGGAGAAAATTGCTGGGCTTCGTGGTAGTGCACCTTTGGTGCTCAGAAAGGAGAGGAATAAGTCACAAAGTTTCTGCTGGAGAGAAAACATGTTGTTGATGTAAAGGCATCGAAGAACTACAAAACTGCACCATTATCAGCACAAGGAAAGAAACAGATGTTTTATTGAGATAATTGCAGGATTTGTTGTACGAGGCAACCTGAAGTAAATGTTGCAGTGCAGTATAAATCTTCCCTCAAACATTAAAAACAGGAGTGAAAATGTGGCATACATAATGGATTTTATGTTTCTGTCTAATGTTTGGCATGTATACTCTACACTAATAATTTTGTACTGGATTGTGTTCTGTCCTCCATTTGTTTGTTTATTTGGGATGGGAGCCATTTGGCTAAACGTATCCCCTCATTTTTTATGCTTCCTGTTTTCAGCAGATGCTTTCCATTAAAACCTTGGTCAAGCCTTCTAATGTCCTGCCATTCTCAGACTTTGTTTGTGGAAATTTGTTCTCATAATTGAAAGCTATTTACATTTATGTTCTTTGCAGGATGTAAAGTTTGCGAGATTCCAAGTTCTCATCAAAGTCATAGAAATCCAGTTAGGATATTTGTCATTTAACTCACTTTGCAACAGTGTACTGTGTTTGGCTGTAAATTATCAGACTGGATATGTACGTGGAAAGTAGACAATGGCTTGTTGATTATGACTGCCTTCATTTCTCCATTATAATTTTGTATTACCTTTAATTTAGACTATTGAACAGAGACAGACTTAAAAATAGTAAATCAAATGTGTGAAAACTTAGAAAAACTAGATAAAAGAATCACAGAAAAAAGGAAATAGAACTTAGAACAGTACAGGGCCTGTCTCACTAGGGCGTCATTTACGCGACAGGCACTAGTGACTGACGCGCGACAGTCGCGCGAAAATCGTCTAGCAGTACGACAGTCGCGCGCCAAGTGCTATTGAGGGCCCTGCTTCTTTTGGGAGACATTTGCGGTGTCGTTCGTAATTAGTCTGATCTCCGTGGCAAAGATTTTCCCAGAGAAAATTTTTCAAAACTACGCGCGCTTTATACCCAGGTGGTCACGTGGTGCGGCGCTCAAATGGCGCACCAACAGCATACGGGCGGCGCATGGTTTACGGACGTTGATGCACGGTGACGCATAATAAATTAGCATAGGCAATGTTCGTGCTTAACCATGCGTCACCACACGCAACATGTATGCCGTCAGCATACGCCATCAATACGTCAGTGTGCGAGGATTTTGAGCATTCCAAAATCCTGGGGCACTGTGCGTTACCGCGCGTTACTGCATACGCCACCACGCGCCAACCAATTTTTAGGATGTCGCGCAAATGACGCCCAAGTGGGACAGGCCCTTACAGTACAATAATGGGACCTTTGGCCCACAATATGCCAAACATGATGTCAAGACCATCTCTTGACATCATGATGTCAAGACCCATATTGTGGGCCAAAGGTCCCATTATTGCACTGTAAGGGCCTGTCCCACTTGGGCGTCATTTGCGCGACATCCTAAAAATTGGTTGGCGCGTCGTGGCGTGCTGCCTTCCCCCACAGTGGGTACCATTGTGGGGGGATGTTTTTACTTTGTTAAATTCTTTGATGTTATCTTTATTTGTGTGCTGCATGGCAAGTCAAATTTCACTACACCAATTGGTGTATGTGACAATAAATGTCTATCTATCTATCTATCTATCTATCTATCTATCTATCTATCTATCTATCTATCTATCTATCTATCTATCTATCTATCTATCTATCTTGTCTACCTGCGCATAATCCATATCCTTCCATTCCTGCGTATCCATATGCCGATCCAAAAGCCTTTTAAATGTCACTATCACATCTGCCTCATTCACCAATCCTAGCAACGTGTTCCAGGCACTCACTGCCTTCCGTGCAAAAATAAAAATTGCCATGCACATCTCCTTTAAACTTTGCCCTTCTCACCTTAAAGCTATGCCCTCTAGTATTTAATTTTTCCATTCTAGGAAAAGGGTTCTGAGTGTCTACTCTATCTATGCCTCTTATAAATTTATATACTTCTGTCAGGTCTCCCCACAACCTCCAACGTTTCAGAGAAAAGGAGGTGGGGCATGGTAAAAAGGCAGAGAAGAAGGAATCTTGAAATGAAGACATCACAGTACAACAATTGTTTTGCTTATATATCTGTGAATCATCTGTGAATAGGCTTTATTGCTTGTATTAATGATTGGATGTTTGTAATTATTCTTTGACCATTTCTATCCGTGAAAAAATAGGACATTGGAACTGATAAGTGAAATTGAAAAAAACCACTATAGATATGGTAAATCTGAAATAGACAATAGGTGCAGGAGTAGGCCATTCAGCCCGAGCCAGCACCGCCATTCACTGTGATCATGGCTGATCATCCACAATCAGTACCCCGTTCCTGCCTTCACCCCATATCCCTTGACTCCGCTATCTTTAAGAGCTCTATCTAACTCAGCGAATGCTGGAAATACTCACCAGCAGCATCACTGGAAGGAGAAGCAGAGCTGCATTTCAGCTAAATAATCTGTCATCAGAAATTCTCTGCATCTATTTTCTTAGTTTAGTTTATTGTCATTGTCACGTGTGAGGTACAGTGAAAAGCCTTTTTTATTGCATACTATCCTGTCAGGGAAAAGAACATACATAATTACAACCAAGCTGTCCACAGTGTACAGATAAAGGGAATAACGTATAGTGCGAGAAAGTCCAGTCGAGTCAGATTATAGATAGTTCGAAGGTCTCCAATGAAGTAGATGGGAGGTCACGACTGGTCTCTCGTTGGTGAGAGGACAGAAACTATCCCTGAATCTGGATGTATGTGTTTTCAAACTTATGTACCTCTTGCCTGATGGGAGAGAGGAGAAGAGGGAGTGAGACTGGTCCTTGATTATGCTGGTGACCTTGCCAAGGCAGTGTGGAGTCAATGGAAGGGAGATTGGTTTGCGTGATGGTCTGGGCTTAGTACACAACTCTCTACAATTTCTTGCAGTCTTGGATGGAGCTGTTCTGAAACCATGCTGTGATGCATTCCCATAAAATGCTTTCTATGGGGCATCCGTAGATGTTGGTCAGGGTTGTTGGGGACATGCCAAACCTCTAAGCCTTCTCCAAAAGTAGAGGTGTGTGTGTGCTTTCTCTTCCATTGCTTCGATGTAGCATTTTTATAGGAAAATTGAGAATGCTTGTAGGTTAAGAATATTAGATTTTGTGGAGGATGGTCTTACCTGTTCAATAAAAAGTCCCACATGATTTATGCTAAATAATGTGCAATATACTAGTGTGAAAATGATGATCAGGATAATGGCACTCGTTTTCTTGCAAATCAGATTACATGGATTTTTTTTCTTGTGTTGTACAATCCAAAATCAATGTAATCTGGAGTAAATCCAAGCAGGATAACTTCCATATGGATAACTATGGTCGGTGGGGGCGCTGCAAGCCGGCGCCCTGTCAGCAGCGTGTCCGTTTTTTCTGCTTTTTTTTAGTATGTTTTAAAGTCTGTTTTTATTGTTTCTATGTCTTGTGTGGGGGGTGGTGTTGGGGGGTAAGGGGGAAACCGCTTCGGTCGCCTCCTCCATGGAGAGGCGACTTTTACCAGGTCGCCTCCCCCGTGGCCTAACATCGAGGATCGGGCGGCCTTTCCCGGAGACGCACCCGGGGCTTCAGCGGCGGGTGCAGCGTGGACTCTCGGCGTGGAGCGGGCGAGCCCTCGCTGGGGCTCGCCGGAGGGGAGCGCTCCGTTTCGCTGGCCCGCGGCAGCCTGAAGTCACGGTCTGCGGAGCTCCAGCTGGCGCGGCGTCCGCAGCCCGGGATCCCTCGTGGGGGACCCGGGAGAAGAAGAAGAAGATACCATTGCCGGCCCGCGGCCCACTTCTACCGCGGGCCCGGCGTGGACTTACCATCACCCCTGGAGGGGAGCTTCGACCGCCGGCCCTGCGGTCTGTGGTGCTTCTGGCTGCGGCGCGGCGGGGACTTTAAATCTTCAACCTGCGGCCTACACCAACCTGAAGCCGCGGTCTCCGGTGGGGGAGGCACCGTTTTTCAGGACTTACCTGGACTTTCACTCATCTGGATGCCCGCAGCGACGGCTGCGGAGGGTTGAGGTCCCGACCACGGGGGAAAATGGAGGAGGACTGGCCAAATTTTGTGCCTTCCACCACAATGATGAATGCTGTGGTGGATGTTTGTGTTAAATTTTTATTGTGTATTGTGTGTTCTTTATCATTGTACCCCTGCTGGCAAATTCATTTCACTTGCACTTTATGTGCAATGTGACGAATAAAACCGTATCGTATCGTTCCAGGTGAAATTGAGGGGCATATCTGTTCTAGATCTGTAATGAACATTCAGTGATTTTGCCAGCATGAGATGATATCTGTTGGAGAAACAAGAGACTCCAAATACTGGAATCTGGAGCAGCAGGCAATATACTGGAAGAACTCAACGGGTCAAGTGGCTTGTGTGAGGGGGAAAGGAACTGAGAATGGTTAAGGTCGGGACCCTGCTTCAGAACATCAGTGATGTCTAGTATTATATGGTGCAACAAACATTTGAAGCATCCCTGACGTAAACTGAGCATCCCGGGTCTATAAAATGACTGCCTTTGGCAACACAAAAGACAAGAAGCTCATCCTGTTGAGTTTTACATTTGGATGACACTTGGCTTACTCCGCAAACACATCACAAGGCAGCTTCAGACTTCACTCCGCAAACACATCACAAGGCAGCTTCAGACTTCACTACAGATTGCAACAAACCATCCATAGTATTCACTGTTAGTTCTAGCTAGCAGTGTTTTAAGAGAACTTAATTACAAAGAATTCATTTAATGAGTGTCCATGAGCGTGATGAGGTGCCGCATCTTAGAAAGCAACCCATCCCCACCCAGTAATCTCCTTCTTAAAACTGACAGTGTCTGAATCAATGGACAAGAATGTAAAGCTTATTTACTTGATCATTGCTGGGGGGTTTGAGATCAGATATCTATCGCAATGAAGTAGAGATGGAGGCCATCTGAAAGGTGCATGCCTCTCTACTCTGCATGTAACTGACAGCATTAAATATTTATCACTATTTAATGCATTAAATAACAAGTGCTGCAAAGGTCACCTTGACATATCTAGTGATGTCATGATGTTTCTTATGGCACCACTTCATCTTTTTCCCTTCTGGAATCTATCATATTCAGTGTCTTTCTCAGAAAACATTGGTGCTCTCCAGTTTTTCTCTTCTCCCTGTGTGTTGCTGCCGTCTGGCTGTCATGAGGAGTGTCGCTTTAAGAACTGCCACCCTTCTGCCAACGTGGTGCCAGGAGATGCAATAAATTCAGTGTTCCCATTGGGACCTGCGCATTTTGTGACTTAAACTGTCTTTTTGGATGGACACCATGCTTGTGATGATGTGCACAAGTTTACGGTTATTTTCATAATCTTTTTCGGGGATCATAAGTTCATAAGTTACAGAAGCAGACTTTGGCCATTCGGCCTATTAAGTCTACTCCATCATTAAGTCATGGCTGATCTATCTTTCCCTCTCAATCCCAATCTCCTGCCTTCTCCCCATCTGACACCTGGATCAGTTTGGCCATGATTTCATGTAGTAAAAAACAATTATGTCCAATATCTAATAAGTCCTGTTGACATACAAATCAGGCAGCAACCTCTGAGTGCAGAAGCATAGGGCATTGTGCTAACATTGACTATGATATCCTACTGCACTCCATTTGTTGCACAAATATTGCAAACAATTGTATGGTGTGGTTCTAGATGCACTGGTTGTCGACTAAACTATGATAATAGAGATCCTCTATTTCTTCTTCCAACGATCAGTTAATAAATGCCAACCAGTCACTCTGGGACTGAAAATTATCTTTCAAAACTAATGAATCGCATTCCTTCAGTTTTTACTTGTTGTGGATTTTGTTTTAAAACATAAATAGTCCTCCTTTCTCCTGCCTCTCTGATTTTAAAAAATGCCCTTCCCTAGTGTAAAAGCAAAACAGTAGCTGTTGGAAATTTGAAATAAGACAGAAAATGCTGGAAATAGTAGATTTGCTGCCTGACATAAATATTTTCAACATTTCCTATGTACAGCACTCCCCTAGGATAGCCCCACTGACATGCCCGACACCCTCTCATTTCTCCTCCTTAAATAATGAGACATTCTCTCAAAATACTGCCAATGCTGCCCTCCCTCTGTACTGCCCATCTGACTGCAGCATTCTTCCATTCCATATACAATTCCCTTAATACTACTCTTCTAATATAGCATGATTCTCTGTCAAAAGCAGCACACACCCTCAGTGTTGCCTCTCCAGCAATGTAGAACTTGCTAACCACAGCACTCAAATAACCACAAAGAGCCTGCAATCAAGTCCCAAACTAGTGGCCTCGTGGCAAGTGGGTTACCAACTGAATTAAACTGGAAGTAATAACATATTAGTGAAGACACTGAAGATCCTCATTTACCAAAAAATAGCAAAGCGCTGGAGTAACCCAGCAGGTCAGGCAGCATCTCTGGATGACATGTATGGGTGACATTTTGGGTTGGGACCCTTCTTTGGACTTATTAGCATTCCTTTTTATGTTTAACATGATCTTTTCGATTTCTTGCTTGGCCATTGATTAACACATCTCTAGTAAACAAGTCAGTTTTAGACATTCTCTTGAACATTCAATTCTAAGATCACAGATGTCCAAAGCAAATGTCTATGACACCTCAGTGTCATCAATCTAGTCAAAAGTAATCTTCCAATTTCCATCCTTTACACTGTTAAACCTATCTGCAACAATAATGTACTGAACCTTCTAGATCCTATGCCTGGCAATGAATTCTTCTTCTTATTTTTTTTTTTAAAGCAAACTTGTTATTGCCAAAATATAGAAAATGCAGCCAAGTTTCATGAATGAAGCATCCAGGAAAACAGAAGTTTAATATTCTCGTCTTGTACACAAATATTCTACTATCTTCTCAAGAGAATTTTCAAAAGAAATGGAAACGTACTTGCTCAACTCAGTCCTTGAAACAAAAATAAAACATGTTAAAAATGCTCAGTAGGTCAGGCAGCATCTGTTGAAAGAAACAAAGGTCTTTGACATGAAATATGTTTCTCATTCCACAGAAGCTGCCTGATCTGCCGAATGTTTGCAGCATTTTCTGTTTTTACTTCAGATTTCATGCTCCTGCTGGCTTTTTTTGATTTGTCACAGATCTTGGAAGGTTACTGGTTATCTCTCTGAAGCAATAGAGAGCACAGGGATACATTTTAGGGCCAGTCCCACTTGGCAATTTTTTTCGACGACTGCCGGCGTCATATAAGGGTCACCAAAAGATTTTGAACATTTCAAAATCCAGCTGCGACAAAAAAAAGTTGCGACACTTGAAAAAACACCGCGCGCCAATACGTCCTCACGCCGCAAATTTTTGGGTGACCTGATACGTCAGTCAATTATGCCGGCAGTCTCTGAAAAAATCGCAACTGGGATAGGCCCTTAAATATTCTACATGGGGGACCTCATTGAAACTTACCGAATAGTGAAAGGACTGGATTAAGCAGATGTGGAGAGGATGTTTCCACCAGTGGGAGAGTCTAGGATCAGAAGCCAGAGCCCCAGAATAAAATGAGATGAGGAGGAATTTCTTTAGTTAGAGGGTGGTGAATCTGTGGAATTCATTGCCACAGTTGGCTGTGGAGGCCATGTCAATGGATATTTTTAAGGCAGAGATTGATGGATTCTTGATTAATAATAGTGTCAGGGGTTATTGGGAGAAGGGAGGAGAATGGGGTTGAGAGGGAAAGTTAGTACAGCCATGATTGAATGGTGGAGTAGATCTGATAGGCTGAATAGCCTAATTCTGCTCCTAAAAATGAATTGCCTTTTCTGCTGGTGATTTTGTTATTAAGTACTTAAGCAGTTAAATATTCTGTGAATGAATAGTCTCATAAAATCATGAACAACAGCATATGCATTGTGCATGTGCCATCTCTTTGAAAGGTCTTTCCAATATTGTTCTGTGTTCTAGTGCTTTCCCCCCTCCCGAATGCTGCTGATTAGTCCTCTTCGAGAACCTATCCAATTGCCTTTAAAATGTCTCCATGGGATCATATTGTAGCATTTGTTTTTTCATATCACATCTTACCACATACCACAGAAGGCTGAGGCCAAGTTTACGGATATTTTTAAGGCAAAGATTGACAGATTCTTGATTAGTAAGGGTGTCAGGGGTTTTGGGGAGAAGGCAGGAGAATGGGGATGAGAGGGAAAGATAGACCATCTGTGATTGAATGGCGGAATAGACTTGATGGGCTGAATGGCCTAATTCTGCTTCTCTAACATATGAAAATCCATACTGTCCCTTCTTAATCAATGCTTCTCCCCAGTGTTAATTAATTTGGTCCTCAATATGAGTGTCCAGGAGTTTTTCCACCACTGACATTGATTTGATTGGCCTACTGTTGCAGCCCTGTTCTTCTCTGTCAGATTCATGAGGGTTGAAAGGTTTCTGTCATAGGCCTTTGCAGCTCAAGTTGAGCTTTCTTCAGTGGCCTGGATGTATCCAATCTGGTCAGGGTCATGTTAACTTTGAGTGAAACCAACCAATTTACAATGCCTTCCATAATGTTTCGGACATAGTGCCATCATTAATTTATTTACCACTGTACTCCACAATTTGAGATTTGTAATAGAAAAAATTCACATGTGGTTAAACTGCACATTGTCAGATTTTATTAAAAGCCATTTTTATACATTTTGGTTTCACCATGTAGAAATTACAACTGTGTTTATTCATAGTCCCCCCGTTTCAGGGCACCATAATGTTTGGGACAAATGGCTTCACAGGTGTTTGTAATTTCTCATGTGTGTTTAATTGCCTCCTTAATGCAGGTAAGAGAGATCTCAGCACCTAGTCTTTCCTCCTGTCTTTCCATCACCTTTGGAAACTTTTATTGCTTTTTATCAACATGAGGACCAAAGTTGTGCCAATGAAAGTCAAAGAAGCCATTATAAGACTGAGAAACAATAATAAAACTGTTAGGGACATCACCCATACCTTAGGCTTACCAAAATCAACTGTTTGGATCATCATTAAGAAGAAAGAGAGCACTGGTGAGCTTACTAATCGTAAAGGGACTGGCAGGCCAAGGAAGACCTCCACAGCTGATGACAGAAGAATTATTTCTATAATAGAGAAAAATCCCCAAACACCTGTCCGACAGATCAGTTACACTCTTCAGGAGTCAGGTGTGGATTTGTCAATGACCACTGTCTGTGGAAGACTTCATGAACAGAAATACAGAGGCTACACTGCAAGATGCAAACCACTGGTTAGCTGCAAAAATAGGATGGCCAGGTTACAGTTTGCCAAGAAGTACTTAAAAGAGCAACCACAGTTCTGGAAAAAGGTCTTGTGAACAGATGAGATGAAGATTAACTTATATCAGAGTGATGGCAAGAGCAAAGTATGGAGGAGAAAGGAACTGCCCAAGATCCAAAGCATACCACCTCATCTGTGAAACACAGTGGTGGGGGTGTTATGGCCTGGGCATGTATGGCTGCTGAAGGTACTGGCTCACTTATCGTCATTGATGATACAACTGCTGATGGTAGTAGTATAATGAATTCTGAAGTATATAGACACCTCATCTGTTCAAGTTCAAACAAATGCCTCAAAACTCATTGGCCGGTGGTTCATTCTACAGCAAGACAATGATCCCAAACATACTGCTAAAGCAACAAAGGAGTTTTTCAAAGCTAAAAAATTGTCAATTCTTGAGTGGCCAAGTCAATCACCTGATCTGAACCCAATTGAGCACGCCTTTTATATGCTGAAGAGAGAACTGAAGGGGACTAGCCCCCAAAACAAGCATAAGCTAAAGATGGCTGCAATACAGGCCTGGCAGAGCATCACCAGAGAAGACATCCAGCAACTGGTGATGTCCATGAATCGCAGACTTCAAGCTGTCATTGCATGCAAAGGATATGCAACAAAATACTGAACCTGTCTACTTTAATTTACATGACATTGCTGCGTCCCAAACATTATGGTGCCTTGAAATGGACTATGTATAAACACTGCTGTAATTTCTACATGGTGACACCAAAATGTATAAAAATGGCCTTTATTAA
The DNA here is from genome assembly GCA_038087875.1 of Malacoraja senta. NCBI lineage: Eukaryota > Metazoa > Chordata > Chondrichthyes > Rajiformes > Rajidae > Malacoraja > Malacoraja senta. The sequence goes on from CM075978.1 coordinate 48,175,168, forward strand.
AATCTGACAATGTGCACTTTAACCACATGTGATTTTTTCTATTACAAATCTCAAATTGATGAGTACAGAGGGAAATAAATAAATGATGGGTCTTTGTCCCAAACATTATGGAGGGCACTCTAAGGGCTCACGTTAATTTATTTTTATCTTTACTCTTTCCTTCTCTGCTCTGATATTGAAGTTATTCTGTTTTGTGAAAATTTAATGCAATGCAGTTCAGCTTCATCTACTTTGAGTTATTATCGGTTTTCCATTTTCTAACCTGAATTAATATTATTTGTTAAACTTTTTATTGATGTGATTATTTAAAAAGAGGCTCCACTTTTCTATTATTAACTGATCTTTCCTCACACTGTGCTTATTAATTTTATATTATTTATTGTTTCCATCTACAACCCCTGTTGGCTTGAGCCAGGTATTGTATCTTAAGTATACCACCATACATTTACACAAATATCCTTGTGTTCTGCTCTTCCATCAGAATTTGTACATCTTACTGACCCGTCCTTTTCATGCATCCCGTATGTCCAAAGTGTTGAACCTGCTACTCATTTCAGGGGACATTTATATCCACGCCTTTCTTCCAGTAACAGTCATGAAGGGATTTGTGTCCTCCCTCTACCATGTAATTAAATCAGGCAGTGAGATGTCTAACTGGAATACTGGGAATGATCAATCAGAACTTGCATTGTGCAATGACAGATTTTAAGTTGTCAACTCTTGCTACTCAATGATTCCTTGAAGGTTAAAATAGGATGGAAAACATAAAGCAAAGCAACTTGACGCAAGAATCTAGTTGCAACAATCATTGCAAATCCCAAACTTGTACAATGCTGCCACGGACATATTTTGGTGGGGGAAAAGAGGGAAGATTTTAACCTCTTCTAAACTATCGAAGAAAGCCTTAAATTGATGCCATCCTATTGCATTCTGAGTTGCGAGAGCTGCAAGGAAAACATTTTTAAAACCAATGCGTTTTAAATAAAACCTCAGCCCTTAATAAAAGAGCACTGAAGAGAGCTTTGATTTCAGTTTAGTTCAACAGACCTACCAGCATCTGTCAACAGGTACCGTACTTTCATATAAGGCATTAAATCAGTGGTGAACTGAACTGAACTACTTGGTGAACCCATTATGTATCCCATGAACTAACAGATTCCTGTGAAATAATGCAGGCTGAAAAAAAATCCAGTAAGCATTTGTGTTAGGAACAGCGAAACCCCTGAAAAAAAGCAAAAATTTGGACCAAGTTTCTTCCAAAATTGGTGATTCAACATAAGAAACAATGAGAAGTATCACTTTTGCATATTTTGTCTACAAAATAATCTGGCTTTGAGATTTTGATAATATTCAGTTATCCAAACTGGCATTAAAAACTCCTGAATAACTTTCATTTATGACGTGAGAGGTCTGCTACCAAGAACTTTTCCACTCATCAAACCTTTTAGCAACACTGACAATAATGATTTTTTTAATTTCCATCTTTTGAAAATCCGTGAGCTTTGCAATAAATACTCAAAACTAATAAATAGGTTGGAGATTACTGTAAAATTATGTTTACAAATAAACTCCAGTATGTTTGCCTTCTGTGTTATTTTAGCACAAATATAAGCTTGCATAAATTTTAAAAGCCCATGCTGATATGAGGCAATTTGTTATTCAATGTATTTGCTAATATCGCCAACTATTATTTCTGCATTGGCTGTTTACGATTGCAGAGGCATAACTGATTAAAATTAGCAACATTCTGTGTAAATGAACCTCTCCTGCCCTTACTGGAGTCAAGGAGATGAACTTCAGTCCTTTCTGAAGTTGCAAGATTGAGTGGTGTGTCAGCAGGTGTGGGGGCGACAGAGATAAAATTAAAAGTAAGTGTTGTTAAGTGGATGCTCCTTTCTGATAATTTAACCTAATGTGTGTAACACTGGAGCTTGGAGCCATTGAGAAATACACGAGACAGGAAGATCAAAAGGGAAAGAAGATCATGGGAAATTTTAGAGGGCATCTTACTAAATGTAGTTTTCTTATTCACCACTACCCTCTAAGAGCACAATATATTCTTCCTTTTTAATAAAAAACATTCTCATTTCAAACAACCAAACAAAAATATTGTTAAAGTAGTAAACAAACTAATTTCACTCTAACATATTAACAGTCAATGATGTGGGGATTATTTTATATTTTGCTACTTGGCATGCACCTTGGTAAAATTAAAGCTAATTGTGCTATGAAAATATACAATTCTGGAATATTTGCTTGATGGGATAATTGAGAGCATGGATGATTGCATTTGATCACTAATCTGTATTGCGTTAATTCAAAAACAATAAAAGACATAATGCTCAATATTTTAGTCACTGTTGTTTGCAACCACCCATAGATAACTACATCGGAAAATCTGTCCACCATGGTAAATGGTACTGACAGCCCAGAAGATAAAGCATTAGAGAGTGAAGAAAAAACATTGTTTGAAGAGAAGCCTCATGAGAGGGTCTCCAAGCTTCCACCTTTGATATTACCAGCAGTGGAAATTGAAAAGCCCAGAACTTCATCTACCCTTCCCAGTTTTACCTCAATGGAAGATATTGTCCAAGTGGGAGGATATCTGGGACGTAAACATGAACTGGAAGGATATAACAAGAAGGCATCAAACAGGTGACTTTTTCAGGCTTTGATTTTTTAAAACTTTTATGATCAGAGTTGACATACTGTTTAGATCTTGTACTTCTTCCAGTTATAAGTGACTTGTGTGAACTGAATGTGGAATCTCACATAACCCTAACCTGCCAACGTTTTAGCACAAGATTAATTCAGAGAAGCTACAGGGATAGCTAAGTAACACATGTATTGTGCTTTTAGCGATATCCTTCAAAGGATATTCTTTAAAGGCACAGAAAATATTTATTCTGTGTGATGTGTCAAAAGTAAATGATTTAAAAACTGGTTGCCTATTTCATCATTTAATATAACATGAAATCTTCCCCCAAAGTATCAAAGACTGTTTTGTATCTCACCCTGGATAAGGTCAACACTGGAATCTCGAAGTTGAAACAAAGCTCACTTTGATAGAAAATATATTTGATTTAAAATGTCGTAAATGTTCTCACTGAATAATGTCACTGCTGATGATATCCAATTTTACTTTCCTGCCATCTTTCCAGATTACTTGAAAAACCTTGAAGCTGGTAAACTGGTGAATACAGGTGATCTTTTGGCCCAACCTTGGAAAGACATAAGCCTCTATTTGCTCCTCACTGATTCCAACCCATTTGATTTTTTTCTTTTCAGGGGAACATCAGATGTCCTTGTTATCTTGAGTTAAACTATAAACCCAACGTTCATTCTGTTTAGTTTAGTTCCACTTTCACAGCATCACCTCTGTCAAGTCTTCCAATGCTGAAACATTTTGAAAGATCTTTATCGCCTTCCGATTCAATTACTTTCCTCAACTATTTTTTGTCTTTCTGAACTGTCTAAGCTAGGAAGATTAAGTGACACATTGTTTATGCTCCTGATAACAGTCAGGGTGGGAGTTAAAACATTACAAATGGCTCCAGTATTTTGGACCAGAGTTGATACACAGTGGTTTCCATTCTTTCAGACAACCCAGCAACCTGTTGGAAAGTTAACATGAGAAGATAATATCAGTCTAAATCAATATCCAGTAATTTTCATCCATCATCATGATACAGATGAAGAATGCCCTGTTTGAGTGAATTGTAATACAGCTTTAGAAACCCATTAAAACAGGTACTTTGGATCCGTCTTCACCAAGGAGGACACAAACAAGCTTCCTGATATACTAGTGGCTAGAGGATCTGGGGTGACGGAGGAACTGAAGGAAATCCACATTAGGCAGGAAATGGTGTTGGGTAGACTGATGGGACTGAAGGCTGATAAATCCCCAGGGCCTGATGGTCTGCATCCCAGGGTACGTAGGAAGTGGCTCTAGAAATCGTGGATGCATTGGTGATAATTTTCCAATGTTCTATAGATTCAGGATCTGTCCCTGTGGATTGGAGGGTAGCTAATGTTATCCCACTTTTTAAGAAAGGCGGGAGACAGAGAACAAGGAATTATAGACCAGTTAGCCTGACATCGGTGGTGGGGAAGATGCTGGAGTCAATTATAAAAGATGAAATAGCGGCACATTTGGATAGCAGTAACAGGACCGGTCCGAGTCCGCATGGATTTACGAAGGGGAAATCGTGCTTTTCTGGAATTTTTTGAGGATGTAACCAGGAAAATGGGCAAGGGAGAGCCAATGGATGTAGTGTACCTGGATTTTCAGAAAGCATTTGATAAGGTCCCACATAGGAGATTAGTGGGCAAAATGAGGGCACAAAGTATTGGGGGTAGAGTGCTGACATGGATAGAAAATTGGTTGGCAGACAGGAAACAGAGTAGGGATTAACAGGTCCCTTTCAGAATGGCAGGCAGTGAATAGTGGGGTGCCGCAAGGCTCGGTGCTGGGACCGCAGCTATTTACAATATACATATATGATTTAGATGAAGGGATTCAAAGTAACATTAGCAAATTTGCAGATGACACAAAGCTGAGTGGCAGTGTGAACTGTGAGGAGGATGCTATGAGAATGTAGGGTGACTTGGACAGGTTGGGTGAGTGGGCAGATGCATGACAGATGCAGTTCAATGTGGATAAATGTGAGGTTATCCACTTTGGTAGCAAAACCAGGAAGGCTGATTACTATTTAAATGGTGTCAAGTTGGGAAAAGGGGAAGTACACCGGGATCTGGGGGGGTCTTTGTTCATCAGTCAATGAAAGTCAGCATGCAGGTACAGCAGGCAGTGAAGAAAGCGAATGGCATGTTGGCCTTTATAACAAGAGGAGTTGAGTATCGGAGCAAAGTGGTCCTTCTGCAGTTGTATAGGGCCCTAGTGAGACTACACCTGGAATATTGTGTGCAGTTTTGGTCCCCTAATTTGACGAAGGACATTTTTGCTATTGAGGGAGTGCAGCGTAGGTTTACAAGGTTAATTCCCGGGATGGCGGGACTGTCATATGCTGAGAGAATGGAGCGGCTGGGCTTGTTTACTCTGGAGTTTAGAAGGGTGAGAGGGGATCTTATTGAATCATATAAGATTATTAAGGGTTTGGACACACTAGAGGCAGGAAACATGTTCCCGATGTTGGGGGAGTCCAGAACCAGGGGCCACAGTTTAAGAATAAGGGGTAAGCCATTTAGAACAGAGACAAGGAAACACTTTTTCTCACAGTTGTGAGTCTGTGGAATTCTCTGCCTCAGAGGGCGGTGGAGGCCGGTTCTCTGGATACTTTCAAGAGAGAGCTAGATAGGGCTCTTAAAGATAGCGGAGTCAGGAGATATGGGGAGAAGGCAGGAACGGGGTACTGATTGGGGATGATCAGCCATGATCACATTGAATGGCGGTGCTGGCTTGAAGGGCTGAATGGCCTACTCCTACACCTAATGTCTTTTGTCTATTATACCTAGCATGAATGCATAATACAGCCATCAGGCTACTAAACACTACAACCTCAAATAAGCTCTGAACTTCAATTGACATTATTATTATTATTATTATTATTATTATTATTATAATTATTGCACTATTGTTTTTTTGATTTTATGTGTGTGTATATATATATATATATGTGTGTGTGTGTGTGTGTGTGTATATATATATATATGTGTGTGTGTGTATATATATATATATGTGTGTGTGTATATATATATATATATATATATATATATATGTGTGTGTGTGTGTGTGTGTGTGTATATATATGTATATATATATATATATTAGACTAAATGTTCACACGGGAGGGCTGGTCCCCCGACGCAATATTCCACCTCTCCACCAATTCCACTATACGTGGCCAGTGGGGGGGGGGTCTTTCTGGAGCGCTTGTATGGGTGTTGTTGGCTGCAGGGACTACTGGTCTCCAGAGGGCTAGTATGGACATTGTGGGCCAAATGGATACTTGGGGTGGCAGCTCAGTCCCTCACGCCTGATGTGCTGGCAGCTCACTCACGGCTGGTGGGCTGGCAGTTGACTCACGGCTATTCCTTGAAATTCCATTTCAAGCAGAGTGCAAGGCCACCAAATTCAAATCCATTTTCCTACCATTTCAAGCAGGGTGCAAGGCCACCACATTCAAATGCAGTTTCATACTATTTCAAGCAGGGTAAAACCACCATAAAAACCACCATAAAACCACACAAAACACCACACTCACAGTTCAGTAGACATTCAGTGTGTTCAGTTGATTCACAGCTCAGACAGAGTCGTGACCTCTCCCTCCCCCATCATGCAGAGACTGAGCCACACCCACACTTCCGAGTTTTATAATCCCTCCCCTTCCCACCGGAAAAGTTGAGGCCTTCATGGCGTGATTGACAGGAGAGAGATTCTCAACATTTTTTAAACACTAATAACATTTTTGTTTTTCATTGATGGGAAGAATCCTCTGCACCTGATGAGCGGAGGGGAACTGAGTAAGATGGCCAAAAATCACAGCCGTAAGTGGTAGCGTTTTATCTAAAATCAATATAGTGCAAACAGGAAGTTGTCAAGTTTAGACAAACAACCATTTGCAGGCAGTGCCTTTTCACTTCAACCCAAACTCCCCAAAACCATTTGCAGGCAGTGCCTTTTCACTTCAACCCAAACCCCACAAACAACCATTTGCAGGCAGTGCCTTTTCACTTCAACCCAACCCCCCCCAAACAACCATTTGCAGGCAGTGCCTTTTCACTTCAACCCAAACCCCCCCCAAACAACCATTTGCAGGCAGTGCCTTTTCAATTCAACTCAACCCCCCAAACAACCATTTGCAGGCAGAGCCTTTTCACTTCAACCCAAACCCCCCAAACAACCATTTGCAGGCAGTGCCTTTTCACTTCAACCAAAACCCCCCAAACAACCATTTGCAGGCAGTGCCTTTTCACTTCAACCCAAACCCCCCAAGCAACCATTTGCAGGCAGTGCCTTTTCACTTCAACCCAAACCCCCCAAACAACCATTTGCAGGCAGTGCCCTTTCACTTCAACCCAAACCCCATAAACAACCATTTGCAGGCAGTGCCTTTTCACTTCAACCCAAACCCCCCAAACAACCATTTGCAGGCAATGCCTTTTCACTTCAACCCAACCCCCCCAAACAACCATTTGCAGGCAGTGCCTTTTCACTTCAACCCAAACCCCCCAAACAACCATTTGCAGGCAGTGCCTTTTCACTTCAACCCAAACCCCCCAAACAACCATTTGCAGGCAGTGCCTTTTTACTTCAAACCAACCATATTTTCATTTTCAAACCACATTAAGGGCACTCACAGTTGAGTAGACATGTGTTCAGTGTTATTCAGAGCTCAGAGAGACGTGACCCTCTGGCTTCCTCCATCTTGCAGCGACTGAGTGAGGCACACCACTTCCCTCCCCCTCCCTCCAGCAGGGGCAGCAGAGAGAACGGCAAATTAAAAAAAACCCATTAATATCTCTCTGATTTTTCATCAATGGGAAAAATCCTCTGGTCCAAGAAGGCGGGGAGGGGGGCTCTGAGTGAGGTGCTCTGAGTGAGGTGGCCAAAAATGATGGCTGTAGGTGGCGGCGTTCTCACAGAAATCACAGCACAGTGAGCCAAAAGCTGTCAAGATCAGACTTTTAGTTATATACTAGACCAAGTGCAGACCCATTGGGTCTGTCTCCCCAATGCGTGTTTGCGGGGGGGGGGGCTGCGGCGTCACACTAACCCCCCCCCCCCCCCCCCGTTGGGGCTGTTCCTCCAAAGCACGGTTGCGGGGTTGGAATCTTGCATCCACAAACACACACACTCATCACACCCCTTGATATTATCTTAATTTTATTAATTGGCTTCTTTTATCCCATCTCCACCCTATCCACTGACGAATAGCCCTCACCTCTCAGGTGCGTCTAGAGGGGGGGGGCAGACGGAGAAAATTTAATGTTAGAAAAAAAATTGTGAAGAGGGAGGAGGAGGGTGGAGAGGAAGGTGGAGAGAGGAGAGGGGAGAGAGGAAGGAGAAGATGGGGAGAGAGGTGAAGGGGGGGGTTGGAGCGGGCGTGCATGAGTCGAGCCGCGGGCTGTGAAGAGAGAAGGGCAGAGAGAGAGAGAGAGAGAGAGAGAGAGAGAGAGAGAGAGGGGGAGGGAGAGGGGAGAGGGGAGAGACAGAGAGACTGGTACACAAAAAAAAGCTGGAGAAACTCAGCGGGTGCAGCAGCATCTATGGAGCGAAGGAAATAGGCAACTCTTTGCCTATTTTCTTTGACCCATAGATGCTGCTGCACCCGCTGAGTTTCTCCAGCTTTTTTTTGTGTACCTTCGATTTTCCAGCATCCGCAGTTCCTTCTTAAAGACAGAGAGACTGTTGGCGGGGCTGTTTCCCCAATGCGCGTTTGCGGGGTGGCGGAGGGCTGCGGCATCACACTCACACTAACCACCCCCCAAACACACAGGCGGGGGGGGGGGAGAGGGAGACGGGGTGGGGAGAGAAGAGGGGGGGGGGGAGAGGTAGACGGGGTGGGTAGAGAAGAGGGAGAGGGGGAGGGAGGGGAGAGGGGGAGGAGGAAAGGGGAGAGATTGTGGAGGGAGAGGAGAGCAGGGTGGGGGAGAGGGAGGGGGAGGAGAGTGGGGAGTGGGAGGAGAGCGGGGAGGGCAGGAAGGGGGAGAGGGGTAGGGGGGTGGGAGAGGGGGGAGGGGATGTTAGAGGTGGAGAGAGGGGATGAGGGGAAGGGGAGAGAGGAGTAGGGGAAGAGAGGGGGAGAGAGAGGGAGGGGGAGGGAGAGAGGTGGGGAGGGAGAGGGGAAGAGTGGGGAGTGAGGGGGAGAGGGGTGGCGGGGAGTGGTGCAAGAGAGAGGGCAAGGGGTGGGGGGGAGATTGGAGTGAAGAGTGGTGGGGGAGGGGGAAGAGAGGGGTGGGAGGGGAGGAGGGAGAGGGGTGAGGAGAGAGGGGGAAGAGTGTGGAGGGAGGGGGAGAGCGAAGAGAGGGGAAGATTGGGGAGGGAGAGGGAAGGGAGGGAGGGGGAGAGGGAAGGGAGGGGGGAGAGGGAAGGGAGGGAGGGGGGAGAGGGAAGGGAGGGAGGGGGGGGAGAGAGGGGTGGGGGAAGGGGCGGAGAGAGGAGTGGGGAGGGGGAGAGAGGTGTGGGGGAGGGGGGATGGAGGCGAGGAGGGAGATGGGGTAGAGGGGGAAGAGTGTGGATGGAGGGGGAAGAGTGGGGAGGGGGAAGGGGGTGGGGGAAGAGGGAAGAGGGTGGGGGTGGGGGAGGGAAGTGGGGTGGGGGTGAGAGGGAAGGGGGTGGGGAGGGAAGGGTGGGGGAGGGAAGGGTGGGGGAGAGAGGGATGGGGGTGGGAGGAGGAGGGGGAAGAGAGGGAGATGGAGAGGGGGGGAGAGAGGGATGGGGGAGGGGGAGAAATGGATGGGTAGGGGGAGAGAGGGGTGGAGGGAGATGGGGCAGGGGAGGGAGGGGGAAGAGTGTGGAGGGAGGGGGAGAGGGGTGGGGGGAGAGGGGAAATAGTGGGGAGGGAGAGTGGAAGGGGGGAGGGGTAGGGACAGTCCATCTGTTCCCATTCCCTATCACCCCCAATCCTCTTTCTCTATTCCTACACACGTGATGACGTGCTTCGACACAGGCTGCGGGGGTGGGGCTGGGGCTGCTGCAAAGGCATATGTAAATGGATCCATTCCGATTGGACATCTGTGAGCATTGGGCATTGTGACATCACACGACGGAACCTTCACCAACATTCTATGGGTGAGATCTGTTTTTGTTTAACATTTTGAAATTTTGGGGGTGGGGGCGGGGAGAAGGTTTTTCTTAAAAATGTGTACATAAACACGACAAAATTTAATCAGGAGTGGCTACCAGGAAAGAAAAGTGAAATCTCTACCGAAATGGAAAAAATCTCGGCGTTTCTGCGTGCGGTGTTGGCGTAGCAAGGAATCAAAGGCTGGCAGCCACAAGTCAAGCAGACACACACACACACACACAGAGTTTTTAAATATAGATAGATAGATTATATATATATATATATATATATATATATATATACACACACATATATACATACACATATATATACACATATACATACACTAGACTAATTGAGGTCAGGTAAGGGGGGATGACAGTTGAAGAGTTGGTATGTCCTATTTACGTGATGCTCAAAAAAAAACATTTGTTTCTCTTTTTTTCTCTTTCTCTTTTCTTTTCTTAGGGCCTATTTCTTAACTCTTTTTCTTTTTGTTTTTAATTTCGCTCTTATAGGGTCTTCGTCCTTTTTTGTTGTTACATTTTCTACACTTTTCTACACTTACACTTTTTCCTTCACTTTCTTCTTTCTTTCAATCTTTTCTTTTTCTAGTGTAAAAAAATAAATAAAGGGAGTACATTAATTGTAAGAAGATATAACTGACGAGTATTAATGTATGTGGTTGTAATGTAATGTACTTCTAATAAATAAAAATTAAATATAGATAGATAGATTATATATATATATATACACACACATATATACATACACATATATATACACATATACATACACTAGACTAAGTGGGACCCGTTGGGTCCCAGCTTCACACGGTAGGGCTGGTCCCCCAACGCAATATTCCACCTCTCCACACACACACACACGCACGCACGCACGCACGCACGCACGCACGCACGCACGCACGCGCGCACACACACACACACACAAAAAAGATATGACAGTAAACGTTCTTGAATCTACTCACACGGCTGAGCGCGGCTTCTCCACGGTGGGGCTTCCGCAGTCAGCTGCACTTCCGCAATCAGCATGACCTCTGCACTTACCGGAAATTACGCAATCAGCCCGACCTCTGCACTCACCAGAATGTAAGCAATCAGCGTAACCTGTCCACTAAGCGGAAGTCATGAAATGAGCGGGACCTTTCGACTAAACACAGTCGGACCTAATAAAGCATTATTCCTTCCAAACACAGTCGGACCTAATAAAGCAATTATTCCTTCCAAACATAGTTGGACCTAATAAAGCATCTATTCCTTCCAAATACAGTCGGACCTAATAAAGCATTTATTCCTTCCAAACACAGCGGACCTAATAAAGCGTTTATTCCTTACAAACACAGTCGGACCTAATAAAGCATGTATTCCTTACAAACACAGTCGGACCTAATAATGCATTTATTCCTTCCAAACGTAGTCGGACCTAATAAAGCATTTATTCCTTCCAAACACAGTCGGACCTAATAAAGCATTGCAGTTTCAAGCACAGTCAGGGCAGCAGGCTAAACAACTCATGGCATTGTCAGTCATTTCATTTCATTTCCAATTAAGCATTACACTTTCAAGCACAGGCAGGGCAGCAGGCCAAACACCTCATGGCATTAAGGGCTAACATCATTTATTGCAAGTACATTGCAGACTTACAGTTCAGTTGATTCACAGCTTAGAATGACAGTCGTGGCCTCTCCCTCGCGATATTGCAGAGTGACTGACTCACGTCCAGGCATCCGTGGTTTTATAGTCCTGCCCCCCCCCCTCCGGAAGGGGCGTTACCTTCTTCACGGTGATTGACAGGCGAGAGGACCAATCAGCTGATCTCAAGGTTTTTTTAAACATTCATAACTTTTTTTTTCATCGATGGGAAAAATCCTCGGGGCTGGCTCAGCGGAGGAGGACTGTGAGTAAGATGGCCAAAATTCACAGCGATACAGGGTAGTGTTTTTTCTAAAAATCAATATACAGCGCAGACAGGAAGTGGTCAAGATGAGACTTTTAATTTTATATTAATATATATATATATATATATATATATATATATATATATATGTGTGTGTGTGTGTGTGTATATATATATATGTGTGTGTGCGTGTGTGTGTGTGTATATATATACACACTGAACTTTTTCTCTTGTTTATTATATTGTTTATAGTGTACTATGGTTACATATTCTGTTGTGTTTCATTGTCCTATCTGGGACACATGACAATAAAACACTCTTGACTTGACTAGCACAGAGGTAATATCGTATTCAGTGGGCTAAATAATTAATGGAAGAGACACTTCCTTCAAACATATTTTGGAAGATTGTTTTGTGAATTTTTAAACATTTTGATGACAGAATGAATGTTGGGTCTATAGTTTAGATCAAGATAACAAAGACATCTGATTGATCCTCTGAAAAGAAGAAAAATCAATTTGGTTGGAATCAGAGAGGAGCAAGTTATGGGTAGACTTTACAAGGTTGAGCAAAAAGATAACCTTGTATTCAGCAAGTTACCAGTTTGAAGGTTTTCAAGTAATCTAGAAGAATGATAGAAAAGTAAAATGGGATATCATTAACAGTGAAATTATTAATATATTAATGCATTGTATCCAAACAGGTCATGGATCACCTTATATTGTGCCCTGAAGAATGGTGAATTTTGCTTCTACAAGGATATGAAGAATTGCAGTGCAGGTGTAACATACCATGGAGATGATCCACTGAATCTGAAAAACGCCATTTGTGAAGTGGCTGCTGATTACAAGAAGAAGAAACACGTGTTTAAACTGCGGTGAGTGGTCACTCAGTGAAAGGTTTGCTATTGATCATTTGTTATAGAATGGTAGCTAAAATAATTTTAAATTATTGAAATGGGATTAAACCATGAAAATCAAATTTCCAAATGTGAATATTCTGCTGCACCTAATAATACAATGTCAGTGTGAGATGATGAAAACAAAAAGTCCAAAACCATAATATTCATATATCCAAATTTCCAAATGTGAATATTCTGCTGCACCGAATAATACAATGCCTACATTCCTTCATTTGGCTTCACCATCCTCAACTCTTTAATCCTTTTGTTTTGGGAGATTACTGCATTCCTCTGATATCCATTGGTTCAATGGATCCATTACCTCATATTTGGAAAACCTTCTGTTTTTTTCATCTCTAGCCTTTGTCCAAGCATTTGCCTATCAGAGACCCCACTAGCCTGTATTCACCTATGACCTGCCATGCTTTGTTCTGCCTCTCCTCTCTTCCAGCTTTCTTTTCCCTCTCCTACAATTAGTCTGAAGAAAGGTCCTGATCCAAAACGTCATCTATCCATTTTCTCCGTGGATGCTGTCTGACCTGCTGCATTACTCACGTACTCTGTGTGGGGTTTTTTGAGAAACAACCTAATCAGGAGAAAAGCAGCTAAATAAAATCAGCTGAAAAAAAAGGAAATATTACCAAATGCTTGTTGATCAATCAGTCCACTTAGGATCAAAGTGAAATAGTAAAGAGCAAGACATGCCTGAAACCTGGTCACGGTAATGGGGGATCTTCTTGAGAATGTGGATGAACAAACAAGCTAAACCAACAATCAAATTCAAATTATGTATTCAGCAAGAGGCAGGTATATAAAATTGCTGATATTCATGCCCCATTCAACCCCATTCTCCTGCCTTCTCCCCATAACCTTTAACACCCTTACCAATCAACAATCTGTCAATTTCCGCTTTTAAAATACCCAATGACTTGGCCTCCACAGCCGTCTGTGGCAATGAATTCCACAGATTCACAGCCTTCTGACTAAAGAAATCCCTCCTCATCTCCTTTCCAAAGGTACATCCTTTAATTCTGAGGCTGTGCAGGGCTCTCGCTTATCTTATTTCCCCTGTTGCCAGCCGGGCAACCTTGGCAGCTTTTTTAGGTTGCCAAATGACAGTTTAGGTGGTCATTTAAGATGGCTTGCATGACGTGTGCGATAATGTGCTCGGACGAAGTGTGTAGTTACCAGTCGGAATTATACTCAATGAAGCATTCACACATTATTTCTGCTTCAAATAAAGTCACAAACTAAACATATTCACCAATCAAGACATGATATATCCCACAATGACATGCAGCAAAATTATAAGACAGTATCTCAACTCTTTTTACACATTGCAATTAATGCAATTTCTATTAGTTCTTTCCACTTCCAAACAAAAATGTGGTTGGATTATTCAGCGTATGATCAAACTGTGTCAATAAATCCTGGACCATGGTAAAATATATGCGTACATATAGTTGTGATTGTTGCTCATTAAATAACTACAGTACTGATACTCCATATTAAGAGCATTGATTTGCCATTAAAATGAATTCTGTAATAATGTGTCAATGGTAGCAGTGACAATCGAACACTGCGGTTTTAATGTTTCACGTGTTCACAATTTAATTAATCCATCTTTATGGATTAAAACAAATAATAACATTGTGAATTAAAACACATTTGATTGCATTCCGTTATCAAACATAGTCAATGTTCGCTCTGAAAACATTTCCAGCACAATAGGGTCAGGGAGGTGGGTGTGTGTGAATCAGTGCAGGGTGGATAGATGGCGGGGGTGGAGGGGGGGGTTAGAAGGCAGTCGGTAGAATGGATGGATTGAGGCAGGTGAATTAGTACGTGTTGGTTGGAGTAGGTAAAATTGTGAGGGGAGAGCATGGGGGATGTCAGTGGTGTTGAATGGGGGGGTTCAGTACGGAATGGATGGGGGTAGACAAAAGTGCTGGAGAAACTCAGCGGGTGAGGCAGCATCTATGGAGCGAAGGAAATCGGCAAGGTTTCGGGTCGAGACCCTTCTTCAGACTGTTCCCCCATTCTTCTTGAATGGGAGGATCAGTACAGGATGGATGGATGGGGGGGGGAGATCAGCGCAGGATGAATGGGGGGGTCAGTACAGTGTGGATCGGAGGGTCTGTGCAGGATGAATGGGGGATCACTACAGGATGAATGAGGGGAAGGGGGGAAGGTGCAGGGTAAATGGAGGGTTGGTCAGTACGGGATGAATGCGTGGATTAGTACAAGATGGATGGGGGATCAGTACAGGATGGATGGAGGAGAAGTGCAGGATGGATGGGAAAGAGGTAAGTATAGGGTGAATTGGGGGACCAGTGTAGGATGGATGGGGGGGGGGGGGTGGCAGGAGAATCAATGCGAGGTGGATAAGGTGATCAGCACAGGATGAATAGATGGGGAGAGGAGCACAGTGTCGGTGAGGACTGAATAGACGCGGGAATGGGGATCAGTGCGGGATGGAGTGGAGGGGTCCCAGGATAAGGGGGTGGAGGGGGCGTACAAGAGAGAGAGAGAGAGAGAGAGGGGGGGAGAGGGGGGCGAGGTGGGGAGGAAGGAAGGTCAGTGCTCCTTGGACAACATTGCCCCGCTGCCTTGGCCGTTGGGAACTCCTCGCTACCGCCTCCCTCCTCCGCCAGCCAACAGCAAGGTGCGGGGCCGGGCGGTGCAGCTCAGAGATCCTATAGCTATAGGATCTTTGGTGCAGCTGCTTCAGAAAGGTCGGAGAAGGGCCCCGAACAGCGGCAGCGGCAGTGACAGCATCTCCACCGCCACCTCCTCTCGCCCTGATAAGGACTGCTGCTTGCAAACCCGTTAACGGCGATAACCGCTTTCGAAACAAACCCTCCCGCACGCCGAGGCCTCGCCCTCCCTCCCTCCCTCCCTCCACCCGGCCTCGGCGTGCGGGAGAGTTTGTTTCAAAAGCGGTTATTGCCGTTAGCGGAGTGGCAGGCAGCAGCCCTTATCAGGGCGGGCGGGGGGCGGGAGGAGGAGGCGGTGGAGCCGCTGTCGCGGCTGCTGCTGGTGCTGTGCGTAGCCCGTCATTCGGTCCGACCCTTCCTCACCCCGCACCTAGTATCTTTGCCCCGCATAGCCGCCGCCGACACGAAACGTCCCGTTCCTATTCAGAGATGCTGCTGACCCGCGGAGTTACTCCAGTTTTTTGTGTCTATTTTCGGTACAAACCAGTATCTGGTTGCCAAGCCGGGCAAAATGACTCGGTGTTTAGGTTGCCCGTCGGCGCTTTGAGTGGTCAGTGGCACCCGGGCAACCGCTAATTTTGAGCCCTGCTGTGCCCTCTGGTCCAAGCCTCTCTCACTAGTGGAAACAACCTCTCTACATTCACTCTATCCAGGCTTTTCACTATTCAGCAAGTTTCAGTGAGGTCCCCCCTCATCCTAAACTCCAGTGAGTCCAGGCCCAGCGCCGTCAAAGGCTCCAAGGCCTCATTGATCGATATATTAGGGGAGTTGTGGAATTAATGTGTTTCTAATGCATGCTGTGAGATTATTCCATTCTTCTGATGCCCACGGGTTCAATGGATCAATTGCCTTGTATTTGTAAATCCAAAAGAACTGGAAATTTATGGTGACCTCCTTAGTGCTGCAGCATTGTCCTTCTGTGCAAAATATTTGTCAGTGATGGTAGGATTAAGTATTTTGGTTCTCCTGTGGAGAACCTATATAAAGGTCACCCCTCTTTTAAATCCACGCTTTTTTTGCGATTTTTTACCAATGGAAAGTAAATGATACCAGTAATACACTATTCTTTTATAAATAAACCCTATGCAAGATGGATTTACAAAGCTTTACAGCAGGTGAGGAAACCGGATGCCAGGACCGCTAAGCTTGCAATAGTTGCATACATAATGTAACACCAGTATATGTTACAGTCTTTATACTCCTTCCAATTATCTATTTTAAATACGGGTCTAAAAAAATTTCTAATGATGTTCCACGAATGTCCTCATATGGACAAGCATCTATTGTAAACTTGTTGCCTTTGGGCTTGCTTTCAGGTTGAACAATGGTAACGAGTACCTGTTCCACGGCAAAGATGAAGTAAGTAATTTTAATACTCAAGTATTCAATTCAATAAAAATATTTATTTGATAATGGTGATATCAAAGTAATCCTTCACGAATAATGATCAACAACTGCATATAATTCAGGTACTGGACCATAAGTTTTTAGAACTCATTTATTGGACCGTTTTCAACTATTCCAATAATGAGCTATCAACGTTGAATCAATGGCTTCCATGAAGGCACCACTATAATAGGAGTGATTGGATAGGAGTGAGTACATTGGCTTTCATCAGTCAGGGTACCGAGTATAGAAGTTGGGATGATATGTTGAATGAATGAATGAATATGAATGAATGAATGAATGAATGAATGAATGAATGAATGAATATGAATATAACTTTAATTGTCATTCAGGTATACACATAGACACAGTGCACATTTAACGAAATTTCGTTGCATTGACTCTTCAAAGTAGCAGCAGAATATAACATTTATATCAGGCGATCAGTAGAAGTGCTTAGTGTGTCCATAAAAAAGTGCTTCATGTGCATAGTTAAAAAAGGAAAGTTTTTAAAAGTGGCAATGTATAAGAAAGTTCTAGCATCGGTTTGATTGTGAGTTCAATAGTCTTATGGCCTGGGGGATGAAGCTGTTGCAGAACCTGGTTGTCCAGCTCTTCATGCTGCGGTACCTCCTCCCAGAGT
This sequence comes from Malacoraja senta, assembly GCA_038087875.1. Lineage (NCBI taxonomy): Eukaryota > Metazoa > Chordata > Chondrichthyes > Rajiformes > Rajidae > Malacoraja > Malacoraja senta. The sequence continues at coordinate 48,192,481 of CM075978.1, forward strand.
TCAGCAGTGTAAACAGTCCATATTGTGGGTGTGTGGGGGCTCTGGCAACACATTGGTGAGGCCACATTTGGTCGATTGAGTTCAACTTTGGCATCCTGCTATAGGAAGGATGTTATTAAGCTGGAAAGAGTGCAGAGAAGATTTGCCAGGATGTTGGCCGGGTTGGTAGACACAAAATGCTGGAGTAACTCAGCGGGTGAGGCAGCGTCTCTGGAGAGAAGGAATGGGCGATGTTTCGGGTCGAGACCCTTCTTCAGGCCTAGACTAGGTCGAATATATGCATGATATATTCAGCCATACTTGAGACTAGTAATACAGTTGATAGGATATAGGATTTGAAGGTGCATTTCAAAACCTTGATCACTTGGGTGAGATCTTTAAACTTCTTGTCCCATTCCTGATATTCCTCTACCTTTAGAACAAGAAAAGAACATATGTTTAGGATGAAAAGGGAAAGCTTTAATAAGAATCTGATAGACAATTTTCTCATTCAAGGTGGTGGGTAAATAGAACGAGCTACCGGAGGAGGTAGTTGAGGCAGGTACTATAACAACGAAAGTCGCATCTTTGATTTAGAAAATGTTCTGGAGATTAATGAGAAATTAATTTAGTTTATTATTATTACATGTACTGAGGTACAATGAGAAGCTTTTGTTTGCATGCTATCCAGTCTCAGAAAAGACTACATGAATAAAATCAAGCCATTCACTGTGCACAGATAAATGGTGCAACATTTAGTGTAAAGATTGAAAATGACTTTAGCTAAGAAGAGGGCAGCAGTGGATGAGACCAGCTGAGCCGCTGTTCAAGGAAGAAAGAAAGGGCCTCACACTACCCTGGTATTGGATAGAGGTGTAAAGGGATTCGACATACATGGTGAAACTGAGGTGGCTTGGGCCAAGAAAATGGAAATTTGTACCTTTTCCCTTTCCGTTATCTAAGGACTATGCTTTTCTCTAGCAAACCACTGATACAATTAGATACATAGATACATAGAAAATAGGTGCAGGAGTAGGCCATTCGGCCCTTCACCACCATTCAATATGATCATGGCTGATCATCCAACTCAGTATCCCGTACCTGCCTTCTCTCCATACCCCCTGATCCCTTTAGCCACAAGGGCCACATCTAACTCCCTCTTAAATATAGCCAATGAACTGGCCTCAACTACCCTCTGTGGCAGAGAGTTCCAGAGATTCACCACTCTCTGTGTGAATTATAATTTAATTTTGTTTATAGCATCCAATACTGACAATGTGATCTTCTCTACATTAGAGAAAACAAATGCAGAGTGGCAGTGGCATGGCAGTAAAGTTGCTGCCTTACAGAGTCAGAGACCCGGGTGCGATCCTGACTATGGGTGCTGTCTGTACGGAGTTGCACATTCTCCCTGTGCCAGTATGGGTTTTCTCCGGGTGCTCCAGTTTCCTCCCACACTCCAAAGATGTAGAGATTTATAGGTTAATTGGCTTCAGTAAAATTGTTAATTGTCCTTAGTGTAAAGGATAGTGTTAGTGTACGGGGTGATCGCTGGTCGGCATGGACCCGGTGGCCAAAGGGCTTGCTTCCGTGCTGTATCTCTAAGGTCTAAAGTTTAGGTGACCACTTTGCAAAGTACTCCATTCAGTCTACAAGGCCCAGACCTTCCAGTTTCCTGTCACTTTAAATCTCCATCCCATGCATTGGGCATTCAGGAGTGACTCAGGCCCAGTGGTATTTTTAGGATGAAGCAAAATAAGCCAGGGCTGGTAGTTATTCCTATTCACTCCAGGGAAAAATGCTTTAATTTGCAATGATGCAGAAAAAAAACAGAGATAAGCAGTTTAATTTCTGGGCATGTTCTACGAGAAATCTCACGCTGGCTTACTTGTCTTCCTTGCCAGATCTGAACAGCATGATAACTGCCAGTTGTTCTACAAATGGGCACATCAATGATACAGAAAAGGTTGTGGGTGAATTTAATGACAATTGTTAAAGTCAAAAAAAACTACGAGAAGCATAGGAAGGGAAGACAGGAAGAAATGATTCCCCACGTTAGAGATATCTAAGGTTGGAGAGTATAGGTTTAAGGAACAAGAAGTTTTGAGGGATCCAAGGATGAATTTTGAACCCAGAATTTGGTTGAAGTCAGGAACTCTGCCCGAATGTGGTGGAGGCTCTCGCAATGTTTGAGAAACATCTGGACAAGCAATTGTATCTCCAAGACATAGTCATCTATGGACCAAATGTGGGTAAATGGGATCAGGATACATGGCCACTTAATGGACAGCATAGACATGGTGGGCGGAAGAGTCTGGTATGTGCCGTAGAGCTCTGTGACACTATGAGAAAATGTGGAAAGATCTAACCCAAGTGGAGTTTCATTAGAGACCATTTGGAATGAGCAATGCACAGGTCAGTGTTCCTGAATTCCAAGCCTGTGGAATTGAAGACCAGGCTGGGGATGGGTGCACCAGCACTTGACCTTTCATTCTGCCACTGAACCCAGCCCTGCATCCAGGGGCAGAACTCCATTGCGCTGAGCTGTGGGGTGGGATATGCTGCATATCTGGGGTCAAATACTGGTGACTGCTGGATCTTCAGTTTTAATTTGCGGGCAAGTTTTCGTGTTTTATTTTACATAAATTAATTTCAAACATTTGTTGTCAGTTAAATAGTTTTAAGTAAAATTACTTTTTTAATAAATGTATTTTTCTCTGGTAAACTATAGTCATTGAGTCATACAGTGTGGAAATAGGTCCTTCGGCCCAACTTCCCCACACCAACCAACACATCCCATCTATATTAGTCCCACCTGCCTGCATTTGGCCCATATCCCTCTAAACCCGTCCTATCCATGTACCTGTCCAAATGTTTCTTAACATTGCGATACTACCTGCCTCAACTACTTCCTCCATCAGCTCTGAAGAAGGGTCTCGACCCGAAACGTCACCGATTCCTTCCCTTCAGAGACGTTGCCTGACCCGCTGAGTTACTCCAGCACTTTGTGTCTACCTTTGATTAAACCAGCTTCTGCAGTTCTTTCCTACACATCTCCTCCATCAGCTCGTTCCCTACACCCCCACTCTCAGTGTGGAAAAAGTTACTCCTCAGGTTCCTATTAAATCTTTCCTCCCTCACCTTAAATGCCCCCTGGTTCTCATACCCCTGCTCTGGGCAGGAGACTCATTGCATCTACCCAATCTATTCCTTATAAGATCACCCCTCATACTCCTGCGCTCCAATGTCCTAGCCTGCTCAACCTCTCTCTCTATAGCTCAGCCCTTGAGTCGTGGCAATATTCTTATAAATCTTCTCTGCACTCTTTACAGCTTGGGTGCAAGGTAAATGGGATCCAGCCACTGATTCAATTATACTTCAATTTAGTGAGCAGCATTCAGCAGCATTAGAGAAAACAAATGCAGATTGGGTGACCACTTTGCAGAAGGATTCCATTCGATCCACAAGGCCCCGACCTTCCAGTTTCCTGTCACTTTAAATCCCCATCTTCAACGTTGTAAACTGTTTTAAAGGGCCCTGATCATCTGATTCATTTAAAAAGCCTCTAACAGCACTGAGCTGTCCAAATGTCTGTGGGGACAGGTCTGGTTTCCTCCAGCCTAGTCGCTGCTCAATAGGTCACAAAGGAAACACAAGGCACTGCCTTACAGCGCCAGAGACCCGGGTTCAATCCTGATTACCAGTGCTGTCTGTACAGGGTCTGTACATTCTCCCAGTGACCTACATGGGTTTTGCCTGGGTGCTCCAGTTTCCTCCCACCACTCGAAAGACGTACGGGTTTATAGGTTAATTGGCTTGTTAAATTGTAAATTGTCCCCAGTGTGTGTAAGATAGTGTTAGTGCAGGGGGAAATCGCTGGTCGGCGCAGACTCGGTGGGCCGAAAGACCTGTTTCCGCATTGTATCTCTAAACGAAACTAAACAGGCCAGAACAAACAAAAAATCCGTACCTCTGGCACAGATTAAATTTTGCAACTTGATCATGGACTTTTACAGATAATGAAGTTGTGCGGTGCATTAATGGAAATCTCCTTCACTCTTGCAGGAGGAGCTGCACAACTGGATCCACAATCTCAACATAGCCATCGCAGAGCATGGCAAGCCACATAATGCAAAAACAGGAGGATGCCAGGTCACATACCCTCCCTCTCCCCTCTGTGATTGTCCAAGAAACAAGTCCCGGCAAAAAGGACAAAGAGAAGAGATTCAATATTTTTTCAAAAAAGAAATGATTATTATCAAAACCAAGGAAAAAAAATTGTAGTGCCTAATTTACAAAGAGGAGGCAGTGCTTAAACTACATCACTTAGGTGATGCTAGTTTCTGCAAGTGTAAATATATATTTCATCTTTATAAAGTGTCAACCAAATAACATTTTTATTAATTTACTGAAACCATGTGCATCTTCCAAATGAAAATTATTTTTGGAATAACTTAGAGTTTTTGCATACACTTTAGCAGAAACTGCAACACATATTTTCCATACACAATTCACAAAGCCTTGCTAATGGATGAGAAATGCAAATTTAGATTAAATAGAGCTTTAAGATCACTGAGTTACCCAGCCTTGTTAGTAATTGTTCTCCTATTGGCATGATCGCTCAAACATACTTTGAAACTGTTGCAAGTACACCATATTTAAACTAAATTGCCATAACCAAAGAATATTTTTTTAACAAATACAATATATAATAATTCTATGTAAAAGCCATTTTCTTTCAAATTTAAAATAAATTGCAATATTATTGGACAAGTAACAATGTAAGATTGATAAATATAATAATTTAATCTTGGAAATGGTTAAAAGTGCCAAGTTTGTACTGTAAGATCAAGTTGAAGGCATATATGTACATTTTGGCACGTATTTTTATAGTGATGCCATATAGATTGTTTTAGCAAATCAGGCAATTTGTCAAATCTCTTGAAACATTTTTTTTGCCTTCATCGTGTAAAAGTTCTTTGAGCCACCGTTTATTGCGCAAATTTGTTTTTGGATGTTTTATGGCAAAATTAAGCATCTTACAGAAAATCGACACCAACGTGTAAAATGTCAACACACACTGACTGGAGGAATCACTGCCATTATTTTTTTCTCTTTCATAGTCTTTTTACTTGTTACTACCTGTTGCTAGCAAACAAAAGGCTTTCTTTAAAACTGCAATCATACTTCTATTAACTGCATTGAAAGGGTGATCAACCATTAGTTTTCTAAGTATTAAACATTTCCAACCAGGTGCTCTTGGACTGAGCAGTGATAAAGTCCTCTCAGTATGTTAGTTCCGTTAGAAATACCGCAAACAATTGAAAAAATATATGTACAAAAATAATGTAATCAGTTTGTATTCTTATTTTATCGTACACTCCTTTCTGTTTGATATTTTATTGGTTTGAATTCTTTTTTAAGTCTTTTCCAAAGGCAAATGTGACATGCAAATATTATACACTTGAGGCTGAAGATTATATTGTTTATTGTTGTTGTCGATATTGTGTTGGAATATCTATAGTCATATGAAATTAAACTAAATCTATGCATTACCCATATAAAGTTGCAAATCTCAATGGGAATTTGTTCAGGTCATTATAACTTTGATTTTTCAGTAAAATATGGGCCAATACTTTGAGAACTTTTCCAATCGCTGCAGTCTCACGATAATTAGTTTGATCAAGAAGGAGGAATTATTTACTGACAACATAGATGAGTACAGCACAAGAACAGGCTCTTTGACCCACAATGTCTGCCAACTCTTACCTGCCTGCCCATAATCCATATCCTTCCATTCCCTGCAATACCCATTTGCCTATTAGCCACCATTCCCGGCAGCACATTCCAGGCACCACTGCCCTCCGTGTAAAACACTTGCCCCACACATCTCCTTTAAACTTTGCTCCCCTCACCTTAAAGCTATTCCCTCTAGCATTTGATTTTTCCATCCTGGGAAATAGGTCCTGACTGTCGATCATATCAATGTGTCTCATAATTTTATATACTTCAATCAGGTCTCCCCACAACGTCCGGCATTTCAGAGAAAACAATCCATATCTGTCCAACCACACCCTGGAGCTAATATCCTCTAATCATAATATATATCAGAATATCAGAATCGTAATTTATTAGCCAAGTATGTTTTGCAACATATGAGGAATTTGATTTGCCATACAGTCATACCAAAAAAGCAACGACACACAACTACATAAAATAAAACATCCACCACAGCGGCTCCTCCACATTCCTCACTGTGATGGAAGGTAATAAAGTCTTATCTTCTTTCCTCCTTTTTCTCCCGCGGTTGGGGGAGTCGAACCATCCGCAGTCGGGGCGATGGAAGCTCCCGCAGCCGACGATCGAAGCTCCTGCGTCCCTAACCAAGCTCCACAATGTTCAGTCCGCAGGCTCCCGCGATTGGAGCTCCCAAAGTCGATCCCTAACAAAGGGATTGCAAGGTCCACGATGTTAAGTCCGCAGGCTCCCATGGTTGGAGATCCCAAAGTCGGTCCCCAGCAAGAGGCCGCCAGCTCTACGATGTTAGGCCGCAGTGCGAACTGAAATACGACACAAAATTGCATCTCTGTTGAGGAAAGAGATTTTAAAAAGTTTCCCCTATCCCCCCTCCACCACCCCCCCCCCCCCCCACACATAATACAAAACTAAAAGTACACTAAAACAAACATTTTACAACAAACTAAAAACAACAAAGAAAGAAAAAGACGAGACAGACCGTTGGTGAGGCAGCCATCATCGGCGCCACCTAGTGGTCCAGGCATCATTCTGGTAAACCTCCTCTGCACTCTTTCCAAAGCATCCACATGCTTCCTGTAATGGGGCGACCAGAAATGTTTGCAATATTCCACAGGGCAGCCCAAACCAACTCGTATAAAGCTGCATCATTACTTATTGACCCTTATATTCAATGCTGCATCCTACGAAAGCAAGCATACCACACGCCTTCTTTACCACTCTATCTACTTTGTTGCCACTTTCAGGGAGTTGTACCCCAAAATCCCTCTGTACATCAATGCTGTTGGCACCGTCAGCGATGGCAGCCTCGCCAACGGTCTGTCAATCCTTCGTCTTTTTTGTTATTTTTAGTGTGTTTTTAAAAGTTTGCATTAAAGTTCTCTGGTTTGTTTTATGTCGGGGGTGTGGGAGGGGGTCGGGGGAAATTTTTCAATCTCTTACCTTGCCAGAGATGCGATTGTTTTCCGGATCGTATCTCGGGTCGCTCTGCGGCCTAACATCATGGAGCTGGCGGCCTTGCTCGACACTGACTTTCTGTCCCACCGCGGGGCCTTGAACTAACCATCGAAGCCTGGGAACGACGCTCCAAATGCGGCCAGCGGATTTCAAAATCGAGCTTGCAGTCTTTGGTAGAGACTGATGTCAGGAAGCTCCAAAGTGGCAGGAGATTCGACTAGCCCCGACCCGGGGTCCAATCGCCCGGCGCGGGGTAGCTGAGATCCCTCCAATGCGGGAGGTTAATCGCCCCAATGCGGAGGGTCCGACCGCCGGCTGCGGGAGCCAAGATCGTCCCGTCAACGGAATGCTCGAGGCCCACAACCGCGGGAGGACAAAGAAGGGAAGAGATTGAGGATGTGAGGAGGATGCTATGAGAATGCAGGTGGGGTGAGTGGGCAGATGCATGGCAGATGCAGTTTTATGTGGATAAATGTGAGGTTAACCACTTTGGTAGCAAAAACAGAAAGGCAGATTATTATCTAAATGGTGTCAAGTTGGGAAAGGGGAAAGTAAATGGGATCTGGAGGTCCTTGTTCATCAGTCAATGAAAGTAAGCATGCAGGTATAGCAGGCAGTGAAGAAAGCGAATGGCATGTTGGCCTTCATAACAAGAAGTTGAGTATAGGAGCAAAAAGGGCCTTCTGCAGTTGTCTAGGGCCCTGGCGACCACACCTGAAGTATTGTGTGCAGTTTTGGGCCCCTAATTTGAGGAAGGACATTCTTGCTATTGAGGGAGTGCAGTGTGGGTTTACAAGGTTAATTCCCAGGATGGCAGGACTGTCATATGCTGAGAGAATGGAGTGGCTGGGCTTGTATACTCTGGAGTTTAGAAGGATGAGAGGGCATCTTATTGAAACATATAAGATTATTAAGGGTTTGGACACGCAAGAGGCAGGAAACATGTTCCCGGTGTTGGGGAAGTCCAGAACCAGGGGCCACTGCTTAAGAATAAGGGGTAAGCCATTTAGAACGGAGATGAGGAAAAAGTTATTCACACAGAGAGTTGTGAGTCTGTGGAATTCTCTGCCTCAGAGGGCGGTGGAAGCCGGTTCTCTGGATACTTTAAAGAGAGAGCTAGATAGGGCTCTTAAAGTTAGCGGAGACAGGGGATATGGGGAAAAGGCAGGAACGGGGTACTGATTGGGGATGATCAGCCATGATAATATTGAATGGCAGTGCTGGCTCGAAGGGCCGAATGGCCAACTCCTGCACCTTTTGTCTATTGCCTATTGTACTTCTTTTCCGCCTTCCATCACAGTGAGGAATGTGGAGGAGTCACTGTGGTGGATGTTTATGTTAAAATTTATTTTGTGTGTTTTGTTGCTTTTTATTGGTATGACTGTATGGCAAATCAAATTCCTCACATGCTGCAAAACACACTGGGCTAATTAAGTATGATTATTATGATTATTAAGGGTCATGCTATTAATTGTATATTTCCCTTTTACATTTGACCTCCCAAAGTCCAACACCTCGCACTTGCTCAGATTAAACTCCATCTCCCATTTTCAACCATTACTGTAGCTGATTTATATTCCACTGTCGTATTTTAACAGCCTTCCTCATAGACGCAATCCCAGCAATCTTGGTGTCATCTGGAAACTCACTAACCAATCTGTTTACATTTACATCTAAGTCATTTATATATATATATATAAATGACTTAGATGTAAATGTAAACAGATTTGTGCTTGTGATATATATATCACAAGCAGCAGAGGTCCTAGCTCATATTCCTGAGGAAGTCCACAGGTCACAAACCACCAACCTGAGTTTTGTCCGTCCACTGTCTGCCTTCTATCAATAAGACAGTTCTGGGGAACATTATCAAATGCCTGTCTAAAATACATGCAGACAACAGCCACTGCCCTACCCACATTGAACACCTTCATTACCTCCTTAAAATACTGGATCAAGTTAGTAAGACATGACCTGCGTGTTCAGAGCCATGTTGACTGTCCTTAATTAACCCATTCTCCTACTTCACCCACTATGGGAGTGACGCAGCGGTTGAGTTGCTGCCTTGCAGCGCTAGAAACCAGATTCGATCCTGACTACAGGCACTATCTGTACGGAGTTTGTACGTTCTCCCTGTGATCCCTTAGGTTTTCTCCAGGTGCTCTGGTTTCCTCCCACATTCCAAAGACGCGCAGGTTTGTAGGTTAATTGTCTTCTGCAAACTGTCCCTTGTGCACAGGAGGGAACTAGTGCATGGGTGAGCATTGGTCTGCGCGGACTCGGTGAGCCGAAGGGCCTGTTTCCACGCTGTATCTCTAAAATGAAAACTTTTCCAAGTGGGAGTAAATCCTCTCCAATAGCTTCCCTGCCACTGACATTATTTTGAACATTAAATACAATTTTGGTCCTTCCAAATCAGATCAGATATGAATTAATATTAAAGTACTGTGAACAATTGCCAAGTGTTCAATTTGGATTCATTGATATTAAGACAACTTTGTCCAAAATGAAAGAGAGAGAATTATAAAGTGCCACTTTGAAACAATGAGGAATCGCCAGATCTATGGTAGAATTACATTGACCTTTAAGGAAGCAACATTTGCAATTTGGTTGCTGTAGTGAGTTTACCCGATGTAGCATATGTAAAGTGGAACTTCATGAAGTCGACTTATGCTACTGACTCAACTAAACTATTCATTTTTTAAACAGTGAATGTGTTGTCAGTCTTTGTTGGGAGGTATCTCACAAAGAGCTCTTTGGGCTTCTGTTCGATGTTACCTATTGCAATAATGCAGTACCCAATCTCATGGGAGCTAACATAATTTTACACTATTCACACAGCTCAAGAATGTTAAATGGGTGTGTGCATGGTATGGAGGTTTTAAGATCATTCTTTTCATAAGTAGAATTATTTGTCAGCCAGGGAGTTTAACAAAAGATTGTGATGCAACTTGATTTAAAATGGTCAGACGGGAGTTGTTTTTGGCACTCATTAATGATTGAATAATGCAAAGGATTGCTAACAGCTCAGTACCCAGTTCTCTGATTAATAAATGTTTAAATTTGGTTTTCTGTATCAAGTGAAAGAGAAACAAAAGCAATACCCTCCCATGTTAGTAAGTGGAACTGATTATCAGGCACTTTAATATTTAGATAATCTGGCACATTAAATGTTCCACTTACCGGCATCAAATATATCAATACTAGGAAATTAAACTTTATCCTTTTTTTTGTAGCAGGTAACAATGCAGAAATCAGCTTTCTCGTCGGTCATCTTTGTCACTGTCAAAAACGAATTCTTGCTCCACACTGCCCTAAGTATGTGCCTTAACCCAAACTCTAAAGAACACTTTATATGTATGCCATATGATTTTGCTCTTCACTTTCCACACCTGTCACCTTTAAGGCAGCTCGAAATTGAGTTTGCCAGTTTAGCGCCAAATTGTAGGAGGATTTCTATTTAGCATTTATACCCAGGAGGAACTGTGCGAGCCTGTCTAACTTCATAAATACTATTTGCAGTAAATATAGACAGTAAACTTTTATTAACTAACAGTGGTTAGATTTAAATCCATGCCAGACACTGACTTAGCATAACAACAAGTTCCCTTCATTTTTTTTCTGCTTCCAGACACTCATGTAATCTGTGAGTGATTAAACAAGTTTAGTTCAAATAATGAATAGCTTTGAATTGCTCCAACACACGGGACATGTATTCCTAAACTATTCAACCAGACATTTTATTCCATTAGTCTGTTCTGGATTGAATTCATTTTCTGATGAGAAAAGGGCAGTATGCTATCCAGCCAAGCAAGCCATCCTCTATTAGTCATCTTTAAGTAAAGCCATGATATTCACGGGCAATAGCTTCAAGAGGAGTCACAGTTGACTTCAACTTCATTTGTCACTGGACCACGTGCGGACCCGTTGGGCCCGTTTCCCCAACGCAATATTCCACCACTCACCCATAGCCCCCAACTGCGCAGGCGCGACTGATGGGTTCTCGTTGTGACACCAGAGATCCCCATTGTGACACGAATCACGGCACCCCTCACCCAACTGTGTAGGCACGGTCGGCAAGTGTGAGCACAACGTTTTTAAAGTTTAAAATGGCAATAACTTGTAAAATATAAGATCAATGTGAACGCATCTCACTCTCCCTCTTCAGTCCCCTATTCCTCTCCTCTATTATCCTCCCTCTCCCCACCCTCCACCAACCCTGCTCTGCTTCCTCTGCTCACCCCCTCCCTCCCCTCCTCTCTCTGCCCCCTCCCCTCCATTACCTCGCCATCCCTCTTCCTACCCCTATCCTCCTCCATTCCCCTCATCCCCAGCACTCCCTCCCCCTCCTCTTCACTCTCCCTCATCTTTCCCCTCTCCTCTCCTCCCTACCCCACCTCTCACTCTTCCTCCTCACCTTCCCCACAGCCCTCCTCTCCCTTTATTCCCCACTCCCTACTTCCCCCACTCCCCCCTCCTCTACCTCCCTACCCTCTCCCTCCTCACCTCCCCAGGATCTCGATGTAAACCACCGCCGGCCCCGTTTTCTCCACCACGTCGGCGATGAAGTAGTTCTTGGGGCGGGGTCTGTCGCGGGGGGGGAACGGCCGAGCGGCCTGGAGCCGGGGAGGGAGACGGAGTGGCCGACGCTGCGGCCTAGTCCTTGCCCTGGGTCCCACTCTTCTCCATCCCTGTGGGCCCAGAACAGCAGCGCCGCCGCCCCCGGACCTAGCCCAGCCTCAGCGCCACGGTCAAATCCTGCACGCGCAGATACCGGGCCCACTGCGCACGCGCGGGGAGACTTTCAGTTGTTTTTTAATCCGCACACGCACGGTCATTTCAAATCCCGCACGGGCTGACGGGCAGGGCGTGGAAAAATGTTATATATATATATACTATATATATATAGTATATACATTTTTATAGATTCCGAATTTATATCCAAAACAACATTTGCCTTAGAGACAATCTAAAGGATTAAAACTTGTTTGGCAATAAGAATTTATTGAATTTGGCAATTACATATCTCATGTCTTTGCCTCAAAAACATTATGATGCATGTGAATGCCCTCCTTCTATAAAGTTAAAGCTCTGTGAGACACAATCACCCTCAGTGTTACTATGAATTTATAATCTATTGTGGTCACTGTTTTTATCCAAACAGAAACAATGTTTTGTTTAACAAACTATTGAGCAAAATATATTTATGAACTAGACTAAGTGGGACCCGTTGGGTCCCATGTTCACACGGGAGGGCTGGTCCCCCAATGCAATATTCCACCTCTCCACCAATTCCAATATTGGTGGCCAGAGGGGGGAGGGGCTGGCTTTCTGGAGTGCTAGTATGGGTGCTGAGGGCTGAAGGGACTGGTTTCCAGAGGGCTAGTATGGACATGGTGGGCCCAATGGATTCTTGGGGTGGCAGCTCAGTCACTCAAGCCTGATGTGCTGGCAGCTCACTCACGGCTGGTGGGCTGGCAGTTGACTCACGGCTATTCCTTGAAATTCCATTTCAAGCAGGGTGCAAGGCCACAACATTTAAATGCAGTTTTCTACCATTTCAAGCAGGGTGCAAGGCCACCAAACTCAAGTGCAGTTTCTTACTACTTCAAGCAGGGTGCAAGGCCACCAAATTCAAGTGCAGTTTCATACCACTTCAAGCAGGGTGCAAGGCCACCAAATTCAGGTGCAGTTTCCTACCACTTCAAGCAGGGTGCAAGGCCACCGAATTCAAGTGCTGTTTCATACCATTTCAAGTAGGGTGCAAGGCCACCAAATTCAAGTGCAGTTTCTTACTACTTCAAGCAGGGTGCAAGGCCACCAAATTCACGTGCAGTTTCTTACCACTTCAAGCAGGGTGCAAGGCCACCGAATTCAAGTGCAGTTTCCGACCACTTCAAGCAGGGTGCAAGGCCACCAAATTCAAGTGCAGTTTCCGACCATTTCAAACAGGGTGCAAGGCCACCAAATTCAAATGCAGTTTCATACCATTTCATGCAGGGTGCAAGGCCACCAAATTCAAATGCAGTTTCATACCATTTCATGCAGGTTGCAAGGCCACCACATTCAAATGCAGTTTCATACCATTTCAAGCAGAGTGAAACCACCATAAAACCACACAAAACACCACATAAACACCACATTCGCAGTTCAGTAGACATTCAGTGTGTTCAGTTGATTCACAGCTCAGACAGTCGTGACCTCTCCCTCCCCCATCTTGCAGAGACTGAGCCACACCCACACCTCCAGGTTTTAGAATCCCTCCCCCTCCCACTGGAAGGGGCGTGGCCTTCATGATGTGATTGACAGGAGAGAGATTATCAACATTTTTTTAAACACTAATAACACTTTTATTTTTCATTAATGGGAAGAATCCTCTGCACCTGATGAGCAGAGGGGGACTGAGTAAGATGGCCAAAAATCACAGCAGTAAGTGGTAGCGTTTTATCTAAAATCAATATACAGTGCAAACAGGATGTTGTCAAGTTTAGACTTTTAATCATTTGCCATTTCAAACCAACCACCACCAACCATTTGCTGTGCTATATTTCAAACCAACCACCACCAACCATTTGCTGTGCTTTATTTCAAACAACCACCACCAACCATTTGCTGTGCTTTATTTCAAACCAACCACATTTTCATTTTCAAACCACATTAAGGGCACTCAAGGTCAGTAAAACCACACTCACAGTTTAGTAGACATGTGTTCAGTGTTATTCACAGCTCAGACTGAGAGACGTGACCCTCTCGCTCCCCCATCTTGCAGAGACTGAGGCATTCAACACTTCCGGGTTTTATAGTCCCTCCGGAAGGGGCGTGGCCTTCAGGAGAGAGAATCTCAACATTTTTTAAAACACTAATAACTCTTTTGTTTTTCATCGATTGGAAAAATCCTCTTTTCCTGCACAGCGGAGGGCGACTCTGAGTAAGATGGCCAAAAATCATAGCCATAAGTGGCAGCGTTTTTTCTAAAATCAATATACAGAACAACAGGAAGTGGTCAAGAACAGACTTTTAGTAATATAGATAATAACCATTGCAAGCTGAATGAACTGAACCATTGCAGCACAATGACGAGTTTTCTCTCCAGAAAATATAGGCAGGGTTCATTTTACAGTGAGACACATTTGTATTAACTGAAGAGAAGGGTTTGAAAGTTAGCAGCATCATGTAAATTCACCATAGACTTTAAAAGTATTTCAAGTGTTACAATATTTGCTGAAATTAGCCTAATGCTGGAATAGGAATTCTATTCATTGATGTCTTTAGTTAAGGAAACCAATCAGTTCTCATTCCACATTCAGTCGGAAAATATTGGCCCATTCACAGAGCATTGCCTATTTGTACATTTTGCAGTCTGTAATGTAAATATTCTCACATATTGCTCTGAATTCCAGTTATAATCAAAAAATATTACTCAGTTATATTAAAGCATTCAGTAGAAACATTCTTTTGGTTTTAGAGGCAGGCCATGTATTGATTCCATGTTTTATAGATGTGTAGATTGGTGCAACAACCCACTATGGAATTAAACCTGTTCCTTTACACTGCAGTCATAGTTTATCTCTCACTTTTTTTTTCATCTTTTGGTTCTACATTTTTTTTCCATGTGAAAGTGAATATGCTTGAGTGTTTCTCTCGTGCTTCTCTCTGTTTAGCACAACCAGCATATAACTGGCACCTCCTTGCAAATGAGACTATCAGAAAGTCAACCATTCACAGGGCCACCCTTGCTTTTCCAAGTTTTGTTATAAACTCTTCATGAGAATGAGAAAAATTGATTGAATTAAAAAAAATTGGTTCAACAACAGTGCGCCGATAGAGTTGCTGCCTTACAGTGCCAGAGACTGGGGTTCGATCCTGACTACGGGTGCTGTCTGTACGGAGTTTGTCGGTTCTCACTGTGGCCTGCGTGCATTTTCTCTGGGTGCTCCAGTTTCCTCCCACACTCCAAAGACGTACAGGTTTGTAGGAATTGGCTTTGGCAAAATTGTAACTTATCCCTAATGTATAGGATGGTGTTAGGCTGCGGGGATCGCTGGTCGACGTGGTCTCGGTGGGCCGAAGGGCTTCTTTCCACGCTGTATCTCTAAACTAAACCAAACAAAAGCAGTTATTTTTTACTTCCTGACAGTGTCATGAACTTGTTAATGAATAATCTGGGCCGCAAAAAGAATCAGATGTTAATTACAGCTGTTTACCTTATTTTCCAAAGCGAAGATTTACTTACTTAAGGAAGAACCTGCATTGAACAACATTTCAATTTTCAATGTGGTTTCATAGAAAAGGATTTCTGAATCAAGATTCTCTTCATCAAAATCTCCTTATGGTAGATATATTCAGATTTTGCAGATTGTTTATGCATCATGTGTCTGGCATGTTGTTACAGTCCTAAGGTGATAGAAATTTACATTGCATAGTCCATTTCTGTATACTAGATCACTAAATATTATAGTGGGCATACATTCTATATAAATCATGTGTGAATGTGTTTCGGTCTTCACACAGATTTTATTCAATTGAGTTTAAGTTAAATGGGTTTACCTAGTTCGCAAATTACCTGTGCTACATCAATTACTCTTTTTATATTGTTTGGTTATAGAAGTATATTAATTGATTTTAAACATAAATATAATTGTGTTTACCAATGTGACATGTTTAGAAGCTTTATTCAGTGACAGGCAAAGTTGAAAATCACAATTAGCTGTGTACTTAGAGGTAATGAAAGTTCATAATTAAAGTTTATTCTTTTACCATTAAATGATCTTATTTTTACAAAATGAATGATTAAATCAGCAGTGAAAAATGCTTTAAAGTACCAAGGATTGACAATAGAAATTAAAAACAAACTTCACGGTCATGCAGCATCTGTGGAGGGAAATGGACAGATGACATTTTAGGTTAGGACCCTTCTTCAGACTGATGGAGTCGAGGGGAGATAGCTGGTAACGAGGTGATAGGAAGGGGTGTGGAAAGAACTGTCAAGTGATCGGTGGAGCCACGTGAGGAACCACCTTCTGAAGAAGGGGCCTTTCTGAAGAAGGATCCTGACCCAAAACGTTGTCGGTTCATCTCCCTCCACAGATGCTGCTGAGTTCTTCCAGCAGTTTGCTTTTCTCTCGGGATTCCAGCGTCTGCAGTCTCTTGTATCGCCATTTAACGATAGAAAGCTTAACATGGGACATCTGATGGTAATATGACATTTTGTTCGCAACTGGACAAGTTAGAAAACAAACTCAAAGTGCTCGGATTTCATGACCCTAATTGTGTCCAAAGCTTGAATATCAAAACTTTGCTTCCTAACTATGCACTTCATCAAAATTACATTACACAATTTAGAAACTTTTCATTTTAATGGTTTCCTGTAATTAGTTTAGTTCTGTTGATACCTGTAGCTGTGTTGAACTGCTCAAAGCTGCTCAAAAGGTACTCTGCTTGAATAATGTGTTCATGGGTAGAATTGAATATTTCCAAGGGTGTTTGATCAATTGTTCAACCTTGTTACTCATGAAGGGACTTCAATCAAAAGTTATTTTATGGTAGACAGGTGTGTAGCTAACAGCTTGGAAATTAAATATTAATTAACTAGGCTTACGTGTATAAATAACTTTAAAGAAAGTTGTGTATCAGGATACATACCAGCTTATTAACAATGAGTATTTCAGAATGCATTTTAATAGGCATTAGCTATAAGGGCCTTTGGATATTTTTAATGATTTTCTGAAAAAAAGTGTAAAATACTTATATGGATTGTTTAATGGGAGATGTGTAAGAATGTTTTTTTTCCTCTTGTTAACATTTAGATGTGTATTTTTCCTAAATGACGCTACTTCTGACAGTGTGCCTTTAACTTAAAAAGCAGATATAATCAATGTTAACTATTTGGGCAGCACGGTTGTGCAGCTGGTGGAGCTGCTGCCTCACAGCGGCAGAGACCTGGGTTCGATCCTGAACTCAGGTACTATCTGTGTGGAGTTTTGCACGTTCTACCTGTGACCTTGTGGGTTTTCTCCGGGTGTTCCGTTTTCCTCCCACATCCAGAAGACGTTGGTAGGTTAATTGCCTTCTGTAAATTGCCCCTGGTGTGCAGGGAATGGATACAAAACTGGGATAACATGGTACTCATGTCAATGAGTGATTGATGGTCAGTGTGAACCCAGTGGGCTGAAGGGCTTGTTTCCATTGCAGTATCTTTCAATCAATTCAATAAATTCAATAGTTGCTATGCAGTAATACTGAATGATTACCAATAGGATTTACTCTTAGCTTTGTCCATGGCAAGTCATGTCTTACGAACTTGACTGAGATTTTTTGAAGAGGTGATGAAGATGTTTAATAAGGGTAAGGCAGTGGATTTTGTCGACATGGATTTTAGTATGGCATTTGATAAAGTCCTTCACGGTAGGCTGATCTTAAAGATTAAGGTGTATGGGATCTGTTCACTTCCTCATTTGGATTCAGAACTGCTCATAGAACAGAGAGTTGTGGTGTGTGTTTTTTCTGGATGGGGGCCCTGCATAATCCTACTAATCACATGCCCCCATCCAGAAAAAACACACACCACAACACAAGTAGATAGAATCGAAAAGAAGGCATATGGTATGCTTCCCTTTATCGGTCAGGGCATTGAATATAGGAGTCAGGAAGTCATGTCGTTGCTTTATAGGACTTTGGTTAGGCTACTGTACATTATAGCATTGTGTGCAGTTCTGGTTTCCCCATTACAGGATGGATGTGGAAGCTTTAGAACTGTTGTAGAAGAGGTTTTCCAAAATGATGCCTGGATTAGAGCACGAGCTGTAAGGAGAGGTTGAACAAACTTGGATTGTTTTCTCTGGAGTGTGGAGGGGACATCTGATGGAAGTGTACAAAATTGTGATTGTGGCGACACAGTGGTGCAGAGGCAAAGTTCAAAGCAGGGCCGGATTTACGTATAGGCTTCATAGGCTTAAGCCTAGGGCCTCGAGATCTAGGGGGGGCCTCGAAGGAGATGTGTGGGGTAAGTTAAGTTTGTTTACATGCACACGCTGTCAGGATGGTAGTGGAGGCAAATACGATGCTGGCATTTAAAAGAGTTTTAGATATGAAAAAAAAACACAAAGTGCCAGAGTAATTCAGCAGGTCAGGCAGCATCTCTGAAGAACTTACACATTTCAGGTTGGGACACTTCTTCAAACAGTGTGTGTTTATTCTTAAATAAGATTCCCTTTTATTTTTCCAAGTAAAATATAGAACCATGAGTGATTGACTAAAACATGATGAGATTATTGAATAATTAACAGAAATCAATGCCTATGTCTGTAGGAACGTTGGTCTGAGAAACTATTCAGATCCTCGAGCCTTTCTGTAATTCATATAGGACACAACCTGAATCGTAAGCAAAAACACCTTATTTACTTATAAGACCCTTAAGAGTTTGGTCTCGTAAATAGATGCCAATCTCAATCCTAAAATTTTCAATACACAGTTCAACGCCTTTTTATGGAACAAAATGATTTAAAAATTTTGTGGGGTTTAAATAAGTTTTCAATATCTGCCCAAACGACTCATTTTAATTACTTTCGGCAACTTAAATTAGAATTTTACACATTCAATAGAACGTACTACCTGCCTTACACTCCAATTTCTCCAGTGCACTCATTCCAAGGCCAAAATTCAACCCAGTACTAATTTAAACTTTATGTAACATGAGATTATTTCAGCCTTTGTGGTAAAGACCAGTAGTCTATTAAGTATTTATTTCTTTGATCTGGCCCTAATTGAAGCTATACTGATATGGAGTAGTGATATCATGAAAGTACAGAATCTGCAGACTAATAACGGAGGGCAAATCTGTTCCAGCACACCTTTCACAACTGTGTTAAAGGTGTTCCTTGTTCAGGACAAATTAGCGTTTATATGAAAGCCACAGGAACAAAGTGATGAACAAATTGGTGCAAATTTTGCTCAATTCAGGAAAAATATTAGTATTTCCACTGCATTAACTGATCAAAAAAGGATCAGTAGAAAATTGTTTCAACTTATTTTAATATAACAAAAATGAACCTGTAATCAGCCACCTTGTTACAATATTTATGATAAAATTTAATGTTATCAACAGAAATTTTATCTTGTCGTTTTCCTCACACCATGATTAGTTCTACAACCATTTGTGCAACATCTGCACTCCAGGCCATAGTGAATTCCTACTTAGATAGATTACTTGCAGGAAATTGAATAGCTAGGGAATATTGCCAATTTTGTGAAATGAGCAAAGTTTTGTTGGATTTCTGACATTAAAAATCAACTCAATGACATTGAAACTCAATGTATCTCTCCAAGGACCATGTGCACTGAGCCTTGTCCAAACTAACATGACATTGAACCAGGCGCGGAATGGCCAGAAGAAGAAAATTGTGCACGACCACTGTTGCCCAACAGTTGTCAGTGGCAGTCATGGCTTGAGTTGACTTAATTTCTGGGTCTCTCTCACTCTTTGGTATGTGTTTGTAACTCCCCCAGAGTATGTGGAAGAGATTGGTGATGGGAAATCTTGCATTCCAGGTATGTGCAATCGCAGACCTTAATGATTCAATGAAATAATTAAGTTATGTGGAAGTTCGCACAAAATCTTCCCTATCTGTTTAGCATTCTTGAGTTACAGAGCTACACAACCTGGAAGCAGGCCCTTTGGCCCAACTTATCCATGCTGACTAAGTTGGCATTCTGGGCCAGATCAATATGCCTGAATTTTGCCCTTATCCTTATAAACCTTCCTATCCATATATCTGTTCAAATCTTATGTAAAAATGCATTTTATATAGAAGTTCTTCGGGGTTACAGTGTAGATAGTAAGATTACTCTGACCATTTATAACTATATAATAATGCTCCTTCATAAGAACAGTATGGGTGTAATTTTACCTTAGCATGCCTCTTTGAAGAGATCCAGTTGCAGATGTTGCTGTTAAAGTTTCCTCCCTTTATAATCTCTTGTAAAAATGTTACTTTGAAGCCTACACCAGATTCATATTCTGCCAGCCTCTTGGGCTAAGAAAACAAGGAATTTCATTTTAGAACGCCAAATACCTCTGATTGCACTTTGCTGTTGCGATGTATTTGAAGCACCTAATGTAAACAGCCCTGTGGTAAGCAAAATGTTCCCTTTATCTGAGCATTTCAAAGCAAAGACCATTAAAAGAATATGCTTCTAATTGGCAGTAAAGGACGTCGTTAAACTCCCTAAATGCATACCATTACTAACAGCTGGTTTGCATTTGGTGATAAGGCTGTAAAACCTGCCCATTAACTTCCATGAAACTAGAGGCCAGATTTTATTATCGAAATAATGGTGAGGTAAATGGGGCTAGTGGGTAGAGCAAATTCAGGTGAGAGGCAGATGCCTCGTAGAATGCCAACATCAGTAAGTTGCTGTCGGAGTTGCAATCCCAATTAACATTATCATATCTTGCTGACAAGCAAATGAAATTAATTTCATAGCTTGAAGTTGTTGGGTCTGCGCAATGAATGTGAACTAAGCACAGCATGGAACATTGTTAAGACATCACAAGAGCCAACTTAACGGGATGATAAATTATTCATTACTGTCCACCAGTCTCTGTGATGCCTTCCACCACAGTGGATGTTTGTGTTGAATTATGTTGTGTATTGTGTCATTTTTTAATTGTAACGCTGCATGGTAAATTAATTTCACTGCACCTTATTGTGCATGTGACAAATATATTTGAACTTGAAATTTGAACTTGATACCAAAAATTAACAATCACAAATGTAGACTTTAGTGTACCAATACAATCTATTGCCCTGAGAGGAAAGGGTCAAAGTTCAGGACCTCAAACCCAGTGTAAGGCTCGTAGTTTATTGGGAAGGTAGCGATTACTCCTCTCGCTTTGCTTTAGAGACATAAGATCATGTGATAGGAGTAGAATTAGACCATTTGGCCCATCAAGTCTACTCCGTCATTCAATCATGGCTGATCTATCTCTCCCTCCTAAGCCCATTCTGACATGGACTGCTTGCAACAAGCATCTGATCACTCAAAGTGGAGCAGGAGAAGTTGGGATGGTGTTGACAAATGCAAGGCCTTGCACTGAGAGCGTGTAGTCGTTGCATAAACAGAAAAAAAGAGGCACCACCTCACAAACTATCCACCCATATGCCCCTTCAGCAATCTCCTACCCCATCTATGAAAGAAACAACAGTTCCCATATTGCCCTCATCATGGCTGATCTATCTTTCCCTCTGAACCCCATTCTCCTACCTTCTCCCCATAACCCCTGACACCCTAACTAATCAATTCAGTGGAACAGTCATCCTTAACCCCAAACGAGGACTCAAGATGGTTTAACAAGTCAAACTTCAATGGCAATATAGGCAATTTTGCAAAGTTATAAATTACCAGCAAATGGCGATTCACAGAACATTTTCAGCACTCGAGAACGAATAGTGTACTGCCAATTTGTCTTGTAAGTTATAGAAATGATCCATAGATGGCAGTATAGGTTGTGATTCAATTATTTGGGCCACAAATGCAGATAAATGGCTCAGGTGTGTTGAGACTGAAAAATAAGTATTTAGCTTGCTTCTAAATCCCATAGCAGTTACTTTCATTTATCTGGCTTGCCCACATGAAGGAATGTCTCAGAGCTCTTTGAAAGGGGATTGATGAATGTCAGGAGCTATGAAAGAGGATGTTTGAGGAGAGGGATGTGAAGCCAAGTGGTTTGGGAGGGAATTCCAGAGAACAAGGCACAGTGGCCGAGAGATCATCCTCTGGGGGAGCAGCAGCCCAGAGTCAGACCAACAGATGCTTGTGGGCAAGGACACGTGGTTGGAGAAGAATGTAGTTTTGGCTGCTGACCAATGCGAGATTCAAAAGCTGAAAGAAAACAACGCTTCACTGTAACGATAGACACAAAGTGTTGGTGTCACTCAGTGGGTCTGATAGCATCTCTGCAGAAAAATAATGGGTGACGTTTCGTATCCCGACCCAAAACATTACCCATCCTTTTTCTCCAAAGATTCTGCCTGACCCACTGAGTTATGCCAGCACTTTGTGTCTATCTTTGGTATAAGCCAGCATCTGCAGTTCTTTGTTTCTAACACTTCACTCTAACTGTATCAGGCCTGAAGCCAGACTGAGGAGATAAAATAATTTTTGGCCAAGCCCACAATGCTGGCAGAAGCCAAACAGGTGGCTCAAGGAATAAGTTGCATAGATTCTGTCCTGAGTCTATCTCTCATAGTCTACAAGACCCAAATCTTTCTTCCCTTGTCTTTGCTCCCATCTGCTGACCACCAACCTCCCTTCCTGGTCCTGTCAGCTCACGCTCTTAATGATTCTTCAGGCCCAGTTCCCATCTGTATGCTGCCACAACCTCTTCCTTAAAATAAAACCATCCTTGACTTCTGTCCCAGCAAACAATGTCATTTTTCACCTCCCATTTCTTTGAAAAGTCCTTGGAGATGTATCTCCCAAACACATGCTCCATCTTTGAGATCCTCCCTTCCACGGGCATGAAAGCTCATTTCAGAACCAGAAACAACTTCCCCGTTTTTCCACATTTAGATATTCAGTGAAGTTTCTGAGCAACATAACCTGACCCATTGAGTTCCTCCTACAGTTTAGGACACAACATGCTGGAGTAACTCAGTGGATCAGCAACATCTCTGGAGAACATGAATTAGTGGCATTACAGGTCAGGATCCTTCTATAGACTCTGAGTCAGGTATTCTTTTTGATAGTGATTGTCTGTTTGTTCAAGGATACATACATTCCAACAGCAATTAATATGATTTGATTGTTATAATGCACCAAAATGGAGTGCAGCCACTTACAGAAGCTTTTGTTCCAGAGGGTAATTTCCTTTCTACCACCATAACTTCACTTATGGTAACATGTTAAGATATTTTTGTTAAACTAAATGCAACACCATTGCAGGTACCTCCAGGCCCTTGTAGGGCACATTGTCATTAATCGGGCAGCGTTGTCAAGGGTGTTCTTGCGACATATCATGGGACAATTAAGCTGTTAAATAGTTTCTCTCTTTTTTGCAATGCTTGGCAAAGGAATGTTTTAAAGCCAGATGTTGTAACTTCAGGCTAAATAAGACACCATTTTGTAAGTATAAACATCAAAATAACCAGACTACACCTGCTGAACTGCAGCCTTGAGCAAAATGCATCAATTGTTGCTGACGTGATCATGCTTTCTTTCTGAAAACTTTTCACATTTGCTGTTCGTCTGAAACCCACCTTGGAAGCAACTTTCTCCCTTTCTTGTGTCCCAACAGCAACACAGAAATGAATGTTCTTCATGTCTGGTTGAGATCATTCTGTTTTGATAAGTTTGCATTTGCCAATGACCGGCAGTCGTTCACATTGGGATGTTTGACATGTGGAAGTAAAAGGTAGTTTCAGTGTTGGTGTTGTTATCTGAAGGTCATGTTCAGACATCAACACCATCCTCATTATTTGCACAATGGAATTTCAAATCACAGATGCCTTGGGGAAAGGCCATTGCTTAGAAACTCTGATCAGCATGATTCACTTAGGATCACCTCATTGTGCCTGCACGATACTTTCAACCATTAAAATAAAACGATTACTTGGAGTGCACTAGAATGTATATGATCACATTCATATGTCAGGTTCACCGCCTGGACTTACTGTATCAGTCGGGTGGGATGTGAATATCGTGGAATCTTTGCTGCTGATCGCACCACAGTGCTGCCACATGTCCTACCACAGTGACTACACTTCATAAGCTCTTTATTGAATTTAAACTGCTTCAGGACATCCGTGAGTTGTGAAAGGCACGTCATGAATGCAGGCTCCTTTTTATACATAGGAATTGATGCTATCTATTCTAATCCAGGCTGGATGTTTTCAGTTATAAACTCAGTAGCAAGCATTTATTTATTCATCAAGCAGGAAACTGCTCCACTTTTAATATTGTTTTAAAATGATATAAATGTAATTGGTGGCACTGTGCGCAGCATGGGCAGCACAATGGCGCAGCGGTAGAGTTGCTGCCTCACATATGCTCAGAATCCTTGTGTAAACTAAACCTAAATGTTGGAGCAAAGGCAATCAAAGAGCACAAGGCCTATGTTGAAAGAAACGCAGGTATTCCTGAAGTTTTCCAGAGATTTTAAAAATCAAGAACTCCTGAAGACCATATGGCCTAGCTAGACATCTTCAAATCAGTAGGTTCTAGTTACCTGTTAGGAAGCAAGCATTATACTCCTTATCAGGAAACGGATGGTGATTACCAGCATCACTGATGATACCGACTTCCAGAAGACCACAAAAGATCTGGACTGTCAATGCTTCATCCAATCCACATGGAGACTAAGTTAAAGTTAAATAAAGAATAATGTATGTGCCATGAGTTCCTGTGAGATATTCTCTGATATGAACAGGCTCCTTAGTGTGTGCGCAGAGTCCACATAATATTTTCAGGTATGCTTGCACAATACCTGAAAATATTATTGTTCAGCCACAGCTTGGTAGTGCGCTGTGGTATGTGGCTATCTGGGATCGTGCATCCATTGTGGGACACGGATTACGCAGCTCGGATTGCACATGTTATTTACCTGAACGGTAAACTTTCATCAGCACGTTTGGCAAAGACATCACAGGACATCACAGAATCACAGGACAAATTGGGCCTGGCCATAACCGCTCGATCAGTCTAATTTTCCATGTGGTGCCACATGGAAATATCACCAACAGTAAGTTTCCCTCCATCATTCGCCACCCTGACATGGAAATGTATCACTGATCCATTACCATCGCCCGGTTCAGGCACTGAAGGTCCTGATCCAACTGTGCAGTGAGGGTGTCTCACCATAAGCATTTCAAGATAACAGCCCATCATCGCCTTCTCAAGGACAATGAGGAATAGGGCAAAGATACTGGTCATCTCACCTGCATCCCATCCTATAATATCAAATGATTCATTAGATCAGGAATAGTTGAGTATAGTTTATTTTAGAGATACAGTGCAGAAACAGGCCCGTCAGCCCACCAGGTCCCTGCCGACAAGCGATCACCCCGTACACCAACACTATCCTACACACTAGGGACAATTTACCATTTTACTGAAGTCAATTAACCTACAAACCTCTACGTCTTTGGAGTGTGGGAGCAAACAGAGATAACCCACGCAGGTCATGAGGAGAACGTACAAACTCCGTGCAGACAGCACCCCTATTCATGATTTTGAACCCGGGTCTCTGGTGGTGTAAGGCAGCAGCTCTACTGCTGCGCTAACCATGCTGCCCCCTCCATGGCACCACCGTTCCAACAAAATTAAAATATTTTTCTCCGTCATTTTACGTTTTACAGACTCGATTAGTTGGAACTGAACAGAACCTGTAAGAAAAAGCTCAGCAGATGGTGATACTTTGGCAAACTTAATAGAGCGGATGCCTCATAGCTCCAGCGATCCAGTTCAATCCTGACCTGCTGGCCGGTCTGTATGGAATTCACCCATTCTCCATGTGACCGCTTAGGTTTCCTCTGGGTGCTCTGGTTTCCTTCCACTTCCCAAAAACGTGCGAGTTGGCTGAATAATTGCCCACTTTAAATTGCACCTGATATGCAAGTGACTGGGAGGAGTTAATAGGACTGTGGTGATTAGTAAAGGGAAATTAGCAAAGAGGGATTGATGTGGGAATAGTGTAATGGATACAAGATGGTTGACCTGGAGCTAGTGGGCTGAAGAGTCGGTTCCTATGCTGTGTGACTATACATCACCTAATCATGCCTTGAATTGATCAATAATTAATCACTTACTCAACATTGAGGAAATAAATTTCTGATCAAATGCAGCACAGACGACTATCAAATCTATAAACCAAAAGCCCAACCTTGCTGTGTTTTTTAGAACAGGTAATTATTAGTCATAGAGTCATACATGTGGAAACAGGCCCTTCGGTCCAACGGGCCCACACCGATCAACATGTCCCATCTACACTAGTCCCACTCTCCAGCATTTAGCCCATATCCCTCTAAATCTGTCCTATCCATGTACCTATCTAATTGCTTCTTAAATGTTGCAATAGTCCCTGCCTCAACTACCTCCTCCGGCAGTTCATTCCATACACCCACAACCCTTTATGTGAAAAAGTTACCCCTCAGATTCCTATAAAAAATGTTCCCCTTCACCTTAAATGTATGCCCTCTGGTTCTTGATTTCCCTACTCTGGGCAAGAGACTCTGTACGTCTACCCGATCTATTCCTCTCATGATTTTAAGCTTCTATTCTTTTAACAAAATATGAAATTATTTTAGAATTGTGGATCAATTTATTTTTACAAAAGAGATGTACTCAGTAAGAAATGATGGAGTTTATCTCTGGAACATTATTCTCATACATCCTTACTTGGGACAGAGAATTGAAGGTTTTGACAAGGGAAAGGTGTCTCATATAATACTGCGCTACATCACTGCATCACCAAGAAGAGTTATTATCTGAATTGCTCCTCTTTGAGTTGCACCAACTTAATATTTGCTGAAGGCCTATTTAAATTCCTTGGGGATTACCCCAGCAGGCTATCCTAGCAGGTGCTTATTGAGTCCAGATGGCAGTAGCTGCCACATTTTGTCCTCTCAGCACAACATAAATATAAGAACAGATGCTCCATTAAAAGCCGATTGTCTTTTCACTAATAATGTCAGGTTCCCTTTGTTGCTCAGGATTGCTCAGCAGACCTATCTCCTACTTTTAGTTGCCACAATCATCCGAGCCAACTGTTGTTTAAGGATGCTCTCTGCAGACCCACCAGTGAGCTTTGGATGTTTTGTCAAATTACCTGAGGCTGTTTTGTTTTTCATTCTAATATGTGCGCCTGATAAAAGTTATTTCCAAAAAGCGATTGTTATTTTCATGCAATCAGATGTATTCAATTTCTCCCTGATTTGCACCTTTCTCTAGATACACATCTGCTCCCAATCATTAATTAAAGGCAAAGCAGAAATGACCTGATTGAAGTACTTTACATGGACCCCTTTGCAGTTGTGGAACGTGAACATGTGTTGCCTATGATGGGTGCCGAGCGGGTTATTGATTTATTTAGCTTTTCATAAATCCATCCCGGCTCTTCAAGAAGTGCATTACTTTTAGCAAATCAAAGGACCTATCTGAAGTGGTAACACAACCCCTGCTTTGTTGAGTGAAACAATTCATTTTTCCATACATTCTGCTGTTGTTTCAGGATGTGACTCAACCTTGTAACTACCCTATATTTTTATATATATGAAATAAAACAATTTCTGCAATATGAAAGGAATTTTCAAGCTGTGTAAAATTATGTGAAGCATAGAGTGCAGACAATCAGAACTTTTTTTGCCAGGTTGGAAATATCAAAAAATCAAGGGCATAGGTATAAGGACAAAGGACAAAGGACATTTATTGTCACGTACACCAATTGGTGAAGTGAAATTTGACTTGCCATGCAGCACACAGATAAAGATAAGACACAACATTAAAGAATTTAACAATAAACATAAAAACATCCCCCCACAAGGGTTCCCACTGTGGGGGAAGCCACAAAGTCCAGTCCCCATCCCCTTGTCCACCCATAGTCGGGCCTATTGAAGCCTCCGCAGTCGCCGCTACGGCGGCCCGATGTTCCAGGCCGTTCTTGCCGGGTGATTGTGCTCCGGCGTCGGGAGAATCCTCACAGCGGCTTGGGACACCTGGAGCGGCCGCTTCCTTACTGGAGACCGCAGCTTCCGAAGCCAACAGGCCGCACTGGATGGAGCTCCACCACTGGCGATCAGGCTCCCGAAGTTAAAGTCAGCGCCGCCGCCCGCGGCTGGCCGCTCCACAGACCCGCAGCTCCGCTTGTTTCATCGGTGGTCTTCAGCTCACCGGAGTTCCAGCATGGCGACCCGAGCAAGGCATCGCCCACTCCGCAAGAGCGTTCCAGCATTGCGCCGCCGCCGAGGTTCTGGGCGGTCCCCTCAGGAAACGCCACTCCAGGCCCGCTGGTAGGCCGCGATGACGGGTCGAAAGTGCAGCCCGGAGAAAAGCTGCCTCTCCGACCAGGTAGGGACCCTGAAAAGTAGTTTCCCCCTTCCCCCCCCCCCCTCCACCCCCACATAAAAAAGACTAGAGCTCCGAAAAACAAAAACTCAACTAACTACATTTTTTTTTAAAAGAGATGAAAAACGGACAGCTGCAGGCTGGGCAGCCATACCCGTACAGGACGGCGCCCCCAGACCAAGCCCCACCCGTGAAGACACAGAGGAAACCACCGACCACAGAGGAAACCACCGACCACAGAGGAAACCACCGACATAAATTGCAGCGACATAAATTGAGGGAGGCAGAATTTAAAGGAGAAGTGCGGGGCAAGTTTTTTGCGCAGAGGATGGTAGGTGCCGGGAACGCATAGCCAGGGGTGGTGGTGGAGGCAGATTTGATAGTGGCATTTAAGAGGCTTTTAGATAGGCACGTGGATATGTCGGGAATAGAGGGGCATGTCTTGTTTTTGAAGCAGTTTCTTCTACTTCTCTTCAGTCTATCTAGCCACTGGCCCCTCAAGTCTCGTCAACTTGACTGACTGACTGCTCGACCAGCAGTAGACTTATGTAATGTTAACAGAGCCAGAAACCACTGTGCAAGAGCTGGGCACAGAACCAGCTGCACCTTACACAGTGGAACAGGCGTTACCAAACATACTGACCCTCAGCTTTCCAACTCATGAATCAGCTTGCCAGTGATGCTGGAAAACAATCAATGCCTCACACACCAACATCTAGTCTCCAACAACACATTCTCCCATCCCAACCCACAGCATACACCACCCACGAAGATCAGAGCTCATCAGTTGAACAAATCGGACTGGGCCAATGAAGGTCGCTGAACTAATTTTGTTTTCCTATGGTTGTTTCTGCACAAGCTTGAAAACTTATTGGTTTCTGACCTCAATTGTAGGTGTTTATTCTTTAGATTGTAATCAACCAGAGTTAATGCAAATATTAACGAATAATTTACACAATTGTAGCTTTAAATATTCTACAAAACAACTTGCTGGAGCTAGACCCTTGTATCAAGCTTCATTTGTTCACTGCTGTTTAAAGAATGCTCTGCAGAACTGGACAACCATTCAAATAAAAAATAGGGATAGCATTCTTACTAATTAAAGAAAAAGCAGCTATGACCTGATTGAAGAGAGCTTGATTCAATTTAAGGAATTGATATTAGGCTTCTCAGATTTATGATTTCATTACAGTATGCAGCTGTACAATGCAGTGTAGCTCACTGGCGTGTGTGTGTAAGTGTGTGTGAGTATCTGTGTAAATGCGAGTGCGTGAATGTGTGTGCGCGTGTGTGGCTGGGCAGGTGTGGAGGGGAATGTTAGGGGCTGGGGATTGTGCATTCTGTCACTGCGAACAATTTGTTTACAGACATATGTTAATGTCCCTCTGTACAAAAATGTAACCAAATAATAAAACTACATCACTTCTAGGGCAGCGATTGATATTTTGCTCAACTACAAAGAGTGACATCCATCATGGAAATGAATGTACTGGATTTTTACTGCAAGAGACCAATGTGATTCATGGGCCAGTTTTTGCACCAGAATGTAAGAAATTCTGAGGAGTGAAGGAAGAAAGATACAGAATGTAGCATTCAGTCCCCTGGACCCGTTTCACATTAAGGTACATAATGCTGATCTATATTGTTATTAATTTAGCTTCACTCCTTAATGCTCATACCAAATATAAACCTGTTATTCCCAGTTTTTAAAATGTTAGTTGATCTATTTTGTTGAGAATACTCCAGATAACTGCAATTACTTAATCTGTTCATTTGTTTTTACTTTATCCATTTGTTTTCAGTATGAATATTAATCCTATAATGTTGCATAAAGTCTTCACTTTTAATTTCAGATTTTCAAATTGTCCGATCCTTCTGGGTGAAACTATCCTTAGTTTGAAAACCAGAATCATTCTGGATGCAGCTCAGACCATCACACAAACCAACCTTCCTTCCATCAAATCCATCTACACTTCACGCTGTCTCAGCAAGGCCACCAACATAATTAAGGAAGAGTCTCACCCTGGGGGCGGTTACTGTAGCCAGTAAAGGGCCTGTCCCATGAACATGCGACTGCATGCGGCGAACGCGACCAAACCGGAAGCGGGGGCCGCGTGGAGGTCGAGTGATTGACGTGAAGTTCGAGCGAAGTCCGCGGGAAGTTTGCGCGTGACGTACGGCGTCAAGACGCTGCGTACGGCGTCGGGACGGTGCATACGGCGTCGAGGCAGTGCGTGCGGTGTCGAGGCGGTGCGTGAGGCCTCCATGCAGCAGCGGGCCGGCAGGCCTTTGCCACACGGAATTTTTTAACACTGTCAGTTTTTCGGAGCCCCGCGCGATGTCGGGACCAACTCCGCACAACTCCATGCGGCTTCCGCGATCGAAGTGGGACCGGCCCCGCGAGGCCGCACGGCTAGCGCGACCACATTAGGTCGCGCTTGCCGCATGCAGTCGCATGCTCGTGGGACAGGCCCTTAACTGACTGAAAACATCCAAGCACTGTCATACTGAGATAAATCAACTGCAAAACAAGATAGGATGTAGAGACAAGAAACTGCAGATGCCAGTTTATACCAAAGATAGACACAAAGTGCTGGAGTAATTCAGCGGGTTAGGCAGGATCTCTGGAGAAAATGGATAGGTCTGAAGAAGGTACACAAAAATGCTGGAGAAACTCAGCGGGTGCAGCAGCATCTATGGAGCGAAGGAAATAGGTAACGTTTCGGGCCGAAACCCTTCTTCAGAAGGGTCCTGGCCCGAAACATCACCTATCCATTTTCTATAGGGATGCTGTCTGACCTGCTGTAGTTTGCATCCATCTCTTGAATTTTAATCTGACTTCTATGCTGTTGACAAGAACACCTGTTTGAAGCCATTGCTGTTTTTGGATTCATGCGTCTAATATTCCAACCAAAATAGACCTACTGGGCACTTTGTGTCTATCTTTGCAAAAATATATAATTTGGGGGAATCTGGGCTGTGGTTATCCCCATATTATATGTTTGACATGTTATTTAATGCATTTTTCACATTGGTTTGGATCCATTGATGAATCCAAAATCTCAAACCTAACTTGATGAATTCAAAATTTCTGTTCAATACCAATTCTTCAATTACTAGAGTGATATTCATAACAAAGTACAGACCCCAATTTTATACATTAAAAACTTACAATTCATGCCATTAAATAATGTCTGTGGTATATTTTAATCCAGTATGTATTGTTTTACTCTACTCATCCCTAAGTGCACTGTAATTCATTACTTCCTCCCAGGATGTGACTAGTTTGACTCAAGCAGCCCCTTACAGATAATAGATGAGGATGGAATGTAAGGTCGACACAAAATGCTGGAGTAAATCAGCGGGACAGGCAGCATCTCTGGAGAGAAGGAATAGGTGACGTTTCGCGTCGAGACCCTTCTTCAGACTCAACCGATACGTCACCCATTTATTTTCTCCAGAGATGCTGCCTGCCCCGCTGAGTTACTCCAGCATTTTGTGTCTACCTTCGATTTAAACCAGCATCTGCAGTTCTTTCCTACACAGGATGGAATGTAAGATTAGATGGGCAGAAAGCAAACCCAGAAGTGTCCAAGAGGGAGGTGAGAGACTCCAGACACAGCTGAGGTGGAGATTAGAAACACTGGGAGTGGTGAGAGAGATGACAGAGCCCCCAGATGTAGCAGTATGTTTGGTGGGATGGCCAGGCCAGCCCAAACTGTAGAAACCTGATATTGTAGAATCTGCAATGTAGGATTTGAAGTGGAGCCCTATTAATTCTATCAAATAAAAAACAGAAAATTCTGTTTTGTCAGGAGACATTTAGGGACAACTTTTTCACATTTTATTTAGAGATACAGCATTGAAACAGGCCCTTCGGCCCACTGAGTCCATGCCGACCATCGATCACCTGTACATGGTTTCTATGTTATCCCACTTACACATCCTACACACAAGGGACATTTTTTACAGAATTCAATTAACCTACAAACCTGCACATCTTTGGGAATGTGGGAAGAAACCGGAGCACCTGGAGAAAACTCATGCAGTCCCAGGGAGAACGTACAAACTCCATACAGACAGCACCCAAGGTCAGGGTTGATCCTGGGACTCTGGCGCTGTGAAGCAGCAACTCTACCACTGCGCCACTGTGTCAGCCTAGGGTTGAAGGGTGTATGGAACAAGTTGCCAGATGAATCTATAGAGGTACAATTACAACATTTAAAAGACATTTAGATAGATACATAAATCAGAAAACCTGAGAGAGATTTGGGCCAAATGCAGGAAAAGGTTAAGGTAGATAATCGACCAGTTGAGGTAGATAACTTAGTTGGCATGGACAATTTGGACTGAAGGGCCTGTTTCCTTGCTGTATAATTCTCTGACCCTATTTATAGAGAGAGAAAGTGAGTTAACAATTAAAAACATTAACTCTGCTGCTTGAATGCTGAGTGTTTCAATCATTTTCTGTTCTTATTAGAGGTTTTCACCATCTGCAGTATTTTATTCTTGAATGATCACAGTAAGTGTTCAATTGTGGTTACAGTGATTTGTAACTACAGTAAAACTGTGTTAAATCAATACGCTCAGGACACAGGTGGTGCCAGAGCAGCAGATTTTCACACCTTGTGGATGTTATTTCTATTAGAACTGCAATACACTTTTAATTCACTTTTCTTTTGATGTTACACGGTGGAGTAATATATTTTCTCATGAATCTAGTAAGTTTAAAGGGAATGCAGTAACTGAAGCCCTGGTAAATTTAAATGGTGTGTGGGAAACAAATCCCAGTGAGATTCTAGGGGGGTGCAGGAACCAATGCCCCAATAAGTTTAAAAAGAGGGCAGGAGCTGAAACCCTACAAATTTAAAGGGAGCACAGGAACCTGTGTGCAAAAGGGAGAATAGAAATCCATACCTGATGCACCAGATGTTAAATGACTGGGATCCACGAATATTCGGATTGATTATCAGTATTTTACCGTAAATAAACACTTGTTTTAAATATCTGATGAAGGCAGATCCCTGCCCAACACTTAGGAAAATAGAATTAAAATGATGTGTCACATTGTAAGTATACTGTAATTTTTCATTTATTTTCGGAAAATAAGTCATCAAGAGAGTTCATTGTCATGTGTCCCAGATAGGACAATGAAATTCTTGCTTGCTGCAGCACAACAGAATATTGTAAGCCAAAAAAATGCAGAACAGTTCAGTTCAATATACACATAAATAAGCAGATAAAGTGCAATAGGCTGTTACAGTTCAGAGTCTGTTTGTTGGCGAGTTTAATGGCCTGATGGCTGTGGGGAAGTAGCTGTTCCTGAACCTGGATGTAACAGATTTCAGGCTCCTGTACCTTCTGCCCGATGGTAGCGGAGAGATGAGTGCGTGGCCAGGGTGGTGTGGGTCCCTGATGATGTTGGCAGCCTTTTTGAGGCAGCAACTGCGATAGATTCCTTCGATGGTTGGAGGTCAGAGCTGATGATGGACTGGGCAGTGGTCACAAATTTCTGCAGCCTTTTCCGCTCCTGGACGCTCAAGTTGTCGAACCAAGCTACGATGCAACCAGTCAGCATGCTCACTACTGTGCACCTGTAGAAGTTCGAGAGAGTCCTGTTTGACATACCGACTCTCCGTAATCTTTTCAGGAAGTAGAGGCGCTGATGTGCTTTCTTTATAATTGCATCAGTGTGATGGGACCAGGAAAGATCTTCGGAAATGTGTACGCCCAGGAATTTGAAATAAAAGAAATGTTACATGTTTTGTTTACTGGAAAAGCTTTATAAATCTTCCTACTCTTTGGACGAGGTAATTAATGTTAAAGAAAACCTGGCTCCAATTTGTAATCAGCTTTATGTTAACCAGTTCACCAATGGTGCTTCAAAAGTGATCATTTGGCTCTGTACTATATTGTGGTATGACTGGACCACCTCCACCCAAGACTACCAGTCTACACTGTTTTACTCTCAGATAGACACAAAATGTTGGAGTAACTTCTTCAGACTGATGTCAGGGGAGAGAGAGATCCTTATCTATGTATCTCCCTCTTCCCCGGATCCTTATCTATGTATCTCCCTATCCCCTGACATCAATCTGAAGAAGGGTCTCGACCTGAAACGTCACCCATTCCTTCTCTCCAGAGATGCTGCCTGTCCTGCTGAGTTACTCCAGCATTTTGTATCTATCTTCGGTTTAAACCAGCATCTGCAGTTTCTTCCTGCACTGTTTTACTGTCACCAGCTTTAGTAAATGTGGGTGACATTGGGCCATAATGTCCTGAGTTCAAGTTCCCTGCTAGAGTCATCATCAGCATTGTACTTCAATCCAATGCTAAGCCAGAGGCAAGCCGTCATACTTCAGTTGAGTATAATTGTGGCCACATCTGAGTTGAGCTGAGTTGAGTTTAGTTTATTGTCATGTGTACCTGTTGCTTGCTAACGAGTCAGCAGAAAGACAATGCAAGATTTCAATTGAGCCATCCACAGTGTACAGGTACATGATCAAGGGAATAAAGTGAATAATGCTTAGTGCAAGTTAAAGTCCAGTAAAGTCTGGTCAAAGATAGTCCAAGAGTCTCCAATGAGGTTGTTAGTAGCTCAGGACTGCTCTCCAGTTGTTGGTAGGATGGTTCAATTGCCTGAAAACAACTGCTCTCTCTGGTAAAAGATCCCGAAGGAGAAAATAATTTCTCAAATGTTCCTGAGAACATTTACTGCTCAACCAAAATAAGTCAAGCAAATTGCCTAATCATTTAATCCTTTGCCATGTAAGGACCTTGTGTGTATACAATGAGTTAATGCTACAATACTGAATGGAATATACTTCAGAAATCCTTCATTGGCAGTGAAACATTTTGGGATGTATAGCAGATGGGATATCACATAAAATATTCCTTCTTTATTGAGTGCAACTCCATATGATGATAACAATCTAGACTCTCTGGCAAAAGACAAGAAACCTCTGTGCAGTAAAATACTTGGCTAAACAAGCAAAAATAAAGTTGACTAATCTTTGGAATAAAACTGAGATTCTGACTAAATAGAGGAGGTAATTCATGTATTCACCGTCCACCAGGTTAACACATGCTGTGAGTTTTTTGAACATGTTGCCTATGAAACTAATCCAACACGAGTTTGGCTTTTCAATAGAGGAAAGAAGCCATGCTTCGAATACAGAAACAGCTTTAAGATTGAATTGTATTCAAGAATCGTGTTCAGAAACAGATGTTAAAGCAGGCCATACACTTGAAGATGATACATTAAGGTAAAGTCACAATCTATAATATATTTCAAAATGACTTGAAAAGGATCTTTGCCATTTCCCAGGGTGACTACATGGAATGATCATGTGTATGAAGTTATTTGTAAAACTACATTCAATGTAGTGAGGATTTATGTGATTGGCATGGTTTCCATTGACAGTAAACTCCTGGGAGAGCAGGAGTTGGATTGATTGATGAGAGCTGGCAAATCTCTGCCAGGGAAGGTGACAGCAACAGGTCCTCAGCCTTCTCTCATCAGAGGAAAAGTGATCATTGGTGTATAAAATGATGAGATGAATAGGTCGGGTAAACGCACAGAGTCTCTTGAACCAGAGGAGGGGAATCGAGAACCAGAGTACACATGTTTAAGTTGAGGAGGGAACGATTTAATAGGAACCTGAGGGGTAACTTTTTCACTCAAAGGGTGGTGGGTTAATGGAATGACCTGCTGGAGGAGATGGTTGAGGCAGATACTATTGCAACATTTATGAAACGTTTATACAGGAAAATGGATAGGATGGGTTTGGAGGGGTATGGGCCAAATGCAGGCAGGTGAGACGTGTGTTGGTTGGCACGGGCAAGTTAGGCAGAAGGGCCTGTTTCCATGCTGTATGACTCTATAACATTCATTTATAGATTGCAGAAAGATTTTGAACTGTTGAGACAATGAGTTTTGACCCAGGATTTAAGACTAAAATCTTATGTGCAAGAGCATTGAATTTGAAGATGTGTAGAATGGCAAGCCTGACCTTGTGAAGTATGAGAGTTTGCAAAATGTTACCACACCCTTTCACCCCCCCTCTCCCCCCCCCCCCCCCCCCACATCTCACCCTTCATTACCCACCATTTTTCTCCAGGAAAAAATGCAAAGAAATACTAGCAAGGTTTCTCTCTATGTTGGCTTGTTGAGTTTTGTCGCTGTACAAGAGATACAATAGCTATATCCGAAGAAGGGTCTCGACCCGAAACGTCGCCTATTCCTTCTCTCCATAGATGCTGCCACACCCGCTAAAGTTTCTCCAGCATTTTTGTCTACCTTCGATTTTTCCAGCATCTGCAGTTCTTTCTTAAACAATAGCTATATCTGGTCAGAGCAGATCCATTTATTTTACCTTCCAGGTTGAGTAGTTATATATAAGGCATGAGGTATTCTGTTCATTTACAGGAGAGAGCATCATCAATGTTGCCAAGAACACATAAGGTGAACCTGAAATTTGGACTAAATTGGTTTCAATGAGAAATGTTCTCTTTCCTACAAGAAACCCAGGGATTGATAGTGTTAAACATTTTAATCTGCTCTTTGTGCTCTATGTATCTAGTTCTGCAAACTCTAATTTTAGATATCATTAAAATGTGATGCTGTTTCCATTCCCAGGTTATCTATAGTCCACGTTGAAGCCATGTTGGATCAACAGCTCCCCCTGCCATTAGACAGACTCTTGCGATTGGCTGCTCGTTGCTATGCGTGACTAGGAGCAGGAGCTCCTCTGTTATGCTGTCAATGTTGCAACAGATCATTTCCATTTTTAGTTCTTAAGGACTTGAGTTTGCAGTTCAGAGAATAGAAATAACTTGGTATGTTTGGAAAACATTCAAACCAGGCTCAAAGGTCTCCAATTTAACAGAATATCAGCGAAGTAGTAGGCCCCCCTCGGTCATGACTGACCATGGGTGATGCATCCTGGTCGGATGCAAGCCTGGGCGGTCATATGGAGGACAGGCTGTTGTCCATGCAGCACGTCCTCCCCTCTCCACTTCACTGATCGATCCAAAGGAACAGCAGGGCCATTACAGTTTGGCACCCGCGCCGTCGCAGGAGCTGCCAGAGCGAGGTTGTAGACAACGACGAACTGCCTTAGGGGCTCCGACTCCAGATTTTCTTGAGGTTTACTCCTGGAGCCTATTCCATGACTGGATATGGCCACAAGGCAGTGGCGGTTTTAAATCAGAGTTTTCCCTCTCCTAGATGGACTGCCTTCCCAGGCTGACGAGCCCCATCTGCCCGAGACTCGTGGGGGCGGGAGCGTCTACCTTCCCGTGCAGGTCTATAGCACCTGCCCACTGCCCAGAAAGTACCAGCGAAGTACCTTAAACTTTATCATTGACTTTCTGTTGCATCTCTCCTCTCAACAGGCATTTGAGACGTTACTATCAGGACATGACACATGGCAGCAGCCTTGTATTACTTCTTCATCACACTGCATAAATCAATGAAATAGCTTATGTGAGAATAATAGTGGAACAGTGGCAATTTAATAGTAACACTTAGAACCAGCTTTGGGTTAGAACCTTTGGGTTATGGAGCAACTAAGGGGATGCATGATGTTTTTTTGAGCTTTAAAATATTAAGTAGCAATTCACTCTCACAAAGTACTTAGAAAAGTGGAAATGAGTGCCTGCTTTGTGAGAAACCCTTTGGATTAACTCAGTTATTATGCTCACAGCAGTTTGGTGCAGCCCCAGAACCAATTACACTGGGGGAACAACAGAACATCATGTATTTTGAAAATATTCGCTTTCTCCACAGTCTGCTTGAAATATTTCCACTTGCCAAGTAACCCACAATGGAAAGCCATTTAAATAATCTATGCATTTCCTCACGCAATAACATTTTGACCAACCAAATAGATATACGAGCCAACTTTCAGTATTGTTTTCTACCGACCATTGCAGAATAACCTGCGGCCCCGTTTATTTGACCATCTGCCTTGGCTCAGACCGAGATGGCATTCAGAGTCGATCACTGTTTATAATGAGGGCTGTCCCAAGACAGTTCGTATTCCTGGAAGTATTAAGGTTGTCTGTCTGGCGTGTGCAAGGAGATAGAGTTCTGTGCGAGAGATCAGTGGGAGGCTTGCAATGGAGATTCATATCAAGCTTGATGATGAAGGCAGACTCTAGCACTGAGTCGGACATGGTTTGAACCAGGCCATTTCAGAGAGGAGGGAAGAATTCTGGAACCGTCGGGAAATATATGCATTGAAGACATCTTTTGTTGCTGCAATTAATCATAGATTGGGCATATTCTGCACTGTGTTCATTAGCTTGCTCAGGTTACAACTGGCGATTCAAACCAACTAGAGAAATGGTTTGGAAGTTAATTAAATAGTACTAGTCGTAAAAGTGTGACATGGCACACTCTCAAATGTCTGTTTATTTCAGTGTAGTACTAGATTTAAAAAAAAAACTATTGGCCGTGTGTGAGCCCACTAAAATAAGAGTAGAACTGTATGTTAAAAGGAATTTAAAGCTGAGGATTTGTTCAAGTCATTGCCATTTGCTAATAAGAAAAATTGGCTCTCATTTCTATTGTATTCATCATTTCTTATTGTTCCATTGATGCTAAAATTGGAAACTGTAAAAAAGAGAATTAAAATCAATTGAATGCCAGATCATTTATGGCTGCACAGTGATAGAGTCACAGTCAGTACGGCATGGAAACCAACCCTTTGCCCAACTACCCTCTTTGGCCCATCTCCCTCCAAACCTTTTCCCATCTATTTACCTGCCGAACCTGTGATCCTACTCTGGAGAGAGGAATGGGTAACGTTTCGGGTTGAGACTCTTCTTCAGATTTGAGTCAGGGAAAGGGAAATGAGAAATATCGACGTTTCTCTTTCCCCCGACTCTGATCTGAAGAAGGATCTTGACCCGAAACGTCATCCATTCCCTCTCTCCAGAGATGCTGCCTGTCCCGCTGAGTTACTCCAGAATTTTGTGCCTATCTCCGGTTTAAACCAGCATCTGCAGTTCCTTCCTACACACTTTGATCCAACTTCAGATTAACTCTGCTTTAACACACACACCTTTTAGGGCATTTATGTGGGCAGGCGGGCACATTAAATCTTTGGTCACAACAAATGGGGTCCCATGTTACAGTAACACAAACTGAGTGACCCAACTCTGGTAATACCAATGTTATCTGGTGATACTGGTAGCATTTCAGTAAAATGCATCAGTTGTGAGTGCGGTTCTGTGGGTGGTGGTGCATCCATTTTGTTTGCGAGGAAACAACTATGAGAAAAGACCGCTCATGACAGATTTCTAAACGTGAAATAAATTGCAGTGGACAAGCAGTCCCTTCATGACAGATTGCAAACTTGCTTTAAACTGAAAAATAAATAAACAGCTCTTGAAAGGCTAATTTCACTGAAAGTGAGCCATGAACCTATCCACTCTTTGCCAGGTCTGACCACTCCAGTCCCAAATCAACGTTGTTGATGCTTTACTCCTTTCTGCAGTGGTTGGGAAAGCAGTTGTATGGAACGGTTGATAAATGTTGTGGCTTGCCTGCATCCTGAGAATGAATAATTTTAAACTGCATTAAGGTTGTAAAGGCAATGTCAGTGGAAGGGACCTAAATACAGGGCAGGACAAATCAACATCCAAAGTATAGACACAAGGAACTGCAGATGCTGGAATCTTGCATTGAACACAAAGTGCTGGGTGAACACAACAGGTCAGGCAGCATCTCTAGAGGACATGTATGGGTGATCTTTCAGGTCGGGACCCTTATTCAGAACATCAAAAGTATTATCAGTATAATTTCACCATTAACCACAGCGAGGCGGTCAATTTCTTACCAATTCCTACAAATTCTCCATATAAAGCATGATACCAGGTGCATCACAGCTGGGAATGCTGTATCTAACGTACCTGCTTCAACGACCACCCCCAGCAGCAAGTTCCAGGCACTCACCACCCTCTGTGTAAAAACATTTGCCCTGTATGTCTTTCAAGTGTCAATTTATTAGCCTGAATGGCACAACATTGCTCCCTCAGATCTGTGCCCTTTCAGCACTGAATTAAACGGAAGCTTGGAATTGCTGGGTGTAGGCTGAAGTTTAGCCTTGTGCTACAGTAGAAACAAGCCTGCAGACACCCGCAATGTCCTTTTAGACACTCAATGGAATTCAATGTCACAGTGCAGACTTCTGTCATTTTCCTAGCTTATCCCAAAACACTTTGCAGCCAAGGAAATCATTTTGCAATGTAGACAGCATTTTCATGTGGTTATTGTTTTAATGTTACCAAATATCACTTATGTTTTGTTCCCTACAAGAACACACAAATAGCAATAGCATAAAAAAAAGAGTTGATTTTGAAGATTTGAATTGAGAGATAAATATTCACCAGGACAATCGGAGTACCTTTATACTCTCTTTCCACCAGTGTGTGGATCTTATGTACATGTGCCCAAACAGGCCGACAGAGCTCAGTATTTATTTGTAACTGATGCCAAAGGTCACACGTGCAGTAATCCAGCAGTCCCGTGTACTGCATTGAAGACAGCCTTCCCTCATGTACTCACAACATATGTTTTTTCACTGCTAAAGGGCATTGTGGAGAAAACCAGAACCCCTGATGAGAGAATAGACCAAATCCCATTGGGACTGAGAATGCTTTTCTTAATCAAGAAAGCTTTTATTTGGACATAATTTGTTTCCATTAATTAAACCCAGTCTTATCAACAAATGATTGTGTAATTCCTCAGCAGAATGTACTTGGCCTTCACATTTTAATATCCTGCTTATTCTATATGTGTTGTGAGTTTGTAGGTGAATCACTGATGCTAACAAAAAATAAAGATTTTTTTTGTGTGCTCAACTTTGATTTGGAGGCTTCAACTCTCAACCATTTGCTTCAGTTTCTTTAGTGTCACCATATTAGAGTGTTTATCAATTATCATTCTTTAGACTTTGGACTATAGCGATATTTTAGACTTTAGATACAGTGCGGAAAAAGGCCCTTCGGCCCACCGAATCCACGCCAACCAGCAATCTCCCGTAAACTAACCTACGCACACTAAGGACAATTTTACAACTTACTGAGGCCAATTAACCTACAAACCTGTTTGTGTTTGGAGTGAGGAAGGCTTCTGTAAGTTGCCCCTAGTGTGGAGGATCTAAGACTAGGATAACATAAAACTAGTGTACAGATGATTGTTGGTCGGCACGGACTCGGTGGGAAGAAGGGCCTGTTTCTATACTGTATCTCTAACTTAAAAATGTGTCTGTGACAAACTCTTCTGCTGGAAGACCAGCAGCTTATGTGCTCATTCATTGATAGTCTTCCAGCAGCTACTGATGCTTGTCTTAGCATGCATACCTGAGGACAGCATGGAGTCTATGTTACTGAGCTGCTGGGGATGAACAAGAACAGATATCACTCCATTCCTCTACACAAGGCCAAGAGGAGCCAGGCCAGCTTTTATTGCCTGTCCCCAGTAGTCCTTGGTCAGTCATTTCATAGGGTAATTAACACATTACACTTTACAATTGACACTCCTTCTACAGTTGCATACAGATAGGTCAGAGTGGGCGAGGATAACATTCTTAAGCAAGCATCAGTTAACCGGGCACAGTTTTGCAACAGTTCACCTTCACCATTACTCATACTCCTACACATACTTACTTTATTAGCCAAGTATGTTTTGCAAAATACAACAAATTTGATTTGCCATACAGTCATCTATCTTTCTATCCATGCATCCATCCATGAATCCATCCACCCATCCATCTATCTATAACTAAAACAGTTCTTGTGCTCTTCCCGTATGCAGGGTTTTTGTATTTTCGCAATAACGGTACGTGATAGCGCTACGATTTTTCGCCAGGTTACTCACCGTTCTCCTGTGCTGCGAGTGCAACAAGCTTCGTTCCGATCGGTGGTATATTGCAAAAGTTATCGAGATTTAAAAATCGGGGAAAAACGCACGTGTGCTGATTCCTTCAGTCAGCGCCACGCAGATTGGTCTCTTCTCATGTCAGTCAATGCCACGGCCGGGATGGCAATGCCCCTTACTGCCCCACCGGCAGCGGCCTGTCCCGCCTCACTCACAAACTCCTCTCTCCCCTCCTCACGGTAACTTGTCTATTGTCTCCCCCACCACCGGTGGTGGCCACGGGGGGGGGGGGGAGGTTCAGTGGAGGCCCAGTGGAGACCATGGTCCCGTCACTCTCTCCCTCATCACTCACCCCTCTCCCCCGCCCACCCTCTGCGGCAATGGCGGTCCCATATAACCGTCCCCCCGGGTCCGTCTCCTCCACCACCGCCGTTGCGGTAACTCATCCTCACGGCCTTCTCGGAGATCTTCTCCACCAGCTCATCGAAACTCGTGATGCCCACCATGACGAACACCGACTCCATCCCCCCACCCACCCCCCCCCCTGCAGCCCGGCAGTTGTAGCGAGCAGGCAGGTAGGCGGGTGGGCAGGTCGGGGACGGGCCGAGTGGCAGCAGCGGGCAGGGTGGGCAGGGCAGGGACGGGCTGAGCGGCAGCAGTGGACGGTCGGGCAGGACGGGGATGGGCCGAGCGGTGGCTGAGCCGGAGTGGGCAGAGGGAGGGAGGGAGAGTCGGGTTGCAAGGTGGCTGAGCAGTTTGCGCGGAGTTTGAGTAACTCACACACACACACACATACGCACGCACGCGCACACACACACAATGCAAACTGGTCCATTCATCAAGTCAAAGGGATCTAAACCTCAGCTAACAATGAATGACCTGTCTAGGAAGGAACAGCAGATGCTGCTTTTTATGAATGGAGGGAGGGATTGACTGAGAGTAGGGGGAAGGCGAGGGAGGGAGAGGTGAGGGAGGGATTGGGGGAGGGGAGGAGGAGAGGGGAATGATCCCGAGGAGGTGAGGAGGCAGAGTGGGGGGATTGAGGGAGAGGAATAGGTATGGAGGGAGAGGGGGAAAGTGGGGGAGGTGAGGACGGAGAGTGGGGGAGGAGGAGGAATAGAGGGGAAGGTAGGGAGTGGGGAATAGAGTGAGAGGAGGGCAGTGGGGGAGGTCAGGGGGGATAGTGGGGGGGATAGGGGAGGTGAGGAGTAGGGGATAGAGGGATAGGAGGGGAGAGGAGTTATGGAGGGAGGGAGGGAGTGACTGTGGGTAGGGAAAAGGAGAGGGAGGGAGAGGTGAGGGAGGGATTGGGGAGGGGAGGAGGAGAGGAGAAAGAAGAGGGAGGGTGAAGAGGAGGGGGAGGATGTGGGAGTGCTGGGGGAAGAGGGGAAATGAGCTGCGCCTGCGCAGTTAGGGGTTAGGCGTGAGTGGTGGAATATTGCATTGGTGGACGGGTTGCATTGGGGGAACGGGTGAGTGGTGGAATATTGCATTGGTGGACGGGTTGCATTGGGGGAACGGGTGAGTGGTGGAATATTGCATTGGGGAGCGGGTTGCATTGGGGGACCAGGCCGCCCGTGTGACAGGACTAATATAAAGCAACAGAACACACATTCCTCACTGTGATGGAAGGCGAAAAAAAGTTCAATCTCTTCTCTTCTTTGTCCTCCAGCAGTCGGGGGACTCAAACCTTCCGTTGACGGGACAATTTAATCCCATAGCCAGCGGCGGGCCTCCTCGTCCGGGCGATCAAGCTTAAAAGGAAAAATAATGCAGTATATAGTGTTATATCTACTGAGAAAGTGCAGATAACAAAATATGAAGGGCTGCATCTCGGAAGATTGAGGGATTAGGAATTCATCCTTAGCATTGAGAGGTCCATTCAAGAGTCTGGTTACAGCAGAAAAGAAGCTGTTTGTGAATCTGTGGTACATGCTTTCCAGCTTTTGTATCTTCTGCCTGAATGGAGGATGGAGACAAGAGAAGACTGGGGAGTGAGAGGTCCTTGATTATGTTGGCTTTTTTCTCGAGGCAATGGATGGTGTTGATGGAGTCGATGGCGGGGAGGCTGATTTGCATGATAGACTGAACTGAGTTCACAGCTCTCTGCAATTTCCTGCAGTTCTAGGCAGAGCAGTTGCCAAACCAAGCAGTGATGCATTCAGATGGGATGCTTTCTATGATACATCAATAGAAATTGGTAGGTCAATTGAAGCGTGATTAATTTCCTTCGCCTTCTGAGGAAATGGGGCTTTCTTGGGTACAGCGTCAATTATGTTCAAGAAGGAACTGCAGATGCTGGAAAATCGAAGGTAGACAAAATTGCTGGAGAAACTCAGCAGGTGCGGCAGCATCTATGGAGCGAAGGAAATAGGCAACGTTTCGGGCCGAAACGTTGCCTATTTCCTTCGCTCCATAGATGCTGCCGCACCCGCTGAGTTTCTCCAGCATTTTTGTCTACAGCGTCAATTATGTTGGCTAGGACAAATTGTTGGTGATATTTGCACGAGGATGATTGGTGACATTTTTATGGAGATGTTGCCAGGAGCTTTAGGGACAGGTTGACCAGGTTAGGACTTTATTCCTCGGAGTGCAGGAGGATGAGGGGTGATCTTATAGTGTTGTAGAAACTCATGAGAGGAATAGATTGGATAAATGCACAGAGTATTTTGCATAGAATAGGGAAATCGAGAACCAGAGGACATAGATTTAA
The DNA here is from genome assembly GCA_038087875.1 of Malacoraja senta. Lineage (NCBI taxonomy): Eukaryota > Metazoa > Chordata > Chondrichthyes > Rajiformes > Rajidae > Malacoraja > Malacoraja senta. Next base: position 48,237,330 of record CM075978.1, read on the forward strand.
GGTGAAAGGGGGAAAAGATTTAATAGGAACCTGAGGGGTAACATTTTTACACAAAGGGTAGTGGGTGTATGGAATGAGCTGCCGGAGAAGGTAGTTGAGGAATGTATAATCATAACATTTAACAGACATTTGAACAGGTACATGGATAGAATAGGTTTAGAGGGTTATGGGCCACACGGACAGGTGGGTCAATTATAGATGAGGCATATTGGTCAGTGTGGGAAAGTGGGGCTGAAGGGCCTGTTTCCATGCTGTATAATTCTATGACTCTAAATAACTTGAAGCTCTCCATGCCACTTACAGGCAGAGATGTATTCCACCCTATTTTGAAGATGATGTTCAGCAATTTTGTTTTACTCAAGTCGATGAAAAGGTTGTTATATATCTAATGCACTCTCTTACAAACAGTATCCTGGTAAACCTCCTCTTCACCCTTTCCAAAGCCTCCACATCCTTCCTGTAATGCAGCGAACAGATCTGCATACAATACGGCAAATGTGACAGAACAAAAATTAATGTTCAAGTTGTAGGAACAGAATTAGGCCATTCGGCCCATCAAGTCTACTCCGCCATTCAATCATGGCTGATTTATCTTTCCTTCTCAACCCCATTATCATGCCTTCTCCGCATAACCCCTGACACCAGTAGTAATCAAGAATCTGTCAATCTCCGACTTGAAAATATCCATTGAGTTGGCCACCACAGCTGTCTGTGGCAATGAATTCCACAGATTCACCACCCTCTGAATAAGAAAATTCCTCCTCATCACATTTCTAAAGACATGTCCTTTAATTCTGAGACTATAGCCTCTGGTTCTGGACTCTCCCACTAGTGGAAAAGTCCTCTTCACATTCACTCTAACCAGGCTTTTGTAAAACTTTATACAGTTGTAGCTTGACTTCCCAACACATATTCAATGACCTAACCAGTGGAAGCAAGCACATCGTAAAGCCTCCTTTACCTCCTATCCACTTTGTTGCCACTTTCAAGGAGATATGAACTTGCCTAGACATTATGACTTCAATATCCACCCTTTTCATCAAATAATATATAATCACAGGGAGGAAAACGTATAAAGCATAGCTTAAATGAACTGTGCTAACAAGACCTGGTTATTTAAAAGTCCAGTTTAAGCCCACAATGTTGCACCGAATTGTTGTTTATGATGATTTGAATGCCTGAGGGTGTGAGAACGCAAAACTGCACAATAGGCACTCATTCTGATTGGGAACAGTTTCCATGACATTACATCTGTGGTCTCCAAGCTCCCACTTGGACTAAAGGTGAGGGGTGCCCTGGTTTGCAGGCAATGCCAGATGTTAGCATGGGACAGATATCAAGGGTGAGTGAGCCACAGGCAGAGTCTAACCTGGAGATTAATGTCGAAAGATGCCATTCAGCCCATTGATTCTGTCTGGTTCTCTCTTAGTTGCCCCTATGCTTCCTACCATTTTCCTGCAAGCCACCTATACCAGCGGTGATTCACATCGATCAAGTCTGGCACATCATTCACATCTGGCACAGCTGTGGGACGTGAGAGGCCACTGGAGCACCCAGGGAAAAGCACTGCAGCGGCTGAGAGAACTACACAGAGGCGGCGCCCAAGGTCAGATAATGTAAAGGAAGTGTAGGAAGGAACTGCAGATGCTGGTTTACGCCAAAGATAGACACAAAATGCTGGAGTAACTCAATGGTCTGGCAGCATCTCTGGAGAAAAGGAATAGTTGATGTTTTGGGCTGAGACCCTTCTTCAGGCTGAGAGTCAAGGGGGAAGGAGTCTCCCTAGTCCAAAAATAAAACAAGGACAGAGTCTCTCTCTTCCACAAAATACACGAGTCTCCTCAGTATTCCGTAGCTCCACATGTTCTCCTTCCACCACCCCCCTCCCCCCTTAGTCACAACAGGGACAGAGTTCCCCTAGTCCAAAGTTTTAGTTTTTTATTTTGGAGATACAGCACGGAAACAGGCCCTTCGGCCCACCGAGTCTGGACCGACCAGCGATCCCCGCACATTAACACTATCCTACACACACTAGGGACAATTTACACTTATACCAAGTATACAAACCCAAGCCAATTAACCTACATACCTGTACGTCTTTGGAGTGTGGGAGGAAACCGAAGATCTCGGAGAAAACCCCCGCAGATCACGGGGAGAGCGTACAAACTCCGTATAGACAGCAGCCGCAGTCGGGATCGAACCCAAGTCTCTGGCGTTGCAAGCGCTGTAAGGCAGCAACTCTACCGCTGGGCCACCATGTTGGCTCTGATTTATTCTGTACCTTTCATACCTCCAGTCTCCCTCCCCCCTGATTTTCGATCTGAAGAAGGATCTCAACCCGAAGCGTCACCTATTCCTTTTCTCCAGAGATGCTGCCTGACCCGCTAAGTTACTCCAGCATTTTGTGTCTGTCAGATTTGTTATTTACCCAGGTATTATAACAATGATTCCTGTTTCAAATTATTGTTTTTGGCAACCCATCTATTAAGAATTCTGTCTCTAACTTGTAATATTGTTTGCATGCCTTTTTCAGCCACCTGTCATTCCTTGCAAGCTTGTACCTATCTGCATTTAGATTATAAGGATTCATACCAGTCAAAACTCTAAGAAGCTTTTCTTCTGGTCTCAAACAAGCAGAACAACCGATAATCAGAGAGCATTCTCTCCAGTTAAACAACTCTGACAATTACCACCAGTCAATTAAACATCATGCAATCTGAGACCATTTAACTACGGGTCACGTTACACCACCTGGTTACGATTGCTCCACTTTATGTGGAGAGAAATAGTGTTTTTGGTTATTATTTAGAAGGGCTGTGCAAAGCTAAGATCATTGTATCCTCGAAGATTTTACTTTGACATCAGTTTCGCAAGTCAATAACATTGTGGTGGATGAGCATCATCCTGGAGTAGAGGTTCAGACAGCCGGGATCTGGTTATTTGATGATAACATTTTTTTTTTAAAGGTGGGATTCTTCATATTAAAATGTATTGTAGTTTCAGTCAGGTACCTGATGCTGCCCAGTGATGCAGCTGTTAGCTCTGCTTTCTCACTGCTCCAAGGAACTCCACCCTTCCTTGGCCATTTGGTGCCGGCCCTGTTTTGTTCTGGCCTTTTCTTACCTCCAGTTCCCACCCCTCTACTTTCAGTCTGAAGAAGGGTCCTGACCCGAAACGCCACCTGCTGATCTGCATAGATTTTCCTCCAGTTGCTCTGGTTTCCACTCCTATCCCAGGAAGTTTTGATGAGTTCAGCAGCGTGGAAACAGGCCCCGCGGACCAATGATCACCCTTGGCTAGTTCTATGTTATCCCAGTTTCGCATCCTATACACTAGGGACAATTTACAGAATCCAATTAATCTACAAACCTGCACGTCTTTGGAATGTGGGAGGAAACCGGAGCACCCGGATAAATCCCACATGGTCGCAGGGAGAATGTGCAATGTCTGTACAAACAGCACATGTAGTTAGAATCAAACCTGGGTCTCTGGCGCTGTAAGGCAGCAACTCTACCGCTGTGCCACTATTAGGTTAATTGGCCTTGGCTGTAGGTTATATCTTTGGCTGTAGGTTATAGCAAAATTATCCTTGGCTGTAGGTTATAGCAAAAATAATCAATTCAGAACTGATGGTCACAAGAGGGATATGGACCAAAGCAGGGAAATTGGACTAGCTGAGATGGGGCATCTTGGTCAGCATGGATGAGTTGGACTGAAGGGCCTGTTTCAGTGTATGCCTCTATGGCTTTAAGTGAGCGAGAATATGTTGCACAGGAGAGATATGCAAAAGGAGAGGGTGATTCTTCAGTAACCGTCTACTTTGGTGTCCCGCTACTTTAAGTCAACATATTTATTTAATGGGGGATCTATCTGAAATGAAAATACTTTTGAACGGTAGGTATTAATAATTAAAATATTTATCACCCTTAAAAGAATTCCTCTATTCTTGATAAAATTATAAATCTTACCGTTTTTTTCCAAAATGTTTTGTCCCGACGATTGGAGTCATTTACCGTCACTCACCTTTATTGAGCAATCCCTCATGGATTTAAATGGATTAGACGCGCACTTCTGACCTCAAAAGACCGCGGAATTCGAAAGCTACCTATCTTGTGAATTTCTCCTGATTCGCGGGACGAGAAGTTTGTGAAAACTCCGCTTTTTGCTGCATAACGGGTGAGTACCTTTAATCAGCGCCACCTCCGAACGTTGCTGAACTCTTAGAAAATGTTTTAAAAATCGTTCTTTTTAAATTTGTTCTGGAGAACAAATCGTGCCATGTGCCATTCTGGAAACTATATGGCCAGGCATGGCCTTCCGGCAAGGCCATCCTGGGCCAAAGGCTTGGGCCACCATACCCATCACGGCCACCTCCGTAACTTAACCCCCGATTTCCATCTAGCTCCAGCTCCAGCTCCAGCTCCAGCTCCAGCTCCAGCCGGACACAAAGGCCTGTTGCAGCCGTCGCCTCTCCCCGTGACCCGATGTCCATCTCCACGCCCGGCCCTCAAATGTGAGTGCTCTGCTGAGAGTTTGCGTTGACCTTATGGGCCAAATGGCCTTTATGATGAGGGGGCAAAGATGTAATAGGAACCTGAGGGGTAACTTTTTCACACAAAGAGTGGTGGGTGTATGGAACGAGTTGCCAGAGGATGTAGCTGAAGCAGGTATTATCGCAACATTTAAGAAACATTTGGAGAGGTACGTGGATAACACAGATTTAGAGGGATATTGGCCAAACACAGGCAGGTGGAACTAGTGTAGATGGGACATGGTGGCCAGAGTGAGTAAGTTGGGCCAAAGGGTCTGTTTCCACGCTGTAAGATTCAATGACTCTATAAAGCTATGTAAGTAAAGCTTTTAATATTTCTTCAGGACAAAATAAGATGTGGCAAAGTTCCCAAGACCAGAGAATGCTCAGGGGAGATTTCCTGAAGGTGTTCACAATTATGAAGGGTTTTGGAAAGAAGGAGTAAAGTAAATCATTTTCCAATGACACGAGGGTCAATCTTCACGTTGTCCAGATCTTAAAACAAAAGACATCTGAGGGAGATGAAACATTTGTTAAAGCTGTGAATAGATTTGATCAGTACCACACCATACAAAGTGGTGACGGAAGGGGACTTGAGGGAATGTTCAAAAGGGAATTACAGGCCTGTGGGGAAAGATCAGAGGAGCTGAACAAATTTGTTGGCTCAAAAACTGATGTTATAAGGGTTGAATTCCCCTTCTGTGCGGTGTAGCCATCTATGACATTTTTACATGTTTCTGAGTGCAAAACTGTTTCATATCATTGGCAGATATTTCTGCCTTAATGGCTTTGTCTTTATATGTGTCCCCTGCGCCATTACATTTTATTGCGACTTTAATGTTTCACACTTTCTGTATACATCAAAAAACACCTCCTCTTACATATTAAAGTTATTCTACAAAGAGAAACATAGATTCTGATTCTGAGCCTTTGATTCTGCATAATTCAGTACTTACTGATTTTGCCCTTTCTATAGAAATACTGTTAACAAAAATGTTAAGGAAGACAGAAAATGCTGGAAACACTCAGCAAGTCAGACAGCATCTGTGGAAAGAGAAAAAGAATTAACATTTCATGTCGGTGACCCTTCAGAACTGGAATAGATAGAAAACAAGTTAATGTTATGTTGCAGAGAGTGGATGTTTAGTATAGTTGAGTTTAGAGATACAGCATGGAAACAGGGCCTTCGGCCAACCAAGTCCTTGCCAACCATTGATAACCAGCTCACACTGGATTTATGTTATCCCACTTTCTCCTCCGCTCCCTATACACTTGGGACAATTTACAGAGGCCAATTAACCTACAAACTTGCTCGTCTTTGGAAAGTTTTTCATGCCAACCTGGTTTCAGGAAGAACGTGCAAACTCCACACAGTCAGCACCCAAGGCCAGGATCTCTGAATGGGTGTGTCCAGAGTTGCCTCGGTGACCCTGATGTTTCTTGAACTATCTGTTTAATGAGGGAAGTTAGAGAAGAAAAGGACAAAGGGAGAATGTAATTATGTGAAAAGCAGGTCAGAGCAGTTGCTGAACTTGACACCAAAATGAGATGCAAAGAACTGCAGGTAGAAACATAGAATCATAGAAAATAGGTGCAGGAGTAGGCTATTCGGCCCTTCAAGCTACCACCGCCATTCAATATGATCTTGGCTGATCATCCAAAATCAATACCCCGTTCCTGCTTTCTCCCCATATCCCTTGATTCCATTAGCCCTAAGAGCTATATCTCTCTTGAAAACATCCAGTGAATTGGCCTCCACTGCCATCTGTGGCAGAGAATTCCACAGATTCACAACTCTCTGGGTGAAAAAGTTTGTCCTCGTCTCTGTCCTAAATGGCCTACCCCTTCCTTATTCATAAACTGTGATGCTGGTTTCTACCAAAGATAGTCACAAAGTAACTCAGCAGGCCAGGCAGTATCTCTGGAGAAAAACGACAGGTGACGTTTCGAGTAGGGACAATTCTTCAGACTGCTATGAGAATGCTAGAGAAAATGAGAATGCTGGAAATGCCCAGGAGAGCAGGCTGTATCTATGGAGAGAGAAAACTGGGTTATTTAAAGTAGACAACAGTGCTGGAGAAACTCAGCGGGTGCGGCAGCATCTATGGAGCGAAGGAAATAGGCAATGTTTCGGGCCGAAACCCTTCTTCAGACAATTCTTTAAAGTCACTGCTGGGACTGTCTAACACACTAATTTGAGAGCACAATAACGTCTCGGTAAACGTTTGATACAGGTGTTATTCTTTTCCACACCTTCATTGAAATATAGTAGAAACTATAATCCTGAGGTTTGTGAAGTGAAAACTCTCCAAAATACTAACTTTCAATGGGCTTTAGATTAAATTAAATTGAATTAAATTGCACTGAAATCTTCAAGTCCTAATGTTTGTAAGTAATTTACCATCCGATTTTTCATTGTTCTACTGCTGACTGATTTAAAGTGCATGTAAAATCTAAATGGGTAATTTTCTGTGCGTATTGATTTGAAACAGATAAAATTGATCAAAAACTTATGGATGTAAAAAATTTAAGCTACGATACTGGGTAAGAGATTAGAATCAATGCAGGCAGAGGATGTAGACTGGAAATGCCAAAAGCAACGTTAGAAATTAATACGTAGGAAGGAACTGCAGACAGACCGAAGATAGACACAAAATGCTGGAGCAACTCAGTGGGACAGGCAGCATCTCTGGAGAGAAGGAATGGGTGACATTTCAGGTTGAGATTCTGAATGTGACATTAAATCAAGACACTCTAGGACCTCTCAAGTGGATATAAGATATATTTTATTCAGAATGGAGATGAGGATGAGTTTCTTTAGCCAGTGGGTAGTGAATCTGTGGCCATAGACATCTGTTGAGGCTGGGTATTTTTAAAGTGGAGATTGATAGGTTCTTGATTAGTAAGGGCATCAAAAGTTACAGGGAGAGGCAGGAGAATGGGTTTGAGAGGGAAAAATAGATCATCCATGACTGAATGGCAGAGTAGACTGGATGGGCCGAATGGCCTCCCTAATTGATGGACATGTACTGGTTTCCATTTATCCACCCTGTTTGCTACATATTCAAAGAACTCTGGCAAATTTGTCAAAAGATGATTTGTTTTTCATAAAACCACATTGACTCTGCATGATTATCTTATGATTTTCTTCGTGGACTGCTATTACATCCGTAATAATGGTTCCCAGCAGTTCACATTCACAGATGTTAGGCTCACTGGCCAATTGTTTCTTGCTTTCTGTTGCTCCTTTCCTGAATTGGCCTATTGTTCATATGATTACTGTTTATGGGATATGGTCAGAAAAATGGCTGCAGTATTTACTTATGTTTGAAAGAAAAATGTTTTAAAAACATGCTTATGAGTAATTTATGGTCCGTAAGGTTTTAGGGCATTTCCCTTGTTAGGCATTATATAAATAAAATATTCATGAATGATCTGTGGGAATGGAGTCCATTTTTTCACCCATTTGAGGAAACAATCCACTATTCTGAAAAAATTTAATTTGCAATCACTGAGTGAAAAAGTCAATAATGCAGCAACACTAAATGAACAGATGTACATGATCAGCATTTTGATGGGAGTCAAGAGTGTTTTATATTCATATGTCCCAAACAGAACAATGGAATTCTTACTAGCAGCAGCTCAACAGAATATGTAAATGTAGTACTCTGTAAACAATCTAATAAACAACAAGACATTCAGTTTTCAGGTTCTTATTTGAGTGTGTGGCCAGGGTGGTGCGTGTCTCTGATGCTAGCTACCTTTTCGAGGCAGCGACTTCTGCAACATCACTGAATCAGCCAGCGCTGAATACAACAGCTATGTTACTCTCCGTGCCATTTGATTGTGAAAGGCATCAGCTTTTAAATGATTATATAACAAAAATCGTCAGGAAAGCTGACATGAAAATAGCTGCAAAATGTTCTGCAATTTATTGGAATGTAGAGTTTGCATGGTCTCATTCCGAATGCAAAGTTGGAAAACTGATCAGGACAGGAACGGTATAAAAAGTGGATAAGACCTTTTGATCCCGAAGACGTAGTTGCAATGTTCGCACATATTCTCTGATGCTGCACTGGTGTTTCTAACAGCACAATATGCACCCAGGAAGGATTTTTAAAATTCATAATAATATTGGATTACTTCAGGAGAAATAAATTTGTGTAAAGTAGAATTTGTTGTTATTAAATCTCTGCTGCCATTAAAATATTAATCATGCTTCACACATACACACATGCTAAATAATATTATTTATGAACATTAATTATTGTAAGTGCACAAGGTAAAACTATAAGGTCCACTTGATTTACGTGGATTGTCACCTTGTCGTGGTGGAGAAGCTTGTGTGGTCCTGAGAGCGATGCCATCTGGAGCTATGCTCCTGGTAGTGCCAGCCATGGCAGTTAGGTCGAGGGGGAGGTCTCTGACAAAGAGCAATCCAACCAAGACCTCAACGGTGGAACAGGCGGAGGACGATGGCTGACCTTAGTGGAGCGTCACAACGGCTAGGAAGGCGGATGAAGGCTTCAGCAGAAAAGGGTCTCTGGTCGTCTTGGATTCCATGCCACTGGATCCCGACCCAGATCTGTCAAGGACCGTGGGGTGGCTGTCTGTGCTCCAGTCTCCCCACGTTAAACAAAGTCACGCACAGGCGTCCTCCATATAGGGAATAGCACCCTGGAGACACCCATGGTCAGCCATGACCGAAGGGAACCTAAGAACTTGATTTACGACCATTATTTGATTGAATCAATAAATTTGTATTGTGGTAAATGGATGATTATCATGTCAACTGTTTATTCAATTTAGAAAAGTAGTGGATGTTTTGTTGCTTATGATAATCAAAACTGAAATTAAAAAGCAGTAGCCTTGCGGAAGAAAGGTTGTTGTGATAGTATTAAAATCATAAATCAGTGATTATGCCAGTAACATGAGTAACGAAATGTATACAATACAGACAGTAGAATGTGTTTGGCTGTCTTTATCGACTGGAAGGGAATATAAAATAGTTGCTAGTGACAGTTTCTTTCTTTGTACAGTGCTCCAATTCAATTGACAGTGTCTTCCTTCAAGCCAGCATTCCCAAGCAACAAGTTAGGTGAGGTGGTTGTGTCTCGAAAACTGAATGCTGATGGTCTGAAGGCATGAAGTCAGGTGGTCTATTCCAAGTTCTGTAATGGCAAGCAATTCCCAGGAGAAAAACAAAAAAAATGCTTGAAGGGTTGTCTCAAAGCCTCCTTCAAAATACCTTCCATTGTCAACAACTCGAGGAAATCCTTGACCAATAAATGTGGTGGAGCAGTATGTGGGACGGCATTGAGCACTTGGAGCTTCTACATCAGGAGCATGCAGAGGCACAGTTGTGCAGCTGGTAGGGCAACTACCTCACAGCACCAGAGACCCGGGTTGGATCCAGACCTATGGTGCTATCTGTTTGGAGTTTGCACGTTCACCTTGTGACCAAGTGGGCTTCCTCCGGGTGCTCCGGTTTCCTCCCATATCACAAATATGAGTGGGTTTGTTGGTTAATTGGCCTCTGTAATATTCCCCTTGTGTAGGGAGCAGACGTGCATGTGGGATAACATAGAACTAGTATCAACAGGTGATCGATGGTCGGCATGGACTCAGTGAGCCAAAGAGCCAATTTCCATGCTATATTTCTAAAAAAAGCCCAAATAGTAAAAATAGACTATATTCCAAACAACCCGCCTCCCTAAGCCATCATGTTCCACCCTCCCCTAATGCGGCAGGATCTGTACACAACTCTTTAGACCTCACAAAGCTGCGATGGCAATACGTCCTTCACAGCCCCCAGAGCACCAAAGACATTTTTAACAAAAAAATCAAACATGCACATTTCACATCACTAGTTTGCCCATATGGAACTGATTTTCAATATGTTACAATTAACATATGTTTTGAATAAGTGTTTGCACACCGTACAGCTCAATTAGTTCCAATTAGCTGCAACTACCTTAACTTGAAACAAGCTATTCTGTTGAAAGGCTATGGAGGCCTCTGTGGAACTCAGAGTGTACATATACAGAGTAAAGGTGGTTTGAGGGATTAGGTTTCTCAGAGGAATGTGTAAATCGAAATAAATATTTCTAATTATTTAATGCATTTCACATTGCCTTCAGAACATCCCAAAGCAGTTTACAACCTGTTAAAGACTTTTGAAGTGCATTTATGCTTGTGGTTTAAAAAGTGCACACAGAAGTTCATCATAAACAAAAGTTTAATGAAGGCCAGACAATCTTCTTTGGAAAGAACTGAGGGAAAGATGTTGTCCAAGACTGCATTAATAACTACTTTACTCTTCCTCAAATACAGGAGAAAGATCTTTCACGTTCATCTCCGAGAGCAGGTGGAATCATGTTTCACCGCCTCATCTCATAGACAACAGTGCCAGCAGGCAGTTCCCCCTCAATAACAGGCTCGAGCATTGGCTCAGATTCTTATCTTCAGCCTAACTTGGCTATAAGAATTCTGCCAACTGAGCCACAGCTGTGAGATCTTTTTCTAGTGTTGTGCCTTTATCAAAACTGATAATATAATTAATGAGCTATGACTATTAAAAATATTGTGGGATGGTACTATGTGCTGAGGAGTGACTACCACATTCGAACAGCACAGAAAAAGCATCTGCAGCCCACAATGTCTGTGCAGAACATGATGCCAATATAAGCTAATCTCATCTGCCTGTGCATGATCCATGTACATTATTAAATTATGTTTCATATACAAGTTCATGCTCATCAACAGCACAATGTCACAGTGGCAGAGTTGCTGTCTTACAGCGCCAAAGACCCGGGGACGATCCTGATAACGGGTGCTGTCTGTACGGAGTTTGTACGTTCTCCCTGTGACCACGTCCCGGGTGCTCTGGTTTCCTCCCACATACCAAAGATGTACAGGTTTGTAGGTTAATTGGCTTCAGTAAAAATAGTAAATTGTTCCTGGTGTGTAGGCGTGGACTCGGTGGGCTGACGGGCTGTTTCCGAGCTCTATCTCTATACTCTAAAGTCTAAATCAACAGCTTAATTAACATTAACATGAGGAATAAATATATGTCGAGAAAGTCTTAATGCTCAGCCAAGGTGGTAAGTTATTTCTTTATTCAAATAACTTGCAAATACATAGTCTGAAGAAGGTTCTTGACCCGAAAAGTCACCCATTCTTTCGCTCCAGAGATGCTGCCTGTCCCGCTGAGTTACTCCAGCATTTTGTGTCTATGCCTTTATTAAGTCGGGTTCTTAGCTGTGAAGTGATGCATGCTAGCAATTTGCTGCATTAATGATAGTCAGGATAAGCACTCATGCCCCAGACATAGAGTAAAATAGGTTGATAATGGAATAAAACAGCTCATTCACTCATACTCAACAAATGTCATGCAACATCCAACTCGTGTTATTGTTGTTGTTGTTGTTGTTGTTGGCAAGAGAACCCAAGCAAAATTTAGAAAATTGAATAGAATAGAAACATGTAGCATGGATACAGGTTCTTCTGCCCCCCAAGTCCACGTCGACCATCACCCGTTCACATTAGTTCTATGTTATCCCACACCCATCTATTCCCTACACACGCGGCAATTTACAAAGCCAATTAACCTCCAAATCTGCATGTATTTGGGATGTGGGAAGAAACCGCGGCACTTGGAGGAAACCCACGTGGTCACAGGGAGAACGTGAGAACTGCATACAGACAGCATCCAAGGTCAGGATTGAACTCAAGTCTCTGACGCTGTGAGGCAGCAGCTCTACCAGCTGCACCACTGTGCTCTTTCCTTAAGAATCTAATTTACAAAGTAAGTGTTCTTAAAGATATTGCTCAGTAAATATATGGTCATTTTTCTTTGGGTGAGCACGTCCTGATTATAATGTTTGAAAAGAAAATGTTTATTTCCATCCTCAAAGTGTGAATTCGCTAAAGATATACCTCTCCATTGGTTTTGGTGACTTTACAATTCATCCTTGAAATGGTCATTATATTGGTGCTGGCTGTGGGTTAAGATGGGTTATTTTTTATTACCGATGAACGCAGAGAAACACTTTTAAAATTGGAACAGTGGCGTGAGTTGGCTGTTACATGACGTTTGTTGAGCAGGAGTGAATGAGCTCTGTTTTATTCCATTATCAACCTCTTTGACTCTCTTTAACTCTTTTCAGAAAATGTGTTTTAAATGGCCTTTCCTGTGATAGGTCTTCCAATGGTATCCTACAGATATTCTAAGACATTCCCTTCAGACGTGATTGCAGAATCTGATGCCTTACATTTATTTCAACTTATTTCAATCATATGTACACAAGCCTCACTTCCTTAATTAAACAACTTGTCAGGTAATTCAACAGCTCTGCAGAGATGCCTTTTTGCCTGATCCCTGATTATTGATTCATGATTTATCCTAAATTCTTCAAAAATAAGTAAGTTTCACCTTTAAAAACTCATCTGTTATATTCCATATCTCCAATCCATAGATTTGAATTAACCAAAAACTGTGGTCTGTTTTTAAGGGGGGGGGGTTTGTCCTTGTCCATTGGGTTGTGTGGCTCTGCACCTGCTGACATCTAATCTTCTATTTCATAAACATACTTCCTTTGTTTTTTTGTAGGTGTAGAAAGTTCCTCCGAAAATGTCTCTTGTTTGCAATTAATTGTGCAATTAATCTTTTTGTGCAACATTCTCATCAAGACGCCTTATAACTGCTGGTATCCATTGTTAACATATTAATTTTGTACAAAAAAGAATCCCCTCTCATAACTTAACCCCTGATCAGTCACCCACAATGTCTACATCATGAAACCAGATGATTTTTGTATGTCAGAAATTCAGGAATGCCGATGCAAGCTGTGAGGCTTTTAAGTTGCAGTCTAAAGTTGACAGTTGTATTAAAACTTGGTCTGAAGTCTTGGGGTCATCAGAAAGAACTAATGCCACAAAGTGAAGAGGTGAGTACGTTAATCATGGTTTTCCAATTTATATCACAAATAAACATGAAGTTTACTTGTCCAGATGCATGCTGATAAAATTAAGCGTTATACGATCCTGATAGGATGTTCGGCGCTTCAGAGGGAAAGATGATGTTTATATTCTCATTCTTAGAAAGAACCTCAAATTAAAACAGTTTAATTTAGCAGCCACTTTTAACTTACACTTCACCACATATGTTCTAGATCAGTATCAAAGTCTCTTTAAGCAGGTTATTCCCTTATAAACAAAAGCTCCTAGAAATAGGAGTCAAAGGACACTATGAATTTGACTGGCAATAAAGTTTTGAACACTTAACTTCAGTATAAAGCTTTCAATGAGCATACTCGCACAGCACCATGCAGAGAGGTGGGCAGGGGGTAATTGGCTACTTATTAAAGTTTGGATTACCAGCCTGTACAGGGCTACAGAGGGTCATATTGTTATAATAGCACCAATGATGAAGTTGCAGAATTATTTTATTGCCATCTCTGGACTTTCAGTCGCCTTAAACTGAGACATGACATTTTTTAATTGTTCCAGTGCAGGACTCCTTAATGACAGAATTAAAATAAACTATTTAAGGTCCACAAGCATTTGCATAAAATACGCCTCGAAGCCTCCACCATCAACTTTCAGTCCATTTAAACAAATGGGATCTAAGGCAAGTTACATTATTTTCTGATGGATCTGCAGATATTGTTTTGCCACCTTCTGTTGGTATTGCGAAGTGTAATAATATTTTGATGCAGAGATTGTGGTTTAATGTGTTCCTGTGGATGTACATAGAAGGAAGTGAATGGGGGAAGGTTGGAGATGGAAAACAAACAATGTTGGAATCATGAGACATAAACATGGCAATTGTGGGAGATCTGAATTAAGGCGAATCTCGGAACAACCCAATAGGTAAAAAACAATCTCTACTTTTTAAAATAAATGTTGTTGCTGCATGCATTAGCCATGGAATTATGGATAATTGTCATTCTGCAAAACAGAAGGGGAGCCATAATTGAGCCTTTGTATTCGCCACAAGTGAAAAGTCACGTTACCCCAATGACATATCCTGCTAATCTTTCCGCAGTCAAAGAAGAACAAGTGGAAGACGATTGGACGAGAACTGGACAAATAAAATTAGAAATAGAGAGCAAAACGAAAGTGGGGGAACTGAATGGATTGTAAATTAGCTGAAGACAAGAGAGAAAAAAGCATACAATACAATACGGTTTTATTCGTCACATTTGCCAGCAGCAGTACAATAATAAAGAACACACAATACACAATAAAAATGTAACACAAACATCGACCACAGCATTCATCACTGTGGTGGAAGGCACAAAATTTGGCTAACTGAGACTGAGAAACATATGACTAACTGAGACTGAGGAGAGAGGGTAAAAGTCAGGGTGGAGACAGAGCCATTTTTTTAAACCAATATCTTTAAATGGCCTGAGTGCAGTGTGTGCATTTTTTTGCCGCTATTCAGGCTAAAAAGGTTTGAAAATTGTGTAACTAAGCATATTCATTCATCACACATGTTCCACAGTTTAAGCTCTGGTAATGTTTATCTGTGATTCATAGAACTGTATCTGAGACACCATTTGTTCAATGAGACTGCGACTAAGACGATTTCCTTGATAAATGCTGGGCCACAGCAAACAAATCACTGATTACAGCACTGGGAATTGATTTCAGATGGAAAGCCACTGATTCTTCTCATGGAAATGACTAGTAACTTCGCCATGTATAAATTATGGTTGCATACAATAGGATAACAGAAGTCTTCCATCATGCAAAGCATGGAAGCTATATCTTAGTCAGCCTGGATGTCCCACGTCATCACTTTGGCCAGTTTGGAGATGTTTTGCTTTCATTTACTGAAGACCTTTGTTAACATGATTTCTTTTTGCTGGAAACGTGAAGAGAGGAAATAGAGTGGTTGAATCAGACAGAGTCTAGTCAAAACTAAAATACACAATAGAATCTTTCCAGATGAACATTGAAAGAGTACGAGCTACTGGATCAAGACTGACCTGAAGCAGAAGGTAGGAATGATGACTCACTATTGCAAGTAATGGAAAATGGTTTATTCATTCATTACTCCATACTAACCTCAGTGTACTCTGTGCCGTATGAGCAAATAACAGTTTAAAACAGGAAATTTGACTTGTTACACCCTAAAACTGTTTGAAACCTCCTCATGGCAAATTTCCAATTTAATGTTTGTGAGGTTCAAACCTGAGGCAATCCTGCAGCTATTTTGATATTTGAGAGAGCTGAGAAGGCTTTTAGTATGTATGTTTGCTTGAGTTGAAAGATGGTGCTATTAGCCATTATATTTCTTAGTGCTGATTGAAGGTGTGAACTATATTGCAATACTATTTAGAAACAAAGAACTGCAGATGCTGATTAATACGCAAAAGGACACAAAGTGCTGGAGTAACTCAGTAGGTCAGGCACCACTCTGGAGAACATGGTTTAGTTTAGGGATACAGCGTGTAAACACGCCCTTCAGCCCACCGAGTCCATGCTGTTCTATGATCACCCGTACACTAGTTCAATGTTGTCCCAGTTTTGCATCCTACACACTAGGAGCAATTTACAGAGGCCAATTAACCTACAAACCTGCACATCTTTGGAATCCGGGAGGAAACCAGAGGACCCAGAGAAAACCCAAGTGGTCAGAGGGAGAACGTACAAACTCCATACAGACAGCACCCATAGTCAGGATCGAACCCGGGTCTCTGGCGTTGTAAGGTAGTAACTCTACCGCTGCACCATTGTGCCACTTCTTCTTCAAGAAGAGTCCCGACAAAATATCACCTATCCATATTCTCCAGAGAAACTGCCTGACCTGCTGAGTTACTCCAGCAATTGATGTCCTTCCCTGCAATATTGTTTGGTATGTTATGAAAATACTTGAAGATCATTCTACCCAGTTAAATCCACTGCTGACATACATCTCAGAAATTGATCTGGAGTTCCAAGTAATTGGCAAGAGTAAAATATATGGCAGGACATGATCATTGCTTTAAATGTTATTTCCTACCCTCTGTGTGTCGAGATGATCAATGCCTGAAAGGCTTGGCTGTAATTGTTATGAATACGTCCTGCAGTTCAGGACCCTCGAACCAACAGCAATAACTTCTCTCTGTCTACCCCATCCATCATCCTTCTTAATCTCTTGGAAACAAATCCTTCAACCTTGTTTTAACCCTCCTAACTCTCTATATTCTAGGAAAGGCAGTCCTCACGTGTAGTTTTCACTTGGTTTAACATTAGGATTCCAGACATCATACTTGTAAAATAAAACAAGTACATTATCTATGGAAACAGAAATATCACTAATATTTCAGGTCAAAGACACTTTGTCAGAGCTGCAAAATTAAGAACACAAGTTATTTTTAATTTCCAGTTAGTTATTTTCTAGTTACAGTCATCATAGGGGAGGGTTTTCATCAGTACTCACTATTCTCCTCAAAAGTCAAATTAAACCTTGCCGCAGTATACTCTTAAGCCCCTGTCCCACTTTCACAACCTAATTGGCGACTTCTGCCGAGTTTGCCCTTGACTCATATTCGCAGCATGGTCGCCACGAGGTCGTAGGAGGTCTTCATAACTCTTCCTCATGCTCATGAGTGGTCTCCGCGTACTCGTGGCCTCAAGTAGGTCGCGGCGTTTTTTCCAGCCTGATAAAAAATGCCCACGAGTAAAAAAAAGGTTGGCATGGAAAAAAATGATACTTTTTACTCGTAGGTAGTCGTAGGTAGTCGTAGGTAGTAGCAGGTAGTCGTGATGATAGTCGTAGGTAGGTCGTAGGTAGTCGTAGGTAGGTCGTATGTAGGTCGTAGGTCGGTCGTAGGTAGGTCGTAGGTAGGTCATAGGTCGGTCATAGGTAGGTCGTAGGTAGACGTAGGTAGGTCGTAGGTAGGTCATAGGCAGGTCGTAGGTAGGTCATAGGTAGGTCGTAAGTAGGTCGTAGGTAGGTCGTAGGTAGGTCGTAGGTCCGTAACTGGCCCGAGAAAAAAGAAAGCAAACATGACATCATTTTATCATGTGATCATTTTCCACTCGTAGCTACGTCATAGTTGGTCTTACGTGTGGTCTTAAGTAGGTCGAGGGGGTCGTAGGAGGTCGTAGTCATAGTCGTAAGAGGTCGTAGACATAGTCGTAGGAGGTCGTAGACATACTGTAGTCGTAGGAGGTTGTAGGAGGTCTTTTACTTCGGTAAATCAACACGACCTTGACATTTTTTCAACTCGTCTAGGGTCTTCTAAACCCGTGGATTAGGTCGTCCAAGTGGGACAGGCCCTTTACCAGGATGTAGTATAATGAAAACATAATCTCTATCACTTGTACTCAGTATTCAAGATGATAATGGGCAGCATTCCATTAACCTTTTTTGAATATTCTCATGCTCCTGTGTATATTCCCACCTGCCATGTCCCACTGTTTCTTATCTAGCTTTGTACCACTTAGATAGTTTTCAGTTTTACCCTCTTGAGTACAAAATAGATGGTATTGCCTCAGCCCAGATTGAAATCCACTCATAAGATGGCGGACTGCAGGAGTGGGGCGCCGTTGTGTATGGCTGCTCTGCCTGCAGTCCGTCCTTTCACCCTTTTTTATTTTTATTTTTAGTCCTGTTAAAAACAAAATGTTTGTTGGTCTTCTTTTATGTGGTGGGTGGGGGGAGGGGAAGGGGGAAACTTTATTTCCTAGTCCCTACCTGGTCGGAGAGGCGGCTTCCCTCCGAGCTGCTTCTTCGCCCCTTCCTCGCGGCCTACCATCGGACTGGAGCGGTGTTTCCTGTCGGGACCAGCCGGAACCCCAGCTTTGGCGGCGGCACAGCGCTGGGACACCATCACGGAGCGGGCGATGCCTTACCGGATCGCCGTGCGGTAAGCCCCGGAGTGCTGTGACCGCCGACTCCAACATCTGAGCTGTGGCTGCGGGTGTACTGCCGTGGGCGGCGCTGGATTTAAAACACCGCGGAGCCTGGGATCCGAGATCGTCAGAGTCGGAGCTCCAACCAGCGCGGCCTGAGGACTTCGGGGAGGGAGCGGCCGCTCCAGACATTCCAAGCCGCTGAGGAGTGTTCACCCGACGCCGGAGTTCCATCTTCCCGGCAAGAGGGCCTGAAAACATCGGACTGGCTGCGGAGGCGACAAATAGGCCCCGACCTCGGGTGATCACAGAGCAAGAGGACTGAACTTTCTGATGCCTTTCCCCACAGTGGAAAAATTTGATTCTGCTGTGGGGGGACGTTCATGTTGAATTCTATAATGTGTTGTGTCATTTTTCTTTTTTTTTAAATTTTTCTATGGATGTACGGAAACTTAATTATTTATTCTATGTAAAGAACTTTGGTTTCAATGCGAGTTGATTTAAACGTGCCATATAAATACAATTTACTTACTTACTTACTTATTTTACTATTTGTACCATTTTTGCCGGTTCTCTTCAACCATGAATAGTTCTATCATAGTGAAAGGCCTGGATAGAGGGAATGTGGAGAGGATGTTTCCACAAGTGGGAGCGTCTAGGACCAGAGGCCTTAGCCTCAGAAAAAAAAAAAAGTACCTTTAGAAAGAAGATGAGGAGGAATTCCTTTGTCAGAGGACAGTGAATCTATGGAATTTATCACCACAGATAGCTGTGACGGCCAAGTCAATGGATATTTTCAAGGCGGAGATTGAGAGGTTCTTGATTAGTAGGGTGTCAGGGGTTATGGGGAGGAAGCAGGAGAATGGGGTTGAGAGGGAAAGATAGATCAGCCATGATTGAAAGGCATAGACTTGATGGGCCGAATAGCCTAATTCTGTTTCTTATGAACTACAACAGATATAACAACAGACATTGCACCTTGTGATTAAGAAATAAGCCACCTTTCCTTGCTGTCCATTCTGTTGGGTTTTATCCACTGGGTATTATTGGTTGCAACATGAGCGGAATGGCATGTTGGAAACAATGGGGTTCTCTTCAATGGTTTGATGGTACTTTAATATTACATGGACCTAGGTACAGCAAAATTCTTTTTTTGTATACAGTTCAGGAAAAATCTTGCTGTACAGAAGCACAATCATACTTAAGTAAATTAGTGTTAGTAGATTACACTGAGACAGTACACAAGAGTGCCCATGTTTCTGGAGCCATCTTGTATCCTTAAAGTTTCAAAGTTATATAAAAATGAAGAGTCTTAGCTTGGCCGGAAGGCCTTGTCCTAATGTTGGCACTGGATCGGAGTTGCAGGGGTCAGCCGATGCCTCCACTGCTGCTCTGCCACTCTAGGCCACTGAAGGTCACATCCAATCCAAAAGCTCGGCCTCTTGGATCCACGTCTGATCCACTTGAGCCCCAGGCTGCTGCAGCGGCCCACTCCAACAATGCGTTGATCTGGACACCTCTGAACGCGCCGTCTCTTGCCTCATGCTTGTGCGCCTGCCGCGGCCGATCTCAGAACATCTAGAGCATCTCTGAGGGCATGGAAGGCAAACCCCCAGCCCGCTCGCTGACACCATGTTCCTCTCCTCTGTCCACCACCGCTGCCATCTTGAAGGAAACTTTTACCCTTACAAAAGATTTTGAAACGTTGCTGAGGTTTCGTGGGCAGGTGCAAGAGAAATATTCATGGCCATAATCAAACCATTTAAGATGAAAGTAGTAAGATGAAGCAACTTTCCAAATTTGGTATGATTTAACATATGAAAACAAATTCTTCAAAGATTTACACCTAGAAATCAAGATCAAAGAGAGTGCCTTTTGGGGAAAAAAATCTTTCAGAAGAGAGATTTCTTGTTTTATTTATTTTGAACATCAAGTATAAAAATAATTACTTGTCTTTTCTAGGGTGGAGAATATTTTGTGGAAAAGATGACAACATGCAATTCTTAAAATTAAACATTTTTCTCTTTTACAATCAGATTAAAGAACTAGAAAAATTGTTCTCAGTGTGTAAGTATGTTTTCACAAAGATTTGTTGTCGACCCCTAGGTGCATCAACACAATTTCTTCAACTGCTGCAAATGTTGTGCTGATATTTATACCACGCTGCAATATTTTTGGATGTTATGAAGGAACGAGAGAGTTGTCCAAGTCAGAGTTTTGAGTGACGATGATTTGTCTGGTCTTGCCTTGCTTGATGTAAAGATTGTGAGCTCGGAGGGTAATGTTAAAGTAATGCCTCTTGTGAGTAGCATTTACCTCATCCATAGAATGCCGGCAATCGAGATGGTGAATATTGAGCGAAACAACAAGGTTTTCAGTAAAGTAAATTCCTTTGAATTTCTTGAGCGATGTTGCAGCTTCACGGTTCCAGAAGCATGGATTATATCATCATTTCTTGGCTTGATCCATGTTGAAACTTCCATGTTTGCAACATGAACCACTCTGCATCATAGGATGTCTCTGTCCTGCATTTGCAACCATAATGTTGATCTAGTTGGTTCTGTTAAACTTCAGAATTGTTGTGGTTCCCAGGATGTTAACAGCAGGGATCCCAGCAATAATAATGCTTTAGAAAATTGGAGTGGTATATTTGAGATTTTGTTCTCATTGGAAATGGTCATTAGCTGTCACTTATGAGATAAGGACATAACTGATGATTGTCAAGGTATTGCACTGGGCTTCACTATCAGGGGAGCTGTGAGTGGAATTTAACACTGCCAACAGATCTGACATCATGATAAACAGAAGGATCATTGATGAACCAGCCAGGGGTGGTTCAGCTGAGGACATCTCCTTTTGCAATGCTTATCACAGTATCTTGGTTGAAATTAACTGAATTGAAAATTAACATTTTCCTTATGGGGCACTCCTGATTTAATGTAAATTTTAATTAAAGTGTTTGGGTTTTGATTAAATGGAAAAGATACACTAACATTTTTCCAAAAGCATATAATCCATAGGAAATAATGAAATAAGTGTAACTTACAGTATATCAATACCTTTTCTTTAGAGATAGAGTGTGGAAACCAGCCCATCAGCCCACCAAGTCTGTGCCGACCAGTGATCACCCGTACACTAGTTCTTCTTCTTCTTTCGTGTAGCGTGCACAGCCTAAAGTTGTTGGACAACTTGTTCTATTTGATCTTCCGTTTGTGCATGTCGAGTTGATTGCATTAGTCGAAACAGGGCGGACCACGTGAAGGTTGCAATCTCCCACCCCATACACTAGTTCTATCCTACATACTCAGGACAATTTACAGAAGCCAATTAAACGACAAACCTGTACGTCTTTGGAGGGTGGGATAAAATCGGAGTACACAGAGAAAACCCCGCAGTCACAGGGAAAACGTACAAACTCCGTACAGACAGCACCCGTAGTCAGAGTTGGAACTCTGGTGCTGGAAAGCAGTAACTCTACTGCTGCACCACTGTGCTGCCCTACCCAATGCAAGTTATAATATGTAAGCAAAATAACCTTTCAGCATGGGAATAATAACACTTCCAGTGAATTAGAAACAGATGGAGCCGTCAGACTTGACCAGTTGCTGGTTGTACTCCCATTTCTAAGCCAGAATGTTGTAAAATGCAAAAGGATACAAAGTGCTGGAGTAACTCAGTAGGTCAGGCAGTATCTCTGGTGAATATGAATATGTGATGTTTCGGGACGAGACCCTTCATCAGGTTGACATTTTGAGTCAAGACCTTTCTTCAGATGTCTTCAGACATGAAATGTATCATCATAGGTTTATTCGGGCTAATGGAAGCTAATATCAATTGACTCCATGGACTGACGGAAGCTGGAATATGTTAATGAAATCTGCCCACTAATTCCATTGATGGTAGCATGCCAACTACATACTGACTGCTCTTTGACATGATCGTGGAGTTAGCCAGCATTAACTAGAATGGCTGCATGGCTCAACATGAGTCCCAATTCTGTGTGATGAACATCACTTACTGTTACTCTTCACCATCCTAAAGTTACTCATCACCTCTTAAAATGCAACAGCATTGCAGGTTTTCAACAGCTGCCATCTGAATCGTTTCCTGAACAGCTTTTGTGGCCATTGCCTTCAATTGAGAGTCTTCCACCTCCTGCTCCATCATGCAGCAGGTTATGCTGCCGTGTTCTCTCCATTCATTTTCAGACATATATTTCCCAAAGAGAGTAACAAGAAGTCACAATTGGCTGAAATAATTTTAGTTTTTAGTTTTAATATTTTAGTTTTAGAGATACAGCATAGAAACAGGCCCTTCGGCCCAACGAGTCCTTGCTGACCATCTGTCACCTGTACACTAGTTCTATGTTATCCCACTTTTGCAACCTGCACACTTGGGACAATTTACAGTAGCCAAATCTACAAACCTGCACAAACCTCTTTGGAAGGTGGGAGGAAACCAGAACACCCCGAAAACCCATGTGGCCACAGGGAGAACGTACAAACTACGTAGTCAGGATCGAACCCGGTTCTCTCGTGCTGTGAGGCAGCAATTTTGAAACTGTATTTTTCTTTAGTTTAATGTCATCTAAAATAAAGCAAAATATACAGAAATGTAGAAACATGGAACTGCAGATACTGGTTAACACAAAAAATATACAACGTGCTGAAGGAATTCAGTAGGTCAGGCAGCATCTCTGGAGAACATGGAAAGATGACGTTTTGGGTCAGGACTCTTCTTCAGACTCGTCCGACCAGAAATGTCCCTGTTTGTCACAGTGATGACAAACTGAGTTCTTCTACAACATGTGCCTATGCAATTTGCAACTGAAAGGCTGCAGTGATAGCAGTCTTCTGCAAAGTGAGTGTATGTGTGTTCAAGGGTTTTGAGAAATTTTACCATCCTGAGCAAGTCAGAAAGTTTCCAACCTGGATCAATTTTGTGTATGTTTCATGCATGAATTATACATAAAATCAATTTAACCCAGGTTATATTGCACTAGCTTCCATTGGCAGGTGAAATAGCACTGGTCTCGATAGGTTGCCCATGCTACTTAAATGGACAAGTCACCTTGATAAGTTTTAAGCAGTTTTCCAGCATTATTCAAGAACCTAATGACTACAAATGTACTACTTCTTACCACCACTAATTAGAACTTTTATGTGCAACCTATGAACTTTGATGAAAGTTACTCTGAAAGTAGGAGTACTTCGTACTGAGATCATCAAATTAATCAATTAAAAAGTTGCCTTTTTGACATTGATACCTGTACTTATAGAAGCCAATTAACCTACAAACCTACACAAACCATTGATACCTATATATGGATTGGGTAGGTTTCGAGGGATATGGGCCAAAAGCAAGCAGGTGGGACTAATTTAAG
Source organism: Malacoraja senta (assembly GCA_038087875.1). NCBI lineage: Eukaryota > Metazoa > Chordata > Chondrichthyes > Rajiformes > Rajidae > Malacoraja > Malacoraja senta. The sequence continues at coordinate 48,261,095 of CM075978.1, forward strand.
TCAGGCATGTTGGTCGGTGTGGGTAAGTTGAGCTGAAGGGCCTGTTTCCACGTTGTATGACTCTATGACTTGGCACCTGCAGATGACAGATAACAAATGTCAGGGTGCTTGAAACCTCATAACTAAGTGAACCATCACAGAGTGTGTCTTTGATCATCCAACACCTTCTGTGGGTCTCTTGTTGCACAGAGTTTGATCACTGGAGATGGTTCACACAGACAGAAGATCACCTTATCCTCTTCTTTCTGCATGTTTTCCCTCACCTCTATGGCAGCTTTAATTGGGTTGTTCTGTGGCTGTTGTGGGAGACGTCCTTTTGAGAAGTCCTTCCCAGCGACCAGTGTGATGAATTGGGAACTCTTCCAGCAGCTCCCATTGTGAACTGGTCAGCTCCTGCTTTAGCTCACAATCTGGTCTAAACCACCATAGCATTATTTCTTAAGTATTTTTTTGTCAATTACACAGCTTTTCACAGAGACTGTGATTGGGCCTTTAGCTACATGTGGCACATATTTAGCACACAAAAAGAAAATGTAATTCTGGGCAGCACAGAGCCACTGCCTTACAGCGATGGACCCAGGTACAATCTTACCTCGGGTCCAGTCCGTGTGGGTTTTGCATGTTCTTCATGTGATCGCATAGATTTCCTCTGAGTGATGTTGTTTCCTGTCACATCCCTCGATGTGTAGGTTAATTGTTCACTGGAAATTGCCCTCTTGGTGGAATCTGGAGAGAGACGATGGGAATGTGGGGAAAATAAAATTGGATTAGTGCAATGTTATTGTAAATGGAAGATTGATGGTCAGTGTGGACTTTGTGTAGTATGCCTGTTTCCAAGGCGTATCTCGTTATTATCATGACTCTATGATCCCAATTTCTCAGCACTTGTACATTCAGGTGTTCATATGTTTGTGAGTGATAGGAGCAGAATTCCGCCCATCAAGTCTATTCCACCATTCAATCATGGCCGATCTATCTTTCCCAAAATGAAAACCTTTCACTTTGATTTTGATTCGCAGAGGGACCGGGTCCGTGCGAAACAGTAGTCGTGAACTCCATAACCTTTACATCTAATAATGATAGTGCGCTTCTGAAGCTTTCAAATTAGAAAGTATATTTACATCTGAAATGAAACATTACTGTCTGTTTTCGTAAGTTGAGCCGCAACTGGAAGTGAAACGTTAGATACTTTACAGTTAGTCACACTTTCAATTATAGAAACAGATGCAATGGAAGTAAACTGCAAGCTCATAGGTTGAGAGGAGTCTTGTGAGTGAGTCCTCATTGGATAGTGATTGTACCATTGCAGGTTGACAACTACCATCCAATGGGCTGCTGCGTATAATATATATATTTTAACTGCAATTTTTGATGAAGATGAAATACGTGCGAAGATTATTCATTTAGCCAGCTGTGTGAGTTTGACTGCAGCAGATCCTTGTGCACCAGATCCTCGCCAGAGTCACAGTGCAGCAGAAAAACATGAGAGAGGCAATCCAATTGGATCTATGTCAACAAATATTAATCTATTAATTCAGATCATGTGCTGAGCAGAGTGCTGAGGGTGGCACAGTGGTAGAGCTGGTACCTCACAGCGCCAGAGCCAGAGTTCAATCCTGACCTTGGGTGCTGTCTCTTTATACGTTCTCCCTGTGAATGCGGGGGTTTTCTGGGGTCTCCGGTATCCGCCCACATTCTAAAAACATGCGTGTTTGTCGGTGAATAGGTTTCTAGTGTGTAGGACATAAAACTAGCATACAGGTGATCGATGGTTGGTGTGGACTTGGTGTTACCATGCAGTATCTCTAAACTAATCATAGCTATAATTTTTCAAGGTTTGTTCTACCGTTCCTCATTTTTCTGCAATAATTTTAAATGTAGTACTACCGTCTACCCTAGTTAATACTGACCTGTTTATGATGGATATCCGCCATAGTGGACGGAGCGTTCCTACGGTGATCAGACACCACCGTCTCTTTAAGAACACATGCTGCTAGTTACACTGTGAAAGGACATTGAAATTGAAAAGCTATTTCTTCAATCGACATTGTATTAAACAAAGTATTTTTAGCTTGCAGGAACAAAAATACACTTTTAGCTGTTAAAAGGAACTTTGTATTTGAAAATGGCTCGTTGCTGGAGTGAATTCCTTACTTGGTTATAGCAGACAATCGGCAATAACGGACACCATTCCTCCATCCTAAGGTCCATTATAACGAAGGTTATCTGTTGTTGTATTCTCATCATTCCTTCCCCACTATCAGGCTCACACACAGACATATTATCATGGGATTCTTTTTGGGTAATAAAGTACATGTTATATATTAGGTTTACACACTTTCACAAAAGGCCTCTAAATATACAAATGTGTTGTTCATTTTCCATTAACAATTTTATTTACTGGACAGTTTTGAATTTATGGCATCACAGCAGGCAGAGAGACTAATAAAAATGCTTTGTTTCATACATATTGGTTTATTTCTTGAAGCCTGTGAACCATTTTGAAGAAATTAAATGAGCATGTTTGGGAGAAATGAAGTGTGAAATTTGGAAGGAACCCTACTTGACAATTTATAATGAACCTCCTTCAACAAATGGGAATACATTCAGTTTTTTTGCACCAAATCAGGAATTTTCTTCGGACAACTCATGCCGTATCCAAGGATCATCCACAAACCATGAGTTTTGCAAATTTTTCCTTCATATTTTACTTGGGTAAGGTAGCTTATTTATATCCTTGACATGTGCACACAGACAACATTGTGATATCTAGGTCAACCGTCTCGAAAGTTGAAGTCACTGTTTAGACTACATTCAATTGGACTAAATCCAATCTACTATTTACATTGCACCTTTTCTGTAAACTAGAACTTGTCCTAAAGAGTATCAAATGGCAAATCAGATAAACACATTGGCATGTTCTGTGGGTTAAGAAATGAGCAAGCATTTTAATCAAGTTACATACACCAGCTCTATTTGTATATACGTGCATCTAAACTTATAACAAGCTGGCAAAAGGTTTTCTTTTCTCGTAATTAATTTTGACCTGTTCAGCAAATTCTCTTGATAAGAGAAAACTGGCAAAACAAAGTAAACAAGTTTCAAGTTTGGGGGTAATAAAAAAATGGATATACCTCAACAGTACAGATGATGGAAAATAATTCTGAAGCATTACCAAGAGCTATCAGTTTTTGAAAACAATGAATATGATAGCTGTGAATCCATTTTGTGATTTGGTTTTGAATGTCAGGAGTGGAACATTTTACCTTAAAGATATACTTCTGATGAAATACATTTTCATTCTTGAAAATGGTTTGATTATGGTTCCAAAATAATGGTAAGAATTACATATTGTCCATGAAATTAGAGAAGATATATAATCAACTCTAACTGCAAGTTAGTTTGTTGCTTACTTGCTAACAAGTGATTGTTGATTTCTAACCTAATATCTCACTGCACAAAAAAATTGTAATACTATCATAGTAACCATATGATTCAGTGTCATGTGTATTTTAGCTGTCTCTTTTGAAAGTTAATGACCTTTTGAAGTGCTTTGCATGCAAGTCCTTCAAACGAGACATGGATTTTGCAGTTCTCTGTGAAGTTTATTTGCACAGAGATTCAGATTGTAATTAAATTTAATTTAATTAAACAGGATGACTATATTGATTGGCCTGGATAAATTTATTTCATGAAGTATTGCGTTTACCTTGGAGAGGATAAAGTGAGAGACATTTTACAGAAGCTTTTACCTGAAAGTCTGGAAACTTGCCTCCTAGTGATATAACTGTGTAGCTGGGCAAAGCCAATGAATGTAAATTAGAGATTAGAAGAAGCAGATTTAAAGCAGATTTAAAGCAGATTTAAAGCATTTGCAAAGTTTTTTTAGTTTTTTTATTTGCTAATTTAATAAATATTGACAGTGGTTGTTTTTCTCAGAAATCAACAACTATTAACATCACATTATCCAGAGCAATCAGCTTCTCTAAAATGTATTATAATTTGGAATTCAAACAATTGGATGATGGACAGTAAGTTGGTCTTGCCCATATAACGGCAAGATGTGGTTTAGCTTTTACAGAGGGCTACCTGGGTGAAATATAGGCCCAGATTTGTAAAACTTGTGCTTGAACAGTAAACAAATGTGTTCACTTGGCCCTGACACCCTTTATCTTGTTATTGAAGTGTGCTATATTCCTTTTTAGTTTTAGTTTAGTTTAGTTTAAAGACACAGCACGGAAACAGGCCCTTCGGCCCACTGAGTCCACTCCGACCAATGATCACCCTGTACACCAGCACTTTCCTGCCACTAGGGACAACTTACAATTTTACCAAAGCCAATTAACCTACAAATCTATATGCCTTTGGAGTGTGGGAGAAAACTGGAATACCTGGAAAAAACCCACAGGATCACGGGAAGAACGTACAAACTCTATACAGACAGCACCCGTAGTCAGAATCAAACGCAGGACACTACCCAATTTTTTCTACTATCACTGGGCAACGAATATCAAATATGTAATTTACTTGTTGGACAATTCTGCCCAACAGGTACATTGGATAGTAATGGAGAGAGAGGATTGCTCTCCTTTTAATATAGGAGCGATCCTTCTTTCACCGATAAAACTGAATAATACAATATACAAGAAAAATCCAATTCTTCATAGTACAATACGAACTTGGAAACAAATAAAATTAACTTTCAAATTAAGAAATCTATCGCTTCTCTCTGCTATTGTTAATAATCCGTTGTTTAAACCATCTATTATCGACAAAACGTTTACACATTGGGAAAGAATAGGAATTAAAACATTTGGAGATATGTATGAAATGGGAAACCTTTTATCATTCCAACAACTACAACTTAAATACAACCTGAAAAGTTATCAATACTTTAAAAACCTTCAAATCAGTGACTACTTGAAAAAACATACACAAGAACATAAAACTTCGACTTCAGATATATTAGATGAAGCTATGAACAGAAAGGCGGACTCAACTAATTTAATATCATATTTGTATAATATCATTTTAAACATAGAGATACCACCGTCTGATGCAAATTAGAAGAGATTGGGAACAAGAACTATCTATAAATATCTCGAAAGACAGATGGGATAAATATTTGCTATATGTACATAAATGTTCGATTAATGTAAGACATACCTTAATTCAATTCAAAATTTTACATAGATTATATTACTCGAAAACTAAACTGAATAAAAACATTTCAAATGTGTCTCCCATCTGCGATAAATGCTCATCTCAAGATGCAACGACAGCACACTCTTTTGTCTTTTGCATGAAACTTCAGGTTTTAGAAGGAAATTTTCGAAATTTTTACAAAAGTATTTAAAATAAAATTGAACCCCAACGCAGAACTGATTATCTTTGGAACAATGGAGGTCGGCTCTGAGCTGACTTCGTTCCAAAAGAGTTTCCTTAACTATGGCTTAATAACGGCAAAAAAACTTATATTAAAATTCTGAAAAAATGCACCAACACCAATGCTTAAACTGTGGATTTCAAACATGTCTGAAATGTTACACCTAGAAGATATGAGATTCGTCCTAGCAGGCAAATCAGACCAATTCTTAAAGATTTGGTCTCCCTTTATCGATTTATTACAAGCATATGGTGCAACATAACCCCGGAAATTAACTGTTTCAGAACCGGGTGAGCGGTGCGCAAAGATACGAAGCAGGTTATCCCTTTTATCCCTTAAAATTTTTTAATTTTTTTTTTCCTTTTTACTACTTCTTTTTTTCTCTTCTCTCTCTTTTTCTTGTACTTTTTCACGAACTATCACTTTCAGCACCTTACCTAACCTTCTTTTTCTCTCTTTTTGCTTCTACTTTTTTTATTATTAAATTTAAAAACAAGAAGTGTACATGTAATGTATTATATTATTCTTGGTTTATACTACTGTGTATTACTTCTAATAAAAATATTTTTTAAAAAGAATCAAATGCAGGTTTCTGGCACTGTAAGACAGCAGCTCTAATGCTGCGACACGGTGCCACTACTTTGGCATTAAAAAATAAGATGAGAGAAATTGGTGATAAATTCAAAGGATCCAATTATATACATTCCAGAACTTTGCAAGAAGTGGCTTTAGAGATAGCAAATTCTCTGGTTATCATCTTGCAAGTTTGTATATATGCTCTGGAATTGGACGTGTTGAGTTGAGAGTGGTGAATGTGACCCCACTGCTTAAGAAAGGAGAGAGAAGGTGAGAAACAACTGATCTGTTCCCCTAATGGCAGAGGTAAGGAAAATCCTGGTCTTTAATGAAGGAAAAAGCAACAGAATACCATGAAAAGAATATTAATAGGATTGAGCAGTCCTTGCTTTGTCCTGCCTCTCCCCTCCTCTCTCCCAGCTTTTCTTCACCCTCCCCTCCCCCCCTCAGACCTTCAATTAGGAATGACACAGGATGTTAATCGTCAAGATTCGAGCCAATGGAATTGGAGAATAATCATAGATTGAGAATTTATTGTTGGGTAGAAAGCAAACAATTAGGAATAACTGGATCATTCTCAGGATGGCAGGCTATGACTAGTAGAGAAAAACAGAGAATTTACGAAATGGTGTCAGATGGGGTCGTTCTGATGGCTGAAGGGACAGTAATGTGTTTTAAAATATTTTAATTGAAGGCCAACATGCAGATGCTGCAAATAATTAGGAGTGAACAGGAATGAAAAGGAACTGCGAATGGCGGTTTATACCAACGATAGACAGAAGGCGCTTGAGTAACTCAGCGGGTCAGGTAGAATCTCTGGAGAAAATGGATAAGTGACGTTTCAGGTCGGGACACTTTTTCAGACTAATTGTCGTAGCAAGAGCAGGAAAAAACTACAAGCGAATGAAACGAATGGCAAATGAGGGCCAGCAACAGATAACCTCAGGCGAGGGGGTTCCCTGATAGGCCAATTGTTGGTTAGAGACAGTTGTGATCCCGAGAGATACATAGTTTTGTTTAGTTTATTGTCACATGTTCCGAGGTACAGTGAAAAGCTTTTTTGTTGCGTGCTATCCTAACAGCAGAAAGACTATTCATGATTACAACCATGCTGTCCATGGTGTACAGATACAGGATAAAGAGAATAATGTTTATTTAAAGATAAAGTCCAGTAAAGTCCAATTAACGATAGCCCGAGGGTCTCCAATGACGAAGCGGGTAGGTCAGAACTGCTCTCTAGTTGTTGGTAGGATGGTTCAATTGCCTGATAACAGCTGGGAAGAAACTGTCCCTGAATCTGGAGGTGTGCGTTTTCACATTTCTTTACCTTTTGCCTGATGGGAGAGGGCAGAAGAGGGAGAGAGCATGATCAGAATCTCCCTGATTATGTCGATGGCCTTGACGAGGCATCGTGAAGTACAGATGGAATCAGTGGAAGAGAGGTTAGTTTGTGTGATGGTCTGGGCTGCTTCCACAATTCTCTGCAATTCCTTGTGATCTTGGATGGAGCTGTTCCCAAACCATGCTGTGATGCATCCTGATAAAATTATTTCTACCGTGCATTTGTGGAAATTGGTGAGAGATGATGGGGACATGTCGAACTTCCAAAGTATTCTAGAGAAGTAGAAGCATTGGTGTGCTTTCTTAGCCATTGTTTCGATATGGCTAGTCAAGGACAAGGTGCTGGTGATATTTATTCCTATGAACTTGAAGCTTTCAACCATTTCAACTTTGGCACCATCAAGTGTATAGGAAAAAACTGCAGATGCTGGTTTTAATCGAAGGTAGACACAAAATGTTGGTCTGGAGTCTGAAGTCTGAAGAAGGGGCTCGACCCGAAACGTCCCCCATTCCTTCTCTCCAGAAATGCTACCTATCCCGATGAGTTACTCCAGCATTTTGTGTCTACCTCTGGCAGCATCAATGTACGTGTATACCAGGGTATGTGTATCGCTTTGCTTCCTCGTCGATCACTATCCTCTTCATTTTGTTGACATTGAATGAAAGATTGTTGTCTTGACACCACGTTACGAGGTTCTCAATCTCCTTCCTGTACCCTCGTCATTATTTGATATCCGGCTTACTACCGTGGTGTCATCCGCGAATTTGTAAATTAAGTTGGATTTCTACTTAGCTGCCACAGTTGTGGATGTATAAGGAGTAAAGAAGAGGACTGAGAACGCATCTTGCGGAGCACCAGTGTTGTATGATTATCGTAGAGGACAAATTGTCCCCCTATCCTCACTGATTGTGGTCTGTTGGTCAGGAAGTCAAGGATTCCAGTTGCAGAGATGAGCGTTGACACCAAGTTCCACCGTTTGGTGATCAGCTTCGATGGGATAATGATATTCAAAGCAAAGCTGTAGTCTATGAATAGAGTCTGACGTAGGTGTCTCTCTTATCCAGGCGTTCCAGGGATGTGTAGGGCCAGGGAGATAGCATCTGCCCTGAACCTGTTGTGGCGGTAGGTGAACTGCAATGCATCAAGGTTGCTTTGTAGACTGGATTTAATGCATTCCATAGCCAGCCTCTCAACGCACTTCATGATGATGGATATCAAGGTAGCTGGATGATAATTGTTAAGGTATGAGGTCTTGCTTTACTTCGGCACTGAGATGATAGTGGTCTTCTTGAAGCAGGTTGGTACATCAGAACAGAGTAGGAAGAGATTAAAGATGTCTGTGAATACTCCCACCAGTTTCAATGGTGGCCTTGTGATATTCTGTTTTAAATACATTTGTAGAGTCAGATTTAAGCAGCATGAAAACAGGTCCTTTGGGCTAACCCGTCCATGCCAACCAAGGTGCCTACCTGAGCTAGTTCCATTTGCCTGTACTGGACAATATCCCTCTGAAACTTACTTATCTATGTACCTATCCAAATGACTTTTTAACATTGTAAATATATCCAATTCCACCACTTTCTCTGGAAGCTTGTTCCAGATACACATCTCCCTCTGTATGAAAAATGTGCTGCACAGGTCCTCTTTAAATCATTTCCCTCTAACCTTCAACATGCCTTCTAGTTTTAGACTCCCCTAATGTGGGAAAAAGACTGTGACAATCACCCTTTTTATGCCTTCAATAATTTTATAAACACCCATAAGATTACCCTTCAGCCTCCTTTGTTCCAGGGGTAACAATCATAACCTATCTAATCTCTGATTATAACTCAAGCTCTTAGTCCGGGCAATATACTCATGTGAACATTTTCTACACCCTCTTTACCTTAATCAAATTGTTCCTATAAGATGGCAACCAGAACTGCACAGAATATTCCATGTGCGGTTTCACCATCTTCTTGTACAGTTGTAACATGGTGTCCCTGTTCTTAAACTCAATGTTCAACTATAAGCCTCTTCACCACCCTGTCTAATCATGTTGGGCTTTCAGGGAACGATGTACTTGTACTCTCAAGGTGTCTCTGTTCTAAAACATCCCAGGAGCCCTGCTGTTCTCTGAGTAAGCCCTGCCCTGGCTTAACCTCCCGAACTGCATCACCTTTCACTTGTCTGTGTTAGCTTGCATTTGACTTTCCCAGTTGAGTTAGTAAGTCTATAAAGCCTGGCTGCCAAGTATCTGACGCCAAAAAAACAACCCCTTTTCATCTTGTTTCCTATGCAGTAGGCATGAAAATATCCATCCAGAAATGAGCTCTTGAACCATCAGTACATTGCTGACAACGATGGTCTACTTGCTGATGCCGAGCGATGAAATCACAGCATTGCACGGATTGGAACTTTCTGAAAAAATGAAATTGGTGGTCTAAACGAGAAACTCTTTTGACGATTAGTGGAATTTTACTTTCTCTGCCTTTTGGTGTCACAGTAGAGCCTAGTGTTGTGGAGCGGAATGTGTCAGAGCTGCTAATAAATAAATATAGACATCACACTTCCGGACCAAGGGAACATTCTCTCCTTGGTGTATTCATGCAGTAACAAGATGCATTTCCTCTGATAGTGCCAATATTTTTATTTGCTCCCCAAGTGTAGAACTTGATTTAATGCCATTTTCATTTACCCAAAATGACATCTTTGTACGCCAAATGGAACCTGGTTTTAGAATGCAGCCGTAGAAATTCAGGCTGGATTTCCAATAAAATTTGGTTAAAGTGGGAATGACAGAGTAATGAAGTTAACCTATGACAGAATAAATGTCCTGAATTTTTTTCCCCAGTTTGGAGAAATCAAGTATGAACGTGTGAAAGTATGAAAGTATGAAAGTGACCTCTGACAGTAACCAATGATTTGAATGAATGGATCATTGTTTGGGGCCTGAGAGAGATCAAGACTAGGTTTCCCTTTGTGGAAAACACATTATTGTAAATTGGCTTCTGGTTTTACATCTTGCTGGCTCCTGACTCAGAAGATTGTGGGATTAAGGCCAATTCTGAAAATCCAACCACAAATATCCTGACGGTGCAGTACTGAAGGATTGCAGAAGTGTTAAAGCTCCTTGGTTTCAGACAAGATGTTAAAAAAATATATCATCTCCCCTCACTGTGAATGAAAAGATCCCAAGATCAAAGAGACACTTGCTGTCCTAGCTAATATTGATCCTTTACTCAATATCATTCAAGTGCACATTATTTCATCATTGTCATCACAGTTAGTTATTGGAACTCACTATACTCGATTTGGCTGCCACATTTCTTACTTCACAGCAGTAATTGCACACTATAATAGTTTTCTGGCTGCAAGGTGATTTGTTCGGGTGTTAAAATGTAGACTTTTCATTCTTTGAGCACAGCTTTCTGTACCTATTTAGAACAAAGAAGAACATTTATATGCAACTTTTCACAAGGCTAGGATGTACCATCGTGAAATTAAAATTGATCAGAATAATGTCGAGAATTGTGGGGTTTTTACAGACTTGGTGTGGCACAGTGGTGCAGTGGTAGAGTTTCTGCCTCACAGCGCCAGAGACCTGGGATTGATCCTGACTATGGGTGTTGTCTGTGTGGAGTTTGCAAGTTCTCCCTAAGACAGGGTGCTCTGGTTTCCTCTCACATTCCAAAGACATGCAGGTTTGTAGGTTAATTAGCTTCTGTATGGGTACTAGGGTACGGAGTGATCACTGGTTAGTGCAGATTTGGTGGGCTAAAGGTCCTGTTTCCACGCTGTATCTCTAAAGTCTAAAGTGTAATTGCAGCGTGGGATATTTGCAACCACCTGAGTAGAAAGATGGATTTATTTTGTTTGCCAACCAACATGCCCCAACCACACTAGTCCCACCGGCCTGCATTTGGCCCATATCCTTCTAAACCTACCCTATCCATGGTCCAAATATTTTTAAACATTGTGATAGTACCAGCCTCAACAACCTCCTCTGGCAACTTGTTCCATATACCATCCAGTCAATGCAAAAGTTGCCCTTTAGCTTCATATTAAATCTTCCCTCCCCCCACCACCACCTTAACCCAATGTTCTCTGGTTCTTAATTCCCCTACTTTGGGTAAAAGACTCTGTCCATCGACCCTATCTAATTCCCCATGATCTTATACACCTCTATAAGATAACCCCTCATCCTCCTGCGCTCCAAAGAATAAAGTCCTAGTCTGCTCAACCTCTCCCTATATCTAAGGCCCTCGAGATCGAGCAACATCCTCGTGAAACTTCTCTGCACCCTTTCTAGCTTACCACCATCTTTCCTAAAACAGGGTGATCAAAACTCCATACAATGCTCTAAATGTGGCCTCACCAATATCTTGTTCAACTCTAACTTAACCTCCCAACTTCTATATTCAATATTCTGACTGATGAAGGCCAATGTGCTGAAAACCTTCTTGACCACCCTATCTATCTGTGACGTCACTTTCTTGGAACTCTGTACCTGCACTCCTTGATGCCTTTGCTCTACAACACTCCCCAGAGTTCTGCCATTCACTGAGAAGGTCCTTCCCTGGTTTGACTTCTCAAAATGCAACACCTCACACTTATCTGTATGAAACTCCATTAACTATTCCTCAGCTCACCTGCCCAACTGATCACGATCCTGCTGCAATTTTTGATAACGTTCCTCACTATCTACGATGGCACCAACTTTGGTGTCATCTGCAAACTTGCTAATCATGCCTTGTAAATGGTGTATGATGCACTAATGTACAAAGATCAATCAGCGTGCAGTGTACAACTAATGCTGTGGTATCATAATACGATATACCAACATGCTTCACAAACAGTGTGAAGCTTCAATTCAGAGACGAGGAAGGCTGCAGCATAACTGGAAGAGTGCGTCGCTATCTTTGTTATAGCCTCTGTTGGCCAGTTTCCATGATGGCACAGTCGGGTAATGCTACAAATGGTCCCATTGCCTTATTTATTTATGCGGTCAATGTGACCTTACCAGTCCTTCCTCTGGGTCTTCAGCAACTTTTAAGGCAATGTTGCCCCAAATTGGTCCCTCTACCTCTCTGGGTAACTCCCAGGTTTCAAAGCTCCCAACAGGAGGGATATGATACTTTAATGTTGGTGCATCTCACTCAACTCTCAAAGTAAGGTATGATCTCTGCAGGTAATTGTGCAGAAAATGCATTACAACTGTACACACTAGAATATTGCTCTGCATTGGTCCTGTACAATATTTTAATTTTCGGAGAATGTGTTGACAGGGTGTCTATGGACACTGACATATCAGCCTATAGATTGAAGGCAGGGCAGAATTTGCAACCAGATTTGGTCACACCGTATATTTTACAAAAAATATTTATTCACTTGTAGCAGTTCAAACAAAGTGTCACAACAGTCGACAGAATCTATTTTTAGAAAGTTCATCAAATACAGTATACAGAGCTCTTGACTTTCACAGCATGAGTTAGTTTAGTTTAGTTTAGATACAGCACGGAAATAGGACCTTCGGCCCACTGAATCCGCACCGACCAGCTATCCTATACACTAGGGACAATTTACATTTATACCAAGTCAATTAACCTACAAACTGTACGTCTTTGGAGTGTGGAAGGAAACCGAAGATATTGGAGAAAACCCATGCGGTCACGGGGAGAAAGTACAGACTCCGTACAGACAGTGCCCATAGTCAGGATCAAACCTGGGTCTCTGGTGCTGCAAGGCAGCTACTCAACCACTGCACCTCCGTGCCATCCCTAAGAACAGGGCAACTTTAGCAAAAAGAAAATGAATTCAACAAAACTCTATTAGTTATACACATGCTGTATCCCAAAAAAAACAGTGCAGCCTGCAAATGTGTATGACTGGGGAACACCCTGCTGGCTGGTAATTGCTGTGTAATTACAGAGGTCCAAGAGCCGTTGGAGAGATCGCAGAGGGAGGAGCTACACATGAGCGGTAGGACTTAAAAAGGAGCGCGGGGCTTGTTCCTTACAGAGGTCCAAGAGCCGTTGGAGAGATCGCAGAGGGAGGAGCTACACACGAGCGGTAGGACTTAAAAAGGAACCCAAATCTGTAACGTTCCAAGTTCCACTTCAAAAACAAGTGGGTTTGAGGAAGCCGCTGATTGGTGGACGCAGACAAGAGGGAGCAGCTGATTGGGAGTCAGATCCCTGCTGATTGTACTGTATTGTAGCAGTTTGTTTTGTATTGTAGCAGTTTGTTTTATATTCTAGCAGTTTGTTTTATATTCTAGCAGTTTGTTTTATATTCTATCCAGGGTAAGGGGAGTATGAAGGCCAGGGCAGTTTACTGTTCTGGATGTCAGATGTGGGAAGTCATGGAGTCTGATAGCCCTCCAGACGTCCATATCTGCGTCAGGTGTATCGAGATGGGGCTCCTAATGGACCGTATTAGGAACCTGGAGCAGCAGCTCGATGACCTCCGTCTGGTCAGGGAGAGCGAGGAAGTCATCGAGAGGAGTTACAGGGATGTGGTCACTCCAACACCACAGGAGGCAGGCAAGTGGATCACGGTTGGGAGAGGCAAGGGGCACAGGCAGGGACTAGAGAGTACCCCGGTGGCTGTACACCTTGACAATAGGTACTCCTGTTTGAGCACTGTTGGGGTGGACAGCCTACCTGGGGGTAGCGACAGCGGCCGGGCCTCCGGTATAGAGACCGGTCCTGTTGCTCAGAAGGGTAAGGAAAAGAAGAGGAGGGCAATATTAATAGGGGACTCTATAGTTAGGGGGTCAGACAGGCGATTCTGTGGACGCAGTTGGGAGACCCGGATGGTAGTTTGCCTCCCTGGTGCCAGGGTCTGTGATGTGTCTCAATGTGTCCAAGACATCCTGAAAGGGCAGGGAGAGGAGCCTGAAGTCGTGATACATATAGGTACCAATGACATAGGTAAAAAAAGAGAAGAGGTCCTGAAAGGAGAATTTAGGGAGTTAGGAGGGGAGTTAAAGAGAAGGACAGCGAAGGTAACAATCTCAGGATTACTGCCTGTGCCATGCGACAGTGAGAGTAGGAATGGAGCGAGGTGGAGGATAAATGCGTGGCTGAAGGACTGGTGCAGAAGGCAGGGATTCAAATTTCTGGATCATTGGGACCTCTTTTGTGGAAGGTTCGACCTGTACAAAAAGGATGGGTTGCACTTGAACCTGAGGGGGACCGATATCCTGGCGAGGAGATCTGCAAAGGCTACTGGGGAGACTTTAAACTAGGATGGTTGGGGGAAGGGACTCAAATAGAGAATGCTATTAGACAGTGTGTGAGGCAGGAGGCAGAGAAGGAAAGCACTCAGACCCAACATGTAGGGGGGAAAGAAGAAAACAATAATAAACAGAGAATAAGAGGTGGTGGGGTTCTTAAATGGGTGAGCAGAGAAACAGAGGGGTGCAAAATGCGGGCGGAAGCAATAGGTAGCAAGGTGAAAAGTAAAAGTGGCAGGCAGACAAATCCAGGGCAAAAATCAAAAAGAGCCACTTTCCAACATAATTGTATAAGGGGTAAGAGCGTTGTAAAAACAAGCCTGAAGGCTTTGTGTCTCAATGCAAGGAGCATTCGTAATAAGGTCGATGAGTTGAACGTGCAGATAGCAATTAATGATTATGATATAGTTGGGATCACGGAGACATGGCTCCAGGGTGACCAAGGCTGGGAGCTGAACATCCAGGGATATTCAATATTCAGGACGGATAGAGAGAAAGGAAAAGGAGGTGGGGTAGCGTTGCTGGTTAGAGAGGAGATTAACGCAGTGGAAAGGAAGGACATTAGCTTGGAGGATGTGGAATCGGTATGGGTAGAGCTACGAAACACTAAGGGGCAGAAAACGCTGGTGGGTGTTGTGTACAGGCCACCTAGCAGTAGTAGTGAAGTTGGGGATGGCATCAAACAGGAAATTAGAAATGCGTGCAACAAAGGCAAAACAGTTATAATGGGTGACTTCAATCTACATATAGATTGGGTGAATCAAATTGGCAGGGGTGCTGAGGAAGAGGATTTCTTGGAATGTATGAGGGATAGTTATCTAAACCAACATGTAGAGGAACCAACGAGAGAGCAGGCTATTCTAGACTGGGTATTGAGTAATGAGGAAGGGTTAGTTAGCAGACTTGTTGTGCGTGCCCCCTTGGGCAAGAGTGACCATAATATGGTTGAGTTGTTCATTAGGATGGAGAGTGACATTGTTAATTCAGAAACAACGGTTCTGAACTTAAAGAAAGGTAACTTTGAGGGTATGAGACGTGAATTGGCCAAGATTGACTGGCAATTAGTTCTAAAAGGGTTGACGGTGGATATGCAATGGAAGGCATTTAAAGACTGCATGGATGAACTACAAAAAATGTTCATCCCAGTTTGGCAAAAGAATAAATCAGGGAAGGTAGTGCATCCGTGGATAACAAGGGAAATCAGGGATAGTATCAAAGCAAAAGATGTTGCGTACAAATTAGCCAGAAAAAGCAGCATACCAGAGGACTGGGAGAAATTCAGAGACCAGCAGAGGAGGACAAAGGGCTTAATTAGGAAAGGGAAAATAGATTATGAAAGGAAACTGGCAGGGAACATAAAAACTGACTGCAAAAGTTTTTATAGATATGTGAAGAGAAAGAGATTAGTTAAAACAAATGTAGGTCCCTTGCAGTCAGAAACAGGTGAATTGATCATGGGGAACAAGGATATGGCGGACCAATTGAATAACTACTTTGGTTCTGTCTTCACTAAGGAAGACATAAATTATCTGCCGGAAATAGCAGGGGGCCGCGGGTCAAAGGAGATGGAGGAACTGAGTGAAATCCAGGTTAGTCGGGAAGTGGTGTTGGGTAAATTGAATGGATTAAAGGCCGATAAATCACCAGGGCCAGATAGGCTGCATCCCAGAGTACTTAAGGAAGTAGCTCCAGAAATAGTGGATGCATTAGTGATAATTTTTCAAAATTCTTTAGATTCTGGAGTAGTTCCTGAGGATTGGAGGGTAGCAAACGTAACCCCACTTTTTAAGAAGGGAGGGAGAGAGAAAACAGGGAATTACAGATCAGTTAGTCTAACATCGGTAGTGGGGAAACTGCTAGAGTCAGTTATTAAAGATGGGATAGCAGCACATTTGGAAAGTGGTGAAATCATTGGACAAAGTCAGCACGGATTTACGAAAGGTAAATCGTGTCTGACGAATCTTATAGAATTTTTCGAGGATGTAACTAGTAGAGTGGATAGGGGAGAACCAGTGGATGTGTTGTATCTGGACTTTCAGAAGGCTTTCGACAAGGTACCACATAAGAGATTAGGATACAAACTTAAATCACACGGTATTGGGGGTTCAGTATTGATGTGGATAGAGAACTGTCTGGCAAACAGGAAGCAAAGAGTAGGAGTAAACGGGTCCTTTTCACAATGGCAGGCAGTGACTAGTGGGGTACCGCAAGGCTCAGTGCTGGGACCCCAGCTATTTACAATTTATATTAATGATCTGGACGAGGGAATTGAAAGCAACATCTCCAAGTTTGCGGATGACACTAAGCTGGGGGGCAGTGTTAGCTGTGAGGAGGATGCTAGGAGACTGCAAGGTGACTTGGATAGGCTGGGTGAGTGGGCAAATGTTTGGCAGATGCAGTTTAATGTGGATAAATGTGAGGTTATCCACTTTGGTGGCAAAAACGGGAAGGCAGACTATTATCTAAATGGTGGCCGATTTGGAAATGGGGAGGTGCAGCGAGACCTAGGTGTCATGGTACACCAGTCATTGAAAGTAGGCATGCAGGTGCAGCAGGCAGTGAAGAAAGCGAATGGTATGTTGGCCTTCATAGCAAGAGGATTTGAGTATAGGAGCAGGGAGGTTCTACTGCAGTTGTACAGGGTCTTGGTGAGACCACACCTGGAGTATTGCGTACAGTTTTGGTCTCCAAATCTGAGGAAGGACATTATAGCCATAGAGGGAGTGCAGAGAAGGTTCACCAGACTGATTCCTGGGATGTCAGGACTTTCATATGAAGAAAGACTGGATAGACTTGGCTTATACTCGCTAGAATTTAGGAGATTGAGAGGGGATCTTATAGAAACGTACAAAATTCTTATGGGGTTGGACAGGCTAGATGCAGGAAGATAAACTTTTTCACACAGAGAGTGGTGAATCTCTGGAACTCTCTGCCACAGAGGGTAGTTGAGGCCAGTTCATTGGCTATATTTAAGAGGGAGTTAGATGTGGCCCTTGTGGCTAAAGGGATCAGGGGGTATGGAGAGAAGGCAGGTACGGGATACTGAGTTGGATGATCAGCCATGATCATATTGAATGGCGGTGCAGGCTCGAAGGGCCGAATGGCCTACTCCTGCACCTATTTTCTATGTATCTATGTATCTATGTGTCACTGTACGCTTGTGCATGCTGGAGAATATTGTGAGGTGAAAATATTTATTAATTTCAGCAATTGGATAATTATAGGTATATTAGTCATACAGTTATACAGCATGGAAACAGGCCCTTCGGCCTAACTTGCCCATACCGACCAAGATGCCCGATCTACATTAGTCCCACCTGCCTGTGTTTGGCCCATATGCCTCTAAACCGTTCCTATCCATATGTTGCAAGATGTAAACTTGATAAATGAGTTTTGAGTGTGATCCTGATGTTTTGCTAAGTTGGGTATCTGTCTTGCAATGATTACATGTTCAGAAAGAGAACATGGGACCAATTCTGGTTGCAATGGTTGGGCAGTAGCCTTTATGTTTGATGTCAAACATTTTGTATTGTGAGGAGCCTGTCCTTGCATCATCTGCTGGTTGAGGTGCCATTCTATTCCCTTCAAACGGTGGGCAGCTCAGTTAAACCAGGAGTAGATTATCCTACTATTTGCACATAAAAGGATAAGCATTTAACACAAGTTAGTAAATATTAAGGAAAGACACAACGTGCTTGAGTAACTAAATGGGTCAGGGCAGCTCTGCAGAACATGCATAGGTGGCAGGACACTTTTTTTAGACTGATTGTGGTGGGGGAGAGAAAGCTGGAAGGGTGGAGTGGCTGGACACTGCGAAAGTTGGATAACATACAACTAGCATGAACAGGTGGCCAATTGTTGGTGTGGACATGAGTTCACATCCCAGTTAGGGAATTTAAGTTCAGGTAATTAAATCATTTGAAATGTATTAGAAAATAGTAATATTGATGGAAGATCACCAGGTGATTGTATCTTAAAAAACTATTAGTTTCATTAAAGTCCTTAGTAAAGGATGTCTCACCCAATCTGGCTGAAATGTGACTTCAAGCCACAGTAATGTGTGATTGACCCCAAAATGGCATGCCTGATTTCGTCAAACAGCTACATGTAAACACAAGAATAATAGAAATCAGACCACCCACTCGGTATTAATCCAGGCACCAGATTTGGCCAAGGCAAAAACATACTCTGCTGTGTTGACCTTGCAAGATCCTCTTCATCAACATCTGGTGTCTAAATTGGGAGAACCAGCAAATTGGAAATACTGCCCTGTAGTGTGTTCAGGAAACTGCCTGATATGGTCATTCAGCAAAGCCAATACAAACATGTAATGCTGAAGGCTAGAAATAGCTATAGCAGTTTCAGTGGACCAACAAAGTGGCATTTACCCAACAATGTGTCCAATCCACAAGGACCAGCAGAAATTCAGTTTGTATCATTGTCATCTGAGCAGCGTCATAAGGTCATAAGTGATAGGAGTAAAATTAGGCCATTCGGCCCATCAATCATGGCTGATCTACCTCTCCCTCCTAACCCCATTCTCTTGCCTTCTCCCCATAATCCATGACACCCGTACTAATCATGAATCTATCCATCTCTGCTTTAAATATATCCACTGACATTGCCTCCACAGCCTTCTGTAGCAAAGAATTCCACAGATTCACTGCCCTCTGACTAAAGAAATTCCTACATCTCCTTCCTAAAAGAAGGTCCTTTATTTCAGAGGCTATAACCTCTAGTCCTAGACTCTCCCACTGTTGGAAACATCCTCTCCACATCCACTCTATCCAAGCCTTTCACTATTCTGTATGTTTCAATGAGGTCCCCCTCATTCATCTAAACTCCAGCGAGTACAGGCCCAGTGCCGACAAATGCTGATCATTGGTTAACCTACTCATTCCTGGGATCATTCTTGTGAACCTCCTCTGGACCTCTCCAGTGTGCTATCATTTTTAGGAAAGTAATGGAAGGAATAATTACTAGTGCCAACAAGCAACACTTATCAGTTCTAACAATCATTGATACTTGGTTCAATTTGGTTCCAGGTGTCATTCCAAACTTCATCCAAATATGAAGAAAGGAGCTGAATTTCAGGGGTAAAATAAAAGTGAATGCCTTTAACATCAGGGAAGCATTAGAGCAAGTATAACATTAGAAACTTGGGTAAAATTAAAATCGATGGGCATCAAGAAGATAATACCCCAAAGGCTAGAGTCACACCTTGGTCAAAGGAACACCTGTGATTGTTGGAGGTTATTAATTTCAGTGCAAGACATTACTGCAGGAGCTCCTCTGGGCAATGTTCAAAGCCCAACCATCTTCAGTTGCTTCAACCATGATCTTCCATTGGAAGTGGAAGTGGGGATATTTGCTAATGAATGCACCATGCAACATTCCTTCCCTCTTAATGGTACACCGGTTCCCCCTCCTAACATTGTAAAGTTAAAATCCTCATACTTCAGATTATTCCATGCCTCATTCACACTCCAAAATTTCCTTCCAACATTACATTCCTCAAACCTCCACCTCAGTTCCTTCACTTTATTCTTCCTCTACCTTTCTCTTCAACATTACTAGCGGCATCTTCATCAACCTTCCTCGCTGAAACACTCTCCTTGTGCCCCTCTTTCTCTTCAAATGTTTAAAACACATTATTGTAACCAGAGGTTCTGTTGTCACTCTTTCTAAGTCTTCCACCTTGACTTTACTATGTGAAATTTTAACATACACCCTTTCGCATTTGAGGTTTGTTTTTACACTATAGAATTGATGGTTGTTGTTTAACTTAAAGCAGAGTTTGGGTATATTTGACTTGTCTGTGGTTATGTTTTGCTGGACAAACTTCAAATATTGTTGGCTTCTTCTCTGGAAAGAAGGGTAATGTAAAAACAACAGGACAAGAACCAGCCAAGTCATTTAATATTGGTGAAGAGTGTACTGAACCACATGCCATAGGACATCAAACACCTAAGCAGAGGGCACATTCCTTTTGAGGTGAAATACTGAAACAGCAGCAGAAGCATGTAGAGAATTCAACAGTAGAGCCTGCAGCAAGAACATGAGCAAGAGTAGCTGGCATGCATGAAGAGAAAAGTTAATTAGTGAACAGAGGAAACCACAATTGGAAAAGCTTCATCATCTGCCAGTCCAGTTAGTTATAATTGGAAGTATTCAAATGGCAAAAAAGATTGAAAAGCTCTTGGGCAACAAGCCAATTGAAAATCAAGAATAGTGTTAAATCCACACTGGCCATCAAACGCCCATTTACACTTATCCAACTGTAATCCCATTTATTCTCCCACCAGAGTCTACCACTCATCTACGCATCAAAGGCAATTTACTGGATGGCAATTCGACTGAACAACCAAACAGAACATTATTGGAATAAAGGATGAAACTAGAACTAGAGGAAAGCCATGCAGTCACAGGTAGAACGTGCAAACTCCATACAAACAGCACCGGCGGTCAGGATTGAAATTTAGCCGATCGACCCAAGGAGAAGTACAGCTGAAGGTATGAAAGACGGCTGCAGACAAGAGGTTAGTGTTTATCCAACATTGTTTGAGGCCAGGAGAAGTAGGAGAGCTTACTCTCGTCCGTTGAGCAAACCACCACATAAGTTCATAAATTAATAAATTATAGGAGCAGAATTAGGCCATTCGCCTGATCAAGTCTACTCCGCCATTCAATCATGACTGATCTATCTTTCCCTCTTTTCCTGCTGTCTCCACATAGCCCCTGACACCCGTACTCATCAAGAATCTAGCAATCTCCACCTTAAAAATATCCATTGACTTGGCCTCCACTCCCCCTCCCCTCACCCCACTCACCATCAATAACACCACAGTCACAACTGTGGAGTTTTTTAAGTTCCTGGGAACCATCATCTCCAATGACCTTAAATGGGGGGCCACCATCGACTCCACAGTCAAAAAGGCACAACAGAGGATATACATCCTGCGGCAGCTGAGGAAACACAATCTGCCACAGGCAATGATGGTCCAATTCTATATGGCCATTGTAGAGTCTGTCCATCATGGTCTGGTTTGGCTCAGCCACCAAGCACGACATCCGGAGGCTGCAGCGAATCGTCCAATCAGCTGAGAAGGTTATTGGCTGCAAACTTCCCTCCATTAACGAACTGTACACTGCAAGGTAAGATCATCTCTGACCCCTCTCACCCTGGCCACAAACTCATCGAATCACTTCCCTCTGGAAGGCGACTCTGGACTGTCAAAGCTGCCACAGCCAGACATAAAAACAACTTTTTTTCCACGTCGTAGCTCTACTCAATAACCAAATATCTGTAGCCTCCTTTTGCTCTGGTATTTTATTCAATTCACATGTTTAATCAATAATGTTTTATTATTAATGTTTAATGTTTTATGTGTCATTCCTAACTGTCACTGTATGTCATGTTGTCACTTGTGGGCGGAGCACCAAGGCAAATTCCTTGTATGTGAATATACTTGGCCAATAAACATTCATTCATTCATTCATTCTATGGATTCCACAGGTTCATCACCCTCTGACTAAAGAAATTCCTCCTCATCTCCTTTCTAAAGGTACACCCATTTTTTCTGGGGCTATGGCCTCTGGTCCTAGACTTTCCCACTAGTGGAAACATCCTCTCCACATTCACTCTATCCAGGCCTTTCACTATTCGATATAAAAATAAACCTATACCCAAAGATCAGCACACATTCAATCACTGGTCAACTGCGATCACTAGAATTAGCAAGCATAGCTGGTGGACATACAACATTTCCCAGTTACTGATTCCTCCCCTGCATTCATCCACCCACCACTGACCCTGGTCCACAATCACCTGTTGGACCCCATCTCCATCCTGGGTCTTAACAACCACTCCAAAACTAATTTCCAACTTAATTCCTTGTCAAAGCCCACAATCACTGCCCGGGTCTTTGCTCAATATTCCCATCTTTCCTTTTATGACATTTCCACTAGCCATTGGTATCTTATAGAGAAACTTCCTAATAAAGTAATTAGTGCTTGGTAGTTGTTTTAACCCAACTTGAAAGCAATTGTTTGATCAGAAACATAAACATAGAATAAGAACCAATGTAAAAAATGTATTACAAAAATAATGTTAATTATCTCGCAAAATATTGCCCACCAAGTTGATGGTTTCATGTGAGTAGATTCAAGAGAGTTTATTGTCATGTGTCCCAGATAGGACAATGAAATTCTTGCTTTGCTTCAGCACAACAGAATATAGTAGGCATAAATAAATACAGAACAGAACAGATCAGTGTGATCATATACCAATGATAATATATATATATACACATATAAATAAACAGATAAAGTGCAATGGGCTATTTAACGATCAGAGGTTTTTTTGTTGAGTTTAATAGCCTGATGGCTGTGGGGAAGAGCTGTTCCTGAACCTGGATGTTGCAGATTTCAGGCTCCTGTACCTTTTACCTGAAGGCAGCGGGGAGATGCGTGAGTGGCCATGATGTTATGGGTCTTTGATGATGCTGACAGCCTTCTTGAGGCAACGACTGCGATAGATCCCCTCGATGGTGGTGAGATCAGAGCCGATGATGGACTGGGCTGTGTTTACAACTTTTTGTAGTCTTTTACGCTCCTGGACACTCAAGTTGCCGAACCAAGCCACGATGCAACCGGTCAGCATGCTCTCTACTGTGCACCTGTAGAAGTTCGAGAGAGTCCTCCTTGACATACCGACTCTCCGTAATCTTCTCAGGAAGTAGAGGCGCTGATGTGCTTTCTTTATAATTACATTCGTGTTCTCAGACCAGGAGAGATCTTCAGAGATATGCACGCCCAGGAATTTGAAGCTCTTGACCCTCTCCACCATAAACGGGACTGTGGGTCCCCATTCTACCTCTTCCAAAGTCTACAATCAGTTCCTTGGTTTTGCTGGTGTTGAGAGCCAGGTTATTGTGCTGGCACCATTTGATCAAACGGTCAATCTCACTTCTATACTCTGACTCATCTCCATCAGTGATACGTCCCACAACAGTGGTGTCGTCAGCGAACTTGATGATGGAGTTCGCACTATGACCGGCTACGTAGTCATGAGTATAGAGTGAGTACAGCAGGGGGCTGAGCACGCAGCCTTGAGGTGCTCCCGTGCTGATTGTTATCGAGGCTGACACATTTCCACCAATACGGACAGACTGTGGTCTTTCAGTAATTCAGTTTAAAACTGTAAATTTCAGGAACAAAGTGCTGAACTGTTTTTTTTAGATATTTCTGAAACTAGCTCCAGGCTTTATATTGTAAAGTTTGCTTTCAATAAATGACAGGAATAAAGTAATTTCCAAATGTTTTATTAATCTTGCCTTGCAGGAACACTGAAAACAATTTAAATGGTCACATATAACTCTTAATTTACTTATTCTTTGAAGTAGGGTGACTGTTTTTTTATTCATTTTGAACTTCAATTTAATTTGTTTCAAAGCAGCTTAAACCCCTTTGATTGATAACTGCGTCTACGTAGGCGGATATTTTAAGGGCCTCAACAAGTCCAAACTTTCAACCGTTCTAGATATGATTCAATAGTTCTGTCACTTAATCTATTCTTACTTACCCAGTGATTTTCTCTCACTTTGCTTTCCCTTGGCTTTAACTACTGCTCTCAGCCTACAAGAGAACACGAGCAGCAATGAAATTATGGCCAGGGTTTTCCTGAGAATTGTTGACAGTTCCTTATGTAGCTGCTGACATTTCCTAATGTAACTGTCAGGAAGCTTGGCGTTCCTATGTGAATGTGGAAATCATGAACTTCCTGAGAGGTCTCATTGTGGATTTTGTGACATGCACTCGGCTTTCTCTGCCCCATCAGAACGCACGAGGTTAAACTTGGCTTAGCTTCAGCAGCTCCCTTCATTTTAGTGGAGAAAAATTGCAATGTGTAGTTTAATTTAGTTTAGTTTAGAGATACAGCATGGAAACAGGCCCTTCAGCCCACTGAGTCCACGCCGAACAGCGATCACCCATACGCAAGTTCTATACGAGACATGAGGGACAATTTACAGAAGCCAATTAACCTACAAACCTGCACATCTTTGGAGTGCGGGAGGAAACCGTTGCACCCGGAGAAAACCCACACGGTCACAGGGGGAAAGTACAAACACCGGACAAACAGCACCCGTAGTCGGGATCAAATCTGGGTCTCTGGCGCTGTTGAGGCATCAACTCCACTGCTGTTCCACTGTGCCGCCCTAGTGAGTTAAGTTTCAGATAATTCACATTTTTGTGTTAATCAGGTTCATTTAAATGCAATTTAAATTAATGTCTTTTGACGATCATTAAATATATTTTAACAAGATCTCTTAATAATATTTAAAAGGATTACTCATTTAAATAGTTCAGATTATCCCGGCTTGGCAAAATTAATGGAATTAATGACTGCTCCAGACAAGATGTAAGTGTTCAATCAACATTGCTTGTGGGCTGGGAGGAGCTGAAGTTCTTTTCTCAGTTCCTTCAGCAAACCACCCCTTGGAATGGACCCACACTGTGAGATCACCACGCCCCCAAGAATCACTATGTGGACTGTCCCTAATTAACCCATTCTCTACCAAACGGGATTAAATCTTATCCCAAAGAATCCTCTCAAACAGCTTTCCTACCACTGAAGAGAGGCTCACCGGCCGATAATTCCCTGGATTCTCTCTATTTCTCTTCTTAAACAAAGGAACAATGTTTGCTACTCTCTAGTCCTCCGGGACCTCGTCTTTGGTTAGAGAAGACACAAAGATCTTTGTCAAAGTTCCCACAATCTCTCACTTGCCTCTTTCAATAACCTGGGATAAATTCAATAATTGCCATGTCTTCAAGAGCCTCAACACCTCCTCCTTCTTAATCAAACTACCCTTGCATATTAATATTCTCTACCTTGATCTTCCTATCCTCCATATCCTTCTCCTTGGTGAAAAGTCGCTTAGATTATCACCAACATCCCTAAGCACAAATTCCCTCCTTTATCCTTGAGCGGTCCTACTTCACCCTGGTTACCCTCAAGTTTTTAATATAGGTATAACAAACTTTTGGATTTCCTTTAATCTGATTCACCAAAGACATTTTGCTGCCCCTTTTGGTCTTCTAATCACCTACGAGTTATTTCCTCCTTTCTTTATGTTTGTCAAAGGTCTTGTTTGATTCCATCCTCTTAATGTTTGCATGCACTTCTTTTTGACCAAATTTACAATCTCTTTAGTCACCCAGAATTCCTTTACTTTGTCATCCTAATTCCTCCTCCTTGCATGAAGATGCCAGTTCTGAACTTCGATCAATTGCCTTTAAACAACTACCACATGTTTGATTTGGACTTACCCAATAACAAGTGCCCACAGTGTACCCTCTGAACCTCATTTTGCTCCAGATTCGATCCCTGCATTGATCTCTCTCTACACCCTCATCTTTGACCCCAATGTCTTTCTGATTCGTCACTCCCCAACCTATCTTCAGTCAACACTGACCTGATAAAGTAAGCAGAGAACTGACTTTGCTGGCATTTGGAGAGACTCGAGCTAGCAAATCTCCCTCCTGTAGATGAGAGGGCCCTTGGTCCAGAGCAATGCCAGAGTTGCTTGTATTATGGAAGTTTACCAGGGAGTCCATTTCATCTTTCCTGCTGGCCTTATATCCTGCACTGTTTATTTTCTCTTTTGCTCTACCCTTTTTACTTATGTATGGTAGGATCTACCTGGACAGTATGTGAGATGTTTTTCACTGTACCTCAGTAGACATCACAAAAACAAACCAATACCAATACCAGTACCAGGAAAATGTGTTCAATGGTGCTTTATTTGTCACATGTGTAACTGCTCAGTGAAATTATTTTTGCATATTTACACAAGCGGGCGCCACCATATTTTCGCCCCATTACCAAAGTCCAAAATATGGTCCATGCGTTCGGTCTACTGGGGCAGTTCCCGATCCAGGCAAGCCCCAGGCTCCTGCAGGGCCTTCCTCCATCGCCTTCGAACCGATCAGCCCGCGAACCAACGTCCCTCTCCTCACCCAGCCATCTTTGTGTTCCTGGGTCGCCTTCTGCAGCCAACCTTGAAGGCGCTGGAGGCATTATCCCGGTTCACCCTCCCACCGGTCCACTCCTCGCATCCAACTTCTCCAGCGGCTCCGTCCCGGTGTGCTTCAAGCTTTTGTCAGTCACAAGGTAAGAAAAGCTAATTTTAAAACTGCAACAGCTTTAAAGCCTTACAGTATTGCTTTGCACTAATTTAATGTCTGAAAGAAGACATTGAGGCGAAATGCCACATTGATCAAAATTATAGCATTTGTGCAGCTAAGGACTGCAGAGTGGACAGATTACATCAACCAGGAAAACTGACTGAGTGGTGGCACTTCCATCGTTGAGATAATGGCCTCTGTTAAACTCAGACAGCTGAATAACATCAGTAGCATTTAGGATTGTACACCACTGCTACCTGCTACAATTGTGCTAACGTCTGCTGTTTTTTGAGTTGTTTATTGTGGTTAAAGTCAGCAGGGTGTGGCTGATGCGAATGAACTTTGTTCCGACTTCAGGCTTCTTCACAAACTATTACTCCAGTTCTGGGAGCAATAGATTTCATTTGGTAGGCAGGGTAACTGGGAGAATCGACAGAGAAATTACAGATCAGAGCAACTGTAAGAAACTAAGGAACGATCTGAGTGGTCTTGATTGGAGGTAATATCTGACATGGTTTATTGAGAGCAATTGGCTTTCCTGAACCTTATTAATATTGTGAGGAGTCAGTGCTATAAAAAGATGACAACACTGAAAATTGTGGGCTGCCACACCCTCAGAACTAGACTCACCACCTGATGAGGAGCACGTTGTCAGCAAGTCAATGCCTCCGTGGCCATGACCTTTTATCCTTGCGGGCAAGAGCTGAAAAGATTTGGTAAGTTCAATATCTGTCACCCACTCATGTAATAGAGATGTCATTCATGCTATCCATCTGAAGCGAGTTAATCACATCAAAATGTATTTTGCATTCGACACTTTGCACCCAGTCCTTCAACTTTGTGTCAGCCACGGTTGGTAATTGTTTTACCCAATTGGAGTTTCTAATTCTGATTGAAAGTGTAAGTGCATGCTAGAGGTTAATTTTTTTTCGAGTTGACTTTCTGGTCAACGGTGACCCCAGGATGTTGATAAGTTCACAGGCCATAGGTGCAGAATTAGACCATCAATTCTACTCTGCCATTCAGTCATGGCTGATCCATCTTTCCCTCTCAAGCCCATTCTCCTGCCTTCTCCCCACAACCTTTGACACCTTTAATAATCAAGAACCTGTCAACCTCCCCTTTAAAGATATCCAATGATTTGCCTCCACAGCCATATGTGACAATGAATTCCATACATTCATCTCTGACTAAAGAAATTCCTCCTTATCTCCTATCTGAAGGTACTTGAGAACCCCAGACATTTTCCTTTACTTGCCGAGACTCCTTTAAACTCTGGAGAGTGAAATCTGAAACAGTGAAGAAAGCTAATGGCATGTTGGCCTTCATAACTAGAGGAGTAGTGTATTGGAGCAAAGAGGTCCTTCTGCAGTTGTACAGGGCCCTGGTGAGACCACACCTTGTGTATTGTGTGCCATTTTGGTCTCCTAATTTGAGGAAGGACATTCTTGCTATTGAGGGAGTGCAGCGTAGCTTCACGAGGTTAATTCTCGGGATGGTGGGACTGTCATATGATGAAAGAATGGAACGAGTGGGCTTTTATTCACATCGATCCAAAACTGAACGCAATAATCTAATTGTGGCCTCACCAATGTCTTGTACAGCTTTAACATGACCTCCCAACTTTCATAATACTCTGCTGACACCTCAGAGTATCCCCCACCTACAGGAGGGAGGCAAGTATAAGCGTTGCACAGTGCCCAGCCACTTGTGTCAGCATGAATATGTAAGTGAGGCTTGCGGCAGCAGTGACGTGATGGCTTGCTGGGGGAATAGTACTCAATTTTGTACCAAATCTGATTGATTGAGGTTGATTCTATGTTCATTTGGAGCACCAAGCAGCAAGTCTTGCAGCATTTTCACCCTTTCTGCACTAAGCACAAATCTTGAACTCCTTGAACTTTTTTCAACCTTGCATCCAAATCATTGGGGTTTGAATCCTGGCATTGACTGCCTTTGCTATTTCATCACAATATATT
>CM075978.1:48289985-48424816 GCA_038087875.1 Malacoraja senta
GGCAGCTTTAACACTTTGAAACCAAAGACAACACCGCTTTAGCACCAAACCAAAGGCTACACAGCTTTAGCACTTTCAAACCAAAGGCCACACAGCTTTAGCACTTTCAAACCAAAGGCTACACAGCTTTAGCACTTTCAAACCAAAGGCTACACAGCGTTAGCACTTTCAAACCAAAGGCTACACAGCTTTAGCACTTTCAAACCAAAGGCTACACAGCTTTAGCACTTTCAAACCAAAGGCTACACAGCTTTAGCACTTTCAAACCAAAGGCTACAGAGCTTTAGCATGTTCAAACCAAAGGCAACACAGTTTTAGCACTTTCAAAACAAAGGCAACACAGCTTTAGCACTTTCAAACCAAAGGCAACACAGTTTTAGCACTTTCAAACCAAAGGCAACACAGCTTTAGCACTTTCAAACCAAAGGCAACACAGCTTTACCACTTTCAAACCAAAGGCAACACATCTTTAGCACTTTCAAACCAAAGGCAACACAGCTTTAGCACTTTCAAACCACATTTTCAAACCACATTAAGGGCACTGACAGGTCAGTAAAACCACTCACAGTTTAGTAGACATGTGTTCAGTGTTATTCACAGCTCAGACTGAGAATTGCAACCTCTCGCTCCCCCCATCTTGCAGAGAACTGAGTCACCTCCACACTTCCGGGTTTTATAGTCCCTCCGGAAGGGGCGTGGCCTTCAGGAGAGAGAATCTCAACATTTTTTAAACACTAATAACGCTTTTATTTTTCATCAATGGGAAAAATCCTCTTGTCCTGCGCAGCGGAGAGGGACTTTGAGTAAGATGGCCAAAAATCACAGCCGTAAGCGGCAGCATTTTTTTAAATAAAAATCAATATACAGAGCAACAGGAAGTGGTCAAGATGAGACTTTTAGTGATATATACATATATATATATCACTAAAAGTCTCATCTTGACCACTTCCTGTTGCTCTGTATATATATATATATATACATATTGTAGATGTTGATTGATACACATAAGGACACAAAGGGCTGGAAGAACTCAGCAGGTCAGGCAGCATAACGGAGAACATGACAGTGGACGTTTCAGATCGAGACCTGTCTGAAGAAGGGTTGCGACCTGAAACGTCACCTGTTACGTTCTCCAGGGATGCTGCCTGACCTGCTGAGTTGCTCCAGCACTTTATGTCCTTCACTCTTCTAGCATGTAGGTAGGAGCAGTACTATGAGCTGAATGCCAGATAAGACGTGAAACAGGGGGTTTCAGTAAGAATGTGATATTTTGGTCGATCATATTCTGACATCTCATTGACTTGGACGAGCAGGAAATTAATGCTTGATGTCACAATCAAGGAATGCTTAGCGTAACGAGCCTTTGCAAACAGCCAGCAGTGCAAATATGTTTTCAATTAAATCAAGGATTCTGTTTTTTTGTAAACAATGGGAGAAATGGCAATAAAGTTGCATTTGAGAAGCTGAATTCAATATAGTCCTGCTAGAAGTAAATAGTCATTATGCGCTTTCATCTCATTTACTTCCATGTAATTTAGTTGACATAAAATGCTTATGTCCAGCTGAAGTTAATGTGCACTATTTTATTGCTATTACTCTTTCCAAAACGTAGTCCATAATGAAGCAGAATATATCACAAGGTATTTTTTAAGTTACTTTTTTTTCCTGTGCACTTCAATGTTTTATTTTGTGTCCCAACTTTCTTAGTTTGCTCTGATAATGAGCAGGGGAGAGGCCTCAGGGTAAGGGATAGAGATTTATGAGGATTTTGCCAGGGATATAGAGAATTTTAGTTATGAGGAAACATTATCCACCCCATCCAGTATATGAAGGTCCCTCATGTCAGGAACCCATGCTCTTATCAAGGAGTCTCTGTGAAGGAATGTTTTTGCTGACCATACTTCCAAGGCAGTCTTCACAGAGAGTTCTGTCTTCCTGCAATTTTATTGGCAACCCTGTGCATGTGCCTGGGGCTGCCCTAATGCTTAATGTCATGATCTTGGTCACTATCAGCTTCTGAGGTTTAGCATCGTTCAGGGGCCAGTAATTAATCTGTATTGTATCTCACAGTTGTCTGCCTTCGGGAGATCATCCACTCTCTGTACTCCATGAGGGAAAACACTTACTTTTCCCATAGTCCAGAGGAAGACGCCCATTCACATATTTGCTTGCTTTGGTATTTATCTGTGTTGCAGTTTTCTCCGGTGCAAGCACAATAGGTTAGCTGAGAGCAATCTTCTGTCTGGAACTCCTGGCTGCTCCCTTTGTTAAAGACTTTAGACTTCAGAGATACAGTGTGGAAACAAGCCCTTCAGCCCACTGAGTCTACGCTGATCAGCGATCGCCCCTTGCACTAGCACCATCCTACACACTGGGGACAATTTACAATTTTACCAAAGCCAATTAACCTACAAACCTCTATGTCTTTGGATTGTGGGAGGAAACCGGAGCACCTGGAGAAAACCCACAAATTCGGTTCAGACAGCACCCATAGTCCTGATCGAACACGGGTCTCTGGCGCTGTAAGGCAACAACTGTTCCACTGGCTCATGCCATACAATACTTTTTTAACACTCCCAAATTAGTCCTCTGAAAGGGGCAGTCAATTTGCAGATTAATTGCAATGTGTTCTATTCATTTCCTCATTGTTAATCTCCGTAATTGATCGAAATTTCCAATTCAAAGTTATGCACAAAATGTTGCAAGATTATATTTGAAGAATGTTTTAATTACTTCCAAGCTAAATGAAGTATGTTACTTGGAAAAACCAGGGAGGTATTTATTGAAAATAAATGCAGCGGCAGCTGCTTTGCCTTTAATGTGTCGGCATTTAAAGTATTTTGTTGTTTTTACTTTTATCATATGCCAACAGCTCTTTCAGAAATGTAAGAATTATGCAGAGAATTATGATCAATGAGCTTTGTATTCAAATCCCTTCCTTACATTTTGACTTTTTAGTGGAACTGAAATCAAAAGTACAATGGACACACGTGGCATTAAGGTAACGGTTGGTATTAATTTTCCTGCAAGACCCGGACCGATCAGTTAACAACTGCCCTCAAAACAGGTCTAAAATGTTGAAATCATAGAAATAAATAAAACAAAAAGTTTGATGATAAATCTATGCTGATAAGGGACGGCACGGTGGCACAGCGTCTCTTACAGCGCCAGAGATCTGGGTTTGATTCTGATTACAGGTGCGGTCTGTACGGAATTTGTATGTTATCCCCATGACAATGTGGGTTTTCTCCAAATATTCCAGCTTCCTACCACATTCCAAAGATGTACAGGTTTGTAGGTTGATTTGGCTTTTGTAAAAATTGTAAATTGTGTAGGATAGTGCTAGTGTACGGGGATCACTGGTCGATGTGTACTCGGTGGGCCGAAGGGCCTGTTTCCGTAAGAGTTTGCTAGTTTGTCAAATATACAATGCAATGCATTCTCTTTAATTGGGTATTTCATTCATTGAATCATTTCTATTGGCATTAACGAATGTTGGAAAAAAAGATTTACTGAACCGATTATGTTGGTAGGAAGGACTAACTTGCATGAGGCCATTTGATTGAAATGTTCAGGATTAAAAAAATAAGCAAGGACAGAGCACAAATGCAACTTTCTTGGCAGCTGAAATGGAATGTAAATATTTTCCAACAAGGAAGTTCTATGATGTCAATGAGGCAGTGTTGGAACATTATTGAACGGTGGTGTTGAATATTTTGAATGGAATTTATAACAATGCCAAGCACTAAAACTATTTTTTTAATGACTTTGAGAAGGTTTGCTTTCCCACCGGTTTCTGTCACTGTAGTCAAAGGTTTATGTGCGGTCATTCTAGATTTGAGCTCATTAAAGCTTGGAGACAAAATTGTTTGAAGGCATGGTACATAAGTAATGGGGCAATTATGCCACAAAATGGGAATTATAATGCTGCAGCTTAGCCCTATTAGGGTTTTAGAACTTGTATTTTTAAAGGGGAGATTGATATGGTCTTAATTGGTAAGGATGGCAAAGGTTCTGGGGAGAAGGCAGAAGAATGGGGTTGAGAGAAAAAATAAATCAGCCATGATTGAAAGGCAGAACGAACTCAATGGGCCAAATGGTCTAATTTTGCTCCCCTCCAAATCTATATCTATATCTATATATCTCGATAATGCTAAAACTCTTCATCTTGTTTGTGGCTGTGTGTGTGTGTGTGTGTGTCAATCTTGTTAATTTTCCTATTTTCCTATTTCCTTCCAAAAGGCTAGGCCACAGCCTTCCCATTTTCACACATCCTACTCACATTGTTCCCGTCGAGGCAATAAACATCTTCCCGTCATATTCCC
The DNA here is from genome assembly GCA_038087875.1 of Malacoraja senta. Classification (NCBI taxonomy): domain Eukaryota; kingdom Metazoa; phylum Chordata; class Chondrichthyes; order Rajiformes; family Rajidae; genus Malacoraja; species Malacoraja senta. The sequence continues at coordinate 48,294,311 of CM075978.1, forward strand.
AACTATATTTCCGGACTTTTTAATCGTTTAAAGTTTTTTAAAAAGCCAGAAAACTCACCCATTTCGGAAAAAAACCCCGAGTGACATCACAATGGACTCGCAAAGCATGATGGGGCACTCCGGGAGGGAGGGGCATTCCAGCGCACTCTAGTGTCGGCCGCTGCCGGCGCCTGACGGGGAGGGTGGTGCTGGAGCTGGAGTGAGAGCTGAGCCCGGGGCTTGGGATGGGGCCATGACCGGGGCCGAAAGAAAGATGCCGCCGCTGGAACCAAGGTTGAGCCTGGGCCCGGGGTCAGGGACAAGCACACTGGAGCCCAGGCAGCGGCCAAGCTGACGGCGGGAGTCTACAGCCAGGGCCGGCCCGAGTACGAGAACCAGGCTGAGTTCCAGGCTCTGGTGCTGCTCTAGGACCTGAGTAGGTCCTGGGGCAAGGAATGAGAGAGATGCCCTCACTCCCACCCTCTCTACCCCCCTCCCTCTCTACCCTCTCTACCCTCCCTCCCCCTCTCTACCCCTTCCCTATCTACCCTCACTCCCACCCTCTCTACCCCCCTTCTCTCCCTATCTACCCTCCCTCCCCCCACTCTATCCCCCTCCCTCTCCACCCCCCTCCCTCTCTATCACCCCTCCCTCTCTATCACCCCTCCCTCTCTACCCCCTCCCTCTCTATCACCCCTCCCTCTCTACCCCCCTCCCTCTCAACCACCCCTCCCTCTCAACCACCCCTCCCTCTCTACCACCCCTCCCTCTCTATCCCCTCCCTCTCTAGGGATTGAAGAGGGAGGGTGAAGAGGAGGAGGAGGTGCTGGGGATGCGGAGAAATGAGCCGCGCCTGCACAGTTGGGGGCTATGCGTGAGTGGTGCAATATTGCGTTGGGAGAAGGGGTGAGTGGTGGAATCTTGCGTGTCTGTACTTGGTCTAGTGTCTTATAGTTTTATGGGAAGGGCCGGTCAGTGAGTAGCCGCAGTGGAACACTGGAGTGTAAGGTCCGCCCTATCTACTGTATTTACTATTTCGCAATAACAGAGAGGTGTCCATGTGGTGCCGTTTCTGGGCAACTGGAGGGATACTTGTCTTGCCCAATTAATTTACTGCACAACATTAGCTCTCTGAAGCCGGAACCATGCATAGCTGTTTAGTGGAGTGAAGCAGCAGTTACCAGCTAAAGAAAAATAATGGGATGGGTTGTACCTATCTCTGTCCGAATGCTAACAAGAGAAAAATCATCTTTCTGCAAATAAATCAGGGAAGGTAGTGCATCCGTGGATAACAAGGGAAATCAGGGATAGTGTCAAAACAAAAGATCAAGCATACAAATTAGCCAGAAAAAGCAGCCTACCAGAGGACTGGGAGAAATTCAGAGTCCAGCAGAGGAGGACAAAGGGCTTAATTAGGAAAGGGAAAATAGATTATGAATGAAAACTGGCAGGGAACATAAAAACTGACTGCAAAGGTTTTTATAGATATGTGAAGAGAAAAAGATTAGTTAAAACAAATGTAGGTCCCTTGCAGTCAGAAACAGGTGAATTGTTCATGGGGAACAAGGACATGGCAGACCAATTGAATAACTACTTTGGTTCTGTCTTCACTAAGGAAGACATAAATAATCTGCCGGAAATAGCAGGGGACCGCGGGTCAAATGAGATGGAGGAACTGAGTGAAATCCAGGTTAGCCGGGAAGTGGTGTTATATAAATTGAATGGATTAAAGGCCGATAAATCCCCAGGGCCAGATAGGCTGCTTCCCAGAGTACTTAAGGAAGTAGCCCCAGAAATAGTGGATGCATTAGTGATAATTTTTCAAAACTCCTTAGATTCTGGAGTAGTTCCTGAGGATTGGAGGGTAGCTAATGTAACCCCACTTTTTAAAAGGGGAGGGAGAGAGAAAACGGGGAAGTACAGACCAGTTTGTTTAACATCGGTAGTGGGGAAACTGCTAGAGTCAGTTATTAAAGATGGGATAGCAGCACATTTGGAAAGTGGTGAAATTATTGGACAAAGTCAGCATGGATTTACGAAAGGTAAATCATGTCTGACGAATCTTATAGAATTTTTCGAGGATGTAACTAGTAGAGTAGATAAGGGAGAACCAGTGGATGTGTTATATCTGGACTTTCAGACGGCTTTCGACAAGGTCCCACATAAGAGATTAGTATACAAACTTAAAGCACATGGTATTGGGGGTTCAGTATTGATGTGGATAGAGAACTGGCTGGCAAATAGGAAGCAAAGAGTAGGAGTAAACGGGTCCTTTTCAGAATGGCAGGCAATGACTAGTGGGGTACCGCAAGGCTCAGTGCTGGGACCCCAGCTATTTACAATATATATTAATGATTTGGACGAGGGAATTGAATGCAACATCTCCAAGTTTGCGGATGACACGAAGCTGGGGGGCAGTGTTAGCTGTGAGGAGGATGCTAGGAGGCTGCAAGGTGACTTAGATAGGCTGGGTGAGTGGGCAAATGCATGGCAAATGCAATATAATTGGATAAATGTGAGGTTATCCACTTTGGTGGCAAAAACAGGAAAGTAGACTATTATCTGAATGGTGGCCGATTAGGAAAAGGGGATATGCAACAAGACCTGGGTGTCATGGTACACCAGTCATTGAAAGTAGGCATGCAGGTGCAGCAGGCAGTGAAGAAAGCGAATGGTATGTTAGCATTCATAGCAAAAGGATTTGAGTATAGGAGCAGGGAGGTTCTATTGCAGTTGTACAGGGTCTTGGTGAGACCACACCTGGAGTATTGCGTACAGTTTTGGTCTCCAAATCTGAGGAAAGACATTCTTGCCATAGAGGGAGTGCAGAGAAGGTTCACCAGACTGATTCCTGGGATGTCAGGACTTTCATATGAAGAAAGACTGGATAGACTCGGCTTGTACTCGCTAGAATTTAGAAGATTGAGGGGGGATCTTATAGAAACTTACAAAATTCTTAAGGGGTTGGACAGGCTAGATGCAGGAAGATTGTTCCCGATGTTGGGGAAGTCCAGGACAAGGGGTCACAGTTTAAGGATTAAGGGGAAATCCTTTAGGACCGAGTTGGGAAAAACATTTTTCACACAGAGAGTGGTGAATCTCTGGAACTCTCTGCCACAGAAGGTAGTTGAGGCCAGTTCATTGGCTATATTTAAGAAGGAGTTAGATGTGGCCCTTGTGGCTAAAGGGATCAGGGGGTATGGAGAGAAGGCAGGTACAGGATACTGAGTTGGATGATCAGCCATGATCATATTGAATGGCGGTGCAGGCTTGAAGGGCCGAATGGCCTACTCCTGCACCTATTTTCTATGTTTCTATGTTTCTAAGCTTGTTGGTAAATTTTGCAGCTGACTATCACGGTTGCAAATACTGAAGGTGCTGGAGGTCAGATGCCAATGCATGTGACCTCTCTCTCTGCCATCATTGAGTTACCACTAAATCGAAGGGTAGGACCATGTCTGGTTCCTCAGCTTAACCTGTTCAGTACCACCCCTGAGTATACGGGTCAGAATATACAAGTGCAACCTTGGCGGTTAACAGGTTAATGTCAGCCTTGGGTAGGCTATGTAATGCTCCCCAGCCATTTAAATGGAGTTGCTGATTTTCCCTGAATAGATAAGGGTAGGGTGAGTTTGTATTCTTCATTATCTATAGTTAACTTGATGTTTAATTACTTTCCAGAAGTTTGATATATTTTTATCATCTGTTACAGTTGAAAATACTTTTTGACACCATACAAAACTATTATGTCCCTGGGTGGCCAGGATGCATTGTCTGAGGCTTGGTGGCCACTCGCAGATTGCTCCACTTCACAGGACAGGTGTACCGGCAAAATCTCAGGGACATTGGGAGCTGAACTGCAACTAAATATAAACACAACTGTAGAGTCAGAGTGGAGGGAAATGGAGGCATGGGCCATCTCAAGCACAATTCAAACTATTGGGCTGATGTTTATAAATCAACAGAGAAAAAGATAATCTGCATCAGTTGTTTTAGTATCACTGCTCGCTCAGTGCGCCAGAACTAGTTTTGAACCAGGGTGGATATGTCAAAGACCAGGGGGCATATGAGGGGCAAAGTTTAAAAGAGATGTGCAGGACGTGTTTGTACACAGCCGGTGGTGGGTCAAAATGTAATAAAGAGGAACTGCAAATGCAGTTAATACCAAAGATGGACATGAAATGTTGTAGTAACTCAGTCGGTCAGGCAGCACCTCTTGAGGAAATTGATACATGTCATTTTGGGTCAGGACCCTTCTTTCTGATGGGTGCCTAAGGTAGTGATGGAAGCAGATACGTTAGTGGCATTTTAGAGGGATTTAGCTAGGCACATGGAAATGCAGAGCAATGAGTGATATGCATCATGTGCAGGCAGATGAGATTAATTTATCTTGGCATCATATACAACATAAGCATTGTAGGACAAAGGGCCTATTCTTGCGTAGCACTGTTCTATGTTTAGTAGCTGTATCTTCTAACTTAGTTTAGAGATACAGCGCGGAAACATAGAAACATAGAAAATAGGTGCAGGAGTAGGCCATTCGGCCCTTCGAGCCTGCACCACCATTCAATATGATCATGGCTGATCATCCAACTCAGTATCCTGTACCTGCCTTCTCTCCATACCCCCTGATCCCTTTAGCCACAAGGGCCACATCTAACTCCTTCTTAAATATAGCCAATGAACTGGCCTCAACTACCTTCTGTGGCAGAGAGTTCCAGAGATTCACCACTCTCTGTGTGAAAAATGTTTTTCTCAACTCGGTCCTAAAGGATTTCCCCTTAATCCTTAAACTGTGACCCCTTGTCCTGGACTTCCCCAACATCGGGAACAATCTTCCTGCATCTAGCCTGTCCAACCCCTTAAGAATTTTGTAAGTTTCTATAAGATCCCCCCTCAATCTTCTAAATTCTAGCGAGTACAAGCCGAGTCTATCCAGTCTTTCTTCATATGAAAGTCCTGACATCCCAGGAATCAATCTGGTGAACCTTCTCTGTACTCCCTCTATGGCAAGAATGTCTTTCCTCAGATTTGGAGACCAAAACTGTCGCAATACTCCAGGTGTGGTCTCACCAAGACCCTGTACAACTGCAGTAGAACCTCCCTGCTCCTATACTCAAATCCTTTTGCTATGAATGCTAACATACCATTCGCTTTCTTCACTGCCAGCTGCACCTGCATGCCTACTTTCAATGATTGGTGTACCATGACACCCAGGTCTCGTTGCATCTCCCCTTTTACTAATCGGCCACCATTTAGATAATAGTCTACTTTCCTGTTTTTGCCACCAAAGTGGATAACCTCACATTTATCCACATTATACTGCATCTGCCATGCATTTGCCCACTGACCCAGCCTATCCAAGCCACCTTGCAGCCTCCTAGCATCCTCCTCACAGCTAACACTGCCCCCCAGCTTCGTGTCATCCGCAAACTTGGAGATGTTGCATTCAATTTCCTCGTCCAAATCATTAATATATATTGTAAATAGATGGGGTCCCAGCACTGAGCCTTGCGGTACCCCACTAGTCACTGCCTGCCATTCTGAAAAGGACCCGTTTAATCCTATTCTTTGCTTCCTGTTTGCCAGCCAGTTCTCTATCCACATCAATACTGAACCCCCAATACCATGTGCTTTAAGTTTGTATACTAATCTCTTATGTGGGACCTTGTCGAAAGCCTTCTGAAAGTCCAGATATAACACATCCACTGGTTCTCCCTTATCCACTCTACTAGTTACATCCTCGAAAAAGTCTATAAGATTCGTCAGACATGATTTACCTTTCGTAAATCCATGCTGACTTTGTCCAATGATTTCACCACTTTCCAAATGTGCTGCTATCCCATCTTTAATAACTGACTCTAGCAGTTTCCCCACTACCGATGTTAGACTAACTGGTCTGTAATTCCCCGTTTTCTCTCTCCCTCCCTTTTTAAAAAGGGGGGTTACATTAGCTACCCTCCAATCCTCAGGAACTACTCCAAAATCTAAGGAGTTTTGAAAAATTATCACTAATGCATCCACTATTTCTGGGGCTACTTCCTGAAACAGGCCCTTCAACCCACCGAGTCCACACCGACCAGCGATCCCCGCACTTTAACACTATCCAACACACACGAGGGACAATTTTACATTTATACCAAGCCAATGAACCTACAAACCTGTATGTCTTGTGTGGGAGGAAACCAAGGATCTCAGAGAAAACCCACGTGGTCACGGGGAGAACGTACAAACTCCGTATAGTCAGCACCCATAATCAGGATCGAACCTGGGTCACTGGCGCTGTAAGGCAGCAACTCTACCGCTGTGCCACTATGCATGTTCTATGTATGTAATAGGCTTATGCACCTCAATATTTTAAATCACCAATGGAAAACTACTTGTCGTTCAATTTGAATTCAGTGCCAACAAGGAATTGGACAACTCCTTTAATTTTTTCCTGCAGAAATCCTGTTTGAGGCAGGTACCATCACAACATTTAATGAAACAATTAGACATGTACATGGGCAGGACAGGTTTAGAGGGACATGGGTCAAACTCAGGCAGGTGGGACTAGTATAGATGGGACATGTTGGATGGTGTAGGCACGTTGGGCCAAAGGGCCTGTTTCCACGTTGTAAGACTCTATTACTCTATGACTCCATAAAAAAGATCTTAATACAATTTCTATCAAGCAATGGCATAAAAATTGAGTCAGTTTACTTTCATTGCTACGCAAACCATGACAAGCTTATTTTGGTTGGGTGTTGAGGATGTAATAAAATAGTTTTGGGATGAAAGATCAGCAGAGCATACTTCTGAGAGAGAAATTGGAAAGGTCTAATTTCTGAATGCTTCTTGCTGACCCTGACTATGGAGCTGAAAGCACATTTTCTGCGACAAAATTTACAAGCACAAATAAAAAAGATTAAGTAAACACATGTTCAAATATTTGATCTTTAAGTTTCATAAGAAAATGAAGATGTTAAGGGTATGTTTTTTTAATGATAATAATCATTGATTAACTGAGTAAGCTGTGGAATAACTTCAGAGATATTAGCTTAAGGTTTACTCCAAAAATAGCAGTGTCTGAATGTTTCACACCATTATTAATGTGTAAATTATGCAGCAACTTGCAATGAAAAAGAGACAACTTGTCATTTCTGAACTGCACCTAGTTTCTCTGCTCTGTCATTAACTTTGTGAAATCAGCACCTTGCCACAAACTGCCCCACAATTTTAATGGCGCTGCCACACTTGAACATTAGTTCATCAATAAGCTCACCACAGAAGGTTCAGCCTAGCAATCAGAAGCCCTTTCAGCTATATTTTAGGATGGGTCTTGCTGGCTGAAGCTGGCAGGTGTGAATGGAGCTGCCTGCATTTAGCCACTTAAACATCAATTAATCTATGTCTGTGCATGTGCTGTCAGATGTGGAAGCATTGCTGTTAGAGATTCAGCAGGCCATATCTGTCAACTTGCTTCCCTGCAGAAGGCCGAGGAGTAAAAGGCTGAAACTAAGACATGCTGAGATTCCCAAGCATTACATTGTGAATCACCTTTCAATTCCCCCTCAGCATCACACTGATTTCAAGGAAGTTTGTGGATTATGAAAAAGGGAAGTCACTTCTTAGAAAAAATATTATTCATTCTTTTCATTTTAATGTTTGCGTAAATATTTATTTCAAATTTGATCATTTATCAATTACTTTGAATAACTATCTAAAATCTCCAACAGGAAGGTGGTGCTGGAGTCTTGTTGCTGATCAGATTTATCAGGACAGTTACCAAGTCATGGTCTCTTCACTACTCTACCAGCAGACCTGCTGCCACTGAGATCACGCTCTTGAAGGCCAGGATCTGCCTCCACATCGTCTAATATTTGTGAGGAGACTGTAAGCAACCAATTGGGATGGGAAGCAAGGTGAACAAGATCTGCTTCAATCACCGTTAATGAATGACAATCAACCTATCAACCCCAAGGAGGTGGCACAGTGGCGCAGCGGTAGATTTGCTGCCTTATAGCGCAGAGACCCAGGTTAAAGCCTGACTACATGAGCTGTGTGTGCGGAGTTGTACGTTCTCTCCATGACCGCATGGGTTTTCACCACTTGCTCTGGTTTCCTCCCACACTCCAAAGATGTACAGGTTTGAAGGTAAATTGACTTCGGTAACGTAAAACTGTCCCTGATGTGTAGGATAGTGCTGGATGGTCGTCGTGGACTCAGTGGACCGAAGGGTCTGTTTCCGCACTGCATCTCTGAACTAAACTAAAACTATCTGACCCAGAAACTGAATAATTTAAACTGTTGTAGATTCTCCTTTCTTTAGGCATTGCGTTGTAGTTTGAGTTAGAATTTTAATGCTTATTGCACTTTATCTCTTTGATTACATACACTTTTTAAACCAACCTTCCAGTTCCTTGCTGATCTTTCAGTCTGAAGAAGGGACCCAACCTGAAACATCCCCTATCCATGTTCTCCAGAGATGCTGCCTGACCCACTGAGTTACCCCAGCACTTTAAGTGCTTTTATGTAAACCAGCAACTGCAGTTCCTTGTTTCTATTTCTAGTTCCTTGCTTGATTTCTCTTTCTGTCAGGCCCGGCTCTGAATTTGCTCCGTTATAATGCATGCTCCTTTTGTTTAATCTGTTCCCGCCTTGGTTCATTAATTTTTATCATTGAGGAGATAAATCTTTGAGCACCAAGGGTTCCCTCACCATATCAACTTGTGCATCCATAAAATTTGAGAGAAAATATTTAAAACTTAAACAACAGCTCTGGGGCACATGCAGCTCTGGGCCACATACAGCTCTGGGCCACATACAGCTGTGGGGCTGCCTGTGATCCAGATTCAATCACCACATCAGGCACTGTCAAATTTGCCCGTCCTACCTGTGACTATGCTGGTTTTCTCCATGAGCCCTGATTTCCTGCCCAATCCCAAAGATGAGCAAGTTGGCAGGCTAAATGCCCCTAGTTTGTCGGGGAGTGGCGGAATCTGGGTGACATGAGGAGAATAAAATTGGATTTGTGTAAATGGTCAGCATGGACTCAATGGACTGAAGAGCTTGTTTTTGCACTGTGTTACTTTATAGTTCTGCATGATTCCACTCACAATAAAGCATAAACACACTCCTGTAATACCTGGCCCAGATAAGGTGGAAAAGCTCCACCGATATATTATCTGCTATGGAATGCAAGTCTGCGACTGGAGGAGAGAATGCCGAATGAAACAGCTCAAAATAGACTATCCACACTCCAAACGTGTCCATGCCCCACCCATGTTGGATGATCTTTGCAATAGTTGCAACTTGTCCCTTACAAAGCTACAAACCTTGAGGGTAATTGTAAATGTTAGGCATTACTTATCTTTTTTTCAAAAAATTAATTCATTTCAGAACTATGTTGAATTTTTAAACTAATTTTCCGTGCAAGGGCTTGCGGGAAAAGTCCAGCAAGAAACGTCATGTTGCTTGAATTACAGGCATTTAAAAATAGTCAAAACCTTCATGGATATTGTGTTTCCAAAATCTTTTGTGGAAAGCAGGAAGTTTAAATTTTAGCCTTTATTGAATATATCCCAAACCTCTTGTTAAATTGGGCCCCACTACATTTTACTCTTGCGGGAGACACAATGCTTATTTGTAATTGGTAAATTATTTTATATTATCTGCATAGTTCACCAAATAGAGCATAATATAAAAGAACAAAATCTAATTCATGATTGATTATATTATTTCCGAATCTCAAAGGGCAAAGTAAAATGATACTTTGAAAGCAGAGCAATTGTTAGATTAGCAAACAGTGCATTTCATGAATACAATCATTTTTTTTCCCATGTTCCAATGTTTAATTATGTTGTTTTGAATGAATAACATTAGCTAAGGCAGTCACCCAATTGTTATTTTAAAATAAATAGGTGCTTATGAAGTGGATGAAACGCTTTGGATAGTCATGGGGATAGATAAAGTTATTGGAGTTATTGAGGAGCCACTGAAAGTTCAGCTTACTGAAGCATGTTGAATTGATTTGTTTATGATAAAAATAAATGTTAGGGAAATGCTTAAATAATTATCGTGGATAATATTCATCAATATATTTTGAATGACAGTCAAGTCTAATTTAAAGCAAGTTACAATGAGTCGGAGCATGGAGAATTGGAAGAATCCTCAGAAAAGCAGTACTTGAAAATTATGTCCGGATCCTTCCATTATATCATATGTAGGGGAGAAGTAAATAATTTGTTAGAGAGCATTCATGTACGGTTGGCATTTAAAAAAAATTGTATTCAGCAGGGCTGGAGTAAGTTACATCTAATTTCTGATTATTTTATTAGCCGTCAAATTTTTCCCACACCAGTGACTGCAGTTACTGTTGTAAAATAAGTCATATTTCAATAATCAGAATGTGATGTGCAAAGATGTATCTGATGTTTTAGCATTACCAGCCACTAAAACTCAAGGCCTTTCAAGCTTCCGTGTGAAACAGCCTCATCTCCTTTAATATAAAATCAGAAAATTCTGGAAACACTCGGCAGGTCAGGCAGCGTCTGTGGAATGAGTTAATATTTCAGGATTTTCCTGAGCTGCTGAGAGTTCCAGCATTTTTTTGTTCCTGCTTCATAGATTCATAGAGTGATACAACCTGGAAACAGTCTCTTCAGCCCAACTCGTCCATGCTGACCAAGATGCCCATCTAAGCTAGTGCCATTTGCCGGCATTTGGCCCAAATACCTCCAATCCTTTCTTATCCATGTACGTGTCCCAGTGTCTTTTAAATGCTGTTATAGTACCGACTTTAATGACCGCCTCTGACACCCTATTCCATTTCCCTATCAAACTCTGAGTGAAAAAGTGGCCCCTCCAGTTAGTATTAACTCCTGCCCTTCTCATGTTAAACCTATTTCCTCTAGTTTTTAGGTAGACAAAAATGCTGGAGACACTCAGCATGTGAGGCAGCATCTATGGAGCGAAGGAAATAGGTTTTTAGGAACTCTATTTTTTAGTTCCCTTACTCTGGGTAAATACTGTGCATTCACCCTATCAATTCCCCTCATGAGTCCTAGCCTGCTCAATCTCTCCTTATAGCTCAGGCCTTTTAGTCCTGGCAACATGCTCGTAAATCTTCTTTGCACCCTTTCCAGGTTCATGTTTCTGGCACCTGCAATTTTTGATTTTCACCATTTAACTTAGTGCAAAGTATCGCTCTGACAACAGGAGAGATTTCCCTTTGTTGTCTATTATTGTCAGTTTTACCAAGCCATGCTCAGTCAATCGCTGCCTTAGTTTAAAGGCAGATATTCTTTAGACTTTAGACTATAGAGATACAGTGCAAAGACAGGCCCCTCAGCCCATTGAGTCTGCGCTGACCAGCGATCATCCCGTACATTAGAACTATACTCTATACTCAGGATAATTTACAATGTTACCTTGAGACCTTGAAACCTTGAACCTCGAAGCCCAATAACTTACAAACCTGTATGTCCTTGGATTGCACGAAGAAACCGGGGCACCCGGAGAAAACCCGCACGGTCACGAGGAGAACTTACAATCTCTGTACAGAGAGCACCCATAGTCAGGATCAAGCCCAGTTCTCTGGCACTGTAAGGCATCAACTCTACCGCTGTGCCACTGTGTTGCAAAACTTGACCTCTGCAATGCCACTTTGCAGTTCATGTTAGGATGGGTGTCGGAGGTTATGGGGAGAAGGCAGGAGAATGGGGTTAGGAGGGAGAGATAAATTAGCCATGATTGAATGGCGGATTAGACTTGATGGGCCGAATGGCCTCATTCTACTCCTACCACTTATATCTTATGATCTTATGACCAAGGGTGTGGTGAGGTCCTAGTTGGGCATCAGTGAATAGGTTATTGGTGAATAATTGCTACTTAAGAGCACTGTCAAAGACAGCTTCCAGCACTTTTCTGTTTGAGTGTAGACTACCTTGAAGCATATGACTTTCCTTTTTATTTTCATTCATTTTATGGGTTGGCACATTAATATAGATGGCGCTTGATGAGTAATTCAGAGGCTAGGAATAATAATTTAAAGAACATGTATTCAAATTCCACTGTTGTAATTTTACAGTTGAATGGTTATTTTTAAAGTACATCACTGATTATTGTAAAAGCCCACTGGAATTACAATGCATTTCATGGAAGGAAGTGTTATTTAATCTGCTTCCAGTCCCACACCAATATATCTGGTGATCAACAACATGGTAGTCTTGCAAATCACGCAGTTGTATCCAATTATGAATAACCAAAAGGGAAAAGTGGCCGAACATCCTCTTCTTCAGGCTATAAATCCCTTCCTGTCAAGGGAACCCCCACATCACATAAATAAATGTAAATAAATTCTGAAGCATGATATGCTGGAAATACGAAGCAGGTATTCTTTTTAATGTTTGAAACAACAATTATTTTGATCTCCGCATCAAAGTTGCCTGGTCTGTAATGTAGAAACTCGGAACTGTAGATGCTGGTTTACCAAACAAGACACAGTGCTGGAATATCTTAGCGGGTCTGGAGCATCTCAGGAGAACGTGGATGGGTGACCCTTCGAGTCGGGACTCTTCTTCAAACACTGAGTCTGAATCTGTGTCTGAGCCTGAGGAAGGGGTCTGACCAGAAACGTCACCTATCTGTGTTCACCTGAGATGCTGGCTGACCCGCTGAGCTACTCCTGCACTCTGTATCTTCTGTGGAATTTATTGACCCATGGTAGCAAGAAGCAAAATTTAAATGCAAGCCTTCCTTTCCTTTCTTTTCACGATCAGATAAATCTTAGCATTATTTTAATTGTTGTGCTTTTCTGCAAAATAAAATTGTAATAACTTATCTGTAGTGACTGAGCGAACGAAATGAAGGTTTCAACGTAGAAATGTTTCAAATGCAACTGTGCACCAACTGTTTATCTCAGATTTTCACCAATCCTTCAATGGCAGAGTCCTAAGCTTTGGATTCACATCCGCTTCTCTACTTCTATAACTGTACACTGTGGACGGCTTGATTGTAATCATGTATAGTCTTTCCGCCGACTGGATAGCACGCAACAAAAAACTTTTCATTGTACTTCGGTACGCGTGACAACAACCTAGACTAAACTAACCTATCAGTCTGAAGAAGAGTCTTGACCCGAAACGTCACCCATTCCTTCTCTCTAGAGATGCTGCCTGACCCGCTGAGTTACTCCATCATTTTGTATCTACGAAACCTTTCAGTTGCCAATCCTAATATCTCTTTTTGTGACTCTGAACAATAGTTTTGTTGAAAACAGAATATAAATGTAAGTGATTATAGCTCTTTTAAATTAGGCAGGAGTAAACATATATGCCCTTGTTAATTCAATGCATTTTATTATTTTAACTGCAAACTGATTTTTTAAATTGTTAAATCAATATAAACATTAATCCTTACGATTTAAAGAACTGGCTTCTATAAATAATTGCTTCCTATAGGGGCCGTCCCACTGCGGCGACCTAATTGGCGAGTTTAGAAGAGTTTAGGAGAGTTTGAAAAAATGTCATGTTGAAGACCTCCTTCGACTATGTAGAAGACCTCCATCGACCTCCTTCGACTATGTTGAAGACTAGCTTCGACTAGCTTCGGGAAAATTGGACACCGAATAGTGAAGACGACCTCCTTCGATCTCCTTCGACCTCCCTTCGACTATGTTGAAGACTATCTATGACTACCTTTGACTACCTTCGATTACCTTCGCCTAAAGAAAGTATCGATTTTTTCCATGGCGAACTTATTTTACTCGCGGGCAGTTTTCAACATGTTGAAAAATACGCCGCGACCCGCTGAGTCCTCGAGTATGCGGGGACTACTCTCGAGCATGAAGGAGCGTTCCAAAGACCTCCTAGGACCTCGTATCGACCATGTTGCGAGTATGAGTCGAGGGCAAACTCGCGGATTAGGTCGCCGCAGTGGGATAGCCCCTTTACTATGTAGATTTCAGTGTAAGATCCAATGGATTCTGAAGGTAAAATATAAAACAGTGCAGAGTGTGTTTGTGTGATTTTAGTTTGCATGATTTCAGGAAGCATAATTTCATGAGTGAGAATGGCTAGAATTTTAGGCTCCACCTGCAACATACCATTATTCATTCAGACTTTTCTATTCTCGAAATAGGCACAAATAACAGCTTCTTAGGAAATGGGTGATCTAGATATGACACATGCAAATGTGTGTAATAGAGCAAATCCAAGAGCAAATCCAAGTGTGCACTAAGTGATTGAATTCAAGGCACTGCATTTTATAAAAATGCAATCAAACACAAAAGCGATTAGGTAATAATTAACAAGGGCCAGGAAGCGAGCGGGCAAGATCATCTCTGACCCCTCTCAACCCGGCCACAAACTGTTTCAATCACTTCCCTCTAGAAGGTGACTCCGGACTGTCAAAGCGGCCACAGCCAGACATAAAAACAGCTTTTTTCCATGAGTAGTAGCTCTACTCAATAACCAAAAATCTGTAGCCTCCTTTTGCTCTGGTATTTTATTTAATTCACATGTTTAATCAATAATGTTTTATTAATGTTTAATGTTTTATGTGTCATTCCTAACTGTCACTGTATGTCATGTTGTCACTTGCAGGCGGAGCACCAAGGCAAATTCCTTGTATGTGAATACTTGGACAATAAACTTATTCATTCATTCATTCATGAATCCTGCAAGAAACTGCATCAGGCCAGCAAATATTGGGGCACTGCTGGACGAAGGATCTCAGGTTGTGGAAGAGCATTGCCAAAGGCCTTGTATTCATGAGAGGGAAGGAAAGCCCCGCTAGAAGAAGCCTCAACGTCTCTTTAGTCTTTAGAGATAAAGCATGGTAACATGCCCTTCGGCCCACCGAGTCCATGCCAACCAGCGATCGCCACATGGACTAGCACTATCCTGCACACTAGGGACAATTTACAATTTACAGAAGCCAATTAATTTGCAAATCTGTGGAGTGTGGGAGGAAACTGGAGCACCCGGAGAAAACACGCGGTCATGGGGAGAACATACAAATTCCGTGCAGACAGCACCCGTAGTCAGGATCAAACCGGGGTCTCTGGTGCTGTGAGGCAGCAACTCTACCACTGCACTACTGTGTCGTCCATTGTGAAGGAGCACTCTCCAACCCCTGAACTCAACACGGAATGTAAAAGATAAGATGATAGACATCTTTTTGTGTAAGAAAGAACTGCAGATGCTGGTTTAAATCGAAGGTAGACACAAAATGCTGGAGTAACTCAGCGGGCAAGGCAAGATCTCTGGAGAGAAGGAATGGGCAATGTTTCGGGTCGAGTCTGAAGAAGGGTCTCGACCCGAAACGTCGCCATTCCTTCTCTCCAGAGATGCTGCCTCACCTGCAGACTTATCTTTTTGATGCATTTCTGCTCCATTTTCCTTTGGATTACTCGGCAAGAGAGAACCAATTGGGTCAATTCGGGCACAAGCTGGGAGCTGGTTGAATTCCCACCAACATTTAATTCAACAGTACCATAATAAAAAAAAATGGCAACACTTATGGGGATTTTATTAAAGAACGTTTGCTTGAGATGCATAATATGTTCTCTTTTATTTTGGATGAACCAGTTCTAGTTAAGTTACATATGAAAAATTAACCTGCAAATCAAAACCTGACATTAATGTCAATCCCTGCCCCCACCCTGAACCTTCAAAACCAAACAGTTAACATTGAAAATATTTGTCCAGCATCCTGCTGTGTGTTAAATCTAACACATAAGGTGGATTCTAATTATGTTTTAACTAGGAAGGAACATATGATATTAATTAGAGCAGGTCCCAGTATCTTACAGTGTCATGTGCTATCCAGCCTTCACTGTTGTAAGACATGAATGTTATATTTTCATCTATGGCTTTCCAAGTTACTAATTAATTTAAAAGGGTACCAAATGTACAGACCCTCTCAGGTGATACTTCATCCGAGGTTTACACACTTTTCAATCAAAATGTTACGAGGCTTTGGAAGTTAATTAACATTCTTGAAGGAATGCAAGAAATGTGAAACAAGTGTTGGTATTAGAGAATAAACTTAAACACATGGAACTTAAGTTAAATAAAAAGCAGCATCCCCATGCTGCCATAAACAAAGAGGAAATTAGGCAAAAAATAGCCCCGAAAATCCTTTGTTAAGCTACGATAAATTTCAATTGCAATATAAAGTACAAAACTATAAAATTGGATTGCTTTCCATACCCATTAACAAACAACTTTCACTTTGGAAAAGCCTTCTTATTAAATGCAAATTTGTTTCTATAATGTTATTAGGACCTTTATCTGTCCAGGTCTGAAGTCCCACAGGATTAGTGTCTTAAAATGACTTTTCAAAAACTGCACGATAGAATAAAAGGGGAACTCCCCATCAAGTTCTTTAAGAATTATAATCTGTATGTGATGTGATAGCTTGGAGTTTATTATTTTCAGAGCTTTATTTCATTAAGCACACCGCATATCATGGATGATCTTTTGGCAGCTTACGTTCAAATGGAAGAAACGTTAGTGAAAAACATCAAGCATTAGGCATGCCTGTTTAAGGACAAAAGATAAGTGGTTTCATTCATCTGTAGGGTTTGCAGGTTGGATTCAGTATGTTGAACATCTATGAATGCAGCATTTAAAGAGGCTGCACTTCACTAGGTAGATTGTTGTAGTAAAACCGCCTGGACCAGATGCAATGAAAACCACCGCTGTGTTTTAATATCTTCACTGTCGGATTTTGAGGCTGCTGCAGGGGACACTACAAACAATTCACCCGGTCCTCAGTGACACTTGCATCAAAAAGGTCGGCAATGGATTTCTTGCCAGAACAAAAAACGGGTGTTGCCATATCTTTGGATCCCAAAAGTCAAAATTAGACTGCAAAGGTTCTGTTTGTTCAGTCTGAGGCTCTGTATAATACAGCCCAGGTAATGGTAGCACCACTGTAATTTAGAGTCATGGAGTCATACAGTGTGGAAACAGGCCCTTTGGCCCAATTTGCCCATGCTGACCAACATAAATGCCACTATCATATCCCTGCAGCATGTTCCTGGCGCTCACCACTCTCTGTGTAAAAAAAGTTGCCCTGCACATCTCCCTTGGACTTTCCCCCTCTCAACTTAAAGCTTTTTATACCTATAATAAAAAGAAGAGATTAACGAGGGAGAAGGTAGGTTCACTTAAGGATCAAGATGGGAAATTGTGATTGCAGTCTGTGGATGTTGGTGAGGTATTAAACAAGCTGCCAGAGGAAGCCAGAGAAACAGATGTAATTATGAATTGTAAAAGACAATTTGACAGATAAATGGATATGAAGGGTTTAGAGGGCTATGGCCAAATGCAGGCAAATTGGACCAGCCTGAAATGCCAAACTGGTCAGAATGGATAATGTGGGCTGAAGGGCCTGTATTTGTACTATCACTCTGAGACTCTAAAAGTGATTGGGGTAACAGAAGTAACATCTTTATTCATAAAATAAAGTCAGCCAAAAAGATGGAAATAGGCCCTTTAGCCTAGCTTGTCCATAGCGACCAAGATGCCCTATCTACGCTAGTCCCACCTGCTTGTGTTCATCCCATATCCAGGGCTACATCCCCAACTCTCTGCAATTTCTTGCAGTCTTGGATGGAGCTGTTCCCTAACCAGGCTGTGATGCATCCTGATAAAATGCTTTCTACGGCACTTCTATAGACGTTGGTGAAGGTTATTGGGGACATGTCGAACTTCCTAATTCTTCTAAGGAAGTAAAGGTGCTGCTGTGCTTTCTTGGCCATAGCTTCAATGTGGCTGGTTCAGGACAAATTGCTGGTGATATTTATTCCTCAGAACTTGCAGCTGTCGACCAACTCTAGTTTGCTACCATCAATATATGTGTGTTGAATGGATAGCTTATGGAGAGTGCGTGGTGTAGAGAGAACAATAACTTACTGATTTTAGAAAGGTTACCAAGTTAGCAAGAGAATGCTAACGTAGAGTGTTGCAAAGGGGAAAATAAGGAGACTGTGTGGACTTATAACGTGTGAAATGATGCAGTGTGTTCTTGTGCTGGGTGGTGGACAAGGTATTTGGAGTAAAGAAATGAAAAGCTGCATCATGCCTGTTCTTATATAATGTCATTGAAGAATGCCAAGGAGCTGCCACTTTCATCAATCTCTCTCCATGCCTGGTGCACTTGATAGTTTGCAGTCCACCCAATGAAGAAAGAGAATTCAATTTCTCTTCTTGATTTACTGTGATTTCCAAGGAGATTTCAGAGATTCTGCAGATTTGGCTCAAACTCATGTTGAATCAATTTCTTGCTCCAGCAGTCTAACTGCGACATTTCCAAGTAAATTCCCAATTTAAATCAGCTACTGGGTGACTTGTCAGAAATTCCGATGACAATATAAGCAGGATTCCCATTTCATCAACAAATCTTCCAATGCTTCCGTCAGCTTCCAATGAAATTAAAATAAATGAGACTTCTGTTCTGGTACAGTGGATGTGCTCTTAACCCACAAAACTAACAACCCACTCGGAATGGGTCCAGAGTTAATACTGCAGCAAAATATTTTGGTAGTACCATTTGGTTAATAACGTTAACAGCATTAATGTCACTAACAATGTCAACAACATTTATTTGTGCAATTAAAAGAGCACTTTATTTCAAAATAAGTATGCATTCACTAGATTGCGATGCCACTAAGATTAATGATTGAGAAACTGTTAAGTGTGAGTTCTGGACGGTGAAAATTAAGCTTTCATATCCATTAGTACCATGCAAAGAAAAACATGTTGGATGTTGGCTCTGCCCACAAAACGAGTCGCACTGTAGCACATTTCCACTAAATGAGTCAATTTGTGCACTTTCCATAATAGTGACAAAATTAAGCCATTTTGGGGTGCAAATTAAATTTTCATATTCATGAATTGTAATTATTAATTGTTTTTTAATGTTAAAAATATTTAATTTGTAAAGCAACTGACTGCCGTACTACAAAAATAATAAATGTCTTGTACATGTAAAGTCATTATCAAGAACTTAAAATAGATCTGCAAGCAAATGACTAGACAGCCTTGTTAAAATAAAAAAATGTTGTGGTAAACTTATTTGCAGCTGTTTTAATGAGGCTGTGTTTGTTCACTTTTCTGAAAAATGGTGAATGTTTTTTTAAATTAAGAATAGATCTGATTCATGGACACTTACAAATGATCCAAACAGCAATTTGAATAAAAAATCAGTTCATAAGTTGAATGTAGCATTTTTCTGGTTTGATTATTGAAACTGTTCTTTAATGTATATAATTTACAATATATAGCAATAGAAAGGCTGAACAAAAATGTACCTACAGCATTTCACACCAGTTTAATTCAAAGCCTAATTATTAGTTGGCTGTCTGCACTTTGCAGACTGTTCAGACAGTAATTTCATATCTTCCAGCAATATAGTATTTATAAAGGGTAGGGCATACATCTACTACATTTCATTACTTGCTGTGTAAAAAAAATCATGGTAAACCACTTTGTGGAAATATGTGACTCCTATCTATGATCTTGGTACAATCGTATTAACAAAATATTGCATTTGAAATAGGTGCAATAATTCATAACCCTTTAATTATGTACTTGTTCAAAATAATTGAAAACATCTTCAGGAAACCTATCGCATGAAAACTTTACGTTACCTTATTGATGTTACAATTCTTCCATATAAATTTAAAACATACATCATTACTTTGATGTGTACAACATTTCATTATAATAACCAGAATAATCTTTGGACTAAGCAATTCTATCTGAACACCATTTTCTTGGCATTTTCTCAAACTCTTCAATCTATTCTCTCTACAAAAATACTTCTCTTGGCTTCCATATAACATCCATTTTAAAAACATGCCCTGGCAACATGTAACTGTTTCCGATCCTATAAAATAAATCCGCTTGACTTCCCTTCTTACTGGTCACATCCTCATTTTTAATTCTCACATTTGCAGTTCATGCCATAGAGAATATTTTGCCTGGATCTGCTTTGTAAAGTCTCTTTCATAACATAGAAAACTTTGAGTAGATCTATTCCAAGTCTCTTTTCCAGTCTTGGTTACTCAGTCCAATAAAACCATTTAATGATCAAAACATCATATTATATACAAGTTAAGCTCTGATCAATGTAATGATGCAGATGGAGTTGCCATCGTTCCTCAGTAGGTTTCAAGGCCCCAGCGTGAATGCCATTTTTTGGTCAGAATGCAATCTAAATGTGATACGTAGTCCAGCAATGGGTTGTGTGGCCACAATGCCAGGACATCTCGCAAATATTACACCAGAGTAAGCCTCGTGCAAGATTCAGAAATCCATTCATTTTCTCCCTAAAAAAAAGGAGAAAGAAGCAAAGTTACAATTTTCTTAAATTATTGTGCTGTAATGTTTTCATCTTTATATCACATTTCTATAAATTATTATTATTTTTATTTTTTTTCTTTGACTTTAGAGAAGAAGCGTGGAAACAAGCCCTCCGGCCCACCGAGTCCGTGTCGACCAGCGATCCCCGCACACGAACACTATCCTGCACACATAAGGGACAATTTTACCAAGCCAATTAGCCTACAGACCTGTACATCTTTGGAGTGTGGGAGGAAATCGGAGCTCCCAGAGAAAGCCCACGCAAGTCACATGAGAACGTACAAACTCCATACAGACAGCATCCATAGTCGGAATCGAACCGGGTCTCTGGCACTTTAAGGCAGCAGCTCTATCATCGTGCTGCCATTATCTTCATACTTTTGTCTTAGCATTAAGCAGGAAGGTGTTGGGTAGACTCATGGGACTGAAGGCTGATAAATCCCCAGAGCCAGATGGTCTGCATCCCAGGGTACTTAAGGAAGTGGCTCTAGAAATTGTGGACATGTTGGTGATCATTTTCCAATGTTCTATAGATTCAGGATCAGTTCCTGTAGCTAATGTTATCCCACTTTTTAAGAAAGGCGGGAGAGAGAAAACAGGGAACTATAGACCAGTTAGCCTGACATCGGTGGTGGGGAAGATGCTGGAGTCAATTATAAAAGATGAAATAGCGGCACATTTGGATAGCAGTAACAGGATCGGTCCGAGTCCGCATGGATTTACGAAGGGGAAATCATGCTTGACTAATCTTCTGGAATTTTTTGAGGATGTAACCAGGAAAATGGACAAGGGAGAGCTAGTGGATGTAGTGTACCTAGACTTTCAGAACGCATTTGATAAGATCCCACATAGGAGATTAGTGGGAAAAATTAGAGCACATGGTATTAGGGGTAGGGTACTGACATGGATAGAAAATTGGTTGGCAGACAGGAAACAAAAGTAGGGATTAACGGGTCCCTTTCAGAATGGCAGGCAGTGAATAGTTGGGTACCGCAAGGTTCGGTGCTAGGACCGCAGCTATTTACAATATACATCAATGATTATAGATGAAGGGATTCAAAGTAACATTAGCAAATTTGCAGATGACACAAAGCTGGGTGGCAGTGTGAACTGTGAGGAGGATGCTATGAGGATGCAGGTTGACTTGGACAGGTTAGGTGAGTGAAGTACGAAGAGATCTGGGGGTCCTTGTTCATCACTCACTGAAAGTAAGCATGCAGGTAGAACAGGCAGTGAAGAAAGCTAATGGCATGTTGGTATTTATAACAAGAGGATTTGAGTATAGGAGCAAAGAAGTCCTTCTGCAGTTGTACAGGACCCTAGTGAGACCACACCTGGAGTATTGTGTGCAGTTTTGGTCTCCAAATTTGAGGAAGGACATTTTTGCTATTGAGGGAGTGCAGCGTAGGTTCACGAGGTTATTTCCCAGGATGGCGGGACTATCATATTTTGATAGAATGGAGCGGCTGGGCTTGTATACTCTGGAATTTAGAAGGATGAGAGGGAATCTTATTGAAACATATAAGATTATTAAGGGATTGGACACGCTAGAGGCAGGAAACGTATTAGAATGGAGATGAGGAAAAACTTTTCACCCAGAGGGTTGTGAATCTGTGGAATTCTCTGCCTCAGAAGGAAGTGGAGGCCAATTCTCTGGATGCTTTCAAGAGATAGTTAGATAGAGCTCTTAAAGATAGCAGAGTCAGGGGATATGGTGAGAAGGCAGGAACGGGGTACTGAATGTGGATGATCAGCCATGGGAATGGCAGTGCTGGCTCAAAGGGCCGAATGGCAAACTCCTATACCTATTGTCTATTGTAATAAGGTGAGTGCCACATGTGCGGCAGCTGGAACTTTCTAAGGCAGGTGAAAGATGTTAGATTGATGTTTGTGCTTTCCATCAGCCTTAAGGGGCTATCCCACTGCGGCGAGCTAATTCGCGAGTTCAGACGAGTTTGCCCTCGACTCATACTTGCAGCATGGTCGCCACGAGGTCGTACGAGGTCTTCATAACTCTTCCTCATGCTCGTGAGTGGTCTCCGTATACTCTTGGCCTCAAGTAGGTCGCAGCGTTTTTTCCTGCCTGATAAAAAATGTCCACGAGTAAAAAAAGGACGGCATGGAAAAAATTGATTCATTTTACTCGTAGCTAGGTCATAGATAGTCGTAGGTAGTCGTAGGTAGGTCGTAGCTAGGTCATAGATAGTCGTAGGTAGTCGTAGGTCCGTAACTGGCCCGAGAAAAAAAATGCAAACATGACATCATTTTATCATGTGATCATTTTCCACTCGTAGAGTCATAGTTGGTCTTACGTGTGGAAAACTGAGGTCAAGGGGGGTCATAGGAGGTCATAGGGATAGTCGTAGGAGGTCGTAGACATAGTCGTAGGAGGTCTTTTAGTTCGGCGCGTCAACACGACCTTGACATTTTTTTCAACTCGCCTAGGGTCTTCTAAACCCGTGGATAAGGTTGTCCAAGTGGGACAGGCCCTTGATTCTCCTTCATGCTCGAGAGTAGTCCGTGCGTACTCAAGGCCTCAGCTAGGTTACGGCGTATTTTTGAACATGCTGAAAAATGCCCGCGAGTAAAAAAAGATCGCCATGGAAAAAATCTATATTTTTTTATTCGTGGGTTTAGTCGAAGTAGGTCCTAATAGGTCATAATGCTACTTGTAGGTAGTCTAAATCAATCAAAGTTAATCGAAGGTAGTCAAAGTTAAAGTTCGTTGAGAAAAAAAAGTAAGTAAAAATGTTAAATGCCTGCTAAACTTTATTAAACGTTGTCTAGCTTCTTAAAAGTGTCTCCACTCCTTCTCTCCCCTTCTCCCCCTCCGCTGTGTGTGTGTGTGTGTGTGTGTGTGTGTGTGTGTGTGTGTGTGTGTGTGTGTGTGTGTGTGTGTGTGTGTGTGTGTGTGTGTGTGTGTATGTGTATGTGTATGTGTGTGTGTGTGTGTGTGTGTGTGTGTGTGTGTGTGTGTGTGTGTGTGTGTGTGTGTGTGTGTGTGTGTGTGTGTGTGTGTGTGTGTGTTCTTCCTCCCCCCCCCCCCCCCCCGAGTGTGTGTCGGAGTGTCCGATCCGGCTCGCGGTTTCATCGCCAACGGTCGATCCAGCTCGAGGATTTTCAGGCAAGTGACCTCGAGCTTGAAAGTCGAAGACAGTCACTGAAAAGTCACGTCAGTGGACAGGCCCTTTTTAGTCCAATGCTGTTTTTTCTACTCTGCCAGTTTAAGCAGTTTGAGGCCAATGATTCCCATCAATCAATGAGAATGTTAAATATCTTTCATGGAGACTTTGAGGATGTCCATGAAATGCATTCAATGTTCACCTGGAAATAACTTGCCTGACAGAGCTCACCATAGAGTGCTAAGTGCATATTTTACTTTGGTAGTCTGGGCAGCTGGGAATGTTTGCCAGATAGAAGGTATAGATGTTGTTTACACTGTGTGCATTGTGTATTGGAAGGATTTTGAAGAGATAATCTTTCTGGTACTTCTCTGGTGTTTTGAGAAGTTATTGTTGGTTGTCCATGTTTCCAAAGGAGGACTATGAGTCTGGATTTGAATCCTTGGTCTTTGAACAATCTTTTACTCAGGCAGCCAAATGCTGTATTAGTGTACGAGGAATATTGGTTTTCTTCAGCAATAGGTTCCCTCACTGTGAAGTGGCCGCAAGTTTTGAAAAGTGATCCATATTGACTAAGAACACATCATGGATCTTGTTGGGCAGGGTTAGTGTTGTGTGGCAGTGACAAGTTGTAGAAAGACTTCTGGATACTGAGCAAAAGGTCACTGGAATTTTACACCAACATGTTAAATGTGCTCTGCAGACAGCAAGTGTATATTATCGGCTTCATTTTTCCATACTCACACAAAAGTGCTTCAGAAAATTGTACCTGAGGCATTTCAAGTAAAATTAGCAAGGTTACATAAATTCCACTACGCAAGCCATGAAAGCAAAATTAATGTATTCAGAAGATGGTGCATATGTTCACATGCCCACTGTTCCAATCAAATATTTTTCCAAAATGTTAATTTCTTTATTAATATTTCTATGTCCATAATGGCCTCACTACTTCAGTCCACTGCTTTTCAAGATCTGCCTTAATTTGCCTTTAATAATGCTGAATATGTTCTTTCTCATCAATTCTACTTTGAAGAATTGTTTCAAACATGAGCTAGTAAGAGCTGTTCGGTATTTGACAACAGCATGTTCAAATTAATTGTTCACTTGAAGGATCGACATGTACTTGTCACATGGACCAGTTGTTAAATGTATGACTTAATTTGTCATTGATTTTGCAGATAAAAAGCATAAAGTAATGTTGGAAATTACAGATTAGGAGGCAGTCTGATCCACTGTATCTCTGTTAATTTCGTATCAGAGTGACGTAGGTGGCAAAGTTACAGTGCTGTCTCCATAGAGTCTCCACATTCTCTCTGTGACCATGTATTTCCACTGGACCCTCTGGTTTGCTTCCAAATCCCACAGACGTGCAGGTTATAAGTTAATATGTCAGAGTAAATTGCCTTTAGCGTAAGTGGATAGTAGAACTGATGGGAATCTTGGGAAAATAGATTATGGGAAGTTTAGTGTGGGAATGCGGGACCACACAATGGCTCAGCAATAGAGATGCTGCCTTACAATGCCAGAGACACGGGCTTGATCCTGACTATGGGTGCAAGCAGGAATTTCATTGTCCTATCTGGGACACATACAATAAACTCTCTTGACTCTTGACTTGTCTGTACGGAGTTTGTATGTTCTCCCTGGGACCACATTGGTGTTCTCCAGATGCTCCCATTTCCACACATATTCCAAAGATGTACAGGTTTGTAAGTTAATTGGCTTCTGTAAATTGTCCCAAGTGTGTAGGATAGAACTAGTGCACAAGTGATCGCTGATCAGTGCAGATTCGTTAGGTCGAAGAGTCTGTTTCCATGCTGAACTCTAAACTAAACTAAACTAAAATGTCTGAGTCAGCATAGACTGAATGTGTCAAATGGTCTCCTATTTTTGCAAAAATGTATGAAATGTTTTCATTGTATTTCTAATGTAGAACTTATCTATATAGCTAATATTTAGTGTGCGTGCCTCTTTTAGAAGTTTATCAGTGCGGAAAGACGACGGGGCTAAAAGGATAATTGTGTAGAGAATGTCAAGTACCCCAGATTCAAGATGCTGTTAATGTAGTTCTGATAGAAGTTGTGAGTTTGGAAACAACATTTGCCCATAATATGAAGTTTTAATTTGCCTCAATCTAGCCTGCTTTCACTTATCAACTCTTTGCTTGCTGGCCTACATTGGCTCTGTATTATGCAATGCTTTGGTTTTAAAATTCTCATCCTTGTTTTCAATCCTCTCTGTGACCTTGAGCCTCCTTACCTCTGTTTATTTTAGTTTAGTTTACATTCGATATACAGCGCGGAAACAGGCCCTTCGGCCCACTGAGTCCCCGATGACCAGCGATCCTTGTACACTAACACTATCCTACACACACTAGGGACAATATACATTTATATCACCCCCAATTAGGCTACAAACCTGTACGTCTTTGGAGTGTGGGAGGAAACCGAAAAACACGCAGGTCACATGTAGAATGTTCAAGCTCCGTACAGACAGCACCCATAGTCAGGATCAAACTCGGGTCTCTGACGCTGTAATGCAGCAACTCTACCGCTGTACCATTACAGCACCGTGCTGTAATTTCTTCCAACCCTACAGCCCTCAGCGCACTTCTCCAACTGTGAACTTTTGGGAACAGTTTAAATCAATCCACCATTGATGATCTTTTGCTGTAAAGATTTTAAGATCTGAAATCTTGTTCCCAAATCTCTACACTGCTGTATTCCCTGTCCTCCTTTAAAACTCTCTGCAGCCAACACCATTGACTAGTTATTATCATGTGCTAATATCTCCATTTGGGAATGTAATTGATAATTTTCATAGGATAGAAGTTCAAGTAATTTAGTGCATTAGATCATTTTAGAAAGCAATATGTTTGTTTGTTTTTGGTGTTGTACGTGCCATTGTTTATGGAACCCCCACCCGTGTCCTCCATGCCACTGTAACTAAACCATTCATCCTATGACATTTAAGAGAATGGCACTTTTGATGAATTTTGTGGTCCCTTTACAATGCAGATCGTCTAGTTGCAGCTGTTGGCTTGCATTTAGTTTTTCATTACTGTAGACAAAATATCAAAATGTGTGTACACTTCTGCATAAGAGTATTTCTTTCAATAACCATATATCACAGCAGCAACATGTGGCATGGGAGAAATTAATGTAGTTTCACATTGCCATGAATCAAATTAGTAAGATTATTTGTCTCTTTAAAACACTTCCAGACATTCTATTAAATTTATATTGAAAGATGTAAAAGGCAATTAAAATTCATCAACTTATAATTTCTACATACATAGCTACTGGTGGCAAAGTGTTTACTTAAATCAATGTTAACATCTTCCACTTTAGTGAAGTTAAATAATGGAATTTATTATTTTGCTTACTTCCAAACATGCTATCAAATTTATGTTGAAAGAGTAAAAAAGGCAATTAAAATGCATGATTTTAAATTTTATGGAAAAGGCCGTGAAATTCCACATAAATGTATTTAAAATTCACTAGCTGAGTGAGGAAGTATAAGTGTACATCATCAATATTCATCTGTTAATAACCCTCTGTATAAATTCAATGAAACATATGTTTGCAACTTGCAAATAATTAGATAAATCTTTGGATATGACCAAGGGAATTGAAAATAAAAGTGACAAAATTGCAGCTATAACTTTGAACTTTCTGTTTAATAAAGTCTTTGTTTAACTTCAATTTACTGTTATTGCTGTGGAATTTAAATGCACTCCAAATGTATGTTGGAATAAAGGTATTTTGAGTGGTGTTTCTAAATCAAGATTGCTGTATTTGTTTTGCTTATTGCAAAATTACAATTTATGGAGGTTTTTGACTGTCAGCAAATTTCTAGAAGCATTTTCTCATCTCAAATGTTAAAGTCCACTAATACAATTCTTATACATGAGTCATTATATCATGTTTTGTTAATTGGTAACACTGTTTACTGGAAATGTCATGATCCTTTCAGAAACACGCACAAATTGTTGATTGGCTCAAAGCATTTAACAAAACATTTTAAAACTTCAATCAACATGAATGTTGACTACTGGGAAATTAAAAGAGCATCAAGCTGTTCTCAGTCCTGTAATGGAGAAATGTAACACAAATAAATTAATGCACATATTTGCATAAGCTGTGTAAATATTCAAATTATCCATCTGGATTGCATAAATCATTATTTCTATGTGTATTGCTACTAATGGTGAAGTATTTGCTTGAACCAATTTCAATATCTTCCACTTTAATGAAGTTAAACTGTGGAATTTTATATTTTTCTCTCTTCTAACCTGCTTCAACCCTGCTCTCAAATTTATAGAAAGATTAAAAAACAACAATTATTAAACGCATCAATTAATTATTTGTAAAAGACCCTGGGATTGCACGTAGAATGAGCATGCAGATTGAGGAATTATAAATGTATAGCCTAAAAAAACATCTGTTTTATTTATTCCTACTGTATAACTTCATTAGGTTTAATTTTTGCAACTTGCAAATAATTATAAAGCAGCAGATTGAGTCACCAAGTCATTTGACATTCCATAATGTTTGCATACCTTTCCCTTCGAATATGACTGAATGTTATCAAGGTCTCATTACAAGTAAGCAAGGACTGCTTTATTGTCTAAACACTTTTAAAATGTACAAATATCTCTTTCCAGTGAGAGAAGGTGCATCAAATGAAGATAATTGGGCTGGGAAGCATTCCTTGGAAACCCTTGCACTAGGGTTCAGAGAGTTGAGAGAATTGATTACAAATATAACCCACCCTATTTGTGCTAAATGTGACAATGTCGACAGAAGCAAAGTATACTTTTTAAAAGTGTCTGATCAAGTGGAATGCATGATCAAACGGCCTTGAGCTTGATGGGACACAATGTATGGGTTTGGATTGGTTCAGCTCATGCCATGCCAAGAGTATATTCAGGCTAGAATAATTTGCTTAGTATTAACTCATGTATCCTTTGTTCATAGTCAATATTTGGCATTACAATGGAAAAAAAATTGACAATCTGTTTGCCACACTGGTTCATTTGGATAGTGAAAGAACCATGAATACTCAAACTTAGATTGGAGTTTGGTTTGCAGTATCTGTCTGAGTTTTAATTTTAAATGCAAGCAGTCATCTGGTATTCTCCTCACTCTGATTTTGATGCTTGAAATGGTTGAAAATCAATTCTATCTTAAATAAAACTGAAATAAATAATACTTTTTGGGGGTTTTTAAGTTGGGTTTGAAACTGTCAGCAGTGATGTTATGTTAATGATTTCTAACTTTTAGAATAATCATGTGTTTGTTTCTGGAAATATTCCACTTCTGGTATTTTGCAAATGTTTTTGAAGGGAGATACAGCTTTTTGAGATATTTCTCCACATGAGGAATCACCTTTGGCACCGATTAATTCCTGACATACTGATAGGATTTGCTGAACGGGGATTATTTGATGATTAACAGAATAGTCTAATCGCCTTTGGAATGTCCCATTAAATGAGGGTTAACGCAAGTCCAATTCTTTTTGTGAACAACTCCTTCCCTTTTTTAACTTATTCCTCAGCAGGCCTCTGTTGAATCAATTTCCCCATATGCAGTACATGGTTAACTTGTCAGCTAAACTATAATTATGCATATCAACAACATCTTGTAAATCTGCAAATTTTAACATTCCTTTTGAAAGAGTCTCGCCTGTTTTCTTCAGCAGATGTTGTCTGCATACTTGCCTGAAGCTAGGATGCTGTGTTGTAGAGAACTTCTATGGGCAGTATGATATAGGGAAACAAACAGGAGATGGGTCATACCTGTACAATGTACAGACCACTGATTGGGTCACTCTACACTGTTTTAGAAGGTCTTCACAGAAATGACCACAAACCGTCTGTTACGATGATTAGTTGATGATCGTTGTAGTAGTGGGTGATTTTAATTTCAATCAATTTTGGATTGAGTGGCATGTAAGAGGCCTGGATAAGGTGGAATTTCTAAAATCCAGGAAGGGGTTTTAAAGCAGAATGTAGAGCATCCTACTTGGTAGGGAAGCTTTATTCAACTTTAAAATAAAGTTCTCATTCTCTAAAATAATGAGAATGGGCACGTCTGTGGAGCAACCTTTTGCAAACAGTGGCCATGGTTCGAAAAGGTAGTCATGAAAAAGGATAAAGTTGGACAGAGTTAGATTCTTAAATTGGGCATGGGCTTCCTTCAATAGTATAGGTAAGACCTAGGAAAAGTAGATTGGGAGCAACTGGGGCAGCACAGTGGCACAGCTGTAGAGTTGCTGCCTTATGGCGCCAACCCCCCCCCCCCCCCCCCCCCACCATGTTCGATTATGACTACAGGTGACGTCTGTATGGAGTTTGTACGTTTTCCCTGAGATTGTGTGGGTTTTCTCCTGGTGCTCTGGTTTCCTCCCACACTCCAGTTTTGAAGGGTTAATTGACCAATAAAATTGTAAATTGTCCTTGGTGGGTGGTGTATGGGGTAATAGTGCAAGTGTACAGGGTGATCACTGGTCGGAGCGGATTTGATGGGCTGACGGGTGTGTTTCTCTGCTGTGTCTAAAGTCTAAAGTCTAAACTGCTGGAGGGAAAGCCTTCTGATAAGTGGACAATGTTTTAGAGTGAACGAGTAAGAGGTCAAAGCCAGCCTGTCCTTGTACGGGTAAGAAGAAAAGATGGTAGGATTAGGGAACTTTGTCTTACAAAGGAAATTGAAATTTGATCAGGAAAAATCATGGCATTTAAAAAACATTTGGACAAGTACATGGATAGGAAACAATTTGAGGCATATGTGATTAATATGCATAGCCATCTTGGTCAGCATGGACAAATTGGGCTACGACCCTGGGCCTGTTTCATGCTATATAACTCTATGATTAGTCTTTCTTTGTTCATCTATTAATTTATACTTTACCACTAATTCACAGAACCTAATGCTGTAGCTGTTACCAGTAGTATGCTTTGTACACTCATTTCTGATGGTCGTGCAAAAGGGAAACACCTGCTTGATATATTCTGACACTTTTATCATCACTCCAAGCCTAAGCAACTTTTCCGGGGGGTTTTCTCGTGCAAAAATGCACTATCATTGCCCATCTCATTGCAGCATCTGTTCAAGGTCCACGCATTTAGATAAAATGTGAAGCTAAGATCCTGTGTCTTTTATTCAGGTACATGATAAACATCCCACGCAGTGGTACAATTCAAAGTCTAGTGCACTGATCAAAGGTTAGCTGCAGTGACTATAGTTAAGAAGGGATATTTTTGGATTGTCCTCTGCTAATTTGCAGTCCTCTGAGTTGGAATCAAACTTAAAATTCTGGATGTGTTTTAAAATCAGAAGCTCTCAGGGAAAGAGAATATAAGAAAGAGAAAGAGAATACACCCGGTGAAAAATTATCCTTGTTCCTTTGTGGAAGTGAGAATCATTGTGAGAGCATCTATTGACCCTCCCTAATTGTCTTTGTAAAAATGATGATGAACAACCTTCTTAAAAGCCCCATACCATGATAAATAACAAATAAAAAAAATAGATGGCATTTAACCATTACATAATTACCATTATTACATAAGTGCCCAAGATGTATGACTCACATTTTGTGAATGCAATGGATAAAGTCATGTCAAGGGGAAGCATTGTTTGAATGCCAGTCTGCAGGGGGTGGTTATGGCTGAGCTATGATGTTGGTAATAAATGACTTGTTGAGTTGTCAAGTCAACTGTAACATTACTTCAATTCAATCCGGATTATAGAACATTCTTACAGCATCAGATCCTCTTAGATGTAAACCTGTGGACCTAGGTTTCTGTTCAAATGGATGACTTCAGGTCAAAGAATATAATTATTTTGATATTATCCATACATTTTTACAAATCCCAGATGTGAATAACGATGCTCAAGATTGAAGGTATAATAACCTTGATGATATTATTTAAGAACATTTATCTCCAGATCACTGTAATTGCTGGTGACAATCTTGCCTTAGGGCCACAGGTTTATGGATGTAAGGAACAGTCCAGAAACATTGGGCTAAAATCTTAATTTGACACTTCAAATCCTTTCCCGTTCCAAACAGCACAATCTGCCTCCTCTGCCATCCTCACCCCATCCACTCCCTGCAGAAAAATATGTGCTGCTTATCACTCTGAACACTTTTGATCCTTTTGCCTGTCACTTTGCCTAATTGATTGTTTGAATGGTCATATACTCATTACCTAGCACTAAGAGGAATAATGTAACCAGTTTGGGCACAAACATTTTCTGAATAAAGTTAAAGCACATGGAACTGTGGGTAATACATCAGTGTGGATTGGTATAGAGCAAAAACAAAGAGTGGATGTAAACAGATTTTTGTCACATTTACAGGCCACGGCCAGTTAGGCACGACTGGGAGCTCTGAAGTAAGGTCCCGACCCAAAACATCTTGCATCCTTTATTCCAGAGATGTTGCCTGACCAGTTGGGTTACTCCAGCACTTTGTGTCTATCTTAGAAATTAGTGGGATTGGGTGCTTGAGCCATATCTGTTCACAATCTCTATCAAGGATTCAGTGAGGGGACCATATATCATATTCCAAAGTTTACTGATGACACACAATCAGCTGGGATTGTGAGTGTAGTGCAGGATGTGAAGAAGGTTCAAGGGGCTATTGACAAGCTAAATGGGTGGGCGAATATATGGCAGATGGAATATAATGCAGAATAATGTGAGATCACCCACTACAGTGCACACAACGGTGAAACAGTGTAATTTAAAATGGCGAGACATTTGGAAATGTTGATGTTCAAAGTGACTTTGGCGCTGAAAGTAACATGCCAAAGTAGCAGAGGACTGGAGTTTAAAGAAGGGCCGGGATCTGAAATGTTACCCAATCCATGTTCTCCTGAGATGCTGCCTGACCCGCTGATCTACTCCACCAGACATTTTGGTGTCTTCTTTTGTAAATCAGCATTAGTGGTTCTTTGTTTCTGCACCAAAGCTGCAAGTAGTGGGGAATTTTAGCAGTGTGTTGGTCAATATTAGGTGAGGAATGAATACAGAATTAAAGATGTCTCACTACAATTGGTCAGGCTACACCTGGAGTATTGAGAGTATTTTTGTTCTTCAGACTTTTTAAAAAAAGGTAACGGTTGCCATATAGGGCGAGCAATGATAATTCACCAGAATTGTTCCGGGGATGGTAGGTGTGCCATATGAGGAGGGATTGAGTTGACTAGGTCTCTAGGAAGGAACTGCAGATGCTGGTTTAAACTGAAGATAGACACAAAAAGCTAGAGTAACTTAGCGGATCAGACAGCATCGCTGGAGATTGGAGAAAAGGAATAGGTGAAGTTTCGGGTCACCTCTATCTCGGAGTGCTGTGGAGGCTGTCATTGAGTTTATTTGAAACAGATATTGATGGATATCCAAATGTTCAAGTGATAATGAGGTAAGGGATTAATGCAGGAAAGTAAAGCAGAGGTTTGGTTTGGTTTAGTTTATTTTATTTTATTTTATTATCACATGTACCGAGGTACAGTGAAGAGCTTTTGTTGTCTGCCATCCAATCAGCAGAAAGACAATACATAATCAGCCATGATTTTAACAGAATCATTGAGTTCTACTCCACAGACAGGGGTCTCTCTGCTCACCTCATGCCTGTTCACCTTTTTGCTTGTCTACTCTGCCCCCATGTGCCTGTGATAGCTTCGATTCAAGTGTCTGTCTAATAGTCTCTTAAACATATGCAGTGCCCTCCATAATGTTTGGGACAAAGATCCATCATTTATTTATTTGCCTCTGTACTCCATAATTTGAAATATGTAATAGAAAAAAAATCACATGTGGTTAAAGTGCACATTGTCAGATTTTATTAAAGGCCATCTTTATACATTTTGTTTTCACCATGTAGAAATTACAACTGTGTTTATACATAGTCCCCCCCATTTCAGGGCACCATAATGTTTGGGACATTCACAGGTGTTTGTAATTGCTCAGGTGTGTTTAATTGCCTCCTTAATGCAGGTATAACAGAGCTCTCAGCACCTAGTCTTTCCTCCTGTCTTTCCATCACCATTGGAAACCTTTATTGCTTTTTATCAACATGAGGACCAAAGTTGTGCCAATGAAAGTTAAAGAAGCCATTATGAGTCCGAGAAACAGGAATAAAACTGTTAGAGACATCAGCCAAACCTTAGGCTTACCAAAATCAACTGATTGGAACATCATTAAGAAGAAAGAGAGCACTGGTGAGCTTCCTAATCATAAAGGGACTGGCAGGCCAAGGAAGACCTCCACAGCTGATGACAGAAGAATTCTCTCTATAATTAAGAAAAATCCCCAAACACCTGTCTGACAGATCAGAAACACTCTTCGGGAGTCAGGTGTGGATTTGTCAATGACCAGTGTCTGCAAAAGACTTCATTAACAGAAATACAGAGGCGACACTGCAAGATGCAAATCACTGGTTAGCCGCAAATATAGGATGGCCGGGTTACAATTTGCCAAGAAGTACTTAAAAAAGCAACCACAGTTCTGGAAAAAGGTCTTGTGGACAGATGAGATGAAGATTAACTTATATCAGAGTGATGGCAAGAGCAAAGCATGGAGGAGAGAAGGAACTGCCCAAGATCCAAAGCATACCACCTCATCTGTGAAACACGGTGGTGGGGGTGTTATGGCCTGGGCATGTATGGCTGCTGAAGGTACTGGCTCACTTATTTCATTGATGATACAACTGCTGATGGCAGTAGCTTTATGAATTGTGAAGTGTATAGACACATCCTATCTGCTCAAGTTCAAACAAATGCTTCAATACTCATTGGCCGACGGTTCATGCTACATCAGGGTCCTCCAAACTTTTCAGCATTATATATTTGACACATTTTTGTGGGCCGTAGGAATAAATAAAGAGATGTCAACCACTAACTCAACCACTCACCCACCCACTCACCCTCTCACTCACAGGCCACTGCCGCTGACCTTTACTGTCTCTCCAGCCCCCCACGAGCCTGCACCAGCGACTCCGCCGACCCTCGCCTTTCCACCGGCCACCAGCAGACCAGAGCCGTCACCTCACCACAGCATGTGGTCTGACACTGCTGGGTCCTAGTGCTCCTCCCTTCCTACAGGAAACCTCAGTAATTGCACTAAACATTATTCCCTCAACTTGATAGCCTATGGCAAACTGATGTGTAAGTTCCTGCGCTACCACAGAACCCGCTACCACAGAACCCGCTGCCCGTGTTAAGAGCTAAGCTGCAGGCCGGATAAAATCTCATTAGGGGCCGGATGTAGCCCACAGGCCATAGTTTGGAGACCCCTGTTCTACAGCAAGACAATGATCCAAAACATACTGCTAAAGCAACAAAGGAGTATTTCAAAC
Organism: Malacoraja senta; assembly: GCA_038087875.1. Classification (NCBI taxonomy): domain Eukaryota; kingdom Metazoa; phylum Chordata; class Chondrichthyes; order Rajiformes; family Rajidae; genus Malacoraja; species Malacoraja senta. Next base: position 48,329,130 of record CM075978.1, read on the forward strand.
CTAAAAAATGGTCAATTCTTGATTGGCCAAGTCAATCACCCGATCTGAACCCAATTGAGCATGGCTTTTATATGCTGAAGAGAAAACTGAAGGGGACTAGCCCCCAAAACAAGCATAAGCTAAATATGGCTGCAATACAGGCCTGGCAGAGCATCACCAGAGAAGACACCCAGCAACTGGTGATGTCCATGAATCGCAGACTTCAAGCAGTCACTGCATGCAAAGGATATACAACAAAATACTAAGTATGACTACTTTCATTTACATGACATTGCAGTATCCCAAACATTATGGTGCCCTGAAATGGGGGGACTATGTATAAACACTGCTGTAATTTCTACATGGTGAAAACAAAATGTATAAAAATGGCCTTTATTAAAATCTGACAATGTGCACTTTAACCACATGTGATTTTTTTCTATTAAGAATCTCAAATTGTGGAGTACAGAGGCAAATAAATAAAGGATGGGTCTGTCCCAAACATTATGGAGGGCACTGTAATTGTGACTCCACCATCTGCTTTGGTAATGTGCTCCATAGCAACCATTCTATGCAAGATGAAGTTTCCCCTCAAATCCCCGTTAAATCTATTTTCACTCACCTTACATCTAGGCCATGTTGTTTTTGACACCATCACCTTGGGGGAAATGATTCTATCTACCTATGTATGCCTATTATCATATTATAATCTGAATCAGATATGTTGTTGAAAAGCAGTGTGTGCTCAAAGGACCAGATGACCTAATCATGTTCCTAAAATTGACACTGGTACACACTGGTCAACCTGAGTACCTTCGGCAACAGACTGGTTCCACCATGATACAGTGCAGAACGCCACCGGAGCTCCTTTTCCCCTGTGGCTATCAAACTGTACAACTACTCCCCCTTCTGTCATGGGGTAGACGATTCCCACCCACCTCCCCCCCCCCCCAATCTTTGCACATTTCCAATCATTTCCACATCACTTTAATTTTATGTTTCACGTATCTTGTGCTTTATGACTGCTGGCAAATCAATTTCTCTCCTGGGATGAATAAAGTTCTATCGTATCATATCATATATCATATCGGTCTTATCTTGGCAGCTGCAGCTTCAGTGTCTAATACTACCCTTCAATGGATTAGCAGAAGAGATATTGATCTCTGCATAGATGGAGATTGAGAAATAACAATGAACACCAAATGTAATTGGATTTCAAGAATTTTGATGGCCAATTATTGGTCTGGTACATTGAACTGATCGAAAATCAACATCCATACTAAGTATGGCCATGAAAATATTAAACTGAAACATCCATTACTTAAACTCAGCCTCAAGACTCAGCCTTGGTTGTTTCTCTCTAGCAATTGAAGAAACTTGTAAAGGATTGAAGCCAAAGACCATTGGACAATAACCATTGGACACTCCAAACTACAAACTACCTCATATTTTGCTTGGGCAGCTTACAACCCAGCGGTATGAATATTTACTTCTCGAACTTCAAGTAACCCTTGCTTTCCCGCTCTCTTTCCATCCCTCCCCCATCCTAGTTCTCCGACCAGTCTAACTGTCCCCTTGATTGAATTTTATCTTTGTATGCTTCGTTGTCGCCTTCCCTTAGCTAACAATGATCTATTCTACATTTTCCTTGATGATCGTCTGCTTTGATGTCTGTTTTCACACCTTATCTTTCTATATCTGTGTCTGCCTCTCCCCTGGCTCTCAGTCTGAAGGATCTCGACCCGAAACGCCACCCATTCCTTCTATCCAGAGTTACGGCCTGTCCCACTGAGTTACTTCAGAATGTTGTGTCTATCGTCAGTGTAAACCAGCATCTGCAGTTCCTTCCTCAACATAGACTTGGGGCATCGTTTTTGTCTTTGCACTATTATTGTTCGTTTTTTTTCAATATACGGAACTTATTTTTTGTTGTTTATTATAGTGATTACAGAGGACTACGTTTTCATATCTGTTGTGTTGCTGCAAGTAAGAATTTAATTGTTTCATTTCGGGGCATATGACAATAAAACATTCCAGACCCTTGTTAGGTACTATCCAAATTAAATTTATCATATTCTGGAAATCGTTAATGTAATTTTCTATCGCTGGAATTTATGAAAAACGGTATTCATTTGCAAGCCCAACTAACGATGCATTGAGAGAAACAGCAAATCTCCGTAAACCGAATGGCCTGTGAAAATGTCGCATCTTAGGCAAGGCTTTTTGCATTAGCTGAAAAAACATACGTTCAACTCCTTCGTCAAAAACGAAAGGCTTCCGTTTAATAAAACTCGTTTTGTGACAACGGATCAACAAGAAGTGAATTTTATCGCAAGGTCTACACAAGGACAGCATCTCTGGAGAACATGGATGGTGACGTTTCAGGTCGGGACCCTTCTACTGGCAAGCATACTTGCTGGCTTTTTGGAATATACCAGTGGGCAGTGATTTTAAAAATATCTGGAATTGGAATCACAAATGAAGCTAAGAGGTTTATGAAAATCAGGTGTATTTGCTCTCTAAAAAAACCTCACTGAGAACCCAACGTCCACATAGTTGTGGTTCTGAACGACTCAGACGAATCCTTCCACAGCGATCAGAGCGTGCAGATGGAGCGCTGCACAGAATAGGCAGAGATCCATTGCTTCAATCGTCTGCCCTTCTCTCTGAGGTAGAACCAAAGAACTACAGATGCTGGAGTATACCAAAGGTAGACTCAAAAACGCTGGAGTAACTCAGCGGGTCATGCAGCATCTGGAGAACGGGGATGGGTGACGTTTCATGTCGGGAGTCTTCAGACTGAAAAAAGTGTTCACATCGTTTCAGCAACTTCCTCTCATAACGGGACGGAGAGGAGGTTTTCAGTCTGATGAAGGCACCGACCCGAAACGTCACCCATACTTTTTCTCCAGAGATCCTGCGTAGTCCAAGTTCAAGTGTGTTTATTGTCACGTGTCCCTGATAGGACAATTAAATTCTTGCTTTGCTACAGCACAACAGAACATAGTAGGCATTGACTACAAAACAGTTATTCCAGCATGTTATGTCAATCTGACGCGTTGTGGTATCCATATTTGCTTCTGTGGCGTCCTGCGTCGAATATTTCATTTCCGTTCCGTTATGAGAGGAAGTTACTGAAAGGAATAGATTTGAATCTGAGTAAGGCTCTTTGGAATGCCAATGAGAAAACAAAACATTTGAACTGGGATAAGTTGAATATATTCCGAACAATTGCTCTATACGGGTAAAGAAACCAAAGTGGAGCAGGTAATCTTATAATCAATCAATTAAGGCATATTCTGTGCAAGTGATGAGTAATTGGCCTGAACCATAGCACAATTGTCGATCAGATATCGGCACTATATATATATAGCTATCCCATCAATCCCATTTCTTCGTTTATTTCCAGGATCCCTCTCAAATGCCCAATCTCAACTCCTCGCTGATTCTCATAGCAAGAACTTGCTCCGTGGTAACCGGTTAGTACGGATTTGGGGTTATCATGGGGGTGGGCACACGATCACGGGAGATCGTGCAAACTCCATGCAGATTCCAGCCGAGCTCAGAACACATATCTAGTCTGTGCCGATCTAAATCAACATTGGACTCTTTTGGGTGGGTCTGCACTTTGGCAAATATTTGATATCTTCGAACCCATACCAATGGCTTCTGTTTTGTGCTCAGAGACAAGCAGCTCTGTGAAGATTAGAGTGGTGATAGTCGCTCTCCGATCAGTCCCGTGCCACTCACAGCTGTCTCATCATTCCAGTCGTGATTTTCAGTTAAACAACAAAAAGGTTTTACCAGTCATGATTCCTTTTCGGCCGGAATTCTGCGTGCGAATAAAGAAAATAAAATGTATTATCACCGGACCGGATTATCAAGGTTCATTGATCATGGAGTCAGAGAATGTGGAAACTTGCCCTCACCGACCACTTCGTCTGTGGGACACCTGGATTACTGGAATTCCTGTAAGACGCACAGACAAAAAGCACACTGGTGGAGGAACTCAGCTGGTCCGGCAGCATATGTGCAGAACATGGACAGACGACAATTCGAGTTGGCACCCTTCCCCAGACTGATGTCCAATTTCCTCCACGGATGCTGCCTGACCCGCTGAGTTAGTCCAGCATTTTGTAGAAACAAGGAACTACAGATGGTGGTTTACCAAAAAAAAGACACTAAGTGCTGGAGTAACACAATGGGTCAGGCAACATCTCTGGAGAACATGGATAAGCGACTAAAGAAGGGTCCCGACCAGAAACGTCACGTGTCCATGTTCTCCAGAGATGCTGCCTGACCCGCCGAGTTACTCCAGTTTTTTGTGTCTATCGTCGGTTTAAATCAGCACCTGCAGTTCCTTCTTACAGGCGTAGTCAACTCAATCCTTCCTCATATGGCACATCTACCATCCCAGGAACAATTTTGGTGAATTACTATCTTTCTATGTCTGAAGAACAAAAATACTGAGATTGCTTAAGATTCCAGCATCTGCAGCCTCTCACTATCTCAACAGGAGTCTCCCGTCCTCTGAGCCGCACTTCTAGGATCCTCTGATCCACCAAACCCATCTCCACCATGGTAAGCCAAGAAATATCTGATAATTGTCCCGATCCCTTCTCAGTCGTGACCGGCCAGGATGACGATACAAAGATGCAATGTGGAAAGTGCCATGGAGGCAGAAAACGTGGAAACAAAATGAAAGGAACCCTTAGAAAAGAAATAATTTAAGCAAAATCATTTCGTATTATCTGCAATTAGTCTGAAGAAGGGTCTCGACCCAAAACGTTGCCTATTTCCTTCGCTCCATAGATGCTGCCTCGCCCGCTGAGTTTCTCCAGCATTTTTGTCCACCTTTGTATTATCTGCAAATGTCCTATATTTCCTTCACGGCTGGGCTTTAATTATTGTCCATAATTTCCCTCTTTTATTTGCTTATCCTTCATTCTGATTTAACGGAGCTGTTGGATGAAATCGCAGCGTAACGACTTAAAACCGAAAATAGAGACAAAATGCTGGAGTAACTGAGCGGGTCAGGCAGCATCTCTGGAGAGAAGGAATGGGTGAAGGAAGGATCTCGACCCGAAACGTCACCCATCCCTTCTCTCCATAGAAGCTGCCTGTCCCACTGAGTTACTCTAGCTTTTTTTGTGTCTCTCTTCGGTTTAAACCAGCATCTGCAGTTCCTTCCTACACATTAGGACATTATTATAGCCATAGAGGGAGTGCAGAGAAGGTTCACCAGACTGATTCCTGGGATGTCAGGACTTTCATATGAAGAAAGACTGGACAGACTTGGCTTATACTCGCTAGAATTTAGGAGATTGAGAGGGGATCTTATAGAAACGTACAGAATTCTTATGGGGTTGGACAGGCTAGATGCAGGAAGATTGTTCCTGATGTTGGGGAAGTCCAGGACAAGGGGTCACAGCTTAAGGATAAGGGGGAAATCCTTTAAGAAACTTTTCACACAGAGAGTGGTGAATCTCTGGAACTCTCTGCCACAGAGGGTAGTTGAGGCCAGTTCATTGGCTATATTTAAGAGGGAGTTAGATGTGGCCCTTGTGGCTAAAGGGATCAGGGGGTATGGAGAGAAGGCAGGTACGGGATACTGAGTTGGATGATCAGCCATGATCATATTGAATGGCGGTGCAGGCTCGAAGGGCCGAATGGCCTACTCCTGTACCTATTTTCTATGTATCTATTAAACCGAAAATAATTTGCTTGGCGTTGTCAGTCGGGGCTGCAACTGCAAACTCACCATATTGATAAGAGCGCACGGTTTCATGCCGGGCTGCAACTCTCAAGTGATTAGAGTGCACGATTTAATGCCGGGCTGCAACCCGCTATTGCTACAGTGCACAGTTTAATAGCGGGTCGCCAGCAGGCGCGACCTGCAACTGGCCGGGTGCCCGGCGGGCGCGAGCGAGCTGTGCGCGAGCACGGGGAGGGAGGGTGGGTGTGTTAACCAGGCGCGCGTCACGGGCCCGGGGCTCAATCAGAGCGGCGCGAGCTCCAGGCAGCGGCGGCGAGAAGGAGGAGGAGGAGGAGAAGCGCATTTACAATCTGCTTCACTCTCGGCTCAGCTGCTTAAACTAAGCTGCGGGTCGGCGCAGCAACTTAACAATACGGATTGGGAGCTCCAATGCAAAGGGGGTTTAGGGGAAACACGCGTGAGAATTCTTCTATTGCAAAGGTCAAAAACCAACACACAAAAAAAGGATTCTGAGTTTAACTTATGTTGGAGCACCAGGGGCAATTTGTGAAGTGTTAAGACAGCAGGGGAGTCTTCTTGTTGTTTCGAGGCATCTTTGGAAAGTTTGTTTGCAAACTGCGTGTGCCTCTTGCGGGAGTTGTCATGCTGCGGGTGCGCTGCGACGGCGCCGGGTTGCTGGCGGTCTGCTTACTGTGGTCGGGCTGCTGGCGAGCGGCGAGCGGGCGGACACGCGACTGCCAGCCTTGCAGCCGGGAGCGGTGCGAGGAGCCGCCAGCCTGCCCGGGCGCCAAGGTGCTGGATGCCTGCGGCTGCTGCTCGCTGTGCGCCAGGCAGAAGGGGGACACGTGCGGCGAGCCGGACACCGACTTGGGCAAATGTGACACGGGTCTGTGGTGTGTGACTGAGAGCCTGCCTGGTGCTGAGGAAGGGGAGGACGGGGACAGCAGCTCCGGACTAGACCGAGGGCCGTCGACAGGAGTTTGCAAAGGTGAGAAACTTTTGTTTTGTTATCGCTCTTTTTAGTGTAAATCTCCTTATTTTAAACGGGTACGATCCATACAATGTCACAGATGACATTCGTGACAGTGTTTGAGTTAAAGGACCACTGTGGAGGCAGATTTAAATTACCTGGCTGTCAATTTTCTCACCTGAAAGCGTATGTTGCTGGGGGATAACGCCACCAAACGGCACAGTCTGGCAAAAGCGTGCAAAAGGAAACACAACTTAAAAATACGTTCCGGATGTCTCTACAGGTATAGTTTCAAAAGTGTGATCTTTACGTTAACGCATCAATCAAATATGTGCTGAAAATAGTAAACGCCGGAAACTAACTTTAAAACTAGTTAGTCATGAATGGGTGATGCTGCACATTGGTCTTTCAATATGTTAGTGAAACATGTGGTAGATTTGAAGCGTGTTAAATCAACAGGGAAAATAAAACTTAAATGTTACTCCAGCGCTTTGTGTCCTTTTTTGTAAACCGGCGTGTACAGTTCCTTGTTTCTGCATTAAATGATTGCAACTTGCACGTTACATCTGTTTAGTGGGTGACATGTAACAGTGGCAGTGTGATCCGTTCACAGTGTGTCCTGTGTATAAAACTTTCAGCCAGTAATGCTACTTCTCGAATTTTTGTTTACAATGTCAATTTCCTTGTAATTATTTTACATGACATTACATCCGTAGGTATTGTGATTTTCATACCCGTCAACTGCTCTGCCATATGGTTGTTCTCGGTGTAGTTCCGAAGATTCTCCAGTGCCTCCTTATGAGCAATGATTGCAATTGTAATCTTTTCATTAAAAGAGCTGCACAATAGTGTGGTTATATGTTGGTCTCGAACGTCTGTCTACTCCAAGATCTGTGGTGTGGGAGGACGGACTACACGCTATGGGAAGTTAGCAAACAATCCATCCTCTTGAGTTAAATATCCATAATATTCTTTGTTGCATGACAGCTGGTAAAACCGTCAGGTTGACTGTCGTCCTGGAATAACTGTGACAATTGTACAAGGCAGCAAGCAGGGAAAACCACAAATGTTTGATATATGGTAAGAGTGTTCTTAATGAAGCAGCATTCTGTTTGTTTGCCAAATTCCAATGTACACATTAAAAGAATGCAAGAAGTAATTTATCAGATGTTAATTGGACTTTTAAAATGTAAACTTCAGGGGGGGATGACGGGCAGACTATAGGGGAATATTGTGCTTTTAATGGGATAAAAAAGATGTCCAATTTCTATTACTGACATTTTCAGAGGGGTGGAAATCAGTCTGTGATGTAAACTGTGTATTAATAGCTACGTAATAATCAAATCTGTTTATTCCTGGCATTGGATCAACAATTCTCATCATTCATAGATTCTCTGGACAATGGTTTGAAATGACACCGTTTGAGTTCCCTTTCAAATCTAAATGAGGATGTTTCATACAAAGTGCTGGAGTAATCAGCGGACCAGGCAGCATCTCTGGAGAACTTGGATGTTCTGGGTCAGGTTGTGATGTTTCGGGTTGGGAGCCTTCTTTGGACTGATTGTAAGGGGGGGGTGGTGGTGGGGATGAAATATTACTTCTTTCCTCCCCCCTCCCCGTCCACCTAAATTCCTCCCTCTAGTGTTACAATTTACATCTCTTCAAACCTTTCGTCACATTCTGCATTTTCATCTTTGACCTTTATCCAATTATCTGCCTATCCAAAATATTCCTCACCTATATTAACATTAGCTGCCAGCCTTGGCCTACCACCCCTCTCTTCTAGCTCATCTCCACCCCCACCCTGCAATCCAGAGACCCCCTGAATTATTCCAGCATGTTTTTTTTGTTGTACATCAAGATCTGCAGTTCCTTGTTTCTATATTTCATCACTTAGTCTGAGTTGCAGTTGTTGTTATGCTCAATAATCTAAACTGCCTGGCATCATGAACAGGTGAAATTAATTGTTTTTTACTGTGTGAACAAAAGTGCACCATGGAACAAGCACAAGTGGGAAGCGGTTCTTTTCTGAAGATCCAGCTCTTGATGGAATTTTCAATGCTAAGATATAATATGCTGTTTACATTTTTTCATGATTGGTTTGATCAAGATAGGATATTTTTGTCCCAGATCAGTTATATATGGCAACGAGGTGATAGAAAATTTGATTTTAGAGATACACAGAAAAAGAGCACAAAGTTGTGAAACTTGCATTTTATAAAGATATTTCATGTCAATTCATTGCCTGGAAGATTGCATTTTAACACATGGTAATTTTTTTAAATTCCGGAGAGGGTTACTGGGTAACTAATTACATATCACGTTGCTAAAAAAGATGCTTGCCGTTGAAATGACTGCATAGCCTTTTCTGCGGTTTGTTTACTTTGTGTTGACACAAAATACAACACATTACTCAATCCACTTCAATGATAAGAAAACATCACTCTAATTGCGCAAATGATGACTCTCTTTGGATGCAGACATTTAACCATGCATTGAGTCTTTGACTGAGGTTGTTCCACTTTCATTTAACTAATCACTGGTTTCACTATCATCTGGCAGCAAATTCTTCATTATGGAGTATTTTGGCCTAAGATAAATATATGGCTATTGAGAATGTACTGGGGGAATGTGATGGGTGAAACTTAAAACCTGTGATTGTGGAGGAGCACTCTTGCTTCTCTCAACCCAACCACACAAATGTCAAAGGGAAGAAAATACTTTCCTTTCTGATGATAGATGCAAAGTGTTCGAGTTACTCAGCAGGTCTGGCAGCATCTCTGTAGTAAAAGGATGGGTGACGTTTCAGTCATCTACGTCTGAAGAAGGGTTCTGGCCCAAAACGTTACCCATCCTTCACCAAAGATGCTGCCTGACCCGCTGAGTTACTCCTGTACTTTGTGTCTATCTTTGGTATGAACCAGCATCTGCAGTTCCTTTCTAAACGTTCCTTTCTGAGCTGTTTCTTCTCCATTCTCTATGGGGTCAGCCAGGCAGAAAATATTGGAAATGCCCAGCAGGTCAGGCAGTATCTGTGGATAGAAAAACAGAATTCATATTTCAGATCAATGGCTAATTTATTATACGATATGATAGAACTTTATTCATCCCCAGAGGGAAATTGGTCTGCCGACAGTCACAACACACAAGCAACACAAAAACTTGAAATTAAAAGTGAAAAGAAAAAGACAAGCGACTGTTGGCTGGCTGACATGTGCACAGCACATTCAAATGAACAAACAAACACAGACTTATCCCCTGGGCAGAGGATTCTAAGCTGGAATGTGCCCCCCACCCCCCTTCTCTCACACCAGGTCCCCCTTTGTTTTCCTACCATCCCTCACAGCGATCCCCCAATGCCGGGTCCCCATTGTTTTTCATGGCTATCTCCCCACACCGGGTCCCCATTGTCTTCCACTCCCCAACACGCTCATCGACCGCGAGGCCCCTCCGCCACCAAGGCTCACGCTGCCGCTGAGGCTCACGCTGCCGCTGAGGCTCCCACCGCTGCTGAGTCTCCCGCTGCCACCAACGGAGACACAAGGGACTGTGGGTGCTGGAATCTGTAGCCAAAAAAGGAGAAAGCAGCTGCAGGAACTTGGCGAGTCTGGCAGCATCTGCAAAAGAAAATGGGCAAATGACGTTTTGGGACGAGACCCTTCATATATTTTCTGCTACCCATGTGTTATTTGGGTTTTTTTCTCTCCGTGGAGGCTGCCCAACCTGCTGAGTGTTTCTGGCATTATTCTTTTAATTTCTAGTAACTGCAGTATTTTGTATCCATCTTTCAGATTTGTTTCATTTTTGCTATCTTTTCTCATTGTTTTCCTTCTGTTTACGTCTTTTGTTTAAAACTACTCCTGACAGATCAGCTGTAATTAACAAGGCTACACCACCCTCTTGCATGCAGCACCACAACCACTTGTATTACTTGGTCCCTTGGTTTTCATTCTTACAAATATCCCCTTTGTTCTCCCCATCCCTCCCTTTCTCTGCAAATGAACACAAGACTAACTTTTTACAGTTCTAATTAAAGGCCATTGACCTGAAGTGTTAATTCTATTTTTCTCCCCACAGTTGCTCTCTGACCTGTTGAATATTTCTAGCATTTTTATTTCAAAGTCAATTTTATTGACACTAAAGTGCTTCTGGACATCCGGAGGTCATGAAAACTTTATAGGCATGCATAGCCTTATTTTTTATTGTTCTTACAGTTGCATTTGTATCCACAGAATAAACAATTTGGTTGCACTGGTCAACACAGTTACCTTTTCTTATTAGGTTATAAATCACAATTGAAATGCAGGCAAAGATCAGGCTCTACATTCTTTGATGCACATGCCAGTAGAATTTTGGCAGAAGAATGTTCATATAACATGACAATTCTCCCTGAAGCCAGACATTCTTCAATTCATCCACATCATCCCTTGATGGATTTTATTCACCTTTTTACAGTAAGTCAATAAGCTTTCCAGCTGCCGGGTTCAAATAGTTTCAAAGTTCAGAGATTTTTTTTTTACATGCTCGTCTGAAGAATTGAATCCCAATGTCAATGATGCTGGCGGCCTTTCTAATTGCAATCCTAAATCAGTTGTTTCTGAGTTTAAATATTGTGGATTGAAGCTGCAGAAAAAAGATGAAACAAATTGCACCGCATGGATGCAAAAGGAACCATCCTTGTTTAGACTAGACATTGAGATTACTATAGAGGGCAGGGTGTCTCCAATAATAGTGGGTTATGTAACTACTCCGAAGGGATATAATAGGTTTAGCGACTATACTGGATTACTCAAATAGTGAAACACACAACACAGCATGCATCGTTTTGAATTTAGCGTTCATTTAAACCTACTCTGTTGCCATTCCCCATGGCTCTGTATCTTTTTTTTCTTGTTTTAGTACAATTAAGGAGAGAGAAAAGATTTGATGTGATCATTACAGTGATCATACTTCAGATAGCTCCTCGGGGTTGGGGTAGGTACAAAACTGATTGTTACACATTGGATGATAGAGTCCAAGTTCTGTTTAGGTTGAGCAAGACTGACTAATTTTATTAATTGGGAGGGGTGGGAACTGAAGTACAAACTTCCGTTTCCTCATCTGTGGTCTTCTACTTTGTATTATGAAATTCTCAAGTCATACATAAAACATAAGAAATACTGATCCTTCTGGCAACTCATTGGTAGTAGCTTCTGACCATTTGTGTTCTCAGCCCTTCAGTAAGATTATAACTAATCCTAAATCACTTTAATATCTAATTACATCACTCATGAAACTCTTCATGTAAAAAAAAAAATCCATTGTGAACAAAGTCTTCTTTGTTTAAGCATTCATGTTCTCCTGGTGAGCGGTGCAATGGCACAGCTGGCAGTGCCATTGCCTCACTTGTTCTAGGGACATGGTTCAATCCTGACCTTGGGTGCTGATTGTGTGGAGTTTGCACTTTCTCCCTGTGACTGTGTGAGTTTCCTCTGTGTTCTAGTGTACTTTCACAACCTGAAGACCTGAGGGGTGGTAGGTTAATTGGCAATTATAAATTTCTCTGAGTGCGAGTGTTGGGATCTGGGAATGTTGATGAGAATGTGTGAAGAATAGTTTTAAAAAAAGGGAATAATATATAAGTGTACATGCATGTTGATAGTTGCCACTCACGTGGGTTGAAAGGCCTGTTTCTGTGCCATATGATACTTTGATTCAATTGAAAAAAAAATCTCACTAATTAGTTGAGAAATATCTTATTATCTCATTCTGGAATGTCTCCTCATCCAGAAACAATGAATCTCAGTTCTGGGCTTTCCTGCTGACGAAAAAACATCTTAACATTTGTTTATCCCAGTTAGAGTATTATATTTATCAATGTAATTGTCAATTATTCTTCCAAATTGACATGTACATGATTTGACAACCCAATATCTCCATATCCATTGAATTGATTATGATTCTGTATCTGTTGAATCCATCGGGCCTTATCTCCAAGACACGCGTATGTTGTTTAGGAAATTGAAATTCCACACTGAATGCATGCAAATAAACTCTTTTATCCCAATAATCTTGCTATTTACCATCCCTCTTGCTTACATGTTAAATTTCTGCATGATTAGTAGCAGAACACACATTCATCTATACACAATGACCGAGCAATGACTTTGCATTTAAAGACTATGCATTTGTTATATTCTTTTCCGACATTATACCATCTTTTTTTTAAACCGACATGTCTATTTTCCCTATGATGACTCTTTGTGCTACCTTTTTGGTTCATTTTTTCAGCCTTTGGATCATCAGCAATCTTGCAAACATCAGTCTAAGACAGACTTGAATGCAGTCTGAAGAAGGGTCTCAACCCGAAATATCACCCATTCCTTCTCTCCAGAGATGCTGCCTATTCCGCTGTTACTTTAGCATTTTGTGTCTCTTGAATATCTAAGACTTCATCACTAGCTGAGACGGGAGTACTTGTCTGAAATACACACATGCAAATACCAGATGAAAGATGAGCTCAGCTATGATACCGCCACATGTAATCAGCCAGGTACTATTCACACAAAATCAGCTAAAAAATAGAAAGGAACAGGCGCCGTGAAAACACTGTCCAGCAGGGATTCAATGCTGTTCAAGGTTGTGTTGTAAAATGGTACAATTGTTCAGAGTGGAAAGAAAAGGAATGTGATAACATTTACATAAATGGAATATGACAATTTACATCAGTTTAAGATGATTCTCCATTTCGCCTTATTTTTGAGTTAAGTAGAATGACAAATTTTAATAGTGATCCCAGTTTATTGTGCTACCTTTTGATATCCATTACAAATGATGATGGTCAGGAATGTGTTATCATAGCCTTGGAATTAATGTAGCAGTTTTTTAACAAAATCTGAACTAAGTAGATTTAATGTTAAAGCCAAATACATTGATGTCAATGAAGCAGCCCGCCCATTTTTATATTGTATGGAATTTGTAGGGAACACATATTATTCTTGCTGTCAATCCACGAGTAGGACAGTGAGAGCCTGGGGCAATTTCTTAAGTTGAATCTAATTTTAATGTGACCTCAAAAGCTCTTTAGCACTCCGACTGCTTACAAAATTTACATATTAAAGAGTGTGAGCACATGCCAATTGTGATTTCTCCATAATTCACATTCAGTAATTTGTTTGTCAAAACTCCCATTTCTTGTCCTTGGATAAATTGGAATTACACTCAAATTTCTTCCATTAACATTAAGGAGTGCTTGAAATTTACATATGCACAATTAATTTTGTGATTCAGCATGCTGGTCACCAGAATGACCTGGATTCATTATAATTTGTGAATATTTGTGTTGCGCATAACCCAAATTACACCATGCAACATCTGGGCAGACTGCCTAAACTTACCTGATCTCCTGGTTGCCAAACACTTTAACTCCCCCTCCCATTCCCACACTGACCATTCTGTCCTGGGCTTCCTGCATTGTCAGAGTGATGCCCAGAACAAATTGGAGGAACAACACCTCATATTTCGCTTGGGCAGCTTAAACCCCAGCAGTATGAATATTGACTTCTCTAACATCAAGTAACCCTTGCCTTCTCTCTCTCTCTCTCCATCCCTCCCCTCTTCCCAGTTCTCTGACAAGTGTGACTGTCCTCATTTACATTTTATCGCTGTTGGCTTTATTACCTTATCCAAGCTAACAATCTATTCTACATTTTCCTTGATCTCCATCCCCTTTGTCTCGTTTTCATACTTTAGACGTCCTTATCTCTGTCTTTTTCCTTCTATCCAGAGATGTTGCCTGTCCCACTGAGTTACTCCAGCATTTTGTGCCTATCTGGACATCATGTCTGTGCTCACTAACCTACAGTGGCTTCTGGTTGAACACTTGGGTTACATTTTATACTATACATTATTTTTGTTTTTCATTTGATGCTTTGCTCTTCACCATTTCTGAATCCTCCTCCATCCTTCCAAGATTTCCCAATTTTGATGGAGGTGGCTCTACCTGCCATGGTTCTGAGCACAGGAGATGTCTCCCTTTATAAAAAAGATTGCTTGAAACTGATATATTTGGTCATTTGGCAGAATGTCATCTTCTGCAACCTGATGTGAAATTGGCCTGAAACATTCTTGCCTTTTGTTGCCGGTTGTGTCTTAATGCAGGAAGATGGGAAAGTCAGAGGTCAGATGCTGGTCGGTCTGACCTCCTGTTCTGTCGCTTGCCATTCACTACAGAAATGGAATGCAAATATCCTGAACTTGTGAGACAGGCTCAGCCTTCATCAGTCAGGGTATTGTTGGGATGTTATGTTACAGTTGTAGAAGGCATCGGTGGGGAGTATTGTGCTCAGTTTTGGTCAGCCTGCTGCAGGAAGGTTGTTGTTAAGCTGGAAAGAGTGTAAAGAAAATCTTATATAGGTGTATGAAATCATGAGATAGATACTTAGGGTGAACACAGTCTTTTACCCAGAGTAGGGGAATCAAGAACCAGAGGAGATACATTTAAGGTGAGAGGGGGAAAGATTTTATAGGAACTGAAGGGGGATTTTTTTCACACAGAGCATGGTGGGTATATTGAATTAGCTGCCAGAGGAAGTAGTTGAGGCAGGTACTTTCACAACATTGAAAAAAAACATTTGGACAGATACATGGATCGGAAATGTTTTGAGGCCAAACACAGGTAGGGTGGAATGGCATCAATGGTTGGCATGGACAAGTTGGGCCAAAGGGCCTGTTTCCGTACTGTATGACTCTCTTTGTTTTGTCATGCTAATGCTGCCATTTAGGTGCATATAATTGTTCTTGCTCTTAATAGTTTTGTCGATAGGTAATTTGAAACTTGTCACTGCAGTCTTCATCTGGAAAATAGTCAAACTTAACAATGGATCTTTGAGTTATCCTGTATTATTCTATATTCATTTAAATAAGCTCACTGTATTTACAGGGAAATGGCAAAGCCAGAGACGAACTTTCACTCGCACAACCAACATCTCTTTCCACCAGCCACCCCCACTTCTCTATCAACCACACTGAAAAAAGAAAAAGCAGCTTGCATTTGTATAATAGTTCTCTTGTCAAAAGAAGGCTTGGTGCCCTTCACTGCCACCTGTCCTGGAGGAGTACACTCCGTTAAATGGTGAAACACCTATATAGGACAAAGTTAGGATATAGTCAGCTCAGTATATAAACATAGTTCTATTATCTTTGATATTCCTTTCCTTGAAATTGCATATATTTGGTCAGAAAGTGTAGTTCCTATTTAATACATGAATTGAAGTTGCAAGATCCCATTTAATGAGGAATCTGCACTGCACTAAGGCACTTCAATCTTTGCTTCTTATGGTGATAAGGTGCAGTGGATTTGTTTGTTTAGCTTTGAAGCACACCACATAATTTTATATCCTTTGCAGGGATTAGCTATTTTCAGAATGATTTGAAATAACTGGAAACGCACATTTTATTTCTCCATGCACATCTATATACTTTTAAAACTCTGTGTGTGTGTTTGTTTGTTTGTGGGTGTATGTCAAATTAGATTTTCAGATTAGATTTTTGGCCTTTGATTCCTTGGTCCGCCAAAACCACACGCAAAAACTCCGAGATTTTTTCCATTTCGCTAGTCATTTCAATTATACATTCGCAAATCCACTCCTCATTAAATTTCGTCGTTTTTATGTACACATTTTTAATAAAATCCTTCCCCCCCCTCTCACCCATTTTTTCACCTCCTGCTGGTCAGCCACCATAACGGCTGCTGCCGCCAGGCTCTCCTCCAAAAACGCCGACATTTTTCCCAACGGCTGCTGCCGCCCGGCTCTCTTCCACTTTCCGAGGACGGCGAAAAGCAGCGGGGGAACAGATGATCTTTGGCTTGAGCCAGCGTGACAGAGCCGGCGCGTCAACGGCCTGTCGGCCGCAGGCGCATTGAGGGCGTACGCAGCGTCTCGACGGGCATACGCAGCGTCTCGACGTCGTACGCAGCGTCTTGACGGCGTATGCCTGGCCCGCAGGCTCACTCGGCATCACGTCCGCCCGCCCACTCCACCCTCCCCGTACTCGGGGTCTGAAGCACGTTCAGGGAAGAGACCCAACGGGTCTGCACTTGGTCTAGTCTTATATAAATTCTTCAAATCTTTGTTTGGTATTAAAGAAAGCAGGGTAGAAGATTCAAGGAATGACAGTTAATACCAAAGAGAAATGAATAAATTAATAATGGGTGCGAAGCACAAAATACAGGTATCACATAATGAGGGTTACAGACATTCCTGATTTTGTCCCTTTGTGTTGCATTTTTCCCTTCAATGCAAAACCTTTTACATTCAGGATTCAAAAACTATTTGGGTGTCCAAGCTGCAACATAGTGCAGTCTGTGGAGGAGTCTTGTATCCCTGACAGTATCTCTGGGGTTTCTGCCCTAAACTGTGGGTGGAAATCTTGAAATTGGTCTCTTTAGAAGCATAATGACGGCAATGGCAAATGGTTTTGGTAATGATACAACATCTTACCATTACTGCGACTCGGGATTTGGGCGGAATATTGATTTGAATAATAATAAACATCTGCACAATTGTGTCTAAATGGTCAAGTACAATGGTTCATGCTCTGAATCAGATTGCTAATTTTTTCTTCTATGTCCAGTTAAGCAGTCTAGACCGAATTTATTGTTACAATATGTGGGGTGTTGTATTTTGATTGGGTGCCAGGGAACGTGACTGGTTGTTGCAATACTAATTGAAATAATTGAAGTCTGTTCATGGCAACGATGTATAAAAGTATGACAAGCTTAAAAAGGAGTGTGATTTGTCAGAATACTTCCAAATCTGATATAATGAATTTATTTCAAATGGGGCAAAAATATAGTTAGCAGCTATATCTCTGAATAATTCAATATGAAGATCAAACCAGGGAATGTGGAAGGAAGATTACCTTGGCCAATTTAATTTGCTAACAAATGGAAGACAGATTTAACCTTATTGGCTTCTGATTTATTCTTTGCTGTTGTTTTTTAAGCGATTTGGGCCGAGTTGGAGGGAGGACTAATTTTTAGGCTTTTCATTAATTGCACAAGGGCTGTAAAATATATCTCGAGGTGGGCTGGTTAATTTCATTTCTGAGATGGTTAGCCACAAGTGCAGTCTGTAGGAAAATATGTTCACCTGGCAATAGATATTATTTGTCACCAAATAAAATGTTATAATAGTTGGCAAGAACCCTAACCAGCTGGAGAAGGTCCAGCTTCATATTTTACTGATTTTGCTTCATATTTTACTGCTCTTTACTGATACATTATAGTCCTATGCAAGAATACAATATGAATGTCATAAACAATGAATAATTGCTGTTTCAAGTTTATTCAAGTATATTCTAAACAGAATTCAAGTTAACTGAATTCAATTACATAGCAGTTTATGCCTCGGATCCATAATAAAATTATTTGATTGTATACACTTTGACAAAAACTATTTGTTTTTTCGGTGTCTGATGTGGTTAGATAGTTTCTATCATGCCCACAATCTTTTGACTAATGCAAGGCCAGATGATAAATACCTTGCTATTTGTTCACAATTGGGTTTGAGCAAGCATTTTTAGGACGAATAACAGGAAGAATAGTTTGTGAATAGGAAGGAACTGCAGGTGCTGGTTTAAACTGAAGATAGACACAAAAAGCTGAAGTAACTCAACGGGACAGGCAGCATCTCTGGAGAGAAGGAATGGGTGACGTTTCGGGTCGAGACGGTCTGAAGAAGGGTCTTGACCCGAAACGTCACCCATTCCTACTCTCCAGAGATGCTGCTTGTCCCGCTGAGTTACTCCAGCTTTTTGTCTTTATCTAGAATAGTTGGTGATAAATTTATGAAGTAAACTTCTAGGTAGCGGGATGCAGGCAATATCTTTGGATCAACAACAACTTGCGTTGAGACAAGGCATATTAAAGTAGGAAATTTCCCAATGATCTTCCCAAGAATATTGTCAGAGGATATTTAGAACAGGAATTGGGAAATTCCTGGAAACAGACGTGGAATTTATTCACCAAGGTTGAATTATCCATTCAACTTCCTGTGACCCTTTCAGGGATTTTATTGTCATATGTTCCAGATAGAACAATGAAATTCTTACTTGCAGCAGCTCAACAGAATATGTAACATAACTAGAAAAAAAGTTCAGTGCGTGTGTGTATATATACACATATTCGCACACAACACGCGTGTACACACGTACACACATATGCACACAGAAATAGATATGCGAACATGTACACACGCAAATATATGTGCATACACACGCATATATGCATACACACACATATAACATACTTGTATATGCGCACACATACATACACATAAAAAAACAAACAACAATAATAACAATAATAGTCTATGTAATTCAAAGCTTAATGGAGTTGTAGTTTTTAATCGTCTGATGGCTGTAGGGAAGAAGCTGTTCCTGAAACTGAACATTACAGTTTTCAGCCTCCTGTACCTTCTTCCCGATGGCAGGGGTGAAATGAGTGTGTGGCCAGGGCTGTGTGGGTCTCAGATGATTGAGGCTGCATTTTTGAGGCAGAGACTCCTGCAAATCCCTTCGATGGTGTGGTGGTCAGAACCCGTGATGGATTGGGCAGTGTTCACCACTTCTTGCAGTCTTCTTTGCTCCTGGGCATTCAAGTTGCTGAACCAGGCAGAGATGCCACCAGTCACTATACTAGTGCACTGGTACTCTCCCTGTACTGGTGCAATCTACTATACACCTGTAGAAGTTCAAGAGAATCCTCTCTGACATACCGAATCTCCGTAATCTTCTCGGGGAATTGAGGAGTTGATGGGCTTTCTTTACAATTGCATCAGTGTGTTAGTTTTACAACCCTTTTCACCTGGGATGATTCTGTTTGTCATTGAATAGGGTGTTGTGCAGTTGGCATTGGGTGGAAGTTCATCTCACCATAGTTTAGTCCAGAGATGCAGCATGGAAATGGAGACTTTGGCCATCGAGTCCATGATGAGCCGTTATCGTTAGTTCCACCTTATCCCACTTTCGCACCCACTTCCTGCACATCGTGGGCAATTTTACATGGGCCAATATGCCGACAAACTCGCATGTCTTTGGGATGTGTGAGGAAACTATAGCATCCGGAAGAAGTCCAGGCAGACATGGAGAATGTGCAAACTCCACGGAGACAGCGCCCGAGGTCAGGATCGAAGCTGTGTCTCTGGCATTGAGGTAGCAGCTCTTCCATATGAGCCTCCATGTTGCTAGTTAGAGGAATGGAACTCCAACATATCTTAACCCAGAATATTTGCGTCTCAGGTCCGAAGATGAAAGTGAGGGTAAAAATCGAGATTTTGCCTTTGTATTTGAAATACCTGACACGCTTGCTGATTTGTTGTTGTCTCCTATTAAGGAGCAGACAGCAGCTTCTTAATCTGCACTTGTTAGCCTTCCTATGGAGCATCTCATGACTACACAGAATGAAGTGCTTCTCCCCTCTCCTATCAAGCAAGAGGCACAGAAATGTGAGAACTCCAACTCTGGATTCAGAGAGTTTCTTTCCAGCTGTTGTCAGGCCAACTAGAGAGCGGTCCAGAGCTACTATCTGCCTCATTGAAGATCCTCAGACTATCTTTAGTCAGACTTTACTGGACTTTATCTTGCAATAAGATAATAATAATAAGGGAATAAATGTTATTATCTGCATCATGTATCTGTACACTGTGGACGGCTTGAGTGTAATCATGTACAGTCTTTCCATTGACTGGTTAGCATGCAACAAAAGCTTTTTTACATGACAAACTAAACTAAAAAGATTGATATTTTAGCACCTCGCCCCACTCTCTAACTGACTACTTTACACATTTATACGTGATTAGAAGGGCAGCAGGGTAGGTAAGGTAATTGCAGGCCTGTAAGGCTAGCATCAGTGAGAGTGAAATTATGGGAGGAAAACATTCTGAAGGGTAGGATTACTCTATTTGGGAAGCCAAAAATTGATCAAGGTTTGTCAGCACAGATTTGTTAGTGGTGACTAATTGTGTTGAAATATATAGATGAGAAAGCAATTATTGTTGATGAGGCTTGCATGGACTTCAATCAATCCTTTGACTAGGTCCTCTTTGGAAGGCTGGTCCAAAAGGTTAGAGACCATAAGGGTACAAAACATGCTGGCAAATTGGATCCAAAATTAGCTTGTTAAAAGGAGAGCGATTGTGATGGTGGAATGTGGTTTTGTGATTGGAAACAGGTGGCCAGCTGTGTACTCAATGATCAGTGCTAGGACACTTACTGTTTATTATATATGTGTAAATATATAAATGACTTGGATGTGAGTAGTGGAGGTAAGGTTGTTTATTAAGTCTGAATCACAGGAAAATGAGTGGTGTTGATAGTCAGGAGGGTAGTCTTCGGCTACAGGATGATATAAGCAGTAGGTACACTGGGTAGGCCAATGGCAGATATAATTTAATCCTTCACTGTATGAGATGATGCATTTTGGGGATTAAATACGGTCATAAAATCATCAATGATGGGAATAGAATTAGGCCATTCAGCCCATCAAGTCTATTCCGCCATTCAATCATGGCTGATCTATCTCACCCTCTTAACTCCATTCTCCTACCTTCTCCCCCATAACCTCTGACACCTGTACTGATCAAGAACATATCTTGGAACATGTATCACGAATGGTAGGATCCTCAGGAGTATTGATAATAAAAGGAACCTTGGTGTTCAAGTCCAATGATCCCTGAGGGCAGTGAAGAAAGCATATGGAACACTGGAGTACAGCTGTGTGCAATTCTAATTGCATCACCGTAGGAGGGATGTAATTGCAAAAGAGAATCACCATGGTGGTTTGGATACGCATTGTTTGTTTTCCTTGGCACAGAGCAAGCTGAGGGGACACGATAGAAGTACACAAAATTACGGGAGACATAATTAGATTGATAGTAAGAAACATTTCCCCATGGCGGAGATGTCTAAGTCCTGAGGGTGTATGTTTAAGGTGAGGAGCAAGTAGTTTAGAAGTAGTAGTTTAGAAGGGATTTGAGGAAGAACGTTTTGTTCCAGAAGGTGGGTCAAATTTGAAATGCTCTCTTAAGAAGGTGGTGGACACAAGGAGTCTCACAGCATTTAAGAAGCTTGTGGATGGGCCCCAGATTCCCAAGTCTCAACAGGTCTCAAGAGTCCAGTGTGAATCTTGATCAGTCTGAATCTTGACCAGTCTGAACAAGGGTCCCAATCTAAAATGTCACCTATCCATGTTCTCCAGTGATGCTTTTGGACTACTGACTTACTCCAGCATTTGTCTTTTAATTTATCAAGAGTTCAGTAATTAATTGACACATGCACTGGAACAATGAAATTCTTACTTGCTGCACCTTTACAGTGATGTTAAACCTAATACACCAAAATAAATAAACAGTTAATTAGCTATAATTTAATAATGCAGACCAAAGTACATAGTTCATCCTAGTGCAAAGTCCATTGTACTTCGGTGGTGAGGTAGGGTTGGGGTTGTGCAGGTTGGTTCAAGAGCCCAATCGTTGATGGGAAGAAGAATCTGTTTTTGTACCTGGAAGTAAGTTTTCAGGCTCTTGTACCACCTTCCTGATTGTAGCAGCAAGATGAGAGGGTTGGCCAGCGGGTGAGGGTGTTTGATGCCAGCCTGCCTTGAATTAAAGCTTCCAGTAGATCCATTTGATGTTGGGGAGGTCAATACCCATGATGGACCAAGTAAAGTCCATCCCGTTTCTGAAGCCACCTTCATTTTTGAGCATTTGAATTACCGAACCAGGCGGTGATGCAACCAGTCAGTCTGGTCTCCACCGTACATCTGTATGGATTATGTGTAGGAAAGAACTGCAGATGCTGGTTTAAATCGAAGACACAAAATACTGGAGTAACTCAGCAGGACAGACAGCATCTCTGGAGAGAAGAAATGGGTGACGTTTTGGGTCGAGACCCTTCAGTATGGATTCTGTGCTGGTAAATGGGCTTGGTATAAATAGGTACTTAATGGCCAGTGTATTTCTGTGCTGTATGTTCCAGTATAGTCCCTGGTGGACTCTTTGGGAGTGATGACCACAAGGTATGTCTCAATTACTTATTGATTGTAGTAGCTTTTTAAACAGTATGCACTGCCCAACGCAACTCATTTGCATTTGCTTTGTTTTTACTAAATATTTCCTGAATTAAATCTAGGTGGAAGGGAACTGCCGCACATTTAATGCTTAATTGACACATTCTCTATTGTATTGTTTTAGGAAATGTTTGAAAAGCAGAACCAATTCTGGGGGAGAGGGTTGGCAGAGGTGGTAGAGAACTCGATCAGCTGTTCTTTCTTACCCTTTCCTCCTTGGAAGTCCCAACAATTGGAGTATTCTACAAGTACCTTCCCCTGTAGTTGATTTTTTTGATTGGTGTAAAACTGCATTTTCAAAAAGAAACAACCACAACCTGTCCAGAAATAAACAACAATTTACAGTTTTTTTAAATTAGACTAAGCTATTTTCAATTCCTTCTGTTAGAATGTGAGCAGTGGCCTTGAAGGGACAATCCAGATGAATGGGTAAACAGCAGAGCCTGGATTGATTACCTTTGCCTGGCTTTTCAAATACTGCATGTGCCATTGCACACATCCTGCATTTGAACTTGCCGCAAAACCTTTTGCCTCATAATTTACCAGTTTTAGTTTAAATTCATATTTGAAATTTTGTTGGTACATATATGAATTTACTTGAGCCCCCAGCAGTGTAAGAAAGTTGGGACTACTTCACTGGGTTGACAAAATGGGGAAAAGAACAGCGAGATAAAAGAATGAGGGAAAACTCTTCAACGACTTAGAGGCTATTCTATTCACTGATGTAAAAAAATAAGCAGCATTGCATGTTGGCGATTATGGGCGGAGAGAAGAAGTGTCAGGGAACAATGGATTGATTGCCTGGGCCCTATATTCTCCTGGCTTGAAGCCAGGAATGTCAACAGAATGTACATCTGGAATCCAAAATCTTTACCCTCAGTGTATGGTTATATGTTTGCTCTTGCTTTAAGGTGCATCTGCTGGCAAAAAAAACTTTGCTGGGAAGTGACACCATCCTCGGGCACATATTCTGTTTTCTGACAGCAAAATTGGTTGATAATTTTCAGGTGGATCCTTTTGGCACTTTATAAATGAGTTGTGTTACACACGTTAGTAACCTAGAAAATGGAAATGCCTCTGACTGTTTTGCGGCAGGAGTACAGACATTGGGTGAGTGTAATGCAGTAGTGAGTGATCAAAGGCTCGGGTCGGGTTTCATGGTGGCAAAGGACCAGGAGATGTTGGTAAAGGGGATGTTTGTTGTCAAGTTGGTTGGTTCATTCCAACCACAGGATTAAAAATTGTGCACTGGGGATGGTGAGGTAATCCTAAGGTCATACAGTAAGTGATAGGAGCGGAATTAGGCCATTCAACCCGTCAAGTCTACTCCACCATTCAATCATGGTTCACCTATCTCTCCCTCCTAACCCCATTCTCCTGCCTTCTCCCCATCACCTGTGCCACCAGACAGTTGATGACCTACTTGAGGTAGATAGTCAAATGGCTCGGGTGATGGATAGTTCCATGTAAGGTCTGGCCTATTTTACAAGGGTAAATGGAGCCACTTGTCGTGTATGGGGAACTCTGCCAATGGTTTTAATAAAACATGGTTCCTGACAATGTCTATTAATACTCGCTTCTGGATTAACATGATTCAATTGTTGCACAAACTTCCAAAGAAGCACAGACACAAAAAATATGTCGTTGTAGTATGTGAATCATATGATTGCCACAAAGGTGCAAAACAACTCCAAGCACCTGTTCAGATTTCCATTGCAGCTTTACCACTATCATTCGGTCACTAACCAATCTACATTGGACCCAGCTGCACTGATAAAAGGAAGCAGCATTCAATACCTCATTCAATGCAATTTGGAAGCTATTTTTACTTGTGTTTATTTTGTTAATGCAACCTCTTACTAAATTAACAACTAAACATTTACTTTTGCAGTTGCTGATCTATTTGATAAAGTTATTATGAAATGTTATCAAGGTGGTTGTTGCACATGATAGGTTAATAATATAGAGGTCATTCATGGTGCTTGTTGGAGAGATAAACTCTCAGGAATTTTTGTAACATGAAGGCACAGATATTTTGTGATGATATAACATCATCAGGTTCTTTACTGTGGTTATAATACCCATCAAGCTAGTTCTCAGCTTTGAAATGCAAGGGTTACCAGCTCTAATCCCAATCCAAAAGGAATAAAACATTGAATAGCACAGGAACGGCCCTTCAACCCACAATGTTTGCACTGAACATGATGCCAAGTTTAACTGATCTCATCTGCATGTATATGATCCATATCCCCCTCTTGCTTGCACTTCCACGTGTCTATCTAAAAGCCTCTTAAATGCCACAATTGTATCTGCCTCTACCATCACCACAGCAATACGTTACAGATCCCCATAACACTTTGTGTAATAAAAATATGCCCCACATATCTCTGTTTAATTTTTCCCCTCTCACATTGTAGTTATACCCTTTGGTTTTGAATATTTCCATGCTGGAGAAAAAGGTTCTGACTGTCTACCCTATCTATGCCTCTCATAATTTTATAAACTTCTATCAAATCTCCCCTCAACCTCCAACGTTCCAGAGAAAATATAATTGATGGCATAATTTTTTTTTTTTTTAAATTGTGCCCTTTGTCTCAGAGGTGGGTCCTTGGTAAGTTCCAGCCTGGATGCCCTGCTTGACTGGGTTCATATCGCATTTCTGTAAAGAAGCAGTCTCTTGCCCCTTAAAAATTATCATTGTTTAATTTCAATCGCCCACCGAGTCCATGCCAACCATCGATCACCTGTTCACACGAGTTCTGATATCCCACTTTTGCATCCACACTCTACACACTAGGGTTAATTTTCAGCAAACAATTAATCTACAAACCTGCATGTCTTTGGGATGTGGAAGAAACTGGAGCACCCAGAGCAAACCCACATGGTCATGAGGAGAATGAGGAATCTCCACACAGATAGCACCCAAGGTCAGGATCGAACCTGGGTTTCTGACGCTGTGAAGCAGCAGTGATCCTGCTGCGCTACTGTGCCTCCCCATTTAAAATGTTCTTCAATACATTTGTCTGTCGAATTATAGTTTATTTGGTACTGGAGGTTTCTGAGAGTAGATAATGGAATTGGGCCTGTGAAAGATTGTGGAAAGGTTTTTTTTCCCCAACACTTACTGGTTACTGATACAATTATTTGTGTTTAAATGGGTTTTGTGCTGGGTGTGAAACTGCAGATTATTTGTATTTGAATGCACTTATCCACACTTCAGGCTGATAGCGGTGGGAAGGGTGTCACTTTGGTATAAAGTGTGGTTAAAGTGCTTTTGTTGCAGCTGGGTTTGGTGTTAAGTATTGGTATGGATAAGTTTAAGTTATGTTCACTTTGGCTATTACTTTATGGAGATCCAAAAGTGTGATGATTAAAGCCTTCCTCCAGCTACGCCAACTCTGTGGGGAAGAAGAAGAACATAGTGTGTGATTGCCTGCAAATGTGGTTCTGGAAATTGCAACAAGGCCTGGAGCTGCACTGGTTGGCGTGGACTAAGGAACATCACAGGCTCAATCGGAACATAGAACACAGAATAATCGTGCATAGGAATAGGCCTTCTGGCCCACAATGTCTGTGCCAAAATGATGCCAAATTAAGTTATCCCTTCTGCCTGCAAATGATCTATATCCGTCACCCTTTGCCTATTCATGTGTCTTTATTAAAGCTTCTAAATGCCACTAGCATATCTACTCCCACCACCATCCCAAGCATGGTGCTCTGGACACCTACTATTCATAAAATCTAATTTGCCCCACATATTTCTTTTAAACTTTCCTCCTCTCACTTTAATGCTATGCACTCTCATTTTTATTATGTGAGAAGGATTCTGCCCTATCTATGTGTCCCATAATTTGATAAACTTCCATCAGATGTCCCCTTGGTTGTCTGATGCTCCAGGGAAAACAATCCAAGTTTGTCCAACCTCTCCTCATATCTAAAATCACTAATCCAGGTAGCATCTTCTGCCCTCTCCACATCCTTCCTGTAATGGAGCAAGCAGAACTACTACACACACTTCGGTTGACAAAATAATTTTCTTGATAAACGTCAGCAGAACCAGGAGGTCGGTCATTATGAACTGCTGGAAGCAGAACCTGGGCATGGGCGAAGGTTTCGACAAAGGGGCTTTGGGACCAGGTTTTCTGCATCTTAACTGGAGAAGGTCACAGCCCAGAAAGTGGGGGGAGGTGGGGGAGACAATTGGGGGGGGGGGTGAATAATTGAAATGGAATGAAAGGCATAATTTAAAGAAATAACATTTTGCAAAGGGGGGGGGGGGATAAATCAGCCCTGCCAGAGACACTGGGGCAAAATAAACCATGATTACTGATTTCATATGGCTGTGAATGAATTGTTTGTAAATCATTCTACATTTTTTCCCATTAAAAAGATTAAGCGTAATTTTCAACTGTAATCAGTTGATTAAAGCTGATTAATCAACTGCAGGCAATAAATATATTTACTATCTTAGCAAATTTAGTGCAATTTCAATGATCTGTGTGATATAATTTTTTTTTTAATGCTAAATTAGGTCTGAGTTAGGACTGAGTGCATCACCAAGTACACCATGAATTAAACATTAACCAATGTGTAGGTGGGTAAAGATTCAAATGTTTATTATGAAAGGTTATGTGACCAGACTTGCAATTTTGGCTTAACATACATTCACTGAGGAGTATAATGCTGTGTTATAACCAGGATCACAGTTATGTTTTGTTTCTTTAGAGAAGAGAGGAATTCCTGTCAGGGTTCTGCCTTTTCCATTTAACCACCTTGGAAAAAATACTGAGGATGCGGCAACAGCTAATTCAACATTATGGAAGGAAAATTAATCTAGAAATTTATATTGCTGATAAACACATTGAGTCATGCAGTGTGGAAACAGGCCTATGTGACAGTATGTAAACTGGCCCTTCAGCCCAACTTGCCAACATGGCCCATCTACGCTCTTGCCAACTGCCTGCATTTGGCCCATCTCCCTCTAAACCTGTCCTATCCATACACCTGTCCAAATGTTTGTTAAATATCGCAATAGTACCTGCCTCAACTACCTCCTCGGCAGCTTGTTCCACACACCCATCACCCTTTGTGAAAAAATTAACCCTTGGGTTCCTATTATATCTTCCCCCCCCCCCCCCCCCCCCCCCCCTCACCTTAAACCTATATCCTCTGGTTCTTGTTTTCCCTCTGCTCTGGGCAAGAGACTTTGGGTGTCTACCCGATTCATTCCTCTCATGATTTTCTATTTTTCATATGACATAATAATGCATTTTCTTATAGTATTTGCTTGTCATCTGACAGTGGTGGAATTTAAGTGAAATGGCCAAACCTACTTCTGTTAAATGCCCACCATTACTAGTGAGCTGTTTCCTACCTGTAACAAAACAGAATCAAATTAAACATCTTTGCCACATTGTCCTGTCCAACTCTCCTTTTCTACTGTCCATAAATATAAGCTCTTCTGTAATGCTGCTGTCCATTTCCTAATGTTGCTGAACTACACATAGGGCGATTGTTTTTTATTTTCCATGCTTTAAGCACAAACACTAAATAGTGGGGCCATTCAGTGATGCCAGATGGTGTGAGTGCGTGTCTGGATGTGCTGTGTGCAAAACTCCCTTGCACATTCAAGGCTAAATGACAGTTTGGATCACTTGCACAGAAGCAGACCACAAGTGGAAAGTTGAGACCTGCTTTAGCAATAGTTAAAAAGAAATGAGCTTGCCAGTAAAGACAAGGAACCTCAGATGCTGGTTTAACAAAAAAAAAAAACACAAAGTGCTCGAGTAATTCAGTGGATCAGGCAGCATGTCTGGAGAACATGGATAGGTGACGTTTCAACTTGAAACCCTTCTTTACTAATAGTGGTAGTGGGGAGAAAGCTGCGAAAAAAGGTGGGGGTGGGACAAGGCAAGTGATAGTTGGATACAGGTGAGTGGTGTTTTGATTGGCAGACAGGTGAACAAAAGCCATGTCCAAAACAAACTGTGCACTAACAATTTGAAGCACTTAATTATAATTTTAATAATTGGATGCTTTTTATAATTACTTGAGTTTTTTGCACCGAGTGGGGAATTGAGAACTAGAGGACATAGGTTTAACGTGAGAGGGGAAAAATAGGAATCTGAGGGGCAACTTTTTCACACAGAGGGTGGTGGGTAGATGAAACGAGCTGCCTGAGGAGGTAGTGGTGGCAGGTACCATAACATATAAAAGACATTAGGACAGGTACATGGATAGGAAAGGTTTGGAGGAATATGGGCCAAAAGCAGACAGGTGAGACTAGTGTAGATGGGGCATCTAGATTCATATTGACATGTTGGGCAAAGGAGCCTGTTTCTCTGCTCTATGACTATAATTTCTTGTTCATTTAATTTTTCAGCTAGCATGATGCCGTGAAGTTTAAGATCTTACGTAAATTATATACAGTACAGTAACTGAGTTAATGCTCCCAATGATTTTGAAAACTTAAGTGCTCTTATGGCACTCCAGATAGCACTATCTAGAATAAATTTACATTCAGCCGAGATTATTTAAGCAAGAAAGATTTCTAAGAAGCTGAAATATGTTAAATATGCTGGTAAATACAATACAAAAACACCTCTTTAAAAATTTGTTTGATTCTCTCTTCATTCCTTCACCCACCATTCACTTGCTCTCTTGGATGCTTTGTGGGTCGATACAGAGTGAGTGCAGTACCTTGTGGGATTGAGATGCTTCCAGCATACCAGGGAGAAAGCAGGATTTGCGTGGCTAGATCCTGCTTGATCTTCCATGATCTCCCCGTGTTACAGAATTGCGACTTGTCTATGGATGTGGCATTACTGGTATAATGATGGCAACCAAGCAGCAGTTTATACACACAAGATCAGTAATGTGATAATCTGGTAACCTCTCTGTTTAGGAAGGAACTGCAGATGCTGGTTTAAACCGAAGATAGACACAAAATGCTGGAGTCGCCCATTCCTTCTCTTCAGAGATGCTGCTTGTCTGCTGAGGTACTCCAGCATTTTGTGTCTATCTTCATTATCCACCCTTAAGTGTACAAAACCTTGTCCATATGAAATAGCAGTAGCAATGCAGATTTGTAATTGTATTTTTTCTGTAGTTTTTCAAACGGAGGAACCCAATTGACCTTCAGCAAAAATGAAACAGACTATCGTATCCACATGTTGTAAATTAGCAGCACAGATTATTTGAGTTGCATAATCTGTTGAGAGATGTGGTATTGTCTACTGTCGTCATGGAATAATCTCTTTTGTGCTCTTGGCCTTTAATTTCCCCTTCATCCCTGCTTTATGCTGTGGATATAAGGCTGTTGGCTTGCCAAAAGGACCATTTATGAGTGATGATATCACCAATGTTTTTGTCAGTCGGAGTCCATGGAGAATCATTTCCAGCAGAAGTTTCTGGCTGTACAGATTCCTACAACAGTGACTTGTTTTAAAATTACTTTTACTGTTAAATGGTTTGGAATATTCTGAGGCCATGAAAGGTGCTATATAAATGTTGATCTTTTGAAAGGGCAGGAACTTTAGCTGATATTCTGGCTGTAGAAATTAGAAAGTTAACTGAACTGTAAATGATTTCCTCAAAGAATGAAATAGTTCACTTTTTATTTGATTAAAAATTGCTTTATCCAGAGAA
Organism: Malacoraja senta; assembly: GCA_038087875.1. Lineage (NCBI taxonomy): Eukaryota > Metazoa > Chordata > Chondrichthyes > Rajiformes > Rajidae > Malacoraja > Malacoraja senta. The sequence continues at coordinate 48,359,550 of CM075978.1, forward strand.
GCAAGATTAATCTGTAGTGTGCAGTAGAACTGAACATGAAACCGATTGCCTCTATCTGGTTTTGAGTAGCTATTTACAGTCTTTAACAAAATGTTTAACAGTTAGAATTAGTTCTCATTACGCATCTTTTTTTAGCAGTATGTGACACCAACTTCTTGGGGGGGGAAAGCAGGCCAACTGCAATGGATAGAAATTGTACTGTATTGTAGTATAATGTACAGCATGATTTTACAATTTAATGGCTGCCCCAAAACACACCATGTTATTATTTCTGTAGCTTCCTACACTATTCCTATATGTTTCAATCTCGTCTTGTGAAAGAAAATAATTAACTTCAATTCAGAGCTATTACAAATTTATGTTTAGTAATCTTGCATCAGAACCCTTAAGCAGTAAGAGAAGGGACATGCACTGAGTTATAAACAAGTCCCATGTAGGTGGATACATTATCCATTTTTAAGTGTGCAGCTAAAAAGGGACTCGGCATCATCTTCCGAAGAGCAGTTGGAGATGGCAACAAATGCTGGGCTTTCCAGTGATTCCACATCCAGTGAAGCAAGTAAATAAAAGGTACACCTGCTTAGAACAGCACAAAACATGGGGTTTAAAAAAACGGATTACTCTTAATGTAGAAACTAGTAACTGCTGACCTGAAGCGTCACCTATCTATGTTCTTAAGAGAAGCTGCCCGACCTGCTGTGTTACTCCAGCACTTTTTTTTCCACTTGACTACTTTTAATGCTTGTTTTATTTTGTACTACTCAATCTTTCTAAATTAAAAAAATCCTAGCACTCATCGCTCATTAATATTAATGATGTTTTATAGCTATACCCTCCTAATAGACACAAAGTGCTGCAGTAACTCAGTGGGTCAGGCAGCATTCCTGAAGGACATGAATGTGACATTTTGGAATCGGACCCATCTTCAGACTGGAGAAGTGTGAAGACTGGAATCTGAAGAAGGGTCCTGACCTGAAGCATCACCAATCCATGTTCTCCAAAGACGCTGCCTGACATGCTGAGTTACGCCAGTACTTTGTGTCTTGTTTTGTAAACCAGCATCTACGGTTCCGTGTATCACCATGTATTGTTCAGATGCAGCTTTGAGACCTAAATGTACAGTATGCACCAGAGCAAAAAACATAACATCCAAGTTGTAAAATGAACAATATGAACAGAAAGGTTGGAAGAACTCGGGCAGTCAAGCAGCATCATAGGAAAGATTCCAATAGTTTATCTTTCCTCAGATACTACTTGACAGGCAGAACATTGAGGAGGATGCTATGAGAATGCAGGGTGACTTGGACAGGTTGGGTGATTGGGCAGATGCATGGCAGATGCAGTTTAATGTGGATAAATGTGAGGTTATCCACTTTGGTAGAAAAAACAGGAAGGCAGATTATTACCTAAATTGTGTCAAGTTAGGAAAAGTGGAAGTACAACAGAATCTGGGTGTCCTTGTTCATCGGTAAATGAAAGTAAGCATGCAGGTACAGCAGGCAGTGAAGAAAGCGAATGGCATGTTGGCCTTCATAACAAGTGGAGTTGAGTATAGGAGCAAAGAGGTCCTTCTGCAGTTGTACAGGGCCCTGGTGAGACCACACCTGGAGTATTATGTGCAATTTTGGTCCCCCAGTTTGAGGAAGGACATTCTTGCTATTGAGGGAGTGCAGCGTAGGTTTACAAGGTTGATTCCCGGGATGGCGGGACTGTCATATGCTGAGAGAATGGAGCGGCTGGGCTTGTATACTCTGGAGTTTAGAAGGATGAGAGGGGATCTTATTGAAACATATATGATTATTAAGGGTTTGGACATGCTAGAGGCAGGAAACATGTTCCTGATGTTGGGGAGTCCAGAACCAGGGGCCACAGTTTAAGAATAAGGGGTAAGCCATTTAGAACGGAGATGAGGAAACACCTTTTCACAGAGTTGTGAGTATGTGGAATTCTCTGCCTCAGAGGGCAGTGGAGGCCGGTTCTCTGGATACTTTCAAGAGAGTTGGATAGGGCTCTTAAAGATAGCGATGTCAGGGGATATGGGGAGAAGGCAGGAATGGAGTACTGATTGGGGATGATCAGCCATGATCACATTGAATGGCGGTGCTAGCTCGAAAGGCCGAATGGCCTACTCCTGCACCTATTGTCTACAATTCAGCTATCATTTCTGATTTTGTTTCAGATTCCAACATCTGCAGTTTTGTTTTCCAAACTGAGCAATAGTGTTTGTTCGTGAGAAGTATGTGCTGCAATAATCGTTGAGCAAACGTCAAAATTAATCATTTAAAAAATAAATCCCATGGTTTATACAGTTTCATACAGCATTACAAATGTATTCAGTTGTTTCTCAGACCACAGGCACTGGTATGGCTAGTACTATTGCTATCCTTATTTGCTCTTTAGAAGATGGTGGGTCATAAGTGATAGGAGCAGAATGAGGCCATTCGGCCCAAAACGTCTACTCCGCAATTCAATCATGGCTGATCTATCTCTCCCTACTAACCCCATTCTCCTACCTTCTCCCCATTACCCCTGACACTCATATTAATCAAGAATCTATCAATTCCCACTTTAAAAATATCCATTGACTTGGCCTCCAAGTGAACTTTGTGAACCACATCTGCATAATTAAAAATGGATGATGGATCACTTTATTGCAATTTCGTTCTTGGATTACTCAACCTTGTTTTCTACTGTGAAACCCAAATTGCTGGTCTTCATGGATTTGATGAGGAATTTGTGACCATGACCTGCGGCAGGTTTGAATTCTGGAACAAAGCAATAGCACTCTGGTGAATTGGGGAAGAATGATGCTTTGATAAAGAGGATTGCAAGTGTAGCTCGGTGTACTGATAGGAATTAAAAATAACACGAGTGAGGTGAAGAGGAGGAAGCTAAGTAGTGGTGAACTTGGGCACAAGGCCTGGATAGAGTGGATATAGAGAGGATGTTTTCACTAGTGGGAGAGTCTATGACCAGAGGTCACAGCTTCAGAATATAAGGATGTTCCTTTAGGAAGGAGATGAGGAGGAATTTCTTTAGTCGGGGTGGTGAATCTGTGCCTTCTGCCACAGAAGGCTGTGGAGCCCAAGTCAATGGATATTTTTAAGGGAGAGATAGATAGATTTTTGATTAGTATGGGTGTCAGGGGTTATGGGGAGAAGGCAGGAGAATGAGGTTAGAGAGAGATAGATCAGCCATGATTGAATGGCAGCGTAAACTAGATGGGCCGAATGGCTTAATTCTGCTCCTGTCACTAATGAGATAAACAACAAGTGTACTCTTCATTGAACACTGGATATAATTATCTGAATGAAGTTGAAATACTTAAACTTAATTTGATTTCATTTTCATGCCACTTACTGTATAATGAGGACACAGGAACTAATCCAAGTTATTTGTCCCTCCGACTGTCTTATCATTCATTTAGATCATAACTTGCCATTCATCTTGATTTCATACCCTTCACCACTGCCGTACTTTCAACAAAATTTTCGAAATTTCACTTGGAATCTTGTATAACACGGCTCCATCAGCATGACATTGTCTTAAAAAATGTAAGCCTCCTACACAACACTATAACTAGTTGTCCAGATCCATGGGAAGTCCTGCAGTGGACCAACTATACTTGAAACTCCATGAATTGCTGTCCAAAACTTGATCATGATTGGAAGAATTTAAGTTGACAAATTTACTTAAGTTGTCTTTTCATGTCAGTAAGAGGCACTGGTGGTTATGCTAAATGTCTTGGAAATCTACAGGGATTTTATTTTTATGTTGATCTTGACATTGCTATTGAAGTACTTCTGCCAGTCAGTTGGACTTGAAGTTGTATGATATAGTGCATTGCCATCTGGTGGAGAAGATGGTTTATGGTACCAAACATGCCAAACCTTGCTCATAATCTCTGTAGCACGTCAAGAATGTTTAATTCTACAGTTCTTTCCTACACATCAAAAATGTTTAATTGTCTTATGTACTGGTATCGTACAATTAAATTCTTAGTTGCTGCAGCTTCACAGGCACATTGAATGCAGCAACACAACAAATAAATATAAAATAAATTATGTAAGTCTAGGTTATCTAGACCATGATAGTACAAGTCAAAGTATGTAATACAAAGTCCATTGTAGCTCAGTGCTAAAGGAGGCTATGGTGCAGAATGGTTTAAGAATACGATGGTTGATGGAAAGAAATTGTTCTTCAACTTGGAGGTAATGGTTCTTTTTCACTCGATACACGTGCCTATAAACTAAACTCAACTCTTAGGGTCCAGTATTTTCTTCCTGATAGTAGCAGTAAAATGAGAGCATGGCCAGGGTGGTGTGTGTCTTTGTTAATCTTAACTGCCTCCTGAGGTAGTGCCTCCTGTAGATCCCTTCAATGGTGGGAAGGTCAGGACCCATGATGGACTTAACAGTGTCCACCATTTTCTGCAGCCTCTTTTGTTCTTGACCGTTTGAATTAATAAACCAGGTCCTAATGCAACCAGCAAATATGCTCTCTGTAGAAATTCATTGGAGTATTTAGCGACGTGAGGAATCTCCTCAAACCTCGGAGGAAGTAGGGGCATTGATAAGATTTCTTTGTGATTGCAATAATGTACTTGGGACTGGGCCAGGACTGATTGGTGAGATGGAATGGGCTTCATCCGTAACTCTCTGCAATTTCATGCTGTCTTGGCCAGAGCTTTTTGCCAAACCAAGTTGTGGTGCAACCTGATTGGATGCTTTCTTTAGGAGTTGTTGGAGACATGCCAAACTTTCTTGATCTAGTGCACAGGAGAATGCGTTCATAATTCGGGCATAATACACTTGTGACCAAGACCACAGGAATACCTCAGTGAAATTTAGTCTCTAAGTTTCACCATACACCGATGTGCTTGCAAATTTACATTTGCAGACAAGGGTAAGGAATAAAGAAATGAGGTGTCCAAATATTCTTGGTGATCAATTCACCAAAGACCAAAAACCAGTGTGCCGTGCTTGTTTTGAATGCCCACCATGCCTCGTCAAAGCTTCCTCAGATGGTTTCAGTTTTAACCACAAACTCTTTCTATAGTTTATTGGATTGGGAGTAATGATGACAACGAATACTTTGTCTGTTGTTACACGCATCTTCAAAATAATAGATTTTGTTGCTGCTGTAATATTTGGAAAAGCAATTTCTTAAAAAATCGAGATACTTTTATTGGACAGATGGTATTCAGTGTGTTGCCAATGGCAAGGCTGAAGTACCATATATGAAAATCTGGGCAAAATGTCTTGTTTCTCTGTGTGATACTGGCATTCCATGTTGACACAGAAATAAGTTGACTGCATCACCTCTTTTAAAATTGTTACTTGATAAGTAAGTAAGTAAATTTTATTTATATAGCACGTTTAAATCAACTCGCATTGAAACCAAAGTACTTTACATAAAATAAATAATAAAAGAAATAATAAGGTTTCCGTACATCCATAGAAAAATTAGAAATCAGAAAAATGACATAACACATTATAGAATTCAACAAGAACGTCCCCCCACAACAAAATCAAAAAATTTCCACTGTGGGGAAAGGCAACAAAAAGTTCAGTCCTCTTCCTCTGTGAAACACCCGAGGTCGGGGCCTATTTGTGGCCTCCGCAGCCAGTCCGATGTTTTCAGGCCCTCTTGCCGGGAAGATGGAACTCTGGCGTCGGGTGAACACTCCTCAGCGGCTTGGAATGTCTGGAGCGGCCGCTCCCTCCCCGGAGACCGCGGCTCCCGAAGTCCTCGGGCCGCTTTGGCTGGAGCTCCGACTGGCGATCTCGGATCCCAAGCTCCGCGGTGTTTTAAGTCCAGCGCCGCCCGTGGCTGGATGCCCCGCAGCCACAGCTCCTTGATGTTGGAGTCGGCGGTCACCGCACTCCGGAGCTTACCGCACGGCGACCCGGTAAGGCATCGCCCGCTCCCTGATGGTGTCCCAGCGCTGTGCCGCTGCCGAAGCTGTAGTCCCGGCTGGTCCCGACAGGAAACGCCGCTCCAGTCCAGTGGACATCAATCCTGCAGCAAATTGAAATAACTAAAGTTAGTGTCGTTTCTGTATTTTGAAAGCATGTTCCCAAGCCTACATGACATATTTAGGGAGGATCTCCATAGGGATTGGAATAAATACTTACGGGCAATTAAGATATTATCTTGTGACCATTTATGAAGTTCTATGGCATAAACCAGAGAACAGGTTTTGCCCATGAGTGCTTCAAGGAAGATTTCTGAAGTAGTAAATGATCTGACTAACCTCCATACAATTTGAAATCACTAAGAAGTGGAGGGCAATAACATTCATACATCCAGATTATAAATATATTTTAGTAATATGTCGATGAATATTAGGGTAGATATCACATCTGCATTTCTGCTTGCCTTCTCAAATCTAAAAAATTCTCTTATTTTTCCCTCAATTACAAGATTGAAATGTTTTTTGAGTATACTTAATCCTTTGAGATCCTTTTCATACAACTTGATCTCTGATCCTAACAATTGAAATTTAAGAGCTCTATGACATGTCTTTTTGGTGAAATTTAAATTTTGGAAGAAAACAGCAAATGTCCTTGGGTAACCTTTTCAGTTGGAACCATACCAATGTAAGTATTGAAACATTAGAGGTAATTTACCAAATCAGACTATTTCACAATGAGCAAAACTGATTGTAGCTTTATAATCCTGAAGTGTCCTATATGCAAACACATTTTATTTTTCCAAGTTCTCCGATCTAACAGATTTCTGAAATAATAATGTGCTCATGCAATTTTATTGAATTTTACACAGCATGAATTTTATTTGAATACATATCTGGAACAAAGATTGTTATAAAATAAAAGCCAGAGGGTTAAAGAATGGGGGTGGATTACTGGAAGAATGATGAAAATTGTGATCATTGGAGCCTTGGGTTGCATTTTGAGCTATTAATCAATCTGGAATCATTTTCATTGCCAGTGTTAACCACCTGCTAGGTCCTCATTCCAAATGTCACACTTTGCGATTAATTAGTCCTGGCCTCTGGTTCTTTGGAGAGCTATTTGAACCCCTCTGCACCATGGTCAAAGTTTCTATTGACTCCCTTTGCTCGATTAACCGCCAGGCCACACTTGTATTGTTGGTCTTGTCAAATGAGTTACTTCCTCATCTCTCAAATGAATTTTCACGTTTCCATTCAGCTTTCCTTTCCATTTTTTAAAAATATAAAAAAACTATAGGTGCACACAATGCTGGAGTAACTCAGTGGGACTGGCAGCATCTCTGGAGAGAAAGAATGGGGTGACGTTTTGGGTCGAGACCCTTCTTCAATCTCTTGGATTGTTGAGGAAGGGTCTGAAGAAGGGTCTCTACCCGAAACGTCACACATTCCTTCTCTCGAGAGATGCTGCCCGTCCCGCTGAGTTACTCCAGCATTTTGTGTCCATCTCCGGTTTAAACCAGCATCTGCAGTTCCTTCCTACATATTTATAGGTGCAATTGTTTTAAGACTTGCCTTGAAATTGAATTGCTGACATCATCAAAAAATGATTATTAATTATAACAGATCTCTTAAGAATCATTCCAGGATGAAAGCACACCAGGTGTAAAATTGATCTGACCACATTTTAGTTGTGATCCCCATTGGCACTCTTGCCATTTCTCCAATGTAAAGTGTGCAGAAGAGCTTGCCACTTGTGAACAGCATTCCCTTGCTTCAATTCAAAATGACCACCTTTGCTGTTCAGGGAACATTAAGCTACTCTGTGGTTTGATATGATTATCGATTCAGAACCTCAAGTTGTGTTGTGAGGCAGAGGTCAGATCTGTAGCTGGGAGAGGGTGAGACAGTTTTTGATGTGAACTCTGTCTCTGCGTATCAGCTGTCACTGGAGCGACAGACAATGTGTGAGGGGACTGTTGCTGATCTCTCCTGAAAACTGAAGCCCAAAACTCCTTTTGCAGCAATCTAGCGACATGTGTGGAATTGAGGATATCTGCTGTGTATCAATTAAATGGAGATTTAATAATTGCAATGAAACACCATTAATGTGTGTACTTGACAAATACTGCTTGACAAAAGGTGGCCATGGTGACCCTTCTGCCTATGGGAAGGACCATCTGACCTCTGGCCTCTGTCTCTCAGAGGATACCAGGACACTTTGCAAGTTACTACTTGGTGTCACGACAGACCATCCTGGAGCATGTATCTAAAATCATTCTGAAACCCTGAAGAAAATTTCTGGGCTGAAGCACCAATAATGGGACATTCAGCCAACTGGACTCAATGCCAACATTGGGACTAATCTGCATGGATGTCTCCGTATCCATCTCACTACTGATCAAAGTTGGCAGTGGTATCTGTTTGACTGTCAGCCTGCTTGGTTTGCCTGGCTTTTCATGGAGTCTAACAGGGCAGTATGATTTTCCCTGATTTCCAAGCTAACCGGACAGGAAATACATTAACTTATTCTGTACCGGGTTTAAATCAGACACTGTTCTCATTCAGATGAATGAGGCATTCACTCCCAGGAAAAAGGCAACTGGTTGTGTTTATATTAGGTGTAATGATTAGAATTGATTTTGTGTGCTTGCATGCTTTTCACCTTCATAAATGCAAACATTTCAGCAATGTATTTATTTTATTTTTAAACATGCCTCTAAATGTTACTGAAAGTGAATGAGAGATGTTCACAAACGTTCAGAGGTCTCTGTCACACTGACATCTTTGACATCCTCTAGGGTATGAATGCTTGCTGCTTTTCAAAGTGGTCCATGTGACTGCAGCGGGCTGAGTCTTTTGGCTGTATCCGAGGGAGCTGGGAAAAAGGGTTGCACAGAAGAATGCAATAAGAACTGTGCTAAAACTAGCAGTGTGCCAAAGGGGCAGGTGGGAGATCTGCCTTGATACATGTTACACTTGTCAGGCTGCCTTGGAGTGTGTGCCTTTTATGGGTTGACACCTTTCCCTGATTGGCATGCAGAAAAACAGTGGGTAGCAGCTGTATCAAATTTAGTGTGGTTGTGGTGCAAACTGTACAGGTCACAATTCAGTATTTTATTTCCTGCATGCAAAATAACTTGATATGGCAAACCTGATTTTCATGATTCACTGTTGATGGAAAGCTGGGGTACGTGTTAAATGCACTCCGTCCCTGAAAGCGGTAACACAAGTAGATAAAGTGGGAAAGAAGACGTATGCTTGCCTTCATTGGTCAGGATATTGAGTATAAGAGTCAAGGTCATGATGCAGCTTTGTAGGAGTTTTAAAGAAGTTTATAAGACATTAGTTAGGCTGCATTTGGAGTATTGCCTGGAATTCTACTTGCGCCATTATTGGGAAGATGTGGAGGCTTTGCAGAAGGTGCAGAGGATGTTTACCAGAATGATGCCTGGTATTAGCTACAAGGAGAGGTAGGGCAAACTTGGATTGTTTTCACTGGAACCCCGGAAGTTGAGGGGAGACCTGATAGAAGTGTATAAAATTATAAGAGCCATCATTAGGGTAGACGGAACCTTTTTCTCAGAATGGAAATATGAAATAGTAGAGGGCATAGCTAGGGCAAGGTGAGAGGGGCAAAGTTTAAAGGAGATATAAGGGGCAAGGTTTTTTTTACACAGAGGGTGGTGAGTGCCTGGAATGTGCTGCCAGGGGTGGTGGTGGCACATACAATAGTGGCATTTAAGAGGTCAATAGATATGCAGGGAATGGAGGGACATGAATTATGTGCTGGCAGATAATAGTTGGTCTTGGCATCATGTTTGGCACAGACATTGTGGGCCAAAGGTCCTGTTCCTGTACTGTACTATTCAGTGTTTGTTTTATGTTTCAATGCATCAAAAGTAGGTGCAATTTAACTTTATTTGATTTAAAAATATACTATATTGCTAAAAAATATCCAAAGTCTAGTATTGAATATTCAAGTAAATTTTTTCATAAAAGTCGCTCGATCCCATCAAATTGAATTTCTAACCATATATCCTCTAGATTATTTTGTACATCCATTTAAGGCTATTCACAGGTCATTATTGAAATATGCCCTCTTTGAATTAAAATACTTTTTCTGTAGGAAATAAATATTTTGCCAAATATCTAACTTAGCGATAGATTAGTTTTGCAAAATACCATTCCCACAGCTGCTTTTCTTTCAAACAAAGTGAATTAATTTTGAGCCTATAGTGACTGACATGATATTCGCTGGGGTTGCTAAGCAATAGAATGTGTTGCCAGTGACACTGAAGTTTGTTACTTCTTTTGTTGAAGGTGTCATTCGAACCGTATCTCTCAGCAGAATGAAACTCTTGTCTCTCACAGATAAAATTATTCCTGGGGAAACTATCTTTAAAGCTGTGGAAATTGTTTCTCTTATTCAGCTGACAAAATATAAAGAGGCTTTGTGGCAAGATTGACCTTTTGGGTTGCAGAGAACGTCTAGAAAATTGTAAGCTGCCCACAATAGTTGGGTTGCTCTGTCTCATTCGTGGAAAACAGAGCAGTTCTCTTAATATCGCTGCAATGGTCAATGCAGCAATTTTGCTGTTGTTGAATTCTGAAGTAAATGTTTCAGCTTCGTGCCAATGAAAATATTTGTGTCTTTCAATGTAAAAAGTGCCATAAGTGACTCTCTTCTGTTTACTTTCCCAACACTCCACCCACACATTGGCAGCTGTTGAGCCATTTTATCTCCAGCCTTGCTTAAATAGCCTAAAAAGGCCATTTGTATATTTATGTGAGTAATTTTGAATAGCATACTGTGCAGACACAGATCTAAAGCCAGAAGTTTACAAAAGTTCAACTCTCTTCAGCCAAACTGAGCACTCTTCTCAAAGCAACTCTGGAGAGGCGATTTTATGTATTCTGGACCCCTTCCTGTTGTTTCTATATAGAGCCCAACTTGCAGACACAAAGTATTCTTCTATCAAGGCTTTGGTGGTAGTGGCCAAATAAAGCCGCCATTGCATCACAGCTCTTTCATGACTGGCATCTCCAATTATTTAAGCAATATAAAGGGGTGATTACAGAGCAGCAACAGGGTTTACATGCTCTTCTGTTGGCAGGTGTGTCTGTGTGTAGAGCTACTGTCAGCAGCACTAGCCACCATTTGTTTACTCTGCACGATCGGCCAGAAAGTGCAGCTTGCCAAGCCGACCATACAATTTCCACTTTCACAAAATTTGAGCAAACCTTTCCATGGTGAATTCGAAATTATTATTTTTAAATAATTGCATGGGTGCACTTCAGTTTGTGCCTGCCCGTGCAAGTAAAAACAAAATGCAGCATCTCTGGCTCGGTGCAAGTCATGATACTGATATAAAGAAGGCAGGTTTGAAGTAAACAGAAAATATGAATGGGCAGTGTTCTCATATCTTTTGCTGTTTAGAGTCATGCCGTGGAAGCCTCTGTTTGTAAACTACTTTTCCCCACTCACCTCTGTCAACTACTTCCACAATCATCACCTCCAACATAAGATAAAATAAGAGACACAAACACACAATCACAATAATACTTTATTAGTCAAGTATGTTTTGTAACATATGAGGAATTTCATTTGCCAAGTCAGTCAGACAAACATGCAGTACAGACAAAAGCTGGTTGGTTTAATGTAAGAAACTTAGCTCTGAAATTGTTTAGCAAAAGAAAATGTTTTCAGAAGACTGAAAGAATATCCAAATACAAAACTATGAAAATGCAACAATGCTTTCTATGACTGACAGTTTAAATATACAAAATAATGTTAATAAATGATTTTTTTAAAATAATTCTGATGCACATTGGAATAGTTATTTAGTTCATGGTAGATTTATGCCATCTAATTTGCACAACATTAGTTATAATCTTTAATTGTGAAAGATAAACAAAATCATTTTGAAAGATTGTGATCTATAATTTTAGTTTAGATTAGATACAGCATCAAAACATGCCCTTCAATCCACCGAGTCCACTCTGTCCTTTGTCCACCCGTTCACACCAGTTGTGTGTTATCACACTTTCTCATCCACTCCCGACACATTAGGGGCAATTTTACCAAGATCTATTAACCTACAAACCCGTATGTCTTTGGGATGTGGGAGGAAACGGGAACATCCGGAGGAAACCCATGTGGTCACAGGGAGAATGTGCAAAGCACCCGAGGTCAGGATTGAACTCGTGTCTCTCACTGTGAGGCAGAAGCTCTACCAGCTGCGTCATTGTACCATCCTAATATGTTCAAAGCAGTCAAATCTTTCCCCGGGTAATACAGTTTCTTTGCCTCTTCATTTTCCAAACAATGTGGTCCACCTTGATAGGATGTGGAAGTAAGTGACATTACTAAGAATATAACTTTGTACTACCATTCCCTGCAAGGCTGCTCAGTGAGGAAGGAAGGTGGATAAGTGCAGACGTTGAATCATGCAACCAAAAACACAGTATAACACAAGAAAAAGAAGCAGCAGCCTTTTAATCAGCCCCTCTAGCCTTCTTGCCATTTAGTAAGATCATAGCTAATCCTTACCTTAGTGCTGTTTTCTGACACAGCTGCCTCACATCTCAGAGACCCGGGTCTGATCCTGCCTACAGGTGATGACTGTACAGAGTTTGTATGTTCTCCCTGTGACTCTGGGTTCTCCGCTTTTCTCCCACATTCCAAAGACGTGGAGGTTTGTAGGTGAATTGGCTTCTGTAAGTTGCCCTTAGTGTGTGTAATGCAAAGTTGTGTGATAACATAACTAATGTAGGCTCACAAAAATGCTGGAGAAACTCAGTGGGTGAAGCATCATCTATGGAGCGAAGGAAATAGGCAACGTTTCGGGCCGAAACCCTTCTTCCCATCAGTCTGAAGAAGGGTTTCGGCCCAAAACGTTGCCTATTTCCTTCGCTCCATAGATGCTGCTGAATCCGCTGAGTTTCTCCAGCATTTTTGTGTACCTGGGATTTTCCAACATCTGCAGTTCCTTCTTAAAAACTAATGTAGGCGAGAACTCGGCCTGTTTCCATGCTGTATCTCTAAACCAACTAATCTTTGCTAAATGTCTTAACGTTTATCCATCTGACTTGAATACATTGTGACTAAACCTGCACAATCCTCTCGGATAGAGAATTCCTACGGTTCATTTTCTCTGGGTGAAAATATTTATGAATGGCTGATCATTTATTCAGAGATTGTGACCCAAGATTCTGCATATCCTGACTCGGGTAAACATTCACCCTGCATCCTCCCCCTCAAGCACCTTGAGAACAGCAAAATGGGAACATCCTAATAAACCCTCATTTCTAAATATGGAAACCTTGAGATGTGTGGCTCGGGTGAAAGGGAATATATTAGTGTACAAATTGAAAGACAGTTTAACTGGATTTACAAAAAGTTTACTATTTTGCATATTAGTTAAGCATGTCCTCAAACAATTAAAAAACATCAAGAAGATGCTGGTGTGATTTTTGAATTGATAAATAATTATTTGCATTTATCTCTTAGATTATCTTATATTCTGCACTAAGACTGGTAGGTTTTTTTTCAGATGAAAGTGTTAGTTATTCACTGACTGCCCTCCCCAACTTCTGTTTACAAAGTAAGGATGGCAGAATTTCATGAAGAGATTTTTTGCACAGAATGTCTATTCTCAAGCTGATGAAGTATAAAACAAACAAAGGCAATGCACCCTTCCTGAAAGTTCCTCAGCACTGGCTTGTAGCCCCATTCTTTTAGAAAGTGCCTCATTTGTATTGTAGGGCTGTTTCAGTGGCAGCTGGTTTCACTTTAAGACAATTGCCGTGTGTGCTGTTGTAACTGTAGAGGACACTGGGTGCCACTTACAATTCCACAAAGTTGGCTTCTGCCATCACTAAATCAAATGACCAAGTAGAGGTTCAGCTAGTACATTCCTGTCTTGTGGCTGTGTAATCAAAGTTGGGGCAATGGGGAAAAAATAGTAAATTTATTTTCTACTGGTTTGCATGATGGTACAACAATGGAACAAAGACATTCATTCTTGCTGCTGCTAACAGCCCCATTAATGCAGTAACACACAAAACAATCAATAATACAATAACAATGATATCATCATCATCGTTGAAAACATCAATGCAATGTATGACAGTGATCGCAACTTCTACTGAAGTGTGGATGGGTGTTGGCTCGCTAGGAGCTCATCCACACTTTGACAGGTCTTGTTTTTGGTCATGCGCTGGGTCCACAGCATCCCTTTCACCTGGAAAACCAGGTGGGGGAGACGGTTTAATCGATGACTATCCGACAATGGATCAGGTAGCATGGGATTACATGGTGCCCTTGGCGGGGGGAACTCCCCCTGACCTGACTCTAGACAGTGATACTGCTTAATCATAATAGTGCAAACCTGAAGTCCATTGTGCAACAAACGACACAATCCATAGAAGATCAGCGCTGCCAAAGTAGTGGTTGGTGTTGTGCCGTGTCCAAGAGCCTGATAGTTGCTGGGAAGAAGCTGTCCTTGAAGCTTGTGGTCAAGGTTTACAAACATTTATGGTCCTGTCCCACTTACGCGAGTTTTACAGGCGACTCCCGGCACCCGTGATAGGTCGCCGAAATTTTCAACATGTTGAAAATTCAGCGGCGACCAGAAAGACGCTACGTCTCTTTGGGGACGTCTCACGTCCATAGGAGACCTCTCACGACCATACAGGCTGTATGGTTGTGAGAGGTCTCCTATGGTCATGAGAGGTCACCCGTGACATGTCGCCAGGGGTCGCCTGTATGGTCGTGAGAGGTCTCCTATTGTCGTGAGAGGTCTCCAAAGAGTCGTAGCGTTTTTCTGGTCGCTGCTGAATTTTCAACATGTTGAAAATTTCGCCGACCTATCACAGGTGACGGCAGTCGCCTGTAAAGGTCGCATAAGTGGGACAGGCCCTTTACTTCTTTCCAATGGAAGTAGCAAAATGTGAGCATGGCCAAGGTGGTGTGGGTCTTTGATGCAAAAATACTACCTCCTTGAGGCAGTGCTTTGCTGAGATCTCTTTGATGTTGGGGAGGTCAGTGCCCGTGATGGACCAGGCAGTGTTTACCACTCTCTGTGGCCTCCATCGTTCGGGGTAGGTTGCATGAAGGCTAACGTATTTATCGTTACTGATATCTGAAAATTCCTTAACAATTAGACATGAATATGAAGTGTTCAGGGACCCGGATGCTGATGCAGTTCTTTTATAGTCCTATTGGACTCTTTGCTATCGTGTGACATTTTTCATTTGAATTTGTTGGCTGCAGCACATACTTTCCCCTGACTGCCTCCTAGTCATATGTCTAAAGCAGAGGTATTAATTCCCTAACACCTGGCCTCCTGGCATGTGGTGGTGACAACAGAGGAAGGCAGACTTTACACAGGCCTTACTGGAAGCTGTTGGCAAAGACTGAATTAACTCTTTTTAAGAGTCCATTTTTTTAAAAAGTGCTGTTTTCAAGAAATAACGTTACCACCTTCTCTGTAATAATGGGAAGAAAGGCTTGCTGAAATTGTATTCATGCTCATGATTGGTGTGCATGATGTTATAGATTTGAGAAGATGTCATCTCATATTAATGCCAATCTCATTATTCCTGAATGATGTCATGAAAGTTTAGGAAGGAACTGCAGATGCTGATTTACACCAAGGATAGACATAAAATGGTGGCGTAACTCAACTGGAGAGGCAGCATCTCTGGAGAAAAGTAATAGGTGATGTTTTGGGTGGAAACCCTTCACACTGGGCAGACAAAATGTGTAGGAAGGAACTTCAGTCTAAAGAAGAGTTTCGACCGGAAACGTTACCTATTCCTTTTCTCCAGAGATGCTGCCTGACCCACTGAGCTACTCCAGCATTTTGTGTCTTTCATAGTTTATCTCATCGTCCTACGTTATAGGTTTCAAATGTGAGAATTCTATGAGATTTAGCAAGGTAGTTATCACACTCAAACTGACCAAGTTATAAGATCTATTGTGCCAGACCCGCTGAGTGACTCCAGCACTTTGTGTCCATTTGTGCTGGACCCAGTTGGTGCTTAAGCTATTCCACAGTTGTAACAGCCGTCTCGGCCTTAACCTTCTCTAGATGTGGAGATATGAATAAGTTGACCCTCAACACCCTCGATGCACCCCGCAGTCCTCTAGTTGACTACTACGCCTCGGGTGGTGAGGTCATTTCTCTTGAAAGCCTGAAAACTCCCTGATTGCTCCCTGGTATGAAAGGCCTTTGAACAATGTTTGTAAGATTGTGATAGTGAGAGATGTACAAATGTATTGAAGATCACTGAAGGATATATTAGTAATTGTTGTTCTTCACTCATTTTCGAGTAAGACTGACATCCAGCCTGTAGTTCTGTGACATGTACTGAGATGGCTGATTTGGCTAATCAAATGTTTCTTCATTTGAATAAAGCTGAATTAAAACTCTTCTTGGGCAGGGACTCCAATCAAATGAACTAATTTTCAAACTGTAGGTCGGTCATCTACAGGGCAAGGGTGGGAATTGAACAGTCAGAGCCTGAATCTGTCCCCCAGGACATCCAGGGTTTATTGAGCAAGAATGGAATTCTAAGATGAGCTAAGCTATGGCCAGCAATTTCCTGCTAAACAACTATCAGTCGACACTTTTTGACCCATTATCCCTTGTACCTGTGCTATTGTTCTGATTTATACCCCCAAGTGAAAAGTTTCAATAACTTTGGGAGGGTTAGAAATTATTTTGTTTTGTCACAGGCTTCAATTGCATAATTGGTTCTTCGTTGAAATGAGCATATTTTAATAGTTTAACTCAGACCTTTATGTTTTTGATTTCATCCCTTGAATTCATCCATTTTTTAAACTGCAGTACATACATTCCATTCTTTTTTTTTTTAATTGAGTGATTTATGGATGAAAAAATACAACAGTTAAAGCAAGTTGCTTGCTGCTCGACAAGTACTATCCATGGTACCAGTTAAATATCCTGGATACAGAGGTTAAATAAGTGTGTATGCATTGCGTTTAAGGACTTAAATTCAAATTGAAGTTTTTCCGAGAAGCAATTCCAACGCAAAATTTGGCGGCTGATTTAACACTTGGAGTACAGCACAATGTAAACGTACAAGAATGCTGAAAAGGCAACAAATTTAAATTACTTTTTTTTAATTACCTGGAACATATACTTAAGAAAGGAAATCAAGAAAGCTTCTGGATTGAAATCCGTCCTCCATTTGTAGTCACATCAAGGTGTAGCCCCCATGCTCTAGTTTCGTTCAGAGATATAGTGCAGAAACAGGCCCATCCAGCGATCCCCGCACACTAGCAATATACTGCACATTAGGGACAATTTACAATTTTACAGAAGCTTATTAACCTACAAACCTGTACGTATTTGGAAGGTGGGAGGAGCACCCGAAGAAAACTCACGTAATCACAGAGAGAATGTACAAACGCCGTACAGACAACGCCCATAGACAGGATCAAACCCGGGACCCTGACGTTGTAAGGCAGCAGCTCGACTGCTGCGCAACCGTACTCCCCTAAATTCTGAAATGTATTACTTGATTGAATGAGGAGTAAAAGTCGACAATATAATAAACATCTGGCAGTAGTATTCGGCACATTTAGTGACAAGGGCATTGTTGAGTTTCAAGTTATTTGTCCTTCATTTCATATTTGGAGATATTTAGATATTTATTTGTTGTCATTTGAACCTGAGTTCAAACGAAATTCTTTCAAGATTCATGGAGCAAGATTCAGATTTTTCTGATTTCTGTCTCAAAAGCTCCAATATCTGTTTTTCACTGCAAATCTGAAATTAAATTTATTTCTTCCTTCTGCAGAAATAGAATTCATTGAGGATGTTGTGCCAGAGGATGACCTGTGCCCTGAGGTATCCGGTTGCAACCTACTAAATGGACAGTGCGTCTGTGAGATAGTACACTCCTGTGTCAGAGTGTTCCAGTTCCCTGATGTGGAAGCCTGCACTGCTACATCGGGATCTTTTCCAGGTAAAATAAATAAATGTGTTGAAGGTAGATGAGGATAATTGTGCATGAGGTGGTGCGCATTGGTGAATCCACGATGAGAGTGATTTTTAAATCAACCATGCACAAGATGTACAGGCAGACAATCATACCTATGTAAAACAGTGAATGCATATAATAATCAATGTACGTTATATTTAGCTAAAATAGTTTGCAGAATAAAATAAATATCCTGTGGAAGAATTAGATGCTGACTTAGGGCCAGTTTTGTTTGTCTCCTCCGATACATATTTTCCTTTGGAGGAGATCATAGTGAATCAACACTGTTTGAAGAGTTTAAGTTGCTAATTACGTTGTTTGCTATGTTCAGTTTATTTTTTGTCATCTTTATTGTGTTGATTTTTTTTGCATTGACTTGAGTAAATAGTAAATTTAATAATTTTGTTTCATTCCTCAAGGCCTAAATGTTATCACTCTCACAGATTTTTTTTTCCCCCAGAGTCACATGAATATCTTTTCATTTTGTTTCCTCTAACGAACTGATCTGAGGCAATTAACCTTTTAAACAATCTCAAGAATGTAACTAAACTGCTCTTATTGGATTACTAGTTGTAGTTAAGGAGGTATGCTAAAGAAATTTTTAACTTGCACCAGAGACTCGAGTATTTCTTATGCAGTTCAGAAATGGGTAATACAACTTTTGATCCCATGATAATAAAAGATGTTCCTTCATCTATAGCTAAATAAGATTTTAAACTTCAAATGTGCAACAATAATGTAGATGATGATAATCGGAAACCAAAACTGGGTTCACAGACTCTGACTATGACTCAATGACTCAAAAGCAGCTTGATCAGAGCTTGATGGTGTAGCTGGTGTACCTTTCATTTAAAAAGAGGTTTCCACACACACAAGCACATGTATGCACATGACGGGCTTGTCAAAAGGAAGGTCAAAAGTGGCAAATGTCTGGATTTTGAAAGTTATTTGTGTATTAATGTGTTACTTATGACATAACCTGTTTACATATACATGAAGCATTTAATGTCATCATGCAATAAATAATGAAAAGTGTGCTTCGTTGTGATTTCTGGTTTTTTTACTGAGCTGGTTTTACTGAATGAAATATTCAAGAATAATCATGTTCTGCGGCAGGCCTTTGTTCAAGAGAAGCATTTTCATCCTCAATTTGAGTGTAGTTATGCATGGAGCACCCACTGTGCAATTCTTGTAGCCAGATGGTGCAACAACAGCCATTCTCAATTAATACGTGCAGTAAGCATTCTCCCCATCCGTTTTTGGCTTTTCGTTCCAGTTTAACACTCATGTCAAACATGATAGCAATTCAGAATGCTGTAAATATAAAAAACACTTATTTGGCAACATCATTCAAAATTTTCTAGAAAAAATGCACTGTGCTTGATTTTATTCCTATTTTTTGGTTCCATTTGAGCTTTTGTTGTTTCACAAAGTGGAATATTTTAGTTGTTAAAACCTGACAACTTTTGATTAATATTAGAAACAACATTTGAATTGGTAACAAGAATAATAAAGTTGTCCATGGCCGCATTTGCTTTTACGCCTCAGTTCCTTCCCCTTGAATTAGTCATGTCATTGTCTAAGCTTAACCTATAACATTTCCTGAAAACAAATACGATTGAATGTACATATGGTAAAATACTGCCTTTTTAAAAGCATATTATGGAAGCAAAGTGCATGAAAGGACAATTTTCTCTAGGTCCTTATTTTCCTTCTTTATACAGTTATTATCAGATAAAGTGGAAACAATCAATACTGAAAACTATGACTAATAGTTGCCTGTAAAGTTTAACTTTTTGATAACAATACAAATGTATTTTTGTGAATGAAGTGGAATAGTGAAGTGAACAGTTAAATAAGTAACCATATTTAACTGTTGCACTTCACCATTCAAATCCATTTAAATGAATGGACATGCTCTTGCTACACAAGGTCCAACCTTGCACAGGTTCTGTTGGCAGAATCCCTAGTGTAAATGCTGGAAAAAGGCCAAATATTTGCAATCCATCTCTGAACTCTGAGCTCGTCAGACGGTAATGAAGAAATGACCAGCCAAGAGTTTCGAGCATGTTCAGGAGTTGTGGGCCAATGATGCTGGCCCATCATGTCTTCAAATCGCATCCCTGGGGGGCAGCATGTCATTGAAATGTATTACAGGTGGGTCTTTGAAGGGGATTCCTATTGTTGCAAGAGAGAACAATGGGAATGGGAAGTAAAACCTTCCACCTGCAATTAGAATTATGATGTAGAACTGCAACAAGTAACTGCAGGACCTACAGAGTAAATGGTGGGCCTCTAGGTAGTGTTGTGGAGCAGAGGGATCTAGTACAGGTGCATGGTTCCTTATGTCGAGTCGCAGGTAGATAAGGTGGTCAAAAAGGCTTTTGGCATTTTGGCCTTCATCAGTCAGAGTATTGAGTATAGAAGTTGGGAGGTCATGTTGCAGTTGTATAAGAAGTTGGTGAGACTGCATTTAGAATATTGTTCAGTTCTGGGCACCATGTTATAGAAAAGATATTGTCAAGCTTTAAAGCGTTCAGAAAAGATTTACGAGGATGTTGCCAGTGTTGCTTCCGGATCTAATACTATCCCCTTCGTCTGGTTCAGTCAATCACTGAAACAAACACTGGAGTCCAAACTCTTCTTTATTTGTAAACGGCACTGCGGGACCAGACTCGGATCTACTCACTCGAGCCCTCACCAGCCTGATGTAAACAGAACAGAAGAAAGAGACAACCGTCACGCCCAATCGAATTACCTACACTTTTATACCCCTAAACGGAGGCGGGGACATTAAAGGCGCGAAAATGCAATGTGAGGGCCATCCCTACGTGCCAATCACTTCTTACAGATATGAGATCATGTTAAGAGGCACTTACTCTGTTTACTTACAAACAATGTATACAAAAAGACACTTACACACATACTATATAAAAACACAAAATCCTTTACCCAATCACAGACCTGGGTTTAGCGTCTGTTTAACAAAAACCTAGACTTGACGGCACAATAGACAATAGGTGCAGAAGTAGGCCATTCGGCCCTTCAAGCCAGCACCCCCATTCAATGTGATCATGGCTGATCATCCACACTCAGTACCCCGTTCCTGCCTTCTCCCCATATCCCCTGACTCCGCAATCTTCAAGAGCCCTATCTAGCTCTCTCTTGAAAGTATCCAGAGAATCGGCCTCCACCGCCCTCTGAGGCAGAGAATTCCACAGACTCACAGCTCTCTGTGTGACAAAATGTTTCCTCATCTCCGTTCTAAATGGCTTACCCCTTATTCATAAACTGTGGCCGCTGGTTCTGGACTTCCCCCAACATCGGGAACATGTTTCCTGCCTCTAGCATGTTCAAACCCTTAATAATCTTTTATGTTTCAATAGTATTCCCTCTCATCCTTCTAAATTCCAGTGTATACAACCCCAGCCGCTCCATTCTCTCAGCATATGACAGTCCTACCATCCCGGGAATGAACCTTGTGAACCTATGCTGCATTCCCTCAATAGCAAGAATGTCCTTCCTCAAATTTGGAGACCAGAACTGCACACAATACTCCAGGTGTGGTCTCACTAGGGCCCTGTACAACTGCAGGAGGACCTAGGGCTCCACAGGAACTGAAACAGTTAGGAGCATCTTTACAAATCTAGACTTGATGGCAGCATTTAATTACACGGGCTTCTTGCACCTGGTGTCCCTTTGTCACCTCAGCAAAGCTTGACCTTTTTCACAGAAGCCTGCCATTTCCAAAGTACCCAAACCCCTGCATATCTACACCAGGACTAGAGGGTGTGAGCTATAGTGAGAGATTGAGTAGGCTGGGTCTCTCTTCCATGGAGCACAGGAGGATGAGGGGGAGGGTCATATAGAGGTGTACAAAATCATGAGAGGAATAGATTGAGTAGATGCACAGAGTCTCTTGCCCAGAGTAGGGGAATCCAGGACCAGAAGACATAGGAAAAGATTTAATAGGAATCCGAGGGGTAACTTTTTCACACAAAGGATGGTGGGTGTATGGAACAAGCTGCCAAAGGAGGTAGTTGAGGATGGGACTATCCCATCGTTTAAGAGACAGTTAGACAGGTTCATGGATAGGACAGGTTTGGAGGGATATGGACCAAGCACAGCAAGTGGGATTGGTGTAGCTGGGACATTGTTGGCCGATGTGGGCATGTTGGGCTGAAGGGCCTGTTTCCACACTGTTTCACTCTATGACTCTTTATGACTCTAATACACAAATGGACGCAAAGTGCTTGAGTAACTCATCAGATCAGGCAGCATCTCTGGAGAACATGGAAAAGGTGACATTTTGGGTCTGAAGAAGGGTTTTGACCCAAAATGTCACCTAACCATGTTCTCTAGAGATGCTGCCTGACCTGTTGACTTACTCCAGCACTTTGTCCTTTTGTGTATTTACCAGATTTGTTATAATTGATCCAGTGAGTGCAGACCACCCTTCTGGATGGAGATGGAGTGGTATTTGAGGTCAAACGTCAATAGATGAGGTTGTGGTTGCGAAGGAAAAAATGAATAATTTGACACCTTTTACAGTCGCAATGAATATAATTTGTGACTTTGATATGAATACTGTAGTTCAAAGGTTCCCAACCTGGGGTAAATTTACCCCCAGTGGGGTAAATTTCACTTACCCAGGGGGTAAATTTGTTGATTCTGGATTTGTACACTTTTTCTCATTGACTGACTGTTTGGTTTTGGTATACAATAAATCTGTTCATCATTAGTTGTTCATAAATAAGTGAAATAACATTGTTATTTGCTATTAAAGTTGCCTGGGGTAAACAGGACGAAAAAGGTTGGGAACCCCTGCTGTAGTTGGTATGGAGACTTTATTGGAGGGATTCGGCCATGGTATCTGGGAAAAATAGCTACTGACCTTGGAGGCAACAAAAATTTAAAGGCAAAAAGAAAATTGTAGATGTGATTTGTGCAGACGCTAGCCACAGATCCCCAGCCACAGATCCAGACCCCCCAGCTCCCAGGCCCCAACTCCCAGCCTTCAGCTCCCAGATCCAAATTTCCAGACCCCCAGCCCCAGATCCCCAGCTACAGATCTACATCCCCAGCCCCAAATCCAGACCCCCCCCCCCCCAGCCCCAGAACCACAGCTCTCAGCTCCCAGCCACAGGGGGATCCCCAGCCCCAGATCCACATCCCCAGACACCCAGCCCCAGATCCAGAACCCCGTCCCCAAATCCAGCTGCCCCGATCCCCAGAACCCCAGCCCTCAGCTCTCAGCTCCCAGCCACAGGGGGATCCCCAGCCCCAGATCCCCAGACCCCCAGCCCCGGAGCTCCCGCAATAACAGCTTAGTCTGCTGGACTGGAGGGTGGCAGCTTTGTCCGCCCTGGGCCACGGAGTTTGAATCGGCCCGTTTGGATTCAGCTGCGGGACTTACCATCACCCGGCGGGGGGCCCAACATCGGAAGCCATGATCGCCTCAACGCAGAGGGAGAGCAAGCAAGGACGAGATAAGACTTTAAGACTTTTTGCCTCCCATCACAGTGAGGAGGTGCCTGGAGATTCACTGTGATGGA
Organism: Malacoraja senta; assembly: GCA_038087875.1. Classification (NCBI taxonomy): domain Eukaryota; kingdom Metazoa; phylum Chordata; class Chondrichthyes; order Rajiformes; family Rajidae; genus Malacoraja; species Malacoraja senta. The sequence goes on from CM075978.1 coordinate 48,383,034, forward strand.
TGTTAAACTGTGTTCATTGTGTTTTCTGTTACTTTATTTTCTGTCATGACTGCAAGGTACGCAATTTCGCTCAAACTAAAAGTTTGAATGACAATAAATCTTCATTAATTCAGATCCGCGACAAGATATGGTATAATTATGATAATGTCATAACTTGGATACCAACACCTGAGAAAGTGACCAACAGGCATCACTGCGGTGGTTGCTGTAGATTTCTGGAAAGGAATTCTTGTACATCCTGACAATATTGATTCATACTAAGCTGTATGCTGTTAAACTGTTAAACTGTAATTTAAGAATTGTTATACACGTATTGTATTTGCTTTGAGAACTGTTCAAAATTGTCATACAGTGTATTGAAAATTCACCTGAGTAAACAAGATTCTATCTACAGTAGCTGCCTTGTATTTTCACGTGAAAAAATGCATAAAAATGAATGAAACACCAGTATTAAGGAAACACTAATCCCTGTTCATTATGTTGCTTCCTGTTCTCAACCTTTAGCAACTTTTGGAGCCTTAAGATAGTTTTGGTCATCTCCGTCACGCGATGGATATGACTCAGCGTGACGGGGATTGCTTGCTTGATCATCTCCATCACGCGGTGTCATATCTGTCACATGAGCATTTTATGCTCATAATGTGTAAAATAATACAACAATGACCATAATTATCAATTGTAATTGATAAATGAACAGTATGCTTCAGCCTATTCATCTGAAGTAAATATAGTTTTAGAGGAAGTTGGTGAAAAGTTACGTGACGGTTACCATTCTTGCTGAAAATCACCACTTTTAGTAAACTGTTACGAAGGTTTAAAATCAATGCGTTAGATTTTTTTGATTTTTTTTGGTGGTTTATTTGAGGAAGATAATCTATAATTTGAATGACTGCGACAAAAATTAGATTTTATATTCTTAAATCAGTTATATTTTACAGTGTTGTTCATCATAAAAATGCGACGCATATGACTGAATGCAATGGGCAACCTGGAAAAAGAGGAGGAAAAAATAGGTTGTTCTCTAAAAGATTGTGCCAAACATATTTTTACCATAGTAGAGATGTTCATCTATGTGAAACAACATTCAAATTTGCAAAAATTATAGTTTTATTTTTGGGTTTCCAGAAACTTCCAGTAGACACTCACTGAAGAATCACCCGGCTGCATTGTTAAATAAAGTGTGGGGGACAGACTCAATGATGCATAGTAATTAGTGTATTCACTGAAGCATAGGATCATAATACATAGGAGCCGATATGCATGTGGGAACTCCACACACAAGTCCAGCAGCAATCTGTTAGAACTGTGGCTGTGCATTAGAAACAGAAGTTTATTATTGCTTACCTATGATTTTAAATGAAGAGATGTTCAAGTTTCAAGACCCGAAGGTGCATGTAAGTGATCGGAAAGATAAATAATTAAGTTGCAGACTTCTGGTCGAATTAACTATTAATATGTATAAATGCAGAGTGATGCATTTGGGACTGGGTAATTACTGGCATGTGTGCAGGATACAGCATTATTAGTTGTAGTCACGACCTTGGCTCTGTGTTAGAATTCTTGTCTCTGTATCATTCTAGCCTGACACTTCAAATATCACTTAAGTGAGCATTTTGAGCAAGTGCCCATATTTGGACAATACTTTAAAGTAAAATACCCTTGCCTGTTCAAGTGAGTGTATGATACGAACTGAAGAAGAAATGAGTTCTCCACTAATCTGATTTATATTAATCCCTGTACCACAAAAAGGATTAACTTTATCTTTCCCTCTTGCTTTCTGTGAACCCTTTTGTGGAAATTATCAATTGCAAGGTCACAATTCAAAAGTCACAAGCTGAAGTGTTGAAACTGTCTTGAAATGAAATACATAATTCTTCTGGTCTTAATTTATGCCAAAAGACTTGTGTATCCAACTGGGTAAATCTGCCTAAATCTTCCTCCCCAAACACAGGGTTCCACCAATCACTGACTACCGCTGCCTCGACTTTATTACACGAGCTATCTGCTCTGTACACTCTTAAGGGCCTGTCCCACTTGGCAATTTTTTTAGGCAACTGCCGGTGACTCAGTCATAGCAGGTCACCGAAAAACCGGCTGCAACTTACGTCATCCTGGAGACAACCTATGACAGCACCAACGTCAGGAGATGTCAAGCTACGCTCATTGGCGTCAAACCCACTGTCGCTGAAATATTTTTAACGTCGAAAATTTAGCATTGACCAGAAAGACGGTACGACTTTTTGCGCGACTGAGGAGACTACTCCCGACGACCACCGGCGAACATTTGGCGACAAACTAATCACCTGTAGTTGCCAAAAAAATTGCCTAAGTGGGACAGGTCCATTAGTCTTTATGCAGGTTCTGAATCAACTATCCCTTTTGCTCCACAGATGCAGGTTGGTTAGCCTAACTCACCAGCAATTTTTTTTTCTCATTGATCAGACTGCTGTGCCTTGGTGTTATGTTGACAAAGTGAACATTTCCTGATTGGAAATGAACGAGACTTTATATTACCTTGGAGTCCATTTATTTACAGGCAGATTTAGGTTGAAATTACATAGTTGCAACGTAGTTTTCATTGACATACAGATGAGTTGGGGTACACAACTAAAAAGAATTTAGACTGGATCCCAGGAAATATTCTGTATGCTTTTTTTTGCAGAATATCGTTGATCCTACCACAAGCATTCCAAAATGCATGGTGGATATTTGTGTAAACTGAGTTTAACAGGTTCCTCGGAGTTGAAGGTGACTCGAGTTGTTTGAGTTTCAGAGCTACAGCGTGGAAATGGGCCCATCAGCCCAGCAGGTCCACTCCAACCATCAATCACCCAAACACTAGGTCTATGTTATCCCACTTTTGCATCCTACGTACTCGGGGCAATTTACACCCAAGATGTATGGGGAAACCGGAGCACCCGGAGGAAACCCACGTGGTCACAGGGAGAATGTACAAGCACCGCGGAGACGGCACCCAGGATCAAACCTGGGTCTTTGCGCAGTAAGGCAACAAATCTATTATACCGCCCCTTAGCCATGTGATTGCAATCTTCTGAATTCTGAATAATCTTCCGATTATTTCCCTCAATTATGACATCATGGGAGAGGATTAAGGACGGGAAGGTGCTGTGTATGGTGAATGATACGTACATGAGCTACATCTTATCTGTGAGGGTAGAGTTCTCAGAATAGTTGGGATTTTCCCCAATCTCTTGGATTATGGTTAATTCTGAGAATTTGACCACCGCAAAAGGAATTTAAAAAAGAAACAGTGTTCCCATATAAAACCTTGCTTCCCCTTTGGAAACTATCCAGGTGAAACAGTCCTTTTAACAAAACAAGCAAACACCTGCCAAAAACGCACACCAATTTAGTTTTAAAGTTTACGAAAACCGAAGTGGGACATTCCATTCTATCTTAGTTTTTAAATGTGTTCCCGAAATTTCTGTTTGTAGTAAAATTTCCATAGAAGATTCCTTTCACATCATTTGAATGAAGTTGATGTAAAGTAGGAACAAGGTCAATGTGGAATTAGCTGTAAGTTAGTGTTGTTGTTGATGTATACAGGCCTTGGCTCTGTCTATCCCACTGTTCCATTAACCCTACCTGCGATCAAGCTATCAGAATGTCATCTTCTATGTACCATCTATAATTCGTTTTCCCCTTCCCCCTAACTCACAGTATGAAGAACAGTTGCGACCCAAAACCTCACCTACTCCTTTTCTCCAGAGATGCTGCCTGACCCGCTGAGTTACTCCAGCTTTTTGCGTCGGTCATCTTCTTTAGTTCAGTTGAATGTTGTCACACACGAGATGAGTACCTTGAAGTTTTACTGTGTCATACTAGTGCAAGCTGTGTGTGTGTACATCTCCCATTTCATGGATTAATGTGAATGGTTGCATGTTTACAGTTTGTTTCATGACCTCAACCTGTCCCAAAGTGTTTCCCAGCCAGAGAAGTAATTTTGATGTACGTACACTCGTCATTATGTTGGTTACAAAATAACCAATACAGGCAACAGAAGCTTCAGTGCTCTAATGACCAGATGAACCATTTTTATTTTATGTGCCAACTGCAGAATAAATATTGGTCAGGATACCAGAGATAATTTTCTCACTTTTCAAAAAAAGCTCTGTGGAAGTTTTGCAATTTTTAGTTCAATTCATCTGAACAATGGGACCTGTAACATGGGCAGCACGGTGGTGCAGTGGTAGAGTTGCTGTCTTACAGCATTTGCAGTGCCAGTGACCTGGGTTTGACCCCGACTGCCGGTGCTATCTGTACGGAGTTTGTACGCTCTCCCCGTGACCGCGTGGGTTTTCTCCGAGATCTTCGGTTTCCTCCCACACTACAAAGACTTACAAGTTTGTAGGTTAATTAGCTTGGTACAAGTGTTAATTGTCCCGAATGTGTGTTGGATAGTGTTAATGTGCGGGGATCGCTGATCAGTGTGGACTTGGTGAGCTGAAGGGCCTGTCTCAAAACTAAACTAAACTGCTGCACTTGATGGTCAGTCTAGTATTTTTAAAACCTCTTGAATGGCGTTTGAACTGATTACTTTCTGACGGAGGCAGAAGTGACAGTAACTGACAGAACAGGAAAACTGTAGTGAGAATATTGTGCTTGCAACATGGAGTGGTTGAGTTCCATCATTAGTTCAAAATCCTGGAACACACTCCCAAGCCGCATTGTAGATATCTTTTCAAGGGCAACTAGGGAAGGTGCCCTCTAATTAAACACTGGCTCAGCCTGCAAATCCTAAATCCCAGAAATGTATGAAGATATTGGTTCTCCCAACCAAATATGTTAAAGTGATCTACTTCCAGGACTGTGTCTAAGAGTGATTGGGGTCATTTTATGAGACATAAAGGGAACTCAACAGGCTTTGACCTGATTGAATAAATGACCTGTTTCTCTGCAGTAACCTTCTGCTTTAAATTGATTGATCAAGCAATGCTTCCAGTTGGCATTGTGTCTATGCTCCATTGGTTTAGAGATAACAATGGAATCAGCAGAGCCACCAGCTAACCAATAATTAATGATGTAATTTATTCTGGTAGGCAGCCACTTGCTGAAACAGAGAGAAAAAAAAGCCAATGACTACTGTTGTCTATTTGCGTGTTCAGTATGGTATTCTCCTTGAAGTAGTGACACTTTGCTTCATGTTAACAACTAGACTTTACAAGTATAAAAAAGAATGATACTATATTAATGAGGATAATGCTTTCTTATCCCTTTTAGCAGGCATAATACTAACATGGGAAATATGCTTTTCATAACATCAGGAAATACAGTACTCGGTCATTCACTGACATTGGCTCGGAGTTACTGACGTGGAAGATGTGTCCTTTCGTGTATCTGGTCAGGAGAACCAATTTTAAAAATTGATTCCTTTAGGGGATTAGGGTTTTACAGGCTGAACCAGCATTTAATTTCCCATCCCTATTTGCCCTTGATAAGGTGACAGTGAACTGTTGTATGGAGCCATTATAATCCTTGCGATGTGGGTATACCCACCATACAGTCAGGGATAGGGTTCCAGGAGTTTGACCCAGTGACAGTGAAGAAACGATGATATGTTTCCAAGACGGGATGAGGTGTGGCTTGGAAAGCAACTTCCAGCTGATCTTCAAAGATTCCAAGTTCTTTTGGTAAAAATGTGGTCAGCTGGCCTTCTCTCAAACCAGTTAGTAGCACCAATGGGCTTTCAGTAATCTAAAACAATTTGGATTACTGAAAGTACTTTTTCTGGAAGATACCACAATAAATAAAAGGCAGGTTGTCTGTCTCTACTTTTACAAAAATGAGTCTTGAGATAACATGGAAAGCCAGAGTATATTTTTTAATTGGATTTTAGGTAGCATTAGCATGCTAAATTATGATTCTGCTAGTATCCAAAGTCATCTAATTTCCATTTGCTAGGTGAAGTAATTATGCCCATATCTTATTTTGACTGCCTTCCGGCAATGCAGTGGGTGATTTAGATCCAAACCTTTCCGTGTTTGGAGCGTCGAATTCGGCGATCCATTTGTGACTGCCTCTCTTGGGAGCACATCGAAGGAGCAGTTCTTATTTCATGGATTTACCCATGTGCCAGATATCAGATTTGAGTGAACTATTGTCAGTTTTGCAGTATTTCCTCCAGAGTAGTCAGGTTGACATGGTTTATGGAGCAATGACTCAGAACACTTTGACATTTGGGCAGGTTTTGGGGTGACATATGGCAGTGAAAGCCAAAAAGAAAATGCATGACATTATGATGGATCTTTTTGTCAAATGACAGCCCACATGTAATGGTACTTTGTTATAAAAATCAAGTTTTTAAGTATAATCTGGAGAAGTTCCTACTTGTGTTCCCATTGCTAACTATAAAGTATGGAATTGGAAGGATTATTGTGTTAGATTATGAAAATGAATCTTTTTAAAGTTTGATGTCAACTGCTATTCTTCTGCCATACCATGTGGATTAAGCAGTGAGTTTCTTCTAAAAATTGACTCATTTTTCCAAATAGGACTTAAGGTAAGCCTGAAACCATGTGGATTAAGCAGTGAGTTTCTTCTAAAAATTGACTAAATTTTCCAAATGGGTAAGCCTAAAACTAAAACAATGAATGGATTATTGGTCAATAGTTCATTCAGTTGCTAGAGATGAAAGCAACAACTTCAAAGAATTAACAGGAGAAGTTAGTGTTGTGCATTTAATCTTAAGTATGGACTTCAACTTGAATATCAGTATGTTGGCAATCAAACAAGCCAGTATGATTTAATACCAATAATTAATTATGTAATTGACTGCAAATGGGAACTAGCCAGTGCTACACAGAATACCAGAATAATTTGTGCATCATGAAGAATAACAAAACAAATGTACATAATTGATCATATTTATCATTATATTCTTTACAATGTGTATGTTCCGAGTGAAATTTGATGCAGTGAATCTGACCCTTAGGAAGTCTACATCGTCCATTTTTAATATTTCATTATAAGGGAGAGAGGGGGGGGGGGGGTAAGGGTGAGAGGTAAAGTTGTTGTATACAGTATTATAGTTGATTTAAACCATCTGTTCATTAATATTTAGCAGTAAACAACTTGACAAATTTACATTTTCTATCATATTCCTTTGGTATTCTTGATCGTGAAATGTTTTTTGAACTGCAATATAAAGCACCTAATGTAGCAGAGGAAATCTCATAGGATTATGGTAAGCATCTGTTGACCAGACACAATTCATAAATAATTTCAATGTACTGACTGCCTAGCACACCAAAAGGGCAATATAGATTCATACAACCTTTGGTGAATTTGTAATAAACTAATGATAATTAGGATAGACACAAAAAGCTGGAGTAACTCAGCAGGTCAGGCAACCAATAAACTAGGGCAGCATAGTGGCGCAGTGGTAAAGTTCCTGCTTTACAGCGCAAGAGACCCGGGTTCAATCCTGACTACGGATGCTGTCTGTACAGTGTTTGTACATTCTCCCTGTGATACGTGGGTTTTCTCCGGTTTCCAAACATTCCAAAGACGTATAGGTTTGTTGGTTAAATGAATTCTGTGAATTGTCCTTAGTGTGTAGGATCGAACGATAGAGCAAGTGTATGGATGATCACTGGTCAGCACAGACACGATGGGCCGAATAGCCTGTTTGAATGCTGTATCACTAAAATTAAACAAATTTATCTCTCCGAGAAAACTATAACTTTCCTATTGTGCTGCAGGCCTGCTGTGAATTGACCAGCTACAGCATGTCACCTGGTGGCTAGGACTTGAAAATCCTATGTGTAACCTAACTGCCAGTTGAACTGTACAGATGTTGCTCCATGTCCAATGCAATGATCCAGAGCTTGTGCAAATTCTTTACAAGGCATTGCTTCACAGATGTTTGAATCCCTTTCTTGACTCGTGGTACTCTCATTGAAAATAATTACTTGCTACGATGTGACTATTGCAGGTAAATTGGTTAATTTTAATTGTTGCATCTAACATTTAATCTTCAGAAGAGTCGGGATCAATGATTTGGGTACACTTCCATGTTTGTCTGTTTGTGTCAAGAAAATAAATGTATTAAATGTAATCTTCAGAACAGTTGATCCCCAAAATACCAATTCTGAATGTATATCAGGGCTGTGAAATAGCAATGTACTCCAGTTTAAATCTTGTAATAACATGATTCAATTAAATATTCTTTGTAGAATAATTGTTTTTTTTAATAGTTTGTGGTTTTTAAGTAAGAATCAAGTCACCCATAGTTAGTTAATGAATTGATAAATGCATATGTTTTTATAAAGCAGCCCAATTATTCATAGAGGAAATACAGCAAATTTCCTAAGAAAACTCAATTTCCAAAGCTCAATGGATTTATTAAATTGTTTCCTCCAGACAACAGCTGGCATGCTTGGCTTACATTCACTGAAAGTAAAACCACAAAAAGAAGGCAAAAATTTTACATTGAAATGTTTTGCTTGGATGCTGTATACCTACAATGGATGTTGAATGGGATGTGGTTTGGTGATTGGAATTCTCTGCATTTAGAATTCTGTTCAGAACAGGTTTGGTTGGCAGACTGTTCATGCTATACCAAGTAATTCTGAATTGTAGAGACGTGAAATTAACTTTTGAAGATGTATTAAAAATAGCATCAATTATGCGTCTGTTTTCTATCCTGTCTTTGTGAACAAACATACCGAAGAGCCTCAGAGAACGAATAAATATATCCTTTCTTGTGACAAATAACCCACATATCCCAGGAATAAAATGGATCTGGAAAGGTTAAAGAAATGTAAACATGAAGGAAAAAGATTAGGATTATATCAATGACACAAGAGATTTTACCCACATATCCCAGGAATAAAATGGATCTGGAAAGGTTAAAGAAATGTAAACATGAAGGAAAAAGATTAGGATTATATCAATGACACAAGAGATTTTAAAATATATCACATCGCAAAGAGATAAGAAGTGAACCAAAGATGTTGGTACTTTTTTTCCCCAGTAAAAAACTCCTCATAATACTGTATTTTGATCAATGCCTTTTGTTGCTGGTGAAAGAGAAATGAGTTCATCATCTTCACAATCAATTGAATTCCAGCAAAGGAGGCTTAAAGCCAGCAGTCGGAAAGATAATACACAAGCATGTTCATGATTGAATGATTCCAGGTTCAGCACTGTTATGCACAAGAGATTTGTTTTATTGAAGGAAAAGACTGTTGCCAAATCATATTTCCGTTTGGAAGCCACAATTGAATGTCACCTTTATTTCTATTCCAGATTAGCTTTTCTTTTTCCTGGATGGAAAATAGAGGGTCTGTTCTAGGTTATGAGGAACTATACGGTTCACCCATGCACTAGTTCTATCCTACACACTCGGGACAATTTACAGAAATCAATTAACCTACAGACCTACACCTTTGGAATGTGGGAGGAAACAAGAGAAAATCCACATGGTGACTGAGAACTCTGTACAGACAGCACCCATAGCCAGGATCGAAGCCGGGTCTCTGGTGCTATAAGACAGCAACTCTACTGCTGCGCTACTGTGCTGCCCCGATTGGGTAGTTGGGTAGTAAATATTGGCCAGAACTGGAGTTAAGAGCAGCAGGAAATGTTTGTGTCCCTCAAAGAGTTCAATGCCTCAACCCTAAGATGCCCTCTCCAGCAACTGCTACAGTACTTCAGCGCCATATTGGAGTGTCAAGCTAAATTGTGTGCTCCAGACCCTCGCAACCTGTTGACCTGGAGATGAGCATAACAACTGTAACATATTATTTGCCTGAAGATTTGTCTTTTGATGTGTGAGAAGTAAAATTCATGATCACAAATAACTTACAGTGAAAAGTTAAGAAAATGCAACTTAACTAAATAACGAAGACAGATGTCAGTCCTAAATGGGTAAAGATTGAACAATGTGGCCAATGAAACTGGTTGCATATTTTCTTGAAACTGTTCTTGAATTCTGATTGTGTTCCAAGGTGGAGAACAGGCAGGTCTTGTGCTTGCATAAGGCAGATGCTCTTTAGTCCAATCTCTGCTGCACAATATCAACAATGAGATGAGGAAAAACTTTTTCACCAAGAGAGTTGTGAATTTGTGGAATTCTCTGCCTCAGAAAACAGCGGAGGCCGATACACTGGATGCATTCAAAAGATAGTTAGATAGACCTCTTAGGGCTAGCGTAATCAAGGGATATGGGGAGAAGGCAGGAACGGGGTACTGATTGTGGATGATCAGCCATGATCATATTGAATGGCGGTGCTGGCTCAAAGGGCCGAATGGCCTACTCCTGCACCTATTTTCTATGTAGCAAGGGCTAAGAAGCATATTGCATCCACTAAAAGGGGCTAAATAATAAACTTGTCATTAAGGGATTGTCAGAAAGTGGTGTGTTTTTCTGGAAGCAACAACTGTGATCAATAACAACTGAATCTATAATTCCTGAACAGGTGGTTCCAAATGATGGGTCTATTCTGTCACTATGTCCAAAAATCTCTCTTGTTTGTACATTATTTAAACAAAGCAAAACAATCATTTTCTAGTCATCTTGGGTTCTTTATCAACAATTTTCAACTCCCTGCATAAGTATCACAAAATTAATGTTGACTGTGTTAAAACAACTGCCAGTTAATTTCAAAAGTACTGTGATTTGTGAAAGGCCAAATTCTTGAAGTGATGCACAAACATTGTTCTGCTTAATACACAAGAACTTCTAAAAGACAGATAAATGAACAGCTTGTAAATTCTTCTTGAATCTAAGTTAAAAGGATTTCATGTCTTGGAGTTTGTTCCCATAGAATTGTACTGCATGTTGACCTTTCCAAAACATTGAACATTTGTGACTACTTGTTAAATATTTGCCATTATATGAAAAAATGCATTACTTTTATAGGTCTGAGCCATATCATCTGCACTGTTTGTAATACACAGAAAATTACCCAGGTAAACAACCATATGTTACAAATGTAATTTTATTAAAGTGAACTCTTTATAAAAAATAAAAAATAAAAAAATAAAAAAATAAAATAAAATAAAAATCAGTGCAATGATTTGAGGATTTTGTTGTTGTAATTCTTGGGGAAAAAAGCATAGTTTGTCCTGAATTCCTTGATTGTTGTAGCTCACATAATAGTTATAAATGAAGCTGCTGTATTGAGAGGAGTGCATTTGTGAGGGAGCATTAAACCAAATGCATGTCCTCGCTTGTACTCCACATATTCCTAATTTCTCAGACCAAGCTGACTATTACAATATTGGGTAGTTCATTCAGAGATGATCTTAATTGATCAAATAATATTCTTAAGTAAGGAAAAATATTATGGTCTGCACTTACCTCAAGTTCCATAATAGAATTCAGAGAATCCATTTGGTTCTGTTGAGTATCCAAACAATTGATTGAACCATTTAAATAGTCCTGGTTTCTGAAGACTGTAGTAAAGCAGTTGCATTGCTGAAATTGGGTATGACATATCACATTAACTTTCTAATAATGAGAGAAGTTTAAAAAAAAAATGTTCAGCACTTAAGTTTGATACATTACCTTGGCAATTGTTCCCCGATAGTTTATTAACAATCTCTTGTGTTCTCACTCTACAATTCAGGGTGGCCTCTCCATTATCTTCCTACTTCTTCTGTCAAACAAGACTCTTTGGTAGTCTTTAAATGATAGCAATTGTTCTTCTGATAAGGGCCACCTTCCTCACTCGTTATCTCATCTGGTCTGGAATGTGGTATGTGTCAAGTCGCCATTGCTTCCTGACATAACTGGAGACATTATGAGGTAGGCTTCAACTTCACTGTCTTTTGATTTAGTGGTGGAAAACCTTTGATACCTCTGCTACTGTCCCAGTCTTCTGGCCACTTCCATTTGATAAGGTCCCACATAGGAGATTAGTGGGCAAAATTAGGGCACATGGTATTGGGGGTAGAGTGCTGACATGGATAGAAAATTGATTGGCAAACAGGAAACAAAGAGTAGTGATTAACGGGTCTCTTTCAGAATGGCAGGCAGTGACTAGTGGGGTACCGCAAGGGTCGGTGCTAGGACCGCAGCTATTTACAATATGCACATGCATTTTAATGTGGATAAATGTGAGGTTATCCACTTTGGTAGCAAAAACAGGAAGGAAGATTATTATCTAAATGGTGTCAAGTTGGGAAAAGGGGAAGTACAACGGGATCTGGGGATCCTTGTTCATCAGTCAATGAAAGTAAGCATGCAGGTACAGCAGGCAGTGAAGAAAGCGAATGGCATGTTGGCCTTCATAACAAGAGGAGTGTAGTATAAGAACAAAGAGGTCCTTCTGCAGTTGTACAGGGCCCTAGTGAGACCACACCTGGAGTATTATGTGCAGTTTTGGTCTCCAAATTTGAGGAAGGACATTCTTGCTATTGAGGGAGTGCAGCGTAGGTTCACAAGGTTAATTCCCGGGATGGCGGGAATGTCATATGCTGAGAGAATAGAGCGGCTGGGCTTGTATACTCTGGAATTTAGAATGATGAGATGGGATCTTATTGGACACGCTACAGGCAGGAAACATGTTCCTGATGTTGGGGGAATCCAGAACCAGGGCCACAGTTTAAGAATAAGGGGTAACCATTTAGAACGGAGATGAGGAAACACTTTTTCACACAGTTATGAGTTTGTGGAATTCACTGCCTCGGAGGATGGTGGAGACCGGTTCTCTGGATACTTTCAAGAGAGAGCGAGATAGGGCTCTTGTAGATATTGAAGTCAGGGGATATGGGGAGAAGGCAGGAACGGGGTACTGATTGAGGATGATCAACCACATTGGCTTGAAGGGCTGAATGGCTAACTCTTGCACCTATTGTCTTCCTATGCTTATTTGTACCTCTGGTTCCAATAATCTCAGTTGTTCATAGTAGAGTCTGGTTCATCTATTCATTGGTCCTTGCATGTGAATGCTTATTATTCTTTGGGCGGGGGATTGTGAGAACTTAGACCCACAAATATAATCTGACTCTGACGACTTCAGAAGTTTAATGGCTAAAGTTATTTCCTTTCCCTTTCCTTCTTGTCTCATTAGTCTCTTTCACTGGTGACTAAGGGACTACGCACAATATTTTACCATGCCAATTGCTTCAAGTTTAGCCAAGTTGCCTTCTTGAGATGGGCTTGGATGAACATGTCAACCAATACGCATGGCTTTGCATAGAGTATTAAAATTATACATTCACATGCTATGTCACTTCATGAGTGTTCAGTGGAAAGGCTTTCATGGTAATGATCAGATGTGAACACAGCACATTTAAAGTCCTTCCATGTGTGTATTGGTGATACTTCTCCAATCCAAAGATTACTGCAAGTAACTCCTCCTCAATCTGTATGTAACATATTTCACAGAAAAGTAAAGGCTTGTGATGCAGAGTCAGCATTCTGCTTGCATAAGATATTGGCTTCCCCTCTTACTTGTTTTCTGCTCTTTGATCCATTTTCAGGTGTCTATCAGTTCCTTATCAGTATCACAACTAGACTCAGCTGTGACTGTCACTTTCAAACATTTGATCGGCTGACTGAATAACTCTCTTTGGTCACACACAATTGATGTACCTCCTCCAATAGGTGTGGCATCTCTTTCACTCTTGACGTTTGTTCATACTGACCTCAGATTTTTAAATAATAAAGTGACTACTCATCAGGGCTATTTGCTATCAGTCATGGTCTAATAACGCTGCTTCATTTTCTGTTTCTCCTTATCCAGATCAACATATCGGGTTACATGCTGTAATCTTATTCTATTGAAGACTTCGAATGCAACATTGGTTCCACACTGAAATTCTTCTGGTGTGTGTTTCAAACTGCTACTCTTCTTGAATAGTTTCGATTGGACCGTGTGCTGAAACAGTTTAAATATGAATTCTCCTCTTCAAATTCTATATACTAGAGCCCATTCCGTTACAGATTCAGCTTGTTTAAACACCAAATTAATGGTGTTCAACCTGAACTTTGAGTCCAATCCACTCTCCGTGGATCTCCAATGTCCTCTTCATGCACAATTTGTACAAATGATTTTACAATTCATGCACATTTTTCTCCTATGTGTAGGGCATTTCTTTTGTATCTGCTCCTGTTGCTCTTCATAATCCTTGCCAAATACATGCAGACATTGCTGTATTTTCCCTGTTTTGCCTCACACTTCACCTTATGTACTTCCTGCTATTGGACATCCAACATTTTTCATCCGACTTTGAATTGCTCTGCATCTCTGTTTACACTTTTCTAGGATTAATTCTGAGTCACGTAGTTACAGTTCCCTCAGGCTGCACTTCCAGATTCCACAAATAATCCAATCTGATGAACGAGTCCTTCAAATCTTTGAAATTACAATTATCTGCAACCAATTTAGGTCTGCTTTGAAAGAAGTGAATTAAGAAAGGAGCAGAGAGTTTCATATTTCTGGTTGTGTGCAATTTATAGTTAACAATCAGCCATTTCATGTTTAGCCTTGCTGCAATGTGCTTTGAATGCACATAATACCTCGGAGCCTCATTTGAAGGGTATACAGTATGGTACAATTCCCTTCTCGTGACCAGTAATATGCAACATCTTTAAATTATGTCTAAGATAGACTCACAAAGCTGGAGTAACTCAGCGGGACAGGCAGCATCTTTGAAGAGAAGGAATGGGTGACGTTTCGGGTCGAGACCCTTCCTCAGACATTCCTTCTCTCCAGAGATGCTGCCTGTCCCACTGAGTTACTCCAGTGTTTTGTGTCTATGTTCGGTTTAAACCAACATCTGCAGTTCCATCCTGCACACTTTAAATTATGTCTGATGTGGTTTTTCTGCCATAGCCAGCTCAGTAAACAGTGTAAACACCTTTCCTTTAATTTCTCCATTCTTCAGTTATGTTATTCATTCAGAATTTATAATTTGGGTGGTTCTGTTTGCTCAATCATGTGCTCAGTCCATTGAACAAGGCATCGGTCGGTGGGGGCGCTGCAAGCTGTCAGCCCTGTCAGCAGCGTGTTAGCCTTTTCAACTTGTTTTATTTTTTCAGTGTGTTTTAAAGTATGTTTTTAATGTTTCTTTGTGTGTCTTGTGTGGGGGGTGGTTTGGGGGGGTGAGGGGGAAACCGTTTTGGTCCCCTCCACGGAGAGGCGACTTTCCATGTCGCCTCCCCCGTGGCCTAACAACGAGGATCGGGCGGCCTTTCCCGGAGATGTGCCCAGGGCTTCCACGGCGGGCGCAGCGTGGACTCTCGGTGTGGAGCGGGCGAGCCCTCGCCAGGGCTCGCCGGAGGGGAGCACTCCGTTTTGCTGGCCCGCGACAGCTGGCAGCCTGAAGTCGCGGACTGCAGAGCTCCAGCTAGCGCGACGTCCGCAGCCTGGGATCCCTCATGGGGGACCCAGGAGAAGCAGAAGCTTCCACTGCCGGCCCACGGCCAACTTCTACCGTGGGCGCGGCATGGACTTACCATCAGGAGCGGGGTACCTCGCCGGGGACCCCTGGAGGGGAGCTTCGACTGCCGGCCCTGAGGTCTGCAGTGCTCTGGCTGCGGCGCGGCGGCGACTTTAAATCATCGACCTGCGGCCTACACCAACCTGAAGCCGCGGTCTCCGTTGGGGAAGAGACGATTCTGGACTTACCTGGACTTTTACCTTGTCTGTACATCTGGACGCCCGCAGCGGCGGCTGCGGAGCGGTGAGCTCCCGACCATGGGATAAAATGGAGGAGGACTGGCCAAATTTTGTGCCTTCCACCACAGTGATGAATGCTGTGGTGGATGTTTGTGTTAAATTTTTAGTGTGTTTTTGTGTGTTCTTTATCATTGTACCGCTGCTGGCAAATTCATTTCACTTGCACTTTATGTGCAATGTGACTAATAAAACTGATTGTTGATTGTTTTTTCCTCTCGGTTCACTTTCACTTATTATCTCAGCTGGGGGTGGGTGAGAACATTACCTGACGTGCTGTTTCCCTATTTAACTGTGACATCCAAATTTATTTGATTCATCAACACTTCTGACACCCTGTCACAGTATTTTCCTCATTTACTCGCTATGATTTAGGAAATAATTTAATTACAGAGATCAACAAGCATATTTCATGAACAAAACTGTTCACAGAACCAGCATTCTTAGACTTGTGCTTTCTTCTGAAACTTTCTTCACCAAACAATCTTGCAACATTTACCAGCAGCATCACGTGTAACTATCCTTAAAAAGGTGACTTTATTAAAGGAAAGTATATTGTGCAATGTCACATAATCCAAATTTCTAATCCACAATCTCTTTCAGAAATATTAATACTTGTCATATCAAAATCATTTAAGTGCTATAAATGAATTAAGACCTATCTCATGCTGGATTTTGAAAAAAATACAACAAGAATAATACTGGCTTATGCCCAGTACTAATATTTGCTCCCACAAAGCCCAGATCTACTTCATACCACATTCATGGTAAAATCAGAAAACTGGAATAGAGTGTAAACAAAGTCTCTGTGTGATCCTCCTGTAGATCTCACGGCTTCAAATCACATTAGTTCTGTATCTTTAAAAATAATTTAGAGGGTGGCTGTCACTTAGCGTGGTGTTTAATGGACTTATGATTTACTTGAATGAAGAAGTTCTATATTCAGTAAGACTTAGAAGAACAATTTTCCTGTACTTTGTTATTTTAAGAACATGTCAGTT
Source organism: Malacoraja senta (assembly GCA_038087875.1). Lineage (NCBI taxonomy): Eukaryota > Metazoa > Chordata > Chondrichthyes > Rajiformes > Rajidae > Malacoraja > Malacoraja senta. The sequence continues at coordinate 48,399,685 of CM075978.1, forward strand.
GGTGCATGAAATATACTGTTTTTTGGTTCCTTGAATTAAGATGCCATGGAGGAATGTCGAGTGGACCAACGGGATTAAATAGATTGGCATAATTTGCCCTTCAGTGTATTTCAATGTTATAGTTATTTTAAAAACCAATGCCATCTGGCCAATACTAAAATGTTAATTTAATTAGAATCTGCATAGACATATCTGTTGTTTTTCATTATTAGCCACTCAATGATTGTAAGCAAATTTTTCGTTATATTTTGTTATACTTTTTAGTTTTCTGATTTCATTATCAAGCACACTTACATTAAAGTAAAATGTAGTAAATTGGATACATTTAAATACATTTAAAATCAAGCCAGATTCTGCTCGTACACCAGGAAAAGTCATCAAAATCCGATTCAGATTCAACTTTATTGTCATTGTGCAGTGTACAGTACAGACACAACAAAATGCAGTTAGCATCTCCCTAGAAGAGCGACATAAATATGAGCAGTAAATAAATAAATCTAATCTAATAAATCCTGGTGGGAGGAGTGTCCGGGGGGGGGGGGTGATTGGCAGTCACCGAGGTACAGTGTTGAGTAGTGTAAAATTACATCATCTTGTTTTATGTTTTATTTATTTTAAACAGGGACAGTACATATTGATGGACATTTACATGTAAATATGCAAGATTATAGCCAATAGCTAATTTCCATCTTTAGTCCCTTTGGCAGCTAAAAAAAACAATTATACAAGACACACAACCAACTCAATTCACACAGACATCCATCACAGTGAGTCTCCACGGAGAGGCGACTTTTTCCATGTCGCCTCCCCGTGGCCTAACATCGAGGATCGGTGTGGCCTTTCCCGGAGACGTGCCCGGGGCTTCAGCGGCGGGCGCAGCGTGGACTCTCGTCGCGGAGCGGGCGAGCCCTCGCCGGGGGTCTCCGGAGGGGTGTGCTACATTTACTGGCCCGCGGCAGCGTGAAGCTGCGGTCTGCATAGCTCCAGCTGGCGCGGCTTCTGCAGCCAGCGATCCCTAGTTGGGGACCCGGGAGGAGAAGAAGTTCAGACCGCCGGCCCGCGGCCTACTTCTACCACAGGCACGGCGGGGACTTATCATCAGGAGCGGGGGAATCCCTCGCTGGGGACCCCTGGAGAGGAGCTCTAACCGCCGGCCCTGCGGTCTGCGGTGCTTCTGGCTGCAGCACGGCAGGGACTTTAAATCTTCGACCACCGGCCTGCGGCCTACACCAACCTGAAGCTGCAGTCTCCAGTGGGGAAGCACCAATTCAGGACTTATCTGGACTTTACCTTGTCTGAACATCTGGACGCCCGCAGCGGCGGCTGCGGAGGGTTGAGGTCACGACCACGGGGGAAAATGGTGGAGGACTGGCCAAATTTTGTGCCTTCCACCACAGTGATGAATGCTGTGGTGGATGTTTGTGTTAAATTTTTATTGTGTTTTTGTGTTTTCTTTTTTCATTGTACCGCTGGTGGCAAATTCATTTCACTTGCACTTTATGTGCAAATGACGAATAAAACTGATATTGATATTGATTGATATTGAAAAGGTCGGGTCCAGTACAGGGAAGAGATTTATTTCATCAGCTGTCATCACACAGGTCCCAAAAAGCATTTTACTGAGATAATTTATTAATGTGCCTGAAATATGGAATTATAGAGTAGGGCCCATTCAGCCTACACCATCAAATGTTCATTTACACTCCTCCCATTTTATTCTTTGGATCTCCCACTACCCCACCTTGATTCTTCCACTCACTGCACACGAGGGACAATTTACAGTAACCAATTAGCCTTTCATCCTGTACATATGTGGCTTTTTGAATGGAAATGGAGGACCCTGGCCAAACCCACATGGGCACAGGCATAAGTCAAGAGAGAAGTCAAGAATGTTTTATGAGTCCCAAACAAAACAATGAAATTCTTATTTCCTGTAGCACAACAGAATATGTAAACATAGTACTCTGTTAACAATATAATAAACAAAATAAGTTCAGTATATACACGCGCACGCATGCACATATATATACACGTGTGTGTGTGCGTATATATATACACATACATATCACACATAATATATACTAGACCAAGTGGGACCCTTTGGTCCCCGTTCCCTCAACGTAATGTTGCATCACATATCCGTTCCCCCAACGCAACCTGTTTCCACCACTCACTTGTTCCCCCAATGCAACCCATTCACCCAACGCAATATTACACTGCTCACCCATAGCCCCCAACTGCGTGGCTCATACACTCCCTCCCCCTCCTCCTCACCCTCCCTCTTCTCTCCCCTCCCCTCCTCCACTCCCTCCCTCACCTCTCCCTCCCTCTCCGTTCACCTACACTCAGTCACTCCCTCCATAACCTCTCTAACCTCCCTACCCCCTCCTCTCCCTCTATCTCCCTGCTCCCCCACTCCTCACCTCTCCCCTATCACACTCCCCCACTAAACACAATGTTTAAATAACATTTCTTCTCCTCCCCTCCCCCACTGCCTCCCTCTCCTTACAACAATATAACAAATCTCTCATTGCACTGGGTGGAACACTGTTGATGGGCAGTTTATGTAAATGAGATCCCATTGTGACGTCATAGCTGCTAACTGCCACTGCAAGTTCAAGTGAATCTTTCTCAAACTGGATTTTGTAAAGTTAAAAATGTGAATAACTTGTAAAATATAACATCAATCTGAACAAAACTTTGATAAAACATACCACAGGACAATGGTGAGTAAGGTGGTCCAAAAATTGTAGCACTATCGTGTACCGTTTTGGCGTAATTCAGGACATCACAGACACACAGGCACATAAACACAAACACAGACATAGAAACAAACAAGATGAGAATTTTAGTAATATACATACTGGACCAAGTGGGACCCGTTGGGTTCCTGTCACATGGAAGGCCTGGTCCTCCAACGCAACCCGTTCCCCCAGCGCAATATTCCACCACTCGCCCATAGCCCCCAACTGTGCAGGGGCAGCTCAATTCCCCTCATCCCCTAGCACTCCCTCCCCCACAGTTAAAAACCTGCTGGCAGGACTGTGTTCTGTGATTGCAACATTGTTGCGGGGAGGGCCAGCAAGGATTTTGATCCCATTGTGACATCATAGCTGTAACTGCCAATGTGCAGATGGAAGAAATTGATCTCAAAGTGGTATTTTTTAATGTTAAAAATGTGAATAACTTGTAAAATATAACATCAATCTTAACGAAACTTGATAAAAAAAAAACACACCACAAGACAATTGTGAGTAAGGTGGTGCAAAAATTATAGCACTATCGTGTACCGTTTTGGTGTAATTTCAGGATCACGCATACACGCACGCTAAGAGTTTTAGTGACAGACAGACGGACGGACGGACGGACAGACAGACAGACAAAACCAATGTCCCCAAGTCTATGTAGTTCAGAGTTTATTTGGAGGTTGTAGTGTTTAATAGCCTGATGACTATTTGTAAACTTCACACTCACAGCAGAAGCTGTCAGTATTCATCTTGGGTTTGGGTGACTGCAAGCAGTATCAAAATGGTTGTCATTGGGACTAATACTGAACTTGCTCTGCAAAGATCACAATTTATGTAATTGCCTGCACTATGCCAATTTATGTGCACTATGCCTAAAGCAGTTTATGGAGAACTCTGGATCTCAGACAGAAAAAAAAGGAGTGCCTTTTTAAAATATTTATCCTTTTTAAGTGTTTTAATTAAAAATATAAAACAGGACTTCAAAGGAAATTGATAGCCAGCAGGGAAAATCTATTTCTACTGGTTTGTGAGTCAGTAACTAAAGGGCATATATTTTACTTTGCAAGCTTGAGTTTACTTTGAAAGATTTCTTTTATATATAAGAAAGATAGTTCAGTTGTGGAAATGCAGTGTGAAATACGATAAAAAGATGATTTTATTTAATTTCCAATACTTTTGGAGGAATTTGTTTGAAGGGCTAATTATAGTAAGAACTGGCACAATTCCAACGTGGAAGACATCTTTAACCTAAGCAATTGTTTATCTAAATGCTACCTTCAATAACTGCCATAAAAGCCACATTTGTTGGGATATTGAGTGGAAGAATGTTTTATGCTTGTTATGTCATGGCAATTCACTCATGGACGTTGATATTAAGTGTTTTTGTCTTGATCAAATTCAGTTCTTTTTAAAATGGACCTGTTACTGCAAATTAATTTTTTTTTAATGGGAGACATGGGGACTAATTTAGAGAGCACAGGGTTGATGATGGGCAGTTAATGCCTCTCACTTAGTATGGTGCGTTTGGAATCTCATCTCTTTGGATTATTTTCCAGGCATCTAGTTCTGAGAGTTGTGGTTAGGGGTGGGGTGGAGTTATGCGTGCACAGTGGAGAGTGGTAGAGGTGTTGCCCTACAGTGCCAGAGACCCGGAACAGGTGCTGCCTGTACGGAGTTTGTACATTCTTCCTGTGACTGCATGGGTTTTCTTCAGATGCTCTGGTTTCCTCCCACACTCCAAAGATGACCAGGTTTGTAGGTTAATTGGCTTTGGTTAAATTGTCCATAGTGTGTAGGATAATGCTAGTGTACGGGGTAAACATTGGTCGACGTAGACTCGGTGGGCCAAAGGGCCTGTTTCTGCACTGTATCTCTGAAGTCTAAAAAGTCTAAAGAAATTGCAGGGTTCCAGTTCTCCGCAAATTCTTGGTCAAATGAATTCTGTTGCACAGGGTGCTATTGGGCTCTTAAAACAGCGCAGGTAATGGAAGACGGCCAAGTGAGATGCTTGGTGCATTGGCCAGAAAGTTTATATATCATAGATCATAAAGTCTGGTAACAATTTTTCACAAAGCATAAATTGATGGAAAAATGGGATCCAAACAAAACACACTATGCTGGCCAATAGCTTGACTTATTTAGCAGATCCGTAAAGCCACCCGTAGCATGCTGCCATGCAAGCTCATATTTCTGGCATTGTAACTTGAAGTACCAATGCTCAAAGGGGTTTTCAGTTGAACAGAAGGCCCTGATGTCCTCCCAAATTTGCCCATGAGCCTTGAAATCAATGCAAAATCCTTCCACACCTGTGCACCATTCTTAAGACTTTAGAGATAGAGTGTGGAAACAGGCACTTAGGCCCACCATGTCGCATCGACCATCCATCACCCCATTCACTAGTACTATCCTACACAATAGGGACAATTTCACAATTACTGAACCCAAGTAACCTGCAAACCTGTATGTCTTTGGACTGTGGGAGGAAAATGGCGCACCTGGAGAAAACCTACGTGGTCACAGGGAGAGTCATACAAACTCCATACAGACAGCACCCATGGTCAGGATCGAACCCGGGTCTCTGGCGAAGTAAGGCAGCAACTCTACTGGTTCACCACTGTGACGCCCTTCTGGTTGACTTTAGAAACTGGAGAGCTTCAAGAAGGAAAAGAAGAAAGAATCTTGGCATTAGCTATCTCACCTCGATAATTTAAAGTTCTTTTTTTTAATTTATTTTTTATTTTTTATTATTTTTTATTTATTTTTTTATTTATTAGAAGTACATTACATTACAACCGCATACATTAGTATTCGTCACTTATATCTTCTTACGATTAATGTACTCCGTTTGTTTTTTACACTAGTAAAAGGAAAGGATAAGATTGAAGAAAGAAGAAAGTGAAGGAAAAAGTGAAAGTGTAGAAAGTGTGACAAGACAGAACGAAGACCCTATAAGAACAAAATTAAAAACAAAAGAAAAAGAGTTAAGAAATAGACCCTAGAAAAGAAGAAGAAGGAGAAAGAGGAGAAAGAGAAAAACAAATAGTTTTTATGAGCATTACGCAAATGGGACATACCAACTTTCCAGCTATCATCACCCTTTACCTGTTCTTGTGCTGAGAATAACACAATTTTTTCAGAGGGCACTCCCAAGTATCCAATATACATATGCCCTTGAACAATTCAAATGTACAATTGTCAACCAATAGGCACGATTGACAATATACGGCCAGTTCTTCATATGAGCATCTAAAATGTCAGTGCCAATTACTTGCAGAACTCTTCATCCGTAACCCTTGGAAATGTTCCAAAGTGGAGTTAACAAGATATGACCTCGAGTTGCTTTGACACCTTTTACGAATTGAGTTGGAATGCAGGGTAGAACATTGCATTTAGTGTTGCATCACAGCTCTCGTGACCCAGGTTTCAGCCTGACTTCCATGCTGTCTGCGTGAAATTGTCACAATCTTTTTGTGATACTCTGGGTCTCTTTTGAGACGTCCAATTTTCTCCCACATCGTGCAAAATGGCTGCCAATCTTCGATGGATTTCTGGCACCAAGTTCCATAGTATGCAGACTTCAATGGATGATAAATGATTGATCTATTTGCACTTCTACACTGTGGTATCAATTGTCCAACAGGGAGGTGTTTTTTTTTTTTTAAAGAAAGGGAAGATGAAATGTTTCCTAGAATGTAAAAATAGGGATCTGGAAATTATTCCATGTCTAAAAAGGGGGACGATATGGCATTAAGTCAGTGTCCTGCTACAATTTTACACAACCCTCAGTGACCAAGTTATGTTAGGAGTTGGAGACCTGTGAAAGTACAGAGGTCAGCATGGTTCATGATGGTACCTAGACGGTCATCAGAGGCTGGCTGGGTGGATCTGAACCCAGTGCACTGGGGCAACTGCATGGAGGGGTATCAAGCAAGGGACTGGCATTTGGGTGCACAATTTGATAAGTGTGGGTGGAACAGGCTGGGCACTGATGTTGGATGGGTACATAATCAGGTAATGAATGAACGTACATTGAGGCTGTTTGGGTCAGGTTTGAGTGGTCTGCTAGCCAATCATCAAGTGCCAAAACAACAGTAGGAGTATGATAGAGGGTGAGGGATTTGAGTGACCATCAAAGAAAATACTTAAAGCCAGACCCATCTCAAATACGATTGTTGCATTGCACTTGCCTCAGTGAAATGGAGATAAGCCTAGTCCCTCTCTGACTAATCTGAAGCATAGTTGCTCTGTGCATGCAAGAAACTGCACAATTTAGAAGAATATCCAGCCCAGGTATTCGCCATTGTGTTTGTATTGCACTTTGAAATTGCATAGAAAGTGAAGCAAAATAGAAGTTAGGGTCGATGTTTGATTTTGCAGAAGTTGGGTTGTGTGAACTGCCAATATTTTCATTAGATTATGACTTGTGGATTGTGAACCCCAAACACTATGTTTTGGACGGTCGGTTATTATGTGTGTTGAGAACAATGGTTAATAGATTTTTGGTAATGAGGGAATTGGTGAAATTATGTGTTCACAGATAAATTATCCAGTCATATAACCTTTGGAAATACTTAGTCTCCTCTAATATTGGATCATTCCCAACTTAAATAGCTCTACCATTGGCAGCTGTGATTTCAGCTGCCATGGTTCTGTGCTCTGGAATTCCTTTCCTGTACCTTTCAGCCTCTCCTTATTCCCGTTAATGCTCACTTAAGCCGTCACTTTCACCAAACTTGCCATATGTCTTAATACCTTTTGATGTAGTTCGGTGTTTAATTTTGGCTGGTAATGGCCCTGTGAACTGTCTTGGGATTTTCAGCAGTGTTAAAGGTCGGATGCTAATGGAAGGTGGAATTTGTGTTAAAGATCCTGTACAAGTAGAAGGTGTCACTTGTCTCCTGATGTGGGGAAACTAGTTAACATGGCGGATCAGACTTTATTTTATTTAATGGTGGTGGTGGCTGAGAAGGTCAAATAATCTACACCATGTCTTCTTATGCATACTGAGCATCACCCACAGTCCCAGAACTGAACTTAATTGTTAAATAAATGGGTCAAACTCCAAATCTTTGCAAAAATATTATTTTTCATTCCCAATTGACCAGAGATTTAAACTTTACGGTTGAGAAATGCTGCAATTACAAGCAGAATATTTAAGGGTTCGTGTCCCTGATCATGAGGCCACTGTTGGAAAATGTTTGCAATTTTCAGCATCCATTTATTTTCACGATTACTTTTGCCACTCTGTGTATGTCAGTGAAGATTCCGGCTATTGGGATATTGAGAAAGTATGCGTTGGTGCCTGGCCAGAGTTTACAAATAACTACAGCCTCTGTTTAAATGTGACTGAAATAAGTCAGGCTTTATTTTTGTTCAACGTGATTCTATACTTCTGTTCTTTGCGGAAATAATATTCAGCAGCTCCAATTATAATTGAGGGGATTTTCTTTTGTGCCCTTTTAACAAGTTTGAGATTATGGGACTGTTTGCAATTTTATGCATCTTTCAGACATAACTACAAGTCATCGGTTTTTGGGTACTTTTTCTGAGTTGTCAAGATTCAATGTCAACGATTATATTTTGTTGTAATGCACCAAAACATGCATTTAAAATGTGACCAAGTGTTTTTAAATAATATGACACAACATTACAATTCATCTAACTATTTCTTTCCCATCACTTTGTTCAACTTTGTATAATTTTGCACTGAAGATTATCTAAGTTAGCCAATGGTAGTGCTTCAGTCTCAGTTTAATCCAAATTAGTTTCCGGACATAGTTCTTTCAGGCTCATTTCCTGAAAGACTTCCATAACTCACACCTCTGACAGAAGCTTCTGTTTGAGGCATTGCCCACACTCTGAACCCAATAAATAGAACATCTTATACATGACACCAGCAACATGAGTATGATATCAACAGTTGCCTTTTAGATCTATATCTGTTTGCAGTAAACATTGAACGATTGACACTTTCTATCCCATAAAACTAAATGGATATCATGCAGCCCACACAGCAAAAGCATGCAGCAATTGTTGTGAACAGGAAATATTTTAAGGCATATATTTTTGCAATGTTTAGACAAACTGAGCAATTTCTTTCATCAAAAAAACTTGCTTACTTTGTACATATGGGCGGCACAGTGGTGCTGCGGTAGAGTTGCTGCCTTGCAGCGCCAGGGACTCAGGTTCCATCCGTACGGAGTTTGTACGCTTTCCTCTTGACCGCGTGGGTTTTCTCTGGGTGCTCCAGTTTCCTCCTACATTCCAAATACATGCAGGTTTATAGGTTAATTGGCTTCAATAACATTTTAATATTGTTCCTCGTGTGTAGGATAGTATTAGTGTACGGGGATCATTAGGCTGCGTGGACTCAGTGGGCCACGGATCGGATTTTTGTTTCTGATTTCTTTGCACCCCCCAACATAAAATATTTGCAATGCAAAAGAAATGTTGAGGTTTTCCATAAAATCCTGCCAGTCCATCATGTAAGAAGTAGAATATACTGGGCATTGATTTAAATGAAAAACAAAGAATGTGGATACATGTAAATAGCCCAAATAATGAAGAAGTAGCAAGAAATTGTTGTGATTTAAGCTTCCTTAACCTTTTCTTGATTTATGATATCTCCAAACCTCCCAAATAATAAAATATTATTTGGTGTGGTGTGTGTGATGCTTTAAGATCCATTCTATTGTGATGGTCTTATGATATTGTGAGGCCATAAAGCAATAGATCAGATAGATGCACAGTCTCTTGCCCAGAGTACATCGATAGGACATGTTTAAAGGGATATGGGCCAAATGCAGGCAGGTGGGATTCCTGTAGGTGGGACATGTTGGTCGGTGTGGGCAAGTTGGGCCGAAGGGCCTATTTACACGCACTATGACTCTTTGAGTAAATGTATCTCATTTCCCAGATTGCATTAGTAATGATCAATCAGGTGCAGAACTGTAGCAATCTACTTTGGTGTCTATGCAATTTGTCTCTCAAATCTTTAGAATGTATTTGAAGACAAGCTGAAGGGCTTGAAATTCATTCACGCAACTCCAATAAGAATGGTGCTACATTGTTGAAATTGTGTAACCTGGAATAGAGTGATTTCACACGTCTTTCTGGCCAATTTAGACCTGTCAGGAAATATTTCATTTATTTCCCCCATCAGGATCTTTGTTTGGGGAGAAGAGTCTTCAACTACTTGCCCTTTTGTCCACAGGGGTGGCATGTGCAGCTGTCGCTATGTCAGAATACCCCAAGTGAAGGCATTCACATACTGCACCCACGACGTTATAGTGTCCTCTCTGCAACCAATTGGTCGTATAGCTGGGATGGTTCACATGGCATTTGCACACAAAACATGTGCTTCACACAACCAGTTCTTCACCACTCTTCCACATCTGACCCAGCACTGCACAGTCACATTTATTTAGTAGCTCTACGGTCTTTGCATAGTGATGTGTCCCTTTCAGGGTGACATGCAAAGATTGCACTTGCTGTGTTAATTAGTGATAGCTGAAAATACTTGCAACACAATAAAAGAGTGTTGCATTGAAACCAATAATATCAATGTTAGTGCAGCATTACACAGAGAAAGTTGGCAGTGCTGCTTTGCAACCCCCACAACTCGGGTTTGTGACTTTCTTTGTATTACTTTCACATACAGCATTACCGAGTGACCCTCAACACAAGGGATGGTGCTGGTGATAATGATGTAAAGTGTATGGGAAGGTCTGAATATCCAGAATATGTGTCTCCAAAATGTTAACTGGTGAGAGTTGTAATCTATCCAATTTGCACTCCGCTGTACTGCATGTTCAGGGCAGGTATCCAAAAACAAGTTTATACTCATAAAACAATGATTTATTCAATCATTGTAATAAAATTAGCTTCTTAAGATGTTGAAGCAGCTTTTAATTAATCCCTGTGTTATGTTGAAATAGAATAAGCATGATAATTGTTCTTTTGAACGACACCGCATGAGATGTACTTGCATATGTCTTTAAAACAGACAAAGAAAAGTCATGCATTACGCACTGAGATAATGACTTGTATGTACTAATTTTGTAATTCTACACAAATCAAAATCTGGTTTATGAATAAACTGGCCAATTAGGGAAACTATCATATTTAATTATTTGTCTTGTGATTTGTCATGATCAGAAACTTACGATGGTTTACTAAGAACTGGAAAATTATTGCTATGAGGAAAATAATTTAATTGTTTTGTTGCAACTAAGCATAATCGGAGGTGACATTGTTGAGCTGTGTAAATTTACGAAAAGTTTAGATAAAGAAAATGGGGAATCTCCAATTTCTCCTAGCAGAGTGGGCAAAAACCATGGGACCTTGAATCAGAGTAAATGGAGTTAAAAGTGGTAGGATTTTGGAGCACACTGCCTGAAGGTGTGGGAGAGCAGAAACCTCCTCACACTTAAACAATAATTAGCTGTGTGTTCGAACCATAACATGCAGGGCTGTGGAAGTGCTCGAGCAGGAAGTTGGGATTAGTTTGGATAGCTGTCTTTCAACTGGCATAGACAGACACAATGGGCTTGAATGGCATCCAGAAACGGAAACAATATGATTTCTGTGAAGAACTTAAGAATAATGATAACATCCAGCAATTTATATATCAGGGCTTAAATCTACAAATTTAACCTGACAGTTACCAAGATACTTACATTGGATGTGCAATTTTTTCTTCTGGGGTATGAGGTGTGGAATTCAAAACAAAACGGTGGGAAATGTTTTCTGATCTATTTAGTTTATGCATCCAAATGTCTTGAAGAATATATCTTTGATAACTCATGGCTTCATAAATGAATAATTATGGTAAAATTAGATGATCTAAACTTGTAGTTGCATTTTAGTTTATGATGTGGGATTTCGGGATTTCTTGTAGCTGATTGTCAATTTACGAATGAATCAATTTTGTTTTTAAAATTATTGGCTTTGATTTATTTCAATGGTTTTTTTAGTCCCCTTTTGCTATTCAATTTCTTGTGGGGGCGAGAAGTTGGCTGAATGATAATAGTTTGACTCATCCATAACCTTGCCAAACTCTACAAAGACTCTTGATTTTAAAGAGCATTTTAAATAGGATTGTCTTGCCTTGAGATTAGCCTGTACAAATATTAGCATGAAACTGTTTGATGGATTCATATAAGATTCCCTTACATCAAATAACAAGGTTCATAACTCCATTGAAGTACGAGACAAAGGAACTTTGCTAATGTTCAAAGAATCTAGTTTGAAGATATTCATTATCCCTGAGGAATTTGACTTTCATGAAGATAAATAAAACTCTTAATCAGTTTGGAATTATTTTTTAACTGTCCATTTCTGCAGTAAAGCATAATGTTCATACAGGAACCAATCAGTAGATTTTGACATAAAAACAATTAGAAATCTACCAAAAATAACAGAAGTCCTGACCTTTTGCAGGGACTAAACAGCTCAATTGAACATGTGAAATTTTAACGCGAGTGTAATTGGTGTGATGAAACTTTGTGTACAATGAAAATTAATTGACTTTACTAGCGGTACTTGACTCGTAGAGAGGATTTAAAGTGAGGTGGACACATGGCAGGTGAAGACAGGAACTGGATGGGTAACCACCAGGGAAGAGTCAACAGAGAGTGCAAGAATTCTCTATGGCCATTCTCTTCAAAAACAAGTATACTCTTTTTTCATACTATTGGGAGGGGATGATGATTTGGAGGAGAGCAGCAGGAGTAGTCAGGTCAGTGGCACCATGTCTGGCCCTGAGACACATCAGGGTAGGGTGAAGTCAGACAGGACAAGAGTGATAGGAGGCTCATTGGTTAGGGGACAGACTGGTGATTATGTGGCAGCAAACAGGACCAGGATATCACTAACTACATGATGTACAGTTTAGTTTATTGTGCGTGCTAGCCAGTCAACGGAAAGACAATACATGATTACAATCGAGCCATTTACGGTGTAAAGATACATGATAAGGGAATAACATTTAGTGTGAGGTAAAGTCCAATCAGAAATAGTCTGAGGGTCACTAATGAGGTAGATGGTAGTTCAGAACTGATCTCTACTTGTGGTAGGATGATTCAGTTCCCTGATAACAGCTGGGAAGAAACTGTCCCTGAATCTGATATAAGGAAACAAGTTAATTTGATGCAATAGAAGCAGATTTTTTTTCTGTGCAATAGTAAAAAGAGAGTAAAATGTATTAATGTTTATATAATGTGGACCATACTAGAATCAGTGCTTTACTATCTCCATCGCAGGTGATAGACTCCTTACCGACATCCATTACAAACCTACCGACTCCCATGGCTATCTGGACTACACTTCTTCCCACCCTGCTTCCTGTAAGGACTCCATCCCCCACTCCCAATTCCTCCATCTACGCCGCATCTGCTCCCAGGATGAGGCGTTCCACACCAGGGCATCTGAAATGTCCTCATTCTTCAGGGAACGGGGGTTCCCCTCCTCCACCATAGATGAGGCTCTGCCATACCCTGCAACACTGCTCTCTCTCCCCATCCCCCCACTCACAACAATGGCAGAGTCCCCCTAGTCCTCACCTTTCACCCCACCAGCCGTCACATACAACAAGTGATCCTCCGTCAGTTTCGCCACCTCCAACGTGACCCCACCACTCGCCACATCTTCCCGTCTCCCCCCATGTCTGCCTTCCGCAAAGACCGCTCCCTCCGTAACTCCCTTGTCAATTCTTCCCTTCCTTCCCATACCACCCCCTCCCCTGGTACTTTCCCTTGCAACCGCAAGAGATGCAACACTTGTCCCTTCACCTCCCCCCTCCACTCCATTCAAGGACCCAAGCAGTCGTTCCAGGTGCGACAGAGGTTCACCTGCATCTCCTCCAACCTCATCTATTGCATTCGCTGCTCTAGATGCCAGCTGATCTACATCGGTGAGACCAAGCGGAGGCTTGGCGATCGTTTCGCCGAACACCTCCGGTCGGTCCGCAATAACCAACCTGAACTCCCGGTGGCTCAGCACTTCAACTCCCCCTCCCATTCCGTATCTGACCTCTCTGTCCTGGGTCTCCTCCATGGCCACAGCGAGCAACACCGTAAATTGGAGGAAATGCACCTCATATTCCGCTTGGGCAGTCTACATCCTGGGGTTTGAACATTGAATTCTCCCAATTCTGCTAGCCCTTGCTGTCCCCTCCCCTTCATCAGCCATCTGGTTGTCTCCTCCCCTCCCCCAGCCCTCGGGCTCCTCCTCCGCCTTTTTCCTTTTTTCCTTTCTTCTCCCCACGCCCTATCAGTCTGAAGAAGGGTTTCGGCCCGAAACGTTACCTATTTCCTTCGCTCCATAGATGCTGCTGCACCCGCTGAGTTTCTCCAGCATTTTTGTGTACCTTTGATTTTCCAGCATCTGCAGTTCCTTCTTTAACACTTTAAAAGAAGGCTTCCTTTTATTGATCATTAACATCCATGATTTTTTTTTAAATTGATTCCAGTTTAGCCAAGTGGAAGAGCATTTTGGATTCTTTTGTACATAAGTAGCTTGTTGAACAACAAAGCTTTTAATGTATTCCATTTTATCATACACAAAGGGTTTGTTTTTGGACATTTCACATTGAATTTCAAAGCACATGAGCATACGGTTTCTTTTTTCAAACATTTGGTCGTGGTATTCTGATAAAAGCTCAGAGCCAAAGATAAGGTAATACTACTTTTCAAATACCTGCCTCTTTTCCACTGCTGGATTCAGTGGCAGTTCTGTAACATTGTGAACGGAAGGATTATATAAATGCAATCAAGCCACTCTGCGCTATACCATCTACAACTGGCACTTCCTGCATGGCTTCCTCTATTTGAAAGTGGCAGTCAACCGTTATTAAAGAGTTAAATTAAGCAAGGAAGTTTATTTGATCCTTCTATTAATTTAATATCAAATATTTAATTAATTTACTTGTTTTGTTTCACTGCAGTCATCAATGGTTTTAAGTATTTTAATACTGAATTGTTTTGTTGATCAACTATTGAATACATATTTGAAGTCCCTAAATAACTTCGTCACTTGAAACTTATTGTAATATTTAATTCATTTACATGTGGTGAGTAAAAGGGCTGTCCCACTGCGGCGACCTAATTTTTTAAATGTTTTTAATCAAAGTTATTTATAAGGACAATTTATATTACAATGGAATGATCCAATGAGGTTGATGCATTATCCAACAACGTACACATGTAAGAGCTCAAGTCTCACAAAAGATCTAACTCATCTCCCTCCATCCATTCACGGGTCACTATCCATGATGGCTCGGGCTTTTATGGTCATGAGGATTACCATGTTTCAGTGAATAAGAACAAAATAAAATGGTTAAGGGTGTAAATAAAGGCCTGTTTCAGAATAGCAGGGTGACAATTTATATAAACTAAAGTTAAAGCTAAATCGTCAGCTACCCACAACCCGCTGCCATTTCTTTGTATAACACCCCCCTTCTTCTCCCCCCCTTCTTCTCCCCCCCTTCTTCTCCCCCCCCCTTCTTCTCCCCCCCCTTCTTCTCCCCCCCTTCTCTCCCCCCCCTCTCCTCCCCCCCTCCACGCTCTCTAAAGGACTTACCGTACACTGCGCAGCCGTCTTTTACCTTCCTCTTCATTGCCTGTGTGTGTGTCGCGCGCTTTCAATGCTGACGGGCGATCCAGCTGGAGGTTTTCCAGGCGAGTGCCCTCGAACTTGAAGGTCGAAGACACTCTTCTTAACTCGCGGATTAGGTCGCTGCAGTGGGACAGCCCCTTTAATGTTCTTCAGTGTATGTCCACTCTTAGACTGTATTAAACCATCTGGCTTCAAATGTTAAAGGGGGCCTTGTGCTCTGTGCTGGAGTCTTGCATCTGGGGTTTGGACAGTGGGGATAGGAGGGGAGTACCTCCACTTACTGTATAGCCATTCCAGCCACATTAGTCACCAGAATTATTTTTGAAGTATTCAGATGCTCAACTCTCCTTCATGCCTTACTGATCATGGGGATTCATAATAACTGAGATTCATAACCTCAGTTATTCCTTAGGTCTGATAAAATGATAGTTCTAATTCATGATTTCTTTCGGAATTGATGCTTCTAACTTTTTCACTTTTATTTCAATGCCCAATGGCTTCATTATTTTGGAGATATGCACAAAGTGCTGGAGTAACTCAGTGGGTCAGGCAGCATCTCTGGTGAAAAAGGATGAATGACATTTTGGGTCGGAAACTTCTTCAGACAGGAGAAGATACATTCCGACCCGAAATGTCAGTATTTTATTTGTGTTTATTTTCATTATTAATTTATCCTGTCTTCTTACAGTTAATGATTTTGTTTTAAAAGAGAAAAATAAGAGATTGTGTGCAATAAAGTAGATTTGATATCAGTTCAACTATAAATTCATGTTTTGTTTTATTACATCAGTGCTTTAATAGATGAAGCAAGTGATCGTATATGATCGCAGAAAAGGTTGGGTTTGCTGCCAGTTTGGGCAGCTCCAGCACGCTTTCATCAGCCACTCAGTTTTCATGAGCGATGATTGACTCAAAGTTAATATCATTTCTTTCTCCACAGGTTTTGTCTTAACTACTGAATTCCTCCAGCAGTTTCTCTCTCTGATAAATTGTCATCATCTAATCCAAGTTGCCAAACTAATTAGTAATGGTAAACATAGAGCTTTTTTTAATGCCATAGTTTCTGTTTTCTCGTTGAATTGGTGATCCTGAAGTGTACGGGGAATGACTAAACTTAAACTAACTTATCTATCTTCATTCCCGATATTTTTCTCCACTTAGGAAGATTTATATAGTCAAATGTTGTTGAGACCATTTTTAGCAGATTTGATATGGGTGTTTTATTTGTATTTTTCTCTAGAGTGAAAATACTTAGCATTACGTTCACAATGTGAACAAACTTTTTAATTGAGGACTGTTGGAAAATCATCTTGATTGCAGGGCTGCCAACATTGGGTGAGAATTGAGAGTGAGAAATTGCGAAGGAGCGTAGCGACCGGGGGGGGGGGGGGTGTGGGAGGGTGTGTTCCCTAATTTGTGCAGAACAGTGATGGAAGTCCAACTTTTGCGGAAGACCGACAGAAGCACAATTTCAAGCTGAAAAATGCAGCTTTTGTAGGGAGCTTTTGCATTTTTCAGCTTGAGATTGTGCAATCTGGTGCATACTGTAGCGAGTCTTTTAACTTACACTAGAATGCAACATTTATGCTTTAAATTGGATTATGTATGAATAAGGTTAGGCTAAATTACATTCCTAATTACATTCTACAATAGAGCCAGGCTCTGATCAACAGGTGCAGCACATGAATAACTATATTCATGTATGGAAATCAGATTATATTCATGCTGTTATGCATATATATAGAGAAAAATACAGAGAAACAAAGCAAAAATCAGACTTCCATCACTTCTGCACAAATAAATCAATCAACCTTACCCTTTGAATATAGAAACAAGACGAAAATAATGCCACATATTCAATCATATATGGTTCAATGAAATTAAGATATATATGTAAAAATATATATGGAAACAGGCCCTTCAGCCCAACAAGTCCACACCAACCAGCAATCTATCATACACCAATTCCATCCATCACGCCAGGGACAATTTACAGAAGCCAATTAACCTACAAACCTGCCCTTCTTTCGGATATGGGAGAAACCGGAATATCCAGAGAAAACCCATGTGGTAGTAAGGCAGCAACTCTACCGCTGCACCACCGTGCCACCCCATTAAATTATTTTTTCTGTAATATATTTATTATGGTGTCACGTGAATAAAGATGAACACATGATTCTGATTTCTGCCCTTAGTTGGATAACACTCATGTCCAGTCATTGTGTTTTATGGCTGGTTTTCAACCTCTTCAGGCTGAAGGTCTCGACTCGAAACATCACCCATTCTTTCTCCCCAGAGATGCTGCCTGTCCTGCTGAGTTTTTCTAGTTTTTAGTGTCTATCTTCAGTTTAAACCAGCATCTGCAATTCCTTCCTACACTATTTGTTAAGCAATACAGGTCCTATTCTCATTATATAATTTTGTGATCAGCATGAGAGCATGAGAATTTTGTGAAATGCGTGAGTCTTACGGTCAATGCGTGAGAGTTGGCAGCCCTGCTAATAATGCAAACGTTTTATGCAAGTTCCAATTGTTTGGACAAAAATCACTTATTACTGCTTTATAACAGTTAAGTTACTTTAAGACCATTTCAGGAATTATGGCAGTCAACAAACAAATCAACTAACAAATTAAAGCAAACTAAAAAAAAAAACATGTTCCCTTTCCTGACTCTACCTCATAAGTACTTTAACGCTGTTAACAGAGCAAAGGGATATTAATCTCAAGAATCAAAATGGGGAAAGTGAGGGCAATTTTGCTTAAATGGTCATTCAATTCAATTCAATTCCTTTATTGTCATCTTGCAAGCAACAGTTGTGCAGTGCAAAACGAAAAGACGTTTCCCAAGGAATACCGGAGCATCGCACATGACGTTTAAAACATTTCACACATAATAATAATAATAACAACACTAAAACAATCCAGTCCCTGATGGAACAGTATAAGTTAAAATAGATACAAACAACGTTAAAATACAGTAAGACCAATCATAAACATGTCCGGGGTGGCTGATTTGAGTGGCCAGTGCCAGTTATTGAAGTGGCCAGTGCCAGTTCTTATAGTGTCCGTGCCAAGCCGCAGAATCAGGTGACTGTGAGTACAGATTCTAAGCCCATTCAGATCTGCATAGTCAGAGTTACATGGCTGGCCCAATTTGTCCATAATGATCAAGTTGGCATTCTGCGTGCCCAGGGACTGGCTGCCGTTCCCAGATCAGCTCGCGTTCCAGGGACGGGCTGCAGTTCTCAGGTCGGCTCGCCTGTCCGTCCCCGCGAAAACGAATTGAAAAAACCCCGTGGTTTTGGGTTATGGGCCGGACTCGGCCCATGTGCCATAGATTGCCGAACCCTGTCCTAGGTGTTTGGCCTCATTGTGGTATTGCCCCCATGTTTTACAACCGATTCACCTGGTTAGTTCTATCTCCGGCTGCTTCATGTTGTCAGCGGCTGCACATCCAACCAAGAAAGAAGAGAAGAGAAGAGATGCGATGTCACTCACAGCCGCCAACTGACGTGCTTCCCCAGACTGCACAGATCGCTGTGACGTGGCGCAAAGAGACAAACTGTGCAGGGACTGAAGACAGCGTGAGAATTCTGTCATCAGCGTGAGAATTGGCTGAAATGCGTGATTCTCACGCTCAAAGCGTGAGGGTTGGCAGCCCTGTCTAAGGCCAGGATGTGACAACAGACACACAGGGGGACACAGACACAAAGGAACACGCACGCACACACGCACACACACACACACACACACACAGACACACACACGGGGAGACACACACACACGGGGAGACACACACACACACACGGGGAGACACACAGGGAGACGCACACACACAGGGAGACACACACACACACAGGGAGACACACACACACAGGGAGACACACACACACAGGAAGACACACAGGGAGACAGACACACAGACACACACACAGGGAGACACACACACACACACACCGGGAGACACACACAGGGAGACACACACACACACACACACACACAGACATGCACACACACAGGGAGATACACACAAGGAGACACACATGGAGGCACACACACACACACAAGGAGACACACAGGGAGACAGACACACACACACCTTTCCTTCCCCCTCCCTCCCTCCATCCTCCCCCTCCCTCCCTCTTTCCTCCCCTTCCTCCCTCCTCCCCCATCCCTCCTCCCCCATCCCTCCCTCTCTTCTCCCCCATCCCTCCCTCTCTCCTCCCCATCCCTCTCTCCTCCCCCCATCCCTCCCTCCCTCCTCCCCCCATCCCTCCCTCCCTCCTCCCCCCATCCCTCCCTCCCTCCTCCCCCCATCCCTCCCTCCCTCCTCCCCATCCCTCCCTCTCTCCTCCCCATCCCTCCCTCTCTCCTCCCCATCCCTCCCTCTTTCCTCCCCCTCCCACCCTCTTTCCTCTCCCTCCCTCTTTCTGCCCCCTCCCTCTCTTTCCTCACCCTCCCTCTTTCTCCCCTTTCTCCTTCCCTTCCTTCATCCCCTTTCTACATTCCCTCCCCTGTCTCTCTTTGCCTCCATACCTCCCTTTTTTTCTTTCCCTCTCTCACTCTTTCTTCCCTCTGTCTCCCCTCCCTCTCTTTCCCCGGCTGCCCAATGGGGAGTCTGGCGGGCACGGTGTAGCGTGGATTGGCGGCGCTGCCGTTGCCGTGTGAGTTGAAGGGCAGGAGGGAGGGAGCGAGGCTGCAGCGGCGGCCGGCAGCGCAGCGCTCGCAGCCGGCGCACAGTGGCGCTGACACCCGGCGGCTACACATCCGACCAAGAGAGAAGAGACGCGACGTCACTCACAGCCGTCAACCGACGCGCTTCCCCAGACCGCACAGATCGGTGTCATGTGGCGCAAACTTGAGACAAACTCTGCAGCAAAGATCGTATAGCTCCGCTATAGGATCCTTGCTGTGCAGGGACTGAAGACAGCGTGAGAATTCTGTCATCAGCGTGAGGGCGTGAGAATTGGCTGAAATGCGTGACTCTCACGCTCAAAGCGTGAGAGTTGGCAACCCTGTGATTGGAATTGAGCCTCTTGTTGTATCTTTCCATTTTTTATTTTTGTTTTCTGGAAGCGTTGGGGCACTTAGCTGAGCTGCTGTCTGGAGTCTGGGATAGCTTAACCATAACACTGAGAGCTAAACAGCTTTTAAAGTGATAGAAGTGTTTTGATCTGGGAAGGGAATTGATAGTTGATTATGGATCATATGCAGATGTTTTTCTTCCTCTCTAATTAAATGTATGTTTCTGCAAATGTAATAGCTTTCAGCATTGGTCTAATACTGAATCATCCTTCATCTCTCTGAGTGTCTCTTGATGTTTGTGACAATGTTTCACATCATTCTTTCACTTGTAACTGTAGATTAAACCTTCTCATGCCTTGTGTTTTTCCATGTTAAAAACACAGGAGTTAGTTTGCAAATGAATATTTTTCAGGAATCAATAAGTACAATTGTTCCTTTTTAGCACCAGGCCAAATTGAACAGTTGGAGAGGCTTTAAATTTGGCAGTAACAGAGAACAGTGTTGCTGCCAATTGCACCATGCGTAACACTGTCAAGTTTTTTTTAATCCAACCTGTGTTGGATTATTTCCATTCTCCATGTTGGCTTTTCATGTTTCACTCATACTGCTTTTCTCTTTATTCTCCTACTCATTCTCTTATCAACTTTCTTTTCTCTCTGAGCATTCTTTTCTTTCACCCATGTCATATTGTCTCTAATACTTTTGTCATCTTGATCTCCTTACTGTTTCTCTCAGTTCTTTTTTTTCTCTCTGTCTCACTCTTAAGACTAAGTATAAACATTAGAATCAGGAGAAGGCCATTTGGTCCCTTGAGCCTGATCTACTGTTTAATAAGACCATAACTAATCTGATTATAACATCTACCCCAGCTACTTTTCATTCCCTAGTGTATAAAGCAGATCTTTGCCTTAAAATATTGAAATACTCTGCTTCAACAACCCTTTCAGGAAAAGAGTTTCAAACACTTGGAGTCTTCGGTAAATACATTTCATCTCATCCCTGCCGTATTAAAGCCAAAAGAATCACCATGTCACAACCTTCAGGATCTTGTATTTTTCAATCAAGTCCCCTCTCTTATTTCCAGCAGATGCAAGCCTCATCTGCCCAATTTTTCCTTATAAGACAATCTACATGTACTATTAGTTTAATAAATCTTCTCTGAACTATTTCCAATATATTAATATCCTACCGTCTATTTCCTATTCACCAGCCAATCTTTGATCCAATCCATTATGATGCCTTCAACATCATGAGCTTTTATTTTCCACAATAGCCCTTTGATGCAACACTTTATTCTGAAAATCTGAGTATAGAATTTCCACCAGTTAGCCTGTCCACTGTATTTCTTACTTTTTCAAGAACTACCTTTGTTTTCTTCTCCCTTTCTAGTACTTATGGTTTATTTCTCTCCCTCTTTCCATAATGCACCCACCACACCTCATCTAATGCGTGAATTGCTAAAGCCTTATCTTCAGATACAGCAAGTAAAATTGTCTACCTTCTGCCCCTTGTTCACTTTTGCACTCCCTATTTGTTCCATTATTTTCCCCCTCTCATATATTCCATTTTCTTCTCACTTTTGTTCTGTCTCCTACCTATCCCTGTTTATTCTGTTGATTATCGATTCCCTATTCCTTTCTCTCCTTCCATATCTACTCCCAATTCTCTGATTGCCCCCCAACCTTCGTCATTCTACCTAGTTATGGTCTCTGTCTCTGTCTCTGTCTCTGTCTCTGTCTCTGTCTCTGTCTCTGTCTCTGTCTCTGTCTCTGTCTCTGTCTCTGTCTCTGTCTCTGTCTCTGTCTCTGTCTCTGTCTCTCTCTTTTTTATATATTTACAGGAGCCTTGCAATTTAAACTGGATTATTGTTTTTGAACTGTTGCTCCCTGATTAACTTAACTTCCATAAATCATGGTAATTGTTGACACCTCATTTCATCTCAATCTTTATTTCATTGACCCGATTGCCTAATGGAGAACAGTTGATAAGGCAAGTGCCGGTTGGTTTACTTCCACGATTAACAATTGCGTGAACTGATGTGAAAAATGTTTATTCAGCAAATATTATGTGCATAAACTTTTGTCGGCCCATTTTGCTATTGCTTTGTAAAGTGGATTTTATTATGCTTAGGTGAAGCAGTATTTGTTGAACTGATTTACGTTCATCTGAAGGCAGGAGGAATGGAACTGCCTTGGAGAAATTATGTACTGGGCTTTGCATTGGTTGAGATCTAACTGGAGTCTGGTAGGAGACCAATTTTTAAAGATGCAAATAAAACTGTGGATGCTGGAATCTGAAATAAAACACAAATTCTGGAGGAACTCAGCCAATCAAGCAGTGGCTGAATTAATAATTGGCTTCTCTTTCCTGCTGCTCGACTGTGTTCTTCCAGCATATTTGTTTCTGATTTAATTTTTAAGGCCAATTTAGAGGAATCTTTTTTAAAGAAATGTTCACAACTGTTAGAATGTGAAAGAGCGAGCATTCCTACTGCCTTTGAATGAATTAATAAGTTTATTGGCCAAGTATTCACATACAAGGAATTTGCCTTGGTGCTCCGCCCGCAAGTGACAACATGACATACAGTGACAGTTAGGAACGACATATAAAACATTAAACATTAATAATAAAACATCTGGTCTGGAATTTCTGCCAAATTTCATCTAACTTGAACCCCACCAATTAGCCCATTGCCCGTCTTGACCGGCCATTAGATAGACAAGGGAACCCCCAAAGAGTGGTGGAAGGATTGATAGGTGACTTAATAAGTTTATAATTTAGTTTTTTGATTAAATGTTAATTTTCAGATGGCATCCTGCAAGGTTTTTTGCTTTTGCTTAGCTCAAATGCATATGATGGGTCTCTGAGCCTGGCAGATTATTGGATGTTTTCTTGCATGTACGGGGAATCCAAAGCCACGGACCCTTCCTGTTAATCTCATAATGCATGTAGCTAGCATTCTTCTTCATGTAATTTAAATAATGCAGATAGTACCCCTTATATTGAACTGATATTGCCCACTCTGGACACCTAAAATAATCTGTGTTGTCAGTCTGCCGTGTGGATTACATAGAACAAAGAAAATAGGTGCAGGAGTAGGCCATTCGGCCCTTCGAGCCAGCACTGCCATTCAATATGATCATGGCTGATCAATCAAAATCAGTACCCCATTCCTGCTTTTTCCCCATATCCCTTGACTCCTTAAGCCCTGAGATCTAAATCTAACTCTCTCTTGAAAACATCCTGTGAATTGGCCTCCACTGCCTTCTATGGCAGAGAATTCCACAGATCCACAACTCTCTGGCTGCAAAAGGTTTTCTTCATCTCAGTCCTAAATGGCCTACCCCTTATTCTTAAACTGTGACCCCTGGTTCTGGACTTCCCCAACATCGGAAACATTTTTCCTGCATCTAGGCTGTCCAATCCTTTAAGAATTTTATAGAATTTTGTAGAATATAGGATTGTCCCTGCCATGCCTGGTAATGTCATTTGTGAATGGTTCGGCAGGTGAGGAATGTCTATAATTGGTGATGACTATTTCTGGAAGATACTTCGGCAGGCACTTAAATAAGCAAAGTATTAAAGAATATTGACCTATTGCAAGCAGATAGGATTAAAGTGGATGGGCATAAAGGTTTGCATGGGTATGGTGAGCTGAAGGACCCATTCTGTGCTGTATGAATCTATGACTATGACTGATGTGGCTTAAAATCTTAAAAATCTAGTTTCCAGCAAATATATTGGAATTGATAGAGGAAAATTAAATACATACAACTGACTCATAGGATAGAGAGTAATCTCTGCAGAACGCTGGCTCCAAACATGAAACCCCCATCTGTTTTTATTTTTTAATATATTTGGCATAGATTTCAAAATGTTCCTTGATTATATCATCAAATTTTCAACAATTAATATTTGAGAAATAGATCTGTATGTGATTTTTGCTTCTCCTTGGTCCTTTCAATGACTTGGAAACAGGAGAATCCCAAATTAGCTATTCTCCCAATATTAAAATAACATTCTCACTGGTGATGTGAAT
The DNA here is from genome assembly GCA_038087875.1 of Malacoraja senta. Taxonomy (NCBI): domain Eukaryota; kingdom Metazoa; phylum Chordata; class Chondrichthyes; order Rajiformes; family Rajidae; genus Malacoraja; species Malacoraja senta. The sequence continues at coordinate 48,424,111 of CM075978.1, forward strand.
TTTTAATTTTATTTCTGTGCTGCTTCCAAACTGAATGCTATTTCCAACTGTTGTGACTGCAAATAAACATTTCTGTTGGTCTCACACAACTAGTAGACCAAGCGTATTCCACCCAACAACCTTAACTGAATTCCTGGATTTTTTTTGCCTGAGGATGAATTATTAAGAAACGTTGAGGTCCACAGCTTAGACATACAGCACGGAAACAGGCCCTTTGGCTCACCGGGTCTGCACCAACCAGTGATCTAGCACTATCCTACACGCACTAGGGACAATTTACAATTTTACCGAAGCCAATTAACTTACAATCCTGCACGTCTTTGGAGTGGGAGGAAACTGAAGCACCCAGAGAAAGCCTACACGGTCACAGAGAGAATGTGCAAACTCCATACAGACCGCACCCATAGTCAGGATTGAACCCGGGTCTCTGGCGCTATAAGGCAACAACTCTACTGCTGCACCCTCAAGAGCTGTTAGGTGTATTGTGAGAGTAACTGGGGCTGAGGTTATTACTAGGTAGCTGGTGCTAATGTAATGGTGCAAAAGCCCTTGCATCAACTACTGAGATTTAGTTCTTGTTCCAGAGTTTTATTGTTTTCAACCTCTGACGTAAGCCCAGAATTGTTTGGGAGCGAAGATTCAGCCCAAAGCATCTTATTCAACCACTGCACTCTTCAACTTTCTAAGTTCCCAGTTTTTTAAAAAC
>CM075978.1:48425016-48560090 GCA_038087875.1 Malacoraja senta
CTCTCCTCCCCATCCCTCTCTCCTCCCCCCATCCCTCCCTCCCTCCTCCCCCCATCCCTCCCTCCCTCCTCCCCCCATCCCTCCCTCCCTCCTCCCCCCATCCCTCCCTCCCTCCTCCCCATCCCTCCCTCTCTCCTCCCCATCCCTCCCTCTCTCCTCCCCATCCCTCCCTCTTTCCTCCCCCTCCCACCCTCTTTCCTCTCCCTCCCTCTTTCTGCCCCCTCCCTCTCTTTCCTCACCCTCCCTCTTTCTCCCCTTTCTCCTTCCCTTCCTTCATCCCCTTTCTACATTCCCTCCCCTGTCTCTCTTTGCCTCCATACCTCCCTTTTTTTCTTTCCCTCTCTCACTCTTTCTTCCCTCTGTCTCCCCTCCCTCTCTTTCCCCGGCTGCCCAATGGGGAGTCTGGCGGGCACGGTGTAGCGTGGATTGGCGGCGCTGCCGTTGCCGTGTGAGTTGAAGGGCAGGAGGGAGGGAGCGAGGCTGCAGCGGCGGCCGGCAGCGCAGCGCTCGCAGCCGGCGCACAGTGGCGCTGACACCCGGCGGCTACACATCCGACCAAGAGAGAAGAGACGCGACGTCACTCACAGCCGTCAACCGACGCGCTTCCCCAGACCGCACAGATCGGTGTCATGTGGCGCAAACTTGAGACAAACTCTGCAGCAAAGATCGTATAGCTCCGCTATAGGATCCTTGCTGTGCAGGGACTGAAGACAGCGTGAGAATTCTGTCATCAGCGTGAGGGCGTGAGAATTGGCTGAAATGCGTGACTCTCACGCTCAAAGCGTGAGAGTTGGCAACCCTGTGATTGGAATTGAGCCTCTTGTTGTATCTTTCCATTTTTTATTTTTGTTTTCTGGAAGCGTTGGGGCACTTAGCTGAGCTGCTGTCTGGAGTCTGGGATAGCTTAACCATAACACTGAGAGCTAAACAGCTTTTAAAGTGATAGAAGTGTTTTGATCTGGGAAGGGAATTGATAGTTGATTATGGATCATATGCAGATGTTTTTCTTCCTCTCTAATTAAATGTATGTTTCTGCAAATGTAATAGCTTTCAGCATTGGTCTAATACTGAATCATCCTTCATCTCTCTGAGTGTCTCTTGATGTTTGTGACAATGTTTCACATCATTCTTTCACTTGTAACTGTAGATTAAACCTTCTCATGCCTTGTGTTTTTCCATGTTAAAAACACAGGAGTTAGTTTGCAAATGAATATTTTTCAGGAATCAATAAGTACAATTGTTCCTTTTTAGCACCAGGCCAAATTGAACAGTTGGAGAGGCTTTAAATTTGGCAGTAACAGAGAACAGTGTTGCTGCCAATTGCACCATGCGTAACACTGTCAAGTTTTTTTTAATCCAACCTGTGTTGGATTATTTCCATTCTCCATGTTGGCTTTTCATGTTTCACTCATACTGCTTTTCTCTTTATTCTCCTACTCATTCTCTTATCAACTTTCTTTTCTCTCTGAGCATTCTTTTCTTTCACCCATGTCATATTGTCTCTAATACTTTTGTCATCTTGATCTCCTTACTGTTTCTCTCAGTTCTTTTTTTTCTCTCTGTCTCACTCTTAAGACTAAGTATAAACATTAGAATCAGGAGAAGGCCATTTGGTCCCTTGAGCCTGATCTACTGTTTAATAAGACCATAACTAATCTGATTATAACATCTACCCCAGCTACTTTTCATTCCCTAGTGTATAAAGCAGATCTTTGCCTTAAAATATTGAAATACTCTGCTTCAACAACCCTTTCAGGAAAAGAGTTTCAAACACTTGGAGTCTTCGGTAAATACATTTCATCTCATCCCTGCCGTATTAAAGCCAAAAGAATCACCATGTCACAACCTTCAGGATCTTGTATTTTTCAATCAAGTCCCCTCTCTTATTTCCAGCAGATGCAAGCCTCATCTGCCCAATTTTTCCTTATAAGACAATCTACATGTACTATTAGTTTAATAAATCTTCTCTGAACTATTTCCAATATATTAATATCCTACCGTCTATTTCCTATTCACCAGCCAATCTTTGATCCAATCCATTATGATGCCTTCAACATCATGAGCTTTTATTTTCCACAATAGCCCTTTGATGCAACACTTTATTCTGAAAATCTGAGTATAGAATTTCCACCAGTTAGCCTGTCCACTGTATTTCTTACTTTTTCAAGAACTACCTTTGTTTTCTTCTCCCTTTCTAGTACTTATGGTTTATTTCTCTCCCTCTTTCCATAATGCACCCACCACACCTCATCTAATGCGTGAATTGCTAAAGCCTTATCTTCAGATACAGCAAGTAAAATTGTCTACCTTCTGCCCCTTGTTCACTTTTGCACTCCCTATTTGTTCCATTATTTTCCCCCTCTCATATATTCCATTTTCTTCTCACTTTTGTTCTGTCTCCTACCTATCCCTGTTTATTCTGTTGATTATCGATTCCCTATTCCTTTCTCTCCTTCCATATCTACTCCCAATTCTCTGATTGCCCCCCAACCTTCGTCATTCTACCTAGTTATGGTCTCTGTCTCTGTCTCTGTCTCTGTCTCTGTCTCTGTCTCTGTCTCTGTCTCTGTCTCTGTCTCTGTCTCTGTCTCTGTCTCTTATATATTTACAGGAGCCTTGCAATTTAAACTGGATTATTGTTTTTGAACTGTTGCTCCCTGATTAACTTAACTTCCATAAATCATGGTAATTGTTGACACCTCATTTCATCTCAATCTTTATTTCATTGACCCGATTGCCTAATGGAGAACAGTTGATAAGGCAAGTGCCGGTTGGTTTACTTCCACGATTAACAATTGCGTGAACTGATGTGAAAAATGTTTATTCAGCAAATATTATGTGCATAAACTTTTGTCGGCCCATTTTGCTATTGCTTTGTAAAGTGGATTTTATTATGCTTAGGTGAAGCAGTATTTGTTGAACTGATTTACGTTCATCTGAAGGCAGGAGGAATGGAACTGCCTTGGAGAAATTATGTACTGGGCTTTGCATTGGTTGAGATCTAACTGGAGTCTGGTAGGAGACCAATTTTTAAAGATGCAAATAAAACTGTGGATGCTGGAATCTGAAATAAAACACAAATTCTGGAGGAACTCAGCCAATCAAGCAGTGGCTGAATTAATAATTGGCTTCTCTTTCCTGCTGCTCGACTGTGTTCTTCCAGCATATTTGTTTCTGATTTAATTTTTAAGGCCAATTTAGAGGAATCTTTTTTAAAGAAATGTTCACAACTGTTAGAATGTGAAAGAGCGAGCATTCCTACTGCCTTTGAATGAATTAATAAGTTTATTGGCCAAGTATTCACATACAAGGAATTTGCCTTGGTGCTCCGCCCGCAAGTGACAACATGACATACAGTGACAGTTAGGAACGACATATAAAACATTAAACATTAATAATAAAACATCTGGTCTGGAATTTCTGCCAAATTTCATCTAACTTGAACCCCACCAATTAGCCCATTGCCCGTCTTGACCGGCCATTAGATAGACAAGGGAACCCCCAAAGAGTGGTGGAAGGATTGATAGGTGACTTAATAAGTTTATAATTTAGTTTTTTGATTAAATGTTAATTTTCAGATGGCATCCTGCAAGGTTTTTTGCTTTTGCTTAGCTCAAATGCATATGATGGGTCTCTGAGCCTGGCAGATTATTGGATGTTTTCTTGCATGTACGGGGAATCCAAAGCCACGGACCCTTCCTGTTAATCTCATAATGCATGTAGCTAGCATTCTTCTTCATGTAATTTAAATAATGCAGATAGTACCCCTTATATTGAACTGATATTGCCCACTCTGGACACCTAAAATAATCTGTGTTGTCAGTCTGCCGTGTGGATTACATAGAACAAAGAAAATAGGTGCAGGAGTAGGCCATTCGGCCCTTCGAGCCAGCACTGCCATTCAATATGATCATGGCTGATCAATCAAAATCAGTACCCCATTCCTGCTTTTTCCCCATATCCCTTGACTCCTTAAGCCCTGAGATCTAAATCTAACTCTCTCTTGAAAACATCCTGTGAATTGGCCTCCACTGCCTTCTATGGCAGAGAATTCCACAGATCCACAACTCTCTGGCTGCAAAAGGTTTTCTTCATCTCAGTCCTAAATGGCCTACCCCTTATTCTTAAACTGTGACCCCTGGTTCTGGACTTCCCCAACATCGGAAACATTTTTCCTGCATCTAGGCTGTCCAATCCTTTAAGAATTTTATAGAATTTTGTAGAATATAGGATTGTCCCTGCCATGCCTGGTAATGTCATTTGTGAATGGTTCGGCAGGTGAGGAATGTCTATAATTGGTGATGACTATTTCTGGAAGATACTTCGGCAGGCACTTAAATAAGCAAAGTATTAAAGAATATTGACCTATTGCAAGCAGATAGGATTAAAGTGGATGGGCATAAAGGTTTGCATGGGTATGGTGAGCTGAAGGACCCATTCTGTGCTGTATGAATCTATGACTATGACTGATGTGGCTTAAAATCTTAAAAATCTAGTTTCCAGCAAATATATTGGAATTGATAGAGGAAAATTAAATACATACAACTGACTCATAGGATAGAGAGTAATCTCTGCAGAACGCTGGCTCCAAACATGAAACCCCCATCTGTTTTTATTTTTTAATATATTTGGCATAGATTTCAAAATGTTCCTTGATTATATCATCAAATTTTCAACAATTAATATTTGAGAAATAGATCTGTATGTGATTTTTGCTTCTCCTTGGTCCTTTCAATGACTTGGAAACAGGAGAATCCCAAATTAGCTATTCTCCCAATATTAAAATAACATTCTCACTGGTGATGTGAATTTTTAATTTTATTTCTGTGCTGCTTCCAAACTGAATGCTATTTCCAACTGTTGTGACTGCAAATAAACATTTCTGTTGGTCTCACACAACTAGTAGACCAAGCGTATTCCACCCAACAACCTTAACTGAATTCCTGGATTTTTTTTGCCTGAGGATGAATTATTAAGAAACGTTGAGGTCCACAGCTTAGACATACAGCACGGAAACAGGCCCTTTGGCTCACCGGGTCTGCACCAACCAGTGATCTAGCACTATCCTACACGCACTAGGGACAATTTACAATTTTACCGAAGCCAATTAACTTACAATCCTGCACGTCTTTGGAGTGGGAGGAAACTGAAGCACCCAGAGAAAGCCTACACGGTCACAGAGAGAATGTGCAAACTCCATACAGACCGCACCCATAGTCAGGATTGAACCCGGGTCTCTGGCGCTATAAGGCAACAACTCTACTGCTGCACCCTCAAGAGCTGTTAGGTGTATTGTGAGAGTAACTGGGGCTGAGGTTATTACTAGGTAGCTGGTGCTAATGTAATGGTGCAAAAGCCCTTGCATCAACTACTGAGATTTAGTTCTTGTTCCAGAGTTTTATTGTTTTCAACCTCTGACGTAAGCCCAGAATTGTTTGGGAGCGAAGATTCAGCCCAAAGCATCTTATTCAACCACTGCACTCTTCAACTTTCTAAGTTCCCAGTTTTTTAAAAACCCTATACCTTAGATCCGATCTCCATTGGATCAATGCTCAACCAAGACAGTGAACAAACATGAGACGACCTAGTCTTTGTTGAAGACATAGAACATAACTGTGCCTCTATTTTAGGTTCCCTACTGCTGATATTTTCTCAGTGTAATATTTTCTCAGTGCAGGAATGATGTACTCAAGGCCCTTAAATAAACTCCAAAACTCCACTGATTTTCCCTTCACTATTTTGTAGTCCTAAGAATTGTTTGAAATGTCCTAACTAATGATTATACCTCACCTGACATTAAAAAAAAATGTGTTGGAAGTTGATGTGCAATTGTGTGCCACATGTTTTACAAGCTTGACTCCACTGGGCACTCCAGATAAATGGCCAGTTCTTCCACTGTAAAATGTAGTTACAAAAAACTGCAGATGCTGATTTACAAACAAGAGACAAAATGCTGGAGTAACTCAGCAGATCAGGCAGCATCTCTTTAGAACATGGATATGGTCAGTGGCGGACTGGCAAGGGTGTCAGCTTGCCCGATGGCAAGTGGGCCCCTGATCAGGTGGGCCCCCTATATCAAGTGGGCCCCTGGTGAAGTGGGCCCCCTTTGTCTCCTGACAACCAATATTTTTAGACCCAGTCCGCCACTGGATATGGTCATGACCTGCTGAGTTACTCCAGCATTTTGTGACTTTTGTTCTCCCACAGCACTGGATTGGAACAGTTTGCCAGTCCTCTTGTAAAGACCTTCACTTCCCTTTTTGAAAACCAACCCCCTCCCCCCCCCCCCCCCACCCCCCACCCCTTGACCTCCTTAATTCAACTCTGGACTTAAAGAAGTGGCAACAATATTTTGCTAGCATCAGTTGCACTCACTATGATTCTCCTCTAAGACCAAAGGCTGAAATGTTGTTCATTTCTTGGTGCTCCTGTTTCTGGGCACTTGACTCCTTGTGCTTAAATACAAATGTGTCCATCTGTTACCACCCTTAGCCAAGAGTTGCAATCAACTCTGCTGTTTGTCCTGGATGCAGAGAGTAAAAGGGGGATTCACTGGAAAACAATCTGTGTAAGGCCTTGCTATCTTTTTAAAGTTCAGATGACACAACTTTTTAAAGTTCAGATGTCCGGTAGGCGGCTCGACCCACGTCGCTGCGGCCTCTGCAGTCCGTCTGTCTTTTTTTATTTTTTTTTGTCTCGTTTGAGTGTAGTGTGTAGTGTATAGTGTTTTTTTTTTTAACTGGGTATGTGTGGGGGGTGGGTGGGGAAACTTTTAAAATCGTTTCCATATATGGAGGACCCGACCTTTCACTGTCGGGTCTCCGTTGTCGTTGGGGCCTAGCACCGTGGAGAGGCCTCCAACCGGAACGACCTGGGGCTCCAGTCGCGGAGCCTGCGGACTACTCACCATCGTGGAGCTGGCCGAGTTCGGAGCGTGGAGAGCTGCGGTGATGCGCGGCTGTCACCCGACCCCGGAGATTCGGAGGCTCCAGCCGCAGGTCTGGTGGACGGTAACATCGGGAGCTCGCGGGTCCCTGGTGGGAGACCGCTTTTCGGAGCTCCCGCAACGGCAACTTCTCCCGCCCGAGTTGCGGGGTTGAAGATGACCTGGAGCGGGGCCTTACATCGCCCGGCGCAGCTTTAAATGGCCACGGGACTTGCTAGCGCTACCGGGGGGCTCCAACATCCAGACCCGGAGCGCGGCCTTGCATTGCCCGGCGCGGCCTGAATGGCCGCGGGACTTACTTAACATCGCCCGCCGGGGGCTTTGACTTTGACATCAGGTGGAGAATGGGGAGTGCAGGGGAGAGATAAGACTTTGCCTTCCATCACAGTGAGGAGGAGATTCACTGTGATGGATGTTTGTGTAAATTGTGTTGTGTCTTGGTTCTTTTCTTGTTGTATGACTGCAGAAACCAAATTTCGTTTGAACTTCATTTGAGGTCCAAATGATAATAAACGGTATTGTATTGTATTGTATTGTACTTAGATTTGGGTTTATTATTATCACATGTACCGAGGTGCAGTGTAAAGCTTTTACAAACCAGATATACCATGCATACATATCATTTAAAACTCGTAAAACAGATAGAACAAAGGGGAAGATACAGTGCAGAATATAGTTCTCAGCATTACACCTTTCGATGGTATCTGGAATGTCATTACCAATTTTGAAATGTAATTAATCTATCAACACATTTTCAAGTTGGAAGATGTGAGCAACCCGATCAAAAATTTATTTTTCCCTGGAATTTAAAAGCCATGAGTGTCAGCCATGTAAAACTAGAAACTCTTTCAGTTTGTTACTGCCAAAAGTGACTATTTTGTTCTTGTGACACACAATCTATAAACTCTTCAGTTGAGCGAAAAACAAAATTCTTATACAAATTGGAAAGACCAGGTTATTTAGTTTAGCTTAGAGATCAAGTGCAGAAACAGGCCCTTCGGACCACCGGTTTGTGCCGACCAGCGATCCCCATATATTAACACACACAAGGGACAATTTTTACATTTACCAAGCCAATTAACTTCCATACCTGTACGTCTTTGGAGTGTGAGAGGAAACCAAAGATCTCGGAGAAAACCCACGTAGGTCATGGGGAGAACATACAAACTCCGTACAGACAGCACCCGTAGTCGGGATCGAACCCGGGTCTCCGGCGCTGCATTCATTGTCAGGCAGCAACTCTACTGCTGTGCCACCATGCTGCCCTTTGAAATGGAGATGCAAGGAACTGCAGGTGCTGAAATCTTTAAAAGTCAGTTAGCTCACCAAATGTTTAGATATACCCATTCAGTAAATTTGGTGTATATGCAACAAACACATGTTAGTGAATCTCAACTCTATTGGATATATATTTTGAATTGTATGTAACTAGCAACAATTTCAATTATTTAATCCCAAGATGATTTTCATTGAAGCCTAATAATTTTGGACAATTGGATAACTGCTATCCAGTTGTCCAGAAGTCAGTGCAATATTACTTTCAATACATCCTAGAAATCATTTAAGTGTCTGGGAGTTAATACCCAGTTTAATTTTCCACATATATTTACTTGTTATAAAACAGATGCACAATGAACAACATAAAATAAATCAAAACATTAGGTAGTTGTACTTATCTTTAATTACCTTGTATAATATTACAATCGTTTGGTTATAAAAAGCTGTAGTTACAATTCTTGCTTATTGCCATTATAATTGTGCGTAGTTTTCACCCATTGCAAAGTTTGTTCCCTGTGGCTTCCTGGTGATTAATTTAATTGGATGGAAAAGTCAGTTTTGTTGACAGAACCAATTTCCAGTATAGTGTTTTTAAAACCACTGAAAGAAGTTTGTAGAAATTTCCTGGAAGTAATTTTTGTCGAGATTTCTCCCGCATGGTATCTCTTGGCCCCAGGCGACCTTTCTCGTCAGTTTGAAATCAATCCCACAGATTCAGCAGCCATCATAATTATCAGACAGAAGCACATGTTCAGAGGTCAAATTAACATTGGCATTCCCATCTTGAAACGCTCCTTTATCAGGCGGTTCTCCATCTACAGGTCAAGTGGAGAATTGGCATAACTCATTCCAACACTGGACACAAGGATCTGCAGATGCTGGTTACAAAAAATGACATAAAGTGCTGGAGTAACTCAGTGAGTCAGGTGTCATCTCTGGAAAACGTGGATAGGAGATGTTTCGTGTTGGGACCCTCCTTCAGACACTAGTGTGGATGGGTCGTCAATGGTTGGCATGGTCTCGATGGGCTGAAGGACCTGTTTCCGTGCTGTTTCTCTAAGTTCTGATTTGACAACCAACCCAAGACTGGCACTGAATAAAACTACCATTCTGAAGATTCTTGGATGTTACAGCTGTTCATTTCAAACACAAAATGATATTTCCATTCTTCTAGGCAATCAACTCAAATGCACTGTTCCTTTCTCCTTGATCCTATGAATGTTCCTTTCTTTCATCTCGCTACTATTTAACTACTAAATAACTGTGTGCATCAAAAATTGGTTTGTGAATATTTATTCTCAAATTAGGTTATTTAAGGGCATCATTGATAGTATCAAAGTTGGATTCACAAGAGAAATGTTATTAAGTATAAATTTTATAGACATACTAGACCAAGTGCAGACCCATTGGATCTGTTCCCCCAACGCACCTGTTCCCTTCCTGTAGCCCCCACGGGAGGCGTGGTCCTCCAACTCAAGCCGTTCCCGAACGTAAGATTCCAGCACTTCCCTTGCCTTTCTCAGCAGTGATCTTTTTAAAAAAAATTCTAATTGCACTTGCCCTGCGTGTTGCAATAGCAATTCGCCCTCCCCCTGCTAGTCGAGCAATTGTGATGTCATCAGTTGAAACTGATCGGTTTGAAATTGAAGGTATTTTGATTTTTTTTAACTTTAATCAGTAATGTCGAGAAATAAAGCATAAAATGATCAGTGAAAGTGATCTCTGCCTCGAGGGGAAAAATATGAATCAGAATATGTAAGAATCTTGTGAAAGTTGGCATTTTTAAAGCTTTAATCGTGAGTAATGTGTCAAATATAGGATGAAATCTTCATTGAGGCTGGTCTCTGCTAGCTGAGCCATTGTGACCATCATTTGGTGGTTTTAATTTCAAAGTCTTTTGACTTTTTTAGACTTTTAAACAGTAATGAATCGAGAATAAGTTGAGAAATAAAGCATGAAATGTTCAGATAAGATGGTCCCGGCATGGACGGGAAAAATGTCAATCGGAATATGTAAAAATGTAATCGTTACCGCATAGTGTTTTTGCGAAGATGTAAAGACAAATACATATACTCACACATATACACACACATATACACACGTACAAGATCAGACTTTTAATAAGTATATGATGAGGCACTTAGCTATTTTATATTACGACACGGTAAAATCCATGGTGGGTACTCCAGCTGCCTTCAAATTATTGCTGTCTGAGTAAAACAAAGACAAAATGATATTGCAACACATTATTGGAATTAATTTTTAAAATGTATTTGTTTCATTTGTAAAAAAAAAACAGTAAAAATAAGCTATTGTAATTATTTCATCATAACACTCCCTTGTAACTTAATTTGAAAGGTATTGCTTCATACTGGAGTCTCAAGTTATTACTATGTTTTTAAAAAGAATGAGGGTAGTCTGCTTTCTTGGCATAGGGAATTCGAATGGAAAATTATGAGTCACCCTTATAGTCACAATAGCATGTTTCATAATTATGATAACTTGACAGCAATTCATTTATGGTGAATTATAAGACTGAAATTTCAAATCTTTTGTGCAAATCAGTTTCATAATGCTATTCTAGAAATATTTTTGAAAAAGTGGTTGTCTTTGTGATCCCTAGATACAGGACAGTTCTTTTAACCTATATTGGTAAAGTTTTTTTGTTTTTATGCGTTATGGAGATGGTTCAAGTAAGAGATCCAAGAGCCGTCCCAGCTTTTTATGTAAATCATGCAAGTACTGAGAAGTGGCAATACTTCTGCTGTTTCAAAGACGAGCAGATGTACTTTTGTGCACTGTAAGAAAGCCATGTCTTTGTTTTCATTTTGCCTTGCCCAAAAGCAGCAGCTGAGAACTTACTGTCAAAATAATAAATTGATGATGCACAACACAATGCAAACATATACGAGCAACTTTTTAGGTTAGATTAGAGATACAGCGCGGAAATGGGCCCACCGAGTCCACACTGACCAGCGATCCCCGCAACACTCGCACAAGCCTACACACACTAGGGACAATTTACCAAGTATAAAAGCCCAAGCCAATTAACTTACAAACCTGTACCTATTTGGAGTGTAGGAGGAAACTCAAGATCACAGAGAAAATCCACGCGGTCACGGGGAGAACGTAAAAAACTCCAGACAGCACCCGTGGCAGCAATCTACCGCTGTGCCACCGTGCCACCCTTTAAGCAAGTAATAAATATAAAGTTAATACAATTTTATATTCATGAAAGATGTCGTCTTGAATGCGCAATACTCTGTTTTACTATTAGCTTCACAAAAATAGCATTTTGCTTCTTGCCTCACCTTTGAAATATATTGATTGGAGTTAAGTTGCTCTGTTTACTCTGGTGGGTAGATAGTAAACGTGCCATAAAAGGTTACCAGTAAGTCTTCATTTACGTTTGGAAAACTTTAATGAGGTAATCACTGCCAAATAATTTCCTGGAATTTGAAATGTATTTATTATAGTTCCTGGACACTCGTTTCTACAATTTTGAATTACAGTTTGAGATTTATTAAGTGAAAATTATTTTTTACATTGTATCTATATTCTATCTCAATTCAAAATTGCTGTCACTCTATTTCCTTTATAATCTATCATCTTGAAAGGTGCCAAATAATTGCAAGTCTTTCAAAACGTCTTTATCTATCCCAGTTTGGCATTAAATTGATTCACTCTAACTTGTACTTCCTTCCCATGGTTTATTTCACAGTCCCTCAGCACATTGGTTCAGCAGATGCAGTTACTTGTTCTTTTCCCTTGGCTTCCTAAGCCATTAATGTTATTAACTCGCACCATTGTTCGAAAAAAGTAAAATTCTAAATGGTTCAAGGCAAGAATAGCTAATGCCACATACCCTTAGATAGAAAGCTACATCAAATGATGGATCATTGTTACTCAAAGAATATTGAATAACTTATATCCTCGTAGCCTTATCTAAATACAAGGTACCAGGCAAGAGTATGATGGAATACTCTTAACTTGTCTGAAGGAGTGCAATGCCAATAACTCTTAAGAAGCTTGACACCATCCAGGGAAAAGCAATGTGTTTGATTGTCGCCCCAAACCACAACCCTAAATATTCACTATTTTCCACCAGAAGGACTGTAGCAGTTCAAGATGGCTCACCATCTCCTCAAGAGTAGTAAATATTGGCCTCACCAACACGTCCCACGTTACATAATTATTTTTTAAGAACTTTTTTCATTTGGGATAAATATAAAACATTGATTTACTTGTAATTGTTTATATTTCACATCTTAAGGTTTGCACACCAACACCTTGGAATGTTAGGCTTTGCATCAGAAAGGAAGATAACATTTGCAGCAAATTGTATAAAGTTTCCTTATCAGAAATTTAATCTACTGTTTGAAGCTACAATGTAGGTTTCCTCTCATCCTTTTCTGCTGACTATTGTCTCTCAATTAAGGTGAAGGATCTCAGATACGAAATGTTAATCATTTCTCTTTTGACTAATACTACCATGACCTGTAGAGTATTTCAAATATTTTTGTTTTCTTTATTTCATATTTCCAGTCTTTTAGGTTAGAAAATTGTTGGGGTAATAAATCTGATGAGAGCTATGCCGGATTACATTATATTATAATGGGCTCATGTAAATTCATTTCAGTATGCATGGATCATCTGCAGTTGGTCCCACTGCCATTATGAGAATATGCTTTCTCCAAAATCAAATGGCCAACTTGGCTGATCCAGAAGTTCCAAGGGCTAGTTAGTAGGTCACTGAAAATTGGCAAAGCCATGAATGATGCTACTGATAGGCTTGAATATGCCCCACAACCAAAACTGCTCCAGAAATAATTTGGAAAATCCATAACACTGCCTTTGCCCTTGCTGCCTGTCCGAGTTGTTAAAATTTACCAGTGTGTCAGTGTCTTTGATATTCAGAGCTGTCAAACACAATGAAACAATTACACGTAAAATAAATTGTTTTAAACAATGAAAATAAAATAATCTAGTCAAAATTATTTTTAATATACAAATTGTTAAACCAAACACTTAGTGGAAAATCATGCAACTTGCTTTAGTCTTCCCTATCAACTTAATTTGAATCCAAGATCCATGGAGAGACCAACAGCAGAGCACAGCTGGCAAATGGCTGATGAAGGTCAGCTTGTCAGTTTGGGGCAGGAGTCCCAAGGTTTACCCACACTTGAGCTGAGAAATACTGGGAGTTCCACGAAAACCCTGCAAAAATCATGCCAAGACAAAATGAAGTCACTCATTACATAAAGAAAGCAATGATATTGGCATTGAACAAAAGCATTTAGAAGCACAAATACATAAATCAATGGAGATATGATGAAAGTTAATTGGTAATAAGAAGGCAAAGAACTAGATTTTTATTTCTGTATGGATACAGTTAAAAGCTGAGAATCTGTAGCCAGACCTTGGGTACATCATACTTTGAGTACTGCGTATATTTTATGGTCACTATTATAGAACGGAGAAAAAACATAAAAGATTTGAAAGGATGATGCTGGGACTGTTATGTCTATCAGAAAAGGATTACGGCATAATTGCGTTTTTTAGCATTCGGGAAATTTTTGATTAGGAAGAAACAGGGAAGAAATGGCACTTCCAGTGCTGCGGAAGAATGAAACTATCAACGTAGGTACTTACCAAGAAATCAGATTGTGAAATCTAAAGAAACTTTTTTTTTCAAAGTGTGGTGCAAATTTTGAACTCTCCTGCCACGAGAAATAGTTGAGATGATTCATATGGATGTGTTTAAGGAGAAGCAAATGAAGGGAAGGGAGAAGAGGGTTTGTTGATAGATGGGAAATGTTGGCAGAAGGATCAAATGGATCATAAATACTTGGAGAGATTGGACGAAGGTCTGTTTCTCAGCTGCACGTACAATGAACATAAACTTAATTTAGCTGGGTATTTGATCAATGTAGTTGTGCTGGATGTTGATGATTTGAAGGAAGAGTATGTGTGTGTTAGTCAGTCAGTTATCCTGCCATACCATGCACTCATTGGAATGTTACCTGAACAAATCTCGCTTTTCTCATGAAAGTTTAAATACTGCAGGAAAATATCTATTCTGGATGAGTAACCCATGTGTTTTCTGTTTCAAGCATTACTGACCTTGTCTACAGTCAGAGACAGTATAGTCTAAAGCACGGCAGCAGTTTATTACACATTATCCTGTACCAGAGCCGAGACTCTTTGATCATGTGCCAATCCAGATATATGATTGCCCGTAGGTATGCTTGAAATGCAACTCAATAAGTAAGGGAATGAAACTGATAATAAGAACAACATATGAATAAGCATTGTAGTTTGCCCTTTATATTACCCATAAGAAAAGCCCTGGGCTAAGTAAATCAGCCAGAGTTCACAGATGAATATTATATTCTGAAACCAAGTGACATTTTTTTAATAACGTTCATAAGGTGGGTAAAAGTACGTCTGTGAATAGTGTCCTGAGAGAAGTACCAATGAAATGCTATTTTGGCACATTGCCTGGGAATGACACACTTTCATGTTATTTTTGGCAAGTTATTGGTGTTAAAATGGTGTGTCATTTACTGAAAGGAATGCCCAGCATGAGAGGTTTTTTTTCAAGCAGTGTGGATGATTACAAAGTAAGTGATTTTGTTTTCATTAGAAATGGAGTGAACGGTCACTGATTGCCAATGTTGTGCTTTTTGGGTATGGCCATTAAACAATGATTGGTTATTTATACCTCTTCAGAAGGATAAAGGGAGCCAACTGCTTGGCTGCTTTCCGATGACCAGGTTCTGTTGCCCTTTTGGAAAAATAGGATTCATTTTTGTAATGTTCAAAAACTTTTTTGTGTACTTTATAGAGGTATTCAAGACTCTTTCAATTCCATTATCCATCACTTTTTTTTTTACCATTTCATGCTCTTCGCCATTGGGTCAAAATTCATATTATACATTTTTGGAAATTTAGCTTTCTCGGCAATCTTCTGGACTTAAAATTTTAGAGAATGCTTATTGTGTTTAATTGAATGCATGATGATAGGTCAATGGTTCATAAAGTTTTTGTGGGAAGTGTCTAATTGATCCAGGTAGCCACTGCAGGCAACTCAAGAATCAGAGTTAAGTGTTTGTCAACGAAGCAATTAAGCTTAACAGGTCCGTAAACACAAGAACACACAGACAATATATGTTAATCAAAATACAATAAATTAATACAACCTGTAATTTTCAGTACCTATAATAATGCAAAAAAAGAAGTCCATAGTGCATCCAAAGCCACAATGCATAGAAGATCATAGTTACTGAGGTTAGTGTTGCATTCTGTTCAATGGCCTGATGGACATTGGGGAAAATCTGTTCTTTGAACCTGGGGTTCATGGTTCCCGATGGTAATAGTGAAATGGGAGAGTATACAGTGATATGCTGAACCAATTTAAACTTAGAAAGTAGAGACATTGGGGCGCCTTTTTTGTGTTTTCATCTATGTGCTGAGCCCAGGACAGGTCATGTTAACGTTAATGCCCAGAATATGAGGCTGCTCACTACCAACCCACAAATGAAAGATACTTCTGGAGTGTCGAGCAGTTCCCATTAGTTCTGGAGATTATCTCCATTCCCATAGGAAGTTTATTGGCGGTGAAGTGTAACATTGTGCAAAGGAAGACTGAGAAAAATGTTGCGCAATGATGCTGCTTTGTTTACAATTGTTCTTCACTGAGATTGGCGCTGTCATGAACCACTAGTTAGTATCATTCATGACGTACATGCTATCATGGAATATATGTAAGATGGAAACAAATTTCTGTGGGCAGCCAAATGTAAAGGACTGATGGAATTGAAGGCCATGTATTGCAGTTTGTATGTTTCCTGCACTTTTCTTGGAGTCAACAGTCACTTGGTCAACATGATGTTCACTATGTTTCTAGATGGATAGAGTTGACTTGGATATTTGGGGAGTAGCACTTTGACCACTGGGAGGAGAGGTGGAGCAGGATCCTGGTGATGACTATCCCTGCAGTTACTTCAGTAGGAACCCTTCCCTTTCTTGAACATTGTCATGATTACAACATCTCCTGGTTTATCCTCCTCTTCCCAGTTATGGATGATGAGATTGAGATTGAAGTTCTTGACCACCAGGTTTTCGGATTTCAGTGGGAGTAGCGTTTCCTCATGAGGACTTGTTATGTTTGGGTTGGGTTCTTCTCAACTTCCTGTCTGTCAGGAATGGCCCAGAGTAGGTAGTCATGGGATAGTCCAGGGGGGCTCATGTTTCACTGGTGCACATTATATAAACAATGCAGATTGTTTTATAATCAAAAACATAAAATGCAAGGGAACGCTCAGCAGATCGGGCGGCAAATGTGGAAAGGGAAACACAGTGAATATTTCAGGTCAAAAGTTGTTCATGTGAGGGAAAGTTATGAATGGGGAATGGACTGCTGGGTCCTGTTGCCTGACCCGCTGAGCGTTTCCAGCATTCACATTTTATTTCTGATTTCTGGTATTTGAAATGTGTAATTCAATTGTATTACAGACAACATTCTGAGCCTTCATGAATAAAATGTAAATCTTTGTTGTTAAGCCAGATAACTTACATTATTCATAACTAGAGGCCTTTGTGTAATCCTTTTTACAAATGACTGAATCCAGTTTTGTACCACTACAATTTTCAATAATGGCTCTTTTTTAGTTGATTTTATTGTTAATCTGTTGGATCTGTCATGGGAGTTGACGGTGGTGTATTTTGATAAGAATGTGCCAAATATATATTTGCGTATGCGCTGTGATGAGATTTGTAGATTTGAAACCCCTGAGGGATGTCGCTACACAATTTGTACTGCAGACAAAAACAAGGCCAACTCGATGGCACTGCTCGGCAGGGAACAGACATGTCTGCCAATGATGGCAAATTTGACGGCTTCAACATTAACATCTGACAGAGGTTAGGGTGGGGAGGGGGGGAGGAGAGGGTTGTATGTCTTTGTGTAAAAAAACCATGTTAGTGGCGATGGAGAGATTTGGCAGGAAGGTAGAACCTGCACTGCCATCAGTTTATCAGCACATTAGCTGCATGTATCCCAGATCAGTAATCAGATGAGTCTTTGTAGCCCCTTTGTAGTTTGAACAAGTAGGTAAGCTTGTTGCTGATTTCAAGAAGCTCTTGCATATTTATCATTATCTCGTAAAAACAATGTTTCTCAAATCCCAGTTGCTTCTTCAAATCTTTCTCCCACATCCCTGCTGCCCACAAAGTCCTAGACTGAATCAAAGACCCATTTCAAACCGGATGTCTCACTCAGCGAGAGTCTTCTCGACTTTGCCTTACCATTTTTCACCCAACCATTAATTTTACTGTGTAGGAAGGAACTGCAGATGCTGGTTTATATTGAAGATAGACACATAATGCTAGAGTTATTCAGCGGGTCAGGCAGCATTTCTGGAGAAAAGGAATAGGTTACGTTTTGGGTCAGAACCTTTCTTCATACTGGCTTTTACTGGTCCCCTCACCCTTCCTGATTATCTGTGCCCCCTGATCTCCTTTTGTCCCTCTGAACAGCAGTCCTCTTTCTTGTCCCCCTACCATAATCTTTGTAAATAAAAATTGGTTTTAATGGTTTTCATCTGTTAGGTTAATGCCCTTGTTATATGGAGAATATACAACACATTTTCATTGCTACAGCGCTTGCCATAGTAGACTCAATTAATCATCCCATCCAAACACACAAATTTAGACGATCAACCTTAATAGTATGGTACCTGCCTGATTTACCTATTTTCTGCATCTGGTAAAACAGAAATGCAACCCGATACCAAAGTGAACTATTGTTGAAATACCCAGAACATTAAGTGCAACAGAGCCTTTTTTTTTTTGCTAGCCCATTTACTCCCTTTGAAAAGGTGCAATGAGCTCTCTTAATCATTTTTGTGGAGGGAAATTGCATCACCAGTTTAGAGCCAGCATGAAAGTAATCTT
This sequence comes from Malacoraja senta, assembly GCA_038087875.1. Lineage (NCBI taxonomy): Eukaryota > Metazoa > Chordata > Chondrichthyes > Rajiformes > Rajidae > Malacoraja > Malacoraja senta. The sequence continues at coordinate 48,443,198 of CM075978.1, forward strand.
ATCTTTTGGTTTTGAAAGTGAATGGGTCATAAAGTCAGAAGGAAGGATTAGGAAATCCTGTTTTATTTTCATTTTACTCTCTGAGACCTTATATTTATGATACCAGACTTTCTAATATGTTGGTCTATTAGCCACACCAACCCAGAACCCCATCATCCAGCCGTTGTAATAGATTATAAGGCGTTAATGCAGAATTCTAGGAATAACAGTGGTGTTAAGATAATGTGCACTGTGCAAGGATTAAGCAGAGTGATATTCATGGATCAGATTCTGCTGGGTGGGATAAGGAGACCTCGTCTTTGTTTACACGTCACTTCTTTTCATTCCTTGCACCAAGTTGTGCAATGTCTAGCAGCTAATAAGTCATGACCACCATAAGTGGAATAATTGTAATGCCAGAAATGAGTCAATGCAGACATATCAGAGGAGGGAATAATAGGTATAGGGACAGATGAGGAAATAAAGGGATTTAAAAACTGGGATACCAAGATAAGAATTTTAATACTGAGGCATCGCTTAACCAAGAGCTATTCTGCATACAGATGAAGGATGAACAGGAACAGATATCATTTAGTTCATGGCAGCAGAGGTTTGGGTAATAAAAAAGACAGTGTTGGAGTAACTCAGTGGGTCAAGCAGCATCTCTGGAGAATATAAATAGGTAACGTTTAGGGTCAGGACCCTTTTTCAGACTGATGGTATCAAGGGATGGCAGACAAAGCATGGCAGGTAATAGGTGAATGGGTGAAGGTTGATCGGTAAATGGATTGCTAATTGCCAGAGATTTATAAAAAAACAGAAGGTGTGAGACAAAAGAATTGAAGAGTTGCAATTTGTAAAGCCAAATTTGCAACTCGAATACAACCAGTGTGACCTGAGAAGGAAAATGTATTCAACGGTATGTGGGTGCTAAAATAATTATCTTTGCTGGGTAAATGTCAATTATTTGAAACATACCCATAAATATAATTGTCATCATCAAGGATGGAACTTTCTTTTTCCTTCTGGTTCCTTGATTTTTTTGTTCTCATTCCTGTTTCTTACTTCAAAGGAGCACAAATTTGTTCAAAAACAAAAAGGAAGCACATGTAAGGTTCAGGGGGATGAAATCAGACCGGGTCTTTGAGGAGTATAAAGCAAACAGGAAGGAACCCAAGCAGACAATTAGAAATGCCATAGGGACCATGAAATGCCATTGGCAAGTCAGATTAAAGAAACTCCCAAGGTTTTTTATACATACATTAAAAACAAGAGGGTAGCCAGGAGGAATTTATTCTTGGAGGATGTAGGTGACATACTAAAGAAGTATTTCTGAATCTTGATTCACCATGGAGAAGTACATGCAAGATTGAGATGTATGTCAATATATGCAAGGGCAGTTAAGATCAAGAAGGATGTGGTGTTGGATCTCTTGAAAATAATTAAGCTGGGTAAATCTCGAGGGCCTGTTGGGATCTTTCCCGGGTTATTGAGAGAGGCCATAAAGGCGTTTGCAGCTTTAAAAAAAGATCTCGCTAGCCATAGGTGAAGTCTCAAATGACTAGAGAGTAGCTAATGTTGCTTGTTTAAGAAGGAAAGTAGATACAGTGCATTCAGAAAGTATTCAGATCCCTTCACTTTTTCCACATTTTGTTACGTTAGTCTTATTCTAAAATGGATTAAATTCTTTTTTTTTAAATCATCAATCTACACACAATACCCCATAATAAAAAAGGGAAATTTTTGCAATGTAATAAAAAATAAATAACTGAAATATCACATTTACATAAGTATTCAGACACTTTACTCAGTACTTTGTTGAGGCACCTTTGGCAGCAATTACAGTTTCAAGTCTTCTTGGGTATGACGCTATATGCTTGGCACACCTGTATTTGGGTCATTTCTCCCATTCTTCTCTGCAGATCCTCTCAAGCTCTGTTAGGTTGGATGTGGAGCGTCGATGCACAGCTATTTTCAGGTCCCTCCAGAGATGTTCGATAGGGTTCAAGTCCGGGCTCTGGCTGGGCCACTCAAGGACATTCACAGACTTGTCACGAAGCCACTCCTGCATTGTCTTTGCTGTGAGCTTAGGGTCGTTGTCCTGGTAGAAGGTGAACCTCCGCCCCAGTCAGAGGTCCAGAATTCTCTGGAGTAGGTTTTCATCAAGGATCTCTCTGTACTTTGCTCCGTTCATCTTTCCCTTGATCCTGACTAGTCTCCCAGTTCCTGCCACTAAAAAACATCCCCACAGCATGATGCTGCCACCACCATGTTTCGCCATAGGTATGGTATTGGCCAGGTGATGAACGGTGCCTGGTTTTCTCCAGACGTGACACTTGGCATTCAGGCCAAAGAGTTCAATCTTGGTTACATCAGACCAGAGAATCTTGTTTCTCATGCCTTTTGGCAAACTCCAAGCGGGCTGAGGAGTGATTTCCGTCTGGCCAATCTACCATAAAGGCCTGATTGGTGGAGTGCTGCAGATATAGTTGTCCTTTTGGAAGATTCTCCCATCTCCTCAAAGGAACTCTGGAGCTCTGAGTGACAATCGGGTTCGTGGTCACCTTCCTGACCAAGGCCATTCTCCCCCGATTGTTCAGTTTGGCCGGGCGGCCTGCTCGATGGTGGTTCCAAAGTTCTTCCATTTAAGAATGAAGGAGGACACTGTGCTCTTTGGGACCTGCAATGCTGCAGACATTTTTATACCCTTCCCCAGATCTGTGTATCGACAAAATCCTGTCTCGGAGGTCTACAGACAATTCCTTCATCTTCATGGCTTGGTTTTTGCTCTGTCAACCGTGGGACCTTATATAGGCAGGTGTGTGCCTTTTCAAATCATGTCCAATCAATTTAATTTACCACTGGTGGACTCCAATCAAGTTGTAGAAACATCTCAAGGATAATCAGTGGAAACAGGAACCTAAGCTCAATTTTTAGCGTCATAGCAAAGGGTCTGAATACTTATGTAAATATGATATTTCATTTATTTCTTTTTAATTACTTTGCAAACATTTCTAAACACCTGTTTTGCTTCTTCATTCTGGGGTATTGTGTGAGGAGTGATGATTAAAAAAAAAAGAATTTAATCCATTTTAAAATAAGGCTGTAACAACAAAATGTGGAACAAGTGAAGGGGTCTGAATACTTTCTGAATGCACTGTATACTCTAGGAAAGTATAGGCCATATACATCAACGGTAGGGAGGTTATTAGAGAGGATTATTTGGAATAGAATTTACTCACATTTGGAAGGGAATGGGATAATTAGCGACAGTCTGCAAGGCTTTGTCCATGGCTGGTCATGTCTTAATAACTTGATTGAGTTTTTTGAGGAGATCGCAAAAGTGATTGTTGAGGGTAGAGCAACGGGTGTTGTATACTTTAATCTTAGTAAAGCATTTGATAAAGTCCCTCCTGGCAGGCTGATCCAGGAGAATAAGATACATAGAATCTATTTGCATTTAGATCTGGCTGACCCATGCAAAGTTGTTCTGATGGAGGGGTTTTATTCTTGCGAGGGGTCTGTGACCAGCGGTGTTCTGCACAGATCTATGCTAGGACCTGTGTGATATCTTATAAATAAATGACTTAAATGCATATACAGATTGGTTGGTTAGTAAGTTTGCAGATGACACCATCATTGGATCTGGACACAGTGAGGAAGATTGTCAAATTGTTCAGCAGTATTTAGATGAGTTACAGAAATGGGTGGAGAAATTGCAGATGGAGCCAATGTGAGGTGTTGCACTTTAGAAGATTGAATGTAAGGGGGAAAGTATGCAGTTAATGGCAAGCCCCTTAATGGCATTGATGTCCAAGAGGATCTTGAGATCGAAGACCATAGCTCCCTAAAACCGGCAACACAAGTAGATTGTGGTAAAGAAGGCGTATGCTATGCTTACCTTCATTGGTCAGGACATTGAGTATAAGTCAAGAAGTCATGTTTCTGCTTTATAAAACCTGGATTCGGCTGCATTTGGAGTGTTGTGTGCTGTTCTGGTTGCCCAATTACAGGGTGGATTTGGAGGGAGTGCATAAGGAGAGGTTGGACAAAGTTAGATTGTTTTCTCCGGTTTGTCGGAGGTTGAGGGAAGGCCTGATAGAAGTGTATGAAATGATGAGGGGCATAGATAGGATAGACAGTCAGATCCTTTTCCCAAGGATAGAAAGGCCCAATACTACAGGGCATAGCTTTAGGGTGAGAGAGGGAAGTTTGAAAGAGATACGCGGGGCAATTTATTTTAGAGTGAGTTGCAGGTGGCTGGAACACGCTCTGTGAGCACGATGGCGGTGGAAGCAGAGACGATCATGGTGTTTAAGAAGCTTTTTGGTAGGTTTGTGGATAAGTAGGGAATGGAGGGATATTGATCACATGCAGGCAGAGGAGATTAGTTAAACTTGGCATCATGTTTGGCATGGACTTTGTGGGCTGAAGTGCCTATTCCCGTGCCATACTGTTTTATGTTCATGAAATATCAGCTAAGAAAACATTAGCTGTTTTATGGTTGTACCATCTCAAACTTGAGTGACACACAAGCTTGTTACACTTTCAAAAATAAAGTCCTGTTGATTTTAATCACTGCAGAAAGTTCCATGCTGCGTAGAGAACACATTTGATGGCGTGCTGAGCTCAGGAAATGTCTGGAGGCCGAAGGTCTGTGTCTAGTTGCTCTTTAAAAGCAGCGTGAATCTATATTTCTTTGACTTTTTTGTGTTTCAATAGCAGTAAAATATGTTCTATTTTGAACAGTGGCAATCCCATTGCAGTTGTAATCTCAGCGATCGTTTGGAAACTTTTTTGTGCTTGCCACAATTCTCTGGGCATTATATCTGCATCAGTGTGCTTGATCCACTTAGTTTTGAAGGCAGCAGTGATGCCTGTCTTGGTTTTCCTTTGGGAGGGTTGGAGTACACTCTGTAGCTGGGGAAAGGAGGAGTGTGAAATTCCGGACGTCTGCTTCAGTTACCCGAAGTTGAACAAACCCCGTTCTGTTCTGCCCTCCGCACTTTGCCGAGTGAGGAACAAGTCTCAGACCAATGCATAAATACTGCATTCAGATTGACTGCCAGCACCACCTACTAACTTTGCAATGTCTCTGACACCTCTTGGGGAAAGATTGGTGCCCTTTAAAGAAAGAACGTAGTGTTTGACCTGTGGTAAATGTGTGCGAGGAGTCCATTACAGACCTGAAAATCCGGTCACTGAGCTTTTATATGTATCTGCTTAAACAGTTATTAAGATTTATATTTGGCTGTTATCCTCTCGATTAACCAAATAATTTGATGTCAAGAGTTTTACACTGATGAAAGATGAAAGATCTGCAGGTAAATGAACATAGGTAATGTTTAGATTATATATACAGCATGGCAACATGCCATTTTGGCCAACTGAGTCAAAGTGAAGCCACTCGCACACTAGCTCTAAGGACAATTTACAGAAGCCAATTAACCCACAAACGTGGACGTCTTTGGAGTGTGGGAGGAAACCGAAGCATCCAGAGAAAACCCATGCGGTCACAAGAAAAACGTACAAACTCTGTACAGACAGCACCAATAGTCAGGATTGAACCCGGGACTCTAGTGCTGTAAAGCAGCAACACTACCGCAGCACCACTGTGCAGGCTTCTCTTCATTAGAAGAGAATACAAACCGAATATGACTGTTGAAAATGTTTTCAGTGCATACTGCTGCTTATTGTGCAAGATGGAAAATACAATAATCAACCACAATGTGTCCTGGCTAGGGTGTACGTGTGGTTGTGAAGTTGGGAGGTGTTCGTGGGCAGTTTTAGGTTTACTGCAGCCTGCTGAAGAAATCCCCTCCAGAGTCTGTAGCATGTGCTAAAACGAACACTCGTTATTTTTCAGCAATTAGATTCTGAGATACAGTGGTGTCTCCATGTGATGCTTCTGGAAGAAATTCATTACTGGAAATATATGTACAGTACAGTTGGATCAGGAACCTCCAGGGCAGCAAGCAAAGACATGCCTTTCTCTCTAAAAATTCTATATTTTTAGATTTGAGATACACAGTCCACTTAACTAGCAATCCCCCTCTATCGTACACACTAGCGACAATTTACTATTTTTACCGAAGCCAATTAACCTTCAATTCTGCACGTCTTTGGAGTGTGGGAGGAAACCAGAGTACCCGTGGAAAATCCATGCATTCACATGGAGAACGTACAAAGTCATGCAGTCAGCACCCGTAGTCAGGTTTGAACCTGGGTCTCTGGCATTGCAAGGCAGCAACTCTTATCACTAATTGTGGGGATTTTCACACAAGAGCCAGAGCTACCTCCTGCTGGACTTTTCCTGAGTCAAGTCTTGGCATTTCCTCTGACCTATAAACAAGAACATTGCAAGTACTCAGCGGGTCAAGCAGCATCTGTGGAGAGGAAAGGTGAAAGTGAATGTTTTGGGTCAAACTTTAGTCCTGGTGATGGGTCTCGACTCAAAACGTAAATTTACATCTTTCCTCTCCACAGATGCTGCTTGACCTCCTGAATTCTAACAGTGTAGGAAGGAATTGCAGATGCTAGTTTACACCGAAGATAGACACAAAATGCTGGAGTAACTCAGCAGGTCAGGTAGGATCTCTGGAGAAAAGGAATAGGTAATGTTTCTGGTTGAGACCCTTCTTCAGTCTCGAACAGTCTGAAGAAGGGTCTCGACCAGAAACATCACCTATTATTTTTCTCCAGAGATGCTGCCTGTCCAGCTGAGTTACTCCAGCATTTTGTGTCTCAGTTCTTAGTGTTCTGTATTGTGTTCCACATTCCAGCAGCTGCAGTTGTTTTGTCTTCATTCCTCTCCTCCCTTACACACAACATCTTGTTCTGGGTTTTCCTCACTGATGAGAACACTAACTAATTTTGACTCAATTTAAGGGCTCTCTCACTCTTCCATGCTGCTCACTCTCCTTTCCATTCTGTGTGTTACTGCTGGCAGTGTATCTTTAAAGTCTGATGTCTTTCTGAGATTGCTGCACAGCAGATTATGCACTAAATTGGCAGAGACATTTTCAGGAACCACGCAGGTTTTTTTTCCTTTAATCCACTTTTCCAAATACAAACTCAAGTACTATTTCCAACATTTTTTGGCCAATGTTATTTTTTTTGTGGGGCAACTGAATGGGTGTATGTAGTACACTGATAATATTGATTACTCCCATCAAATTAATAGATAGACACAAAAAGCTGGAGTAACTCTCTGGAGAAAGGAAATAGGTGACGTTTCAGACTGAAGAAGGGTCTCGACCCAAAACATCACCTATTTCCTTTCTCCAAAGATGCTGTCTACCTTCAGTTTGAACCAGCATCTGCAGTTCCATCCTACCCATAAAATTAATACTAATTGCTCCCCAATGGTTTCTTTGTACACCACTGCTCATCTTGCCTTCTATTTTGTGCCCTGATCTAAAACCAAATTAAACCCAGCAGTACAAGATCCATTCTTTCTACTGAATGTTGAAATATTGTTTTCTTGAAAATTAATTGCTTTCTCTTTTCAGTTAGTTGAACATAAAGACCAAATTGCAAATAATGTAGACTTTGGGATGGCACCGGGTTCTCAAGGGTACTGGTTATTAGTCATAATTTATACTGGAATATCTCTTTCCTTGGACTGTTCTTCATTTAAATATCAATTCTGTTTCTTCCTCTGCAGATCTGCTGAGTATTTGCAACATTTTCTTTCGTTTCAGATTCTCAGCATTTGTAGTGTTTTGCTTTGAATTATCAACCTACGTTCATTTTTGTTGGTGTTTTTGAAAATAAAATTGATCCGTTTTTGATGTAACATAAGACTTCTTAAAGAAAATCTACCAATTTATAGAATGTTTTTGTGTGCCAAAATGTCGATAACATTGAGGATCGAATCTTAGATACGTTTCCCCTCTTACAGACGATATCGAAACAAACCTTATTTTACAAATGTTGCATGTTTCTTGGGTATCGATGGATGGAAACAACTCTTTACAGTCTGAAGAAGGGTCTCGACCAGAAACGTCACCCATTCCTTCTCTCCATAGATGCTGCCTGTCCCGCTGAGTTACTCCAGCTTTTTGTGTATCTTCGGCTTAAACCAGCATCTGCAGTTCCTTCCTACACTCTTTGCAGTCTGCCTGCAGAGGCCACATTGGGCAAAATTCCTGAGATGATCTTGAATGTAGGTTTGGCATAGACCCAATCACGCAATCAAATAGTGGAGCTACTACCATCAAGCAAAAAAGCCTGCTGGAAAAAAATATGAATTGGACTGTGCCCAGCAACACTCTTTTTTGGGGAGTGCAGCCCAGTGCCCCCATTTTAATGAAAAATCTGAGGCACTTGGCTGTGATTTTTCTTCAATAACCACCATGTCACACATGCATTACAGGGATTTGTGGAATGGTCTGTCTCTGCATGTTAAAATACATTGTTTTAGATTTGTAGGTTAGTTTAGTAAGGTTAGTAGGTTAGTTAGGGTGTGGAAACAGGCCCTGCGGCCCACCGAGTCCACACTGACCAGCGATCGCCCATGCACCTGTTCGGTCCTACACACTAGAGACAATTTACAGAAGCCAATTAACCTACAAGCCTGCACATCTTTGTGACGTGGGAGGAAACCAGAACATCTGGAGAAAGCCCATGTGGTCACAGGGAGAATGTATAAACTCTGTACCGGCAGCACCTGAGTCAGGATCGAACCCGGGGCTGTAAGGCAGCAACTCTGCCGCTGTGGTGCTGCAGGATGCACTGAGTAAAACAGTTCTCCATCTCTAGATCATTTAGGAGGTTGAGATGACCTTATATAATTTTGGTTTTAAAAGTAAGAGAATGTTTGTTATGCTGCAGGTAGGTGCTCTTTCAATCTGATCATGTCTGCAAACTGAGACCGTGGCTCATTTTTGTTTTGCTGATGTTTTCTTTTCTGTTGGTAAGTCTTGAATGGAGGAGTTTACCCTCAAATCCTCACCCTGAAATCCCTTTATAGTCTGAACTTTTACAAACATAACATTGAATGGAATTGTGTTATAACTTATCATTGGCAGTCTTTCAGTTTGGAATGACTCTCATGTGAAGTAGCTCTGAAATCCCTATGTGTCCTGACCATATAATTTACCAGAAGAGTTACCAAACCACAGGGAATGGCAGCACTGTAGCAGCTTTGTTCTTTGCTGATCTCGTTCCAAAGGCAGTTAGCGAACAGAACGTGCATTGTATGGTTTCTTGTAGAAGGGTGAAGCTGAATTGACAGTGCATCCTCTCAGACCAGCAGACACTGGGTAACAGTACATCTCTTCGGTTGCACATTGTACAAATCCGTGGAAGGTCTTTTTAAACTGCTGTCACTAGCCTGTCCATTTTATACTGACGACAAAAATTGCTGTGTGCATATGGAGCAAATATTCATTTACCCTTTAAGCTGTGTCAGTATGTCAAAAAACGTGTAAATTGCATAGATTGCACACAATTAAGGTTTCCTGGTAACTGAGGCACCAGCTGGAACATTCCCCATTCAGTCATCTGCCAGCATTTAGTTATGAATCTTCACAGCCTCTGCTTGCACTCAGTGATTCACTTTAGCTTTTTCTGACATTGAGGCAACTGTGTTTAGCATGATATCACTTATTTGTTATGAAATAAGCAATTTGCGTTGCTAAAACAAAACACAACGCTGGAAGGTTATCTGGAAATCTCCCGCACAGCTAAAAGATAAGGATGCTGGTCTGCTTTCATTTTCTTTGACATCATTATGATGTGTATTGCAGTTTCATTCTTTCTTGAATCAACTGTATTAGACACAAATAAACAACAGAAAAGAATAAATCAATTTTATCCAACACAATTTTTTCATTAATACATACGAAGTTGACAATATTTCATTTGTTGTAAGGATTGGAAACTTTTTTAAAAAATCCTAAGTCCAATTTTACACTGTTAACAAATAATAAATAATTCTGTTATAAGGTGTTATAAATTCAATGTGTGGTATTGGATATTGTACAGGAATTTTCTTCTGAAATATTGTGTCTTTGGTTTGTGAAACTAAAAAGGTTATGAATCAAGGACTTTAGTTTATTGTCACATGTACAGTGAAAAGCATACTATCCAATCAGCAGAAAGACGATACATGATTAGAATCGAGCTGTCCATGGTGTACCAATACCTATTAAAGGGAATAACATTTAGTGCAAGATAAAGTCTGAATATAGATAGTCTGCGGGGCCTTCAATGAGATGGATAGTAACTCAGGATGGATCTCTATTTGTTGGTCCGATGGTTCAGTTGCCTGATAACAGCTGGGAAGAAATTGTCTTTGAATCTGGAAGCATGTGTTTTCACACTTCTGTACCTCTTGCCTGATGGGAGAGGAGAAGATGGTGTGACCGGGATGAGATTCATCCTTGATTATGCTGGTGGTGTTGCTGAGGCAGCGTGAAGTATAGATGGAGTGAATGGAAGGGAGGTTGGTTGTGTGATTGGTTGGGCTGCGACAACAATTCTCTGCAATTTATTTTGATCTTGGGTGGAACTGTTCCCAAACCATGCTTTTATGTATCCCGATTTAAAAAAATATAAGACGCATCTGTAGAAGTTGGTGAGATTTGTTGGTGACTTGTTTACCCTATACTCACTTTCTACTGGGTTGTAAATTCAAAGGCTTGGTTTGGTGATTATTTTAACATAAATTGAAATAATGAATTATGATTGAATGATTGTTGCTGATGTGTTTTACAGTTTCAGGCTTGAAATTAGTAATTAGGTTGCGAAAAGTGATTCCAGATGTTGTTCAAAATCTAACCTAGGTCAGTTTCCAGTCTTGATGCATCTAGCCAAAATTAGATTGTAAAGTTTATAAAATTAGTTTCGTGTTGCCAGCATATAAAGTTGCTGCTTTGCTGTAAAGGTGATGTCACTAGATTTTGCAACATACCTGAAATATAAGACTCTTGAATATTTTGGATCAATAGAGTTGTGCACATTTTCAGGGCAAATTAAACCATTGGATTATTGTCATTTTATAGAATTACTGTTGATTTTGGACAATTGTATCCCAATGGCAGTATAGAGAGCCGCAGTGCCTCTAAATGTTGGCCATTGTTTTATTCAGGTTGTTTGCTTTTAATAAAATGCAAATTAATATATTGGTCTGGATGTTTCACTGACCAACAGGTCATCTAAGCTTATTGATTGCCTGTTTAAAGCCTGCTATTACCTGGAACATTCTTTTGTAAGGAAGTTAGCTGCCAGGTGGCTGTGAACCCTATGCAGCATTGGGTCTTTCTCGTTTTAAAATAACTGGCAAACCTCAAACACCAAATGACTTTTTATTAGCTGTCAAAGCGATTCAACATTTGTGAATATTCCTGACCACAACATTCAAAAGTGGTCAAAATTAAAAAATAAATACTTTAAAATACTTTAAAATTAATTTACTTATAAAGCTCAATAATTCATGGAAACATTCACAAACAATTAAATACATTGAAATCAACCCATTAAATAAAAAACAAAAACAAATGAGGCAGCACTTGTCCTTCCTTCTCCAGCCAATTTTCCTCATTAAATTCAATGATCCCTCTGGACTCCTGCCAGATTCAGTGGGCAGATTTCCCAGCCTAAGTGCAAAGAAATGTGCTCCCTCAATGGCTGCACTCGGATGTCCTCTCGACAATGAGCAACTGAAGAGGGGTTGGGGGATGCCATCTTCACCCAGAAATACCAAATATCCACAATGCTATGTCAGAAAAAGCCAACAGCATTTCGAGCCAAACTACTGGCTTTTATTTAGTAGAGTCTGGCCATTGGCTTTATTATGCAGAATTGGTTTGGGGCAAGTGAAGAATTTTGAATATGGTAAAAATCATGTGAATATTAAACACCGGTTTTGATTTGAGTCCTGTTTTATTTATGTAAGATGTGTTTTGTTTTTCCATGCTGAATAATACTGGCACAAATCATTCACACATTACAGACCAGGTACATTGATTAGTTCTCCACAGCCAACGGACCTACGTGGGCTCCACCTTGTTCATCATTGCTGGCATTGATTTGTCGTTTTGCATATCTTTCATTCATTTTTTTCTATGTATTATTTCATATCTCTCATTTCCCTCTCCAGACTCTCACTGAAGAACAGTCTTGACCCAAAACGTCACCTATTCCTTTCTCCAGAGATGCTGTCTGATCTGCTGGCTTACTCAAGCTTTTTGTGTCAATCTTCAGTGTAAACCAGCATCTGCAGTTCCTTCCTACACATTGATTAGCAATTGTGATGCAGATTGCAGCACTTGGAACTGTAATGAGTCGAGTCATACGCACGTCAAGGTACAACACATGTTTATTAAAGTTCACTCACAGCATTCGTCTGCATGGTGTTACAGTAAGCTAGCAGCTACTCGGACTAATTACTTAAGCAGACTTCTGATAATATAAACCGCATAGTAGGCAGAGCTTCTACTACCAAGCACTACAATTGGTGAGTAAGAAGTAACCAATCTACATCTTTCCTTGTAGAAACAAAAATAAAGCATTGATGCATGATGGCTACATAATACAGTAGCCGAAACGCTAATAGCGCATATGGGGAAGTGTAGATGGTTACACAAAGCGTGAAAGTAAAATGAGCCGCACGCTTCATTGCCTCAGGGCCAGCAATGTTTAAGAGTATGGAAGTATGTACCTCGTTGTGATGAACAATCCGAATGTAGTGGGTGTTGTCGTGCTCGAACAGGCGCCATCGTTCAGCGATATCAGTCAAAGATCAAAGGACCAGGACGGCGAGACGAATTGCCATGATGGAGATAACATGCACATAAAGCAAGTTAGAAAAATATAAAGCCCTATAAACTTAAACGGGGTGGGTAAGATCCCACTTCTGACACCATGTAATGAGTCGAGTCATACGCACGTCAAGGTACAACACACGTTTAGTAAAATTCACTCACAGCATTCGTCTGCCTGGTGTTACAGTAAGCTAGCAGCTACTCAGACTAATTACTTAAGCAGACCTGATAATATAAACTGCATAGTAGGCGGAGCTTCTACTAACAAGCACTACAATTCGTTAGTAAGAAGTAACCAATCTACAGGAACCATCTAGTAACTACAATGCATGTAACACAGCCTTTGTACGTTCACGGCACAGAAGGATCTCCCATATGACTCTTGAAAAATATGTTCCAATGGTTTTAATTCTTGACATACTGATAGTTCCTTGCAGCTTTCAGTGCTGTACTTATGTTTCCACTATTCCCTTCAAAAACAAAACATTTATAAATTTATAGCAACTAATATTGCCAAGTAAAATAGGTGGAGATTATAACTTTGTTCCACTTCCCATGATTAACACTGAGATGCAAGGAACTGCACATGCTGGAATCCTAAACAAAACACAAAGTGCTGGATTAACTCAGCGAGACAGGCAGCAACTGTGGAACCTAAAAACCATGTAAAGCTCCAAACACAAATAATATGAAAATTATTATTAATTATCAAATTATTATTCTGTTTATTATCAGGAAAAAACATTGAATTCTGGAAATACCAACCTATAGCTGCAAAGACAGATGGCACATTGAACGTGGAGCCACCTTAGATAAATCTTGCTGTGAAAATAATTATTATCAAACTCGAAGTTCACATCTATGCAAGTCTACAGACATCTACACAAGAGTGTAGTATTTCTTTTATTGACATTTAAGTTACTACTTTTGCTGAAATTAAATGTACTTTAGAGAATATATTAATAGTAGTACTCAATAATGCCGCGTATTACAGTCACCATCAGGAGGAGAAAAGGGATCATAAGAGTGCTGCAGCAAAAACAGACAGTGAAGGCCCTGTCCCACTTGGGCGTCATTTGCGTGTCAGTTATGCGACAAGCCGGTAGTGACTGCCGCGTGAAAATCTTCTAGCAGTACGACAGTCACGCGCCAAGTGCTCTTGAGGGCCCTGCTTCTTTTGGGAGCCATTTGCGATGTAGTACCTACTTAGTTCGATCTCCGTGGCAAGGATTTTCCCAGTGAAAATCAAAGATATCATGGTAAAAAAGTTTCAAAACTACGTGCGCTTTATACCCGGGTGGTCACGTGGTGCGGCGCTCAAATGACGCGCAAATGGCGCGCCGATGGCGTATGGGCGATGCATGGTTACGGACGCTGACGCACGGTGATGCATAATAAATTAGCATAGGCAATGTTCGTGCGTCACCGTGCGCTACACGTACGCTGTCAGTACGTCAGCGTGCGCAAGGGATACGTCATGCAGGTGGCGCGCGAAGATTTTGAGCATTCCAAAATACTGGGGCGCCGCGCATAATTGCGCGTCACTGCATACGCCACTACGCGCCATGCGCGTGTCACGACGCGCCAACCAATTTTTAGGATGTCGTGCAAATGACGCCCAAGTGGGACAGGCCCTTAAGAGATTCTGTGAGAAAACAACAAGGATAAAACATTCCTACAGTAGCTGCAGGTCCGTAAGAAGATGAGAATTGGGAATTTAATAATGGGAAATAAGGAAATAGCAGAAGCTTTGAACAAATCAGGGTAAAATATACCCAAAGTAACCCCATTATAGCAGAAAGTCCATGAACGAAAACAAAATAAACTGGCGAAAGGTTAGCACACCAACTAATGGGATTAAACACTGGCAAGCCTCCTGGATATGATGGAGTGCATCCTATGGGCTTTGGAGGAATGACTACCGATATATTGTGGATGCATTGATTGAGATCTTGCAAAATTCCCTAAGTTCTGGAAAAGTCCCAGTGGACTGAAAAACTACAAATGTAACATTTAGACTTTACACTTTAGAGATACAGCGCAGAAACAGGCTTTTTGGCGCACCGAGTCCATGCTGACCAGTGTCACCCCATACAACAACACCATCCTACACACTAGGAGCAATTTTTATTATTTGTACTGAAGACAATTAACCTACATCTTTGGTGTGAGGTAGGAAACTGGAACACCCAGAAGAAACCCACACGGTCACAGGGAAAACAAAGAAACTCCATATAGACAGCACCCTAGGGTGGGAGCAACTCTACCACCGTGCCACTGTGCCAGCCTTTTCTTGAATTTTTGTTCAAACAAACAAGAGGCTATTACCTAGTTGGCTTGAAGTCTGTCATTGGGAAAGTGTTAAAATCCATGATGAAGAAGCATTTAGACGATCATAATAAAGCAGCTAGCTTGGTTATATGAAAGGAAATTATGTTTGACAAGTTTATTATGTTCTTTGAGGATGTAAGAAGAGTTGTGGGGGGGGGGGGATATAAGTCAAGCAGTAGGTTTTGTGTATTTGGATTTCTAAGCTGTGAAGGTTATTGCACAAGGCTGGAGCTTATGGCATATGAGGTAATGTATAAGGATGACTGGAGATAAAAGCAGAAAATATTGGAAATACTTGCCAGGTCAGGCATTGTCTATGGGAAGAGAGAATTAATCTTTTGCGTCAAAGATCATTCAGAAATGGATGAACAATGTCAGGATGAAGGGATTATTTTGAAGTTAGTCATCTCTAGCTAGTGGGGTGGAACAGTACTATGCGGTGGGACCTTTTGTTTACTGTCCATACCAAGCACCTACACAAAGGAACAGAATGTATCTTGCCAAATTTGCTGTTGATACAAATATAAATTGAAAACCAAGTCTCCAGTTTGATTAAGCAAGTGGTCAAAGCTTGAACAAAATGGTATTGAACATGGGGGAGTGTGAAGTTATCTACTTTAGTAGGAAGAATAGACAAGTGAAATATTGTTTAAATGGAGAAACACCACAGAATGTAGCAGTACAGTGGAATTTGTGTGTCCTCAAACAAAGTTACATGAACATTAAGTTGACGGAATGTTATCCTATATTGCAAAGAGAAAGAAATATGAAAGACAGGAACTCTTGCTATAATTATTATCAAACTCGAAGTGCCACTGTGCTGAACAAGGTGCTGAACAAGGTGTTGGTGAGACCACGACCAAAGTACTGCATGCATTTCTGGTCTCCTTTAATTAGTTCAGACAAGGTTCATTAGATTGATTCCTTGAACAAAGCTATTTTGAGGGAAGTTTAAACATGTTGGGCTTGACAAGTGACTTTATTGAAAATATATAAGATTCTAATGGGGCTTGACAGTATAAATGCTGTGAGAATGTTTCGCCCTATGGTGGAAATTGAGAATCATACTCATTTAACATTAAAACGGGCCCTTTGGCCCAACTCATTCATGCCGACCAAAATGCCCCTTGTTAGCAAGTTCCATTTGCCTGCATTTGGCCAATATTCCTCTAAACCTTTCCTGTCAATCTACCTGACTAAGGGCAGGATAATCTGTTCCTGTACTGTTCTATGTTCGATACAGCACTTGCCTCAACAATCTCCTCTGGCAGCCTGTTCCATATACCCACCATCCTCTGAGTGAAAATGTTGCACTTCAGGTTCCTATTAGATGTTTCCCCTCTCACCTTGAAACTACGCTCTCTGGATCTTGATTCCGCTATTAATAATAATAATATATTTTATTGTCATTGCACGTCAGTGCAACGAGATTTAGTATGCAGCTCCACCGATGTACAAGAAAAGTAAAATAAATAAATAAGCAAGCAAGCTGAGTGACGTGACCATCCGAGGGAGACTGTCCAGGGGGGGTGGGTGGGGGGGGGGCACTCAGCAGGGCCGGTTCAGAGCTGCTATAGCTCTTGGAATAAAGCTGTTTCTGAGTCTGGAGGTTCGGGCGTAGAAGGCCTTGTAACGTCTGCCGGAGGGAAGTAGTTCAAGCAGTCTGTTACAAGGGTGTGATGAGTCCTTATGGATGCTGACGGCCTTCCTGAGGCACCGTGTGTGGTAGATGCCCTCCAAGGCTGGTAGCTCTGTCCCAATGATCCTCTGCGCTCTGTGGACGACGCGCTGAAGAGCTCTCCTCTCCGCCTCCGTGCAGCTGAGATACCACACAGAGATGCCATACGTTAATATGCTCTCTGTGGTGCAGCGGTAGAACGTTGTCAGCAGCTGTTGGGGCAGACAAGTCTTTTTTAATCTCCTCAGGAAGAACAGTCGTTGCTGTGCCTTCTTGACCAGCGCAGCGGTGTTGGTGGACCATGTGAGGTCCTCTGAAATGTGAGTGCCCAGAAACTTAAAGCTGGACACTCTCTCCACACTTTCCCCGTAAATGGAGATTGGGGCGTATTCTCCATTATGGGACCTCCTGAAGGTTCTAGGTAAATGACTGTGCATTCACCCAACTATTCCCCTGATGATTTTATATATATCCATAGGTGCCATAGTTGCAGAATAAAGGATTGCCTATGTCTGACAGAGGTGAAGAGGAATTTCTTTGAATCATTGAAATGTACAACACAGAAATGGTTTCTTTCAGCTCATCTCATCCATGCCGACTGTCCAAATGCCTTTTAAACATTGTAAATTTATTTGCTGCCACGACCTCCTCTAAGCCTTGCTCATTCAAGCAACTGTGCAGATGCCTCTTAAATGGTATTGCGGATCTTGGTTCCACCGAGATCTTGGTTCCATCGGCTCAATCCCGATTCAAACAATATATTTTATGAAACATTTTCCCCTCAAAGCCTTTTTAAACCTCCTCCCTCTTCCCTTAAACCATTGCCCTCTGGAACATTTGGTTTCATTAATATAGTTTTAGGCACTTCAAGTTCAAGTTCACATTTCTTATCACATGCACCAATTGATACAGTGAAATTTGAGTTACCAAACAGCAATACAAATAAAAAGAACACAATACACGATAGAGTTTAACATGAACATCCCCCACAGTGGAATCAATGTTTCCCACTCTGATGGAAGGCAATAAAGTTCAGTCATCTCCCTCTTTGTTCTCCCGTAGTCGGGGCCTTTGAGCCCTCCGCAGTCGCCGCTACGGACGGCCCGATGTACAGGCCCTCTCGCCGGGATGATCGAAACTCTGGCGTCGGAACGGATCGGAACACACTCGCAGCTTGGTGTTTCCGAATCGGCCACTTCTACAATGGGAATCCGACATTATTATCTATCCTATCTTTTATAATTTTACCTGCCTCTATTTTGTTGCCTCTCAGCCTCGTTTTTTCTTGGGAAATCAGACCCAGCCTATCCAATCTCTCCTTGTACCTCAATCCCTACAATTCATCAAGTTCCTTGTGAATCTTCTTTAACTTAATATATATTTCCTGTATAATATAAGGCTTTAAAAATGAAGAGAAGATTATAAATTTTAACCACAACTCTAGGAGCCGATGCAGATCTTGGGTGGTGGAGAAGTGAGTTGGTTTGGTAAATATGTTGTCAACATATGTGGTCAAGAACTGTAGTTTATGAATTGTGAAAGATTTGGCACTATTCAAGAGTGAATTGAATGTGATATATTCTGGATTTGATAAGGGAATAAATGTGGTTTCTATATTATGGTCAGGTGGAGGTAATATTTGATTTGGAGAGGGAGGGAGCTGATGGATGCACAATTCCATGTCCAATGGAACATTTGGTTTCATTAATATAGTTCAACAGTGGCTCGGGAGAGGTTGGAGTTGGTGGCAAAAGAATGGAACTAGGGCTGGTGCTGAAGACTGTCATCTCATTCTATCTGGAAAGTTGGATATCTAATTGGTAATCTGCATACAGGTAATTGGGGGGGTGGGGGTTGTGAGGGGACTGGGAGATGAGTGGAGAAAGGGAAGGATAAAATCTTACACAAACGTCAAGGTGAGAATTAGTTATCTGGAAATGATGTTGCCAAGGGATAGATGAACTGATCATTATCGTATAATTATAGAAGCATATCCAGATAATTAGACCAAATAATCTTTACCCTTCTCTTTCCTGCTCTGAAAATGGTGTTCTTTTGTACCTCACAAGATGGCTGGTCTTAATAAATGAACTTCATTATGATTACCTGTGGACTATTTCAACTGAAGGTCACAGCTGAAAATAATTCTATCCTCGTAAATAGAGGACCATGATTTGACACAGATCACAGAGAGAACTGTGGCTATTTCTCACTTCTTTGACATAACATGATGCCATGAATTTACTAAATTCAATATCTAGAATGCTCTTCAAAATATAGTGTTAAAACTATTGTTTGGTTGGTCACAAAACAGACACGTTTAGACTTTGTTACCGATGTTGTTGAATGGTTCATTGTTAACTCTTGTTGTGGAATGACCTAATTGTTAAATAGCCCAATCTAAACCTTCAGGGCAACAACATTCAAGCAGATTAAATGTAGCAAATAATGCGCATAAATTGGACTAAATTACATGAGCTTCAAGAGGCAAATTGCCATCCTTGGGAGCCACAGTTTGAACATGTCTGCTTTGTGGCACTCACCGCTAAGATATTGTCCGCCGGTTTAATGGAACTTTATGTGCTGCCCCTTAATTCATGTGGTGTGCAACAATATTTGTAAAGGACTTTCAATTTTTTAATTATTTCTTAGAAATCCCCTTCTCCCATCCAATTCATGGTTGAGATCAACTTTTAAACATTATTTTTAATTAAACGTGGTTTTAGAAAATGGAAAGGGTGCCAATGCTCAAAGCCGCACTTCTCCTGTAAACTGCGAAAATTGTAGTAAAGTTCAAGACTCGCTAATATGCTACTGATGCTACAGATTGTTAGATTGCCCCCTGGGATTTCAATTTATGAATACTTTGAATCTGGTTGTGCTGATAACCAGCTCACTAAAGAAAGCAAGTCCTGGTTTGGCCAGGGTTCAGTCAGATGCTTTACACATTCAAGCATAATGCTAGTCAAAGCAGGGGATTTATCAATGGGCACATTGTATACCTTATGCAAGCAACAAAAACTTGTACGCTGAAGCGTGTTTGCTGGTTAGCAGATGTCATGTCAAAGCTATAGACCAGTTGCTTCATAAATTGTACATATTGAGAAAATCTTTTTTTTTTTAATCTCTAACATAAAATGACTCTTATATCCCATCCTAATGAAATTTCCAATTGTTCACTGGGTTCATTAAATTGGAACCATTTACAGCTCCAAAATTAACAAGGTCGGACAATGGGAACTGTAACGATGTACAGGCGTCTCGGGTGATTGGCAGCTGATGTGGGACATGAACTGGTGCTGGGGGTGGGGAAGGCGTTTGTAGGGGTGGAAAGCTGGACAACTTTGAATGTAGCTTCACAGGGGATCTTTATCCAAGCTGAAATTAATTAATTTTTTTTAAAGCGGAAAAGCTTCTCTTTTTCCAAACTTGTCGTGAAAATTATAAAACTATTTTGTGCACTGGAATCAGACATACTTGTTGCTATGCAGCACCTGCCAGAGGAATTTGACAATCCTAAAGAAATTGCTTTGTATATGTATAAGGTCCTATACTCCATACACTACAAATAAATGGAGTGGTCCTCAATGAATGTGGGTTAAATTCTCATGACCTACCTTTTGAACCTTTTGTTACTTTTCCATTTTCCAAATTCACATCTATTTGGTTCTCGAATTCCATGTTAACTACTTCCTAGTGAGATGCTATTTGAAAGCTTGCCAAAAAATCTAGAAAGTCACAGCATCGTGCACTTTTATTTTCCAAAAGAAAATTGCATTCTTTGAACTTAAGCTACAGTTCTCTACAGTTATTGAAAAGGTATCAAGGTTTGCAACTTCAAAAATGGTCCTGGTTGCTAGAATTGGCTGAAACATTGGCTTATGAGGTAGAGTTAAAACAAAAGTTAATTCAGTGTTGCAGTGCAGTTCAGTTGTGCATATGTAGCAAGAGGTTTCCAACCTTCTCTTAATGTATTCAGCCTTCCTGGAGCGAGAAACAGTGTTAACATTTTAATGAATAGATAGATCTTTCTTCAGGATGGCATGTTTACATTTCAGATTTCAAACAACTGCAATATTTCACTTTTAGTTTACATTGAAGCTTCTTCCATCCCAAAGAAGCAAACATTTATTTATTCCTGCAGCACTCCATTGCACAATAGCACTGATGAATGCCCATCCAGAACTGCTGCATGTTTTGGGATTGAGACCATCCATTTTGCAGAATCCACCACTTCATTCCTTTCCATTGCTTACAATGTGCACAAACTTTAAAATGTATTTCCCTGCCCAATCTTTAATTCACTCCACTCTTCCACAATTGAACTCTCTCTAACTTATGATGCACATTTTATTATTGTATTCCACAGTCACTAAACTGCAGAACACAGATTTTCATTCACTGGTACATGTGTTAACTTGTAAAAATATTCTACTGCATTAGTTGAATGAGGGATCCTGAGCTAAAACATCACTTATCCATGTTCTCTGACTGCCTGACCTATAAATTTGACATATCCTCCAATCGATTCATTTGTTCCATGTCTGGGTGGCGCCACCAAAGGTGCCTCTCCAACAGTCTGCCTGTCCTTTCCTTCTGTGGTTTTTTTTTAGTATGTGTTAAATGTATGTTTATAGTGTTCTTTAGCTTGTTTTTTGTGGGGGGTGGGGGGGGGGTGTTGGGGAAAAGTTTTTCTAATCTCTTATCTCGACGGAGATGCAATATTTTTCCCATGTCATATCTCCGTCGCACTGCGGCCTATCATCGAGGAGTAGGCGGCCTTTGCTGGAGACCGATTTTGAGAGCTCCGCCACGGTCGCCTGCGGACCTACCATCGTGGAGCTCGCGATCCCTTTGCCAGGGATTGACCTCGAAGCTCCTACCGTGGGTACTTGCGGACTTTAACATCGTGAAGCTCGCGGTCTCTGGTTAGAGACCGACTTCGGGAACTCCAAGCCGCTGGAGTTTTGTTCACCCCAACGCGGGAGTTTTGATTGCCCCGACGCGGGAGTTTTGATCGCCCCGGCGCGGGGGCTTCGACCGACGGCCCCGACCGCGGGAGAATAAAGAGGAAGAAGATTGGACTTTTTTTGCCTTCCATCACAGTGAGGAATATGGGGAATCCGCTGTGGTGGATGTTTATTTTCACATTTATGTATTTGTGTGTCTTGTTGTTTTTTTCATATGTCTGTATGGTAATTCACATATCACTGTACCTTAATTGGTACAATAAAAGATCTTTGAAACCTTTGAGACCTATGAAATGACCATAATATTTTTCCTACCATCTGGTACCTTGCGTTCACCTTCAAAGCCCTAAACTTTGGAATTCCTTCCCTAATCTTACTACCTATTTTTTTTTCCTTAAGATGTCCATCTACCCGAGTATCACCTGATATGGCTAAGGGTCAAATGTTAGCAACCTGTGAAATACGTTGGGATGTTCTGCTATATTTTAGGCTATTTAAGTAAAGGCTGTATTCTCAGCACTTGTGTATATAAAACTAAAAGAAAACACAGATTTAGTCAGAAAAGGCTCCACTGTATCAAGCTGCTCTCATTAAAGTGTTCTATGGCCACAGTAAAGAAAGACATCAGAAGGGAGAATTTTAAATGACCAATATCTACTCCGGATATAATCACTGAGAAAAATATTGTGAATATTCCATAATCTTCACAAATCATCATTCATCAGTCTTTATTTTAAGCAGGTTGAATGAAGTGTCAGACCATAAACAAAAATTGATGTGATTTAATCAATTTAAAAGATCGGCATAACGGTATACTTAAACTACCTCTAGACAAAATTATTGAGATAAATCTGGCTTGGATACTTTGAAATCTAATTTATTTTTGGTGCATGGTACTAATTGTGTGGTAATCAAAGCACTAACAAGCCAATTCATATTGTCTCTGCAATCCATCCACGGGCACTTATGTCTGCTACGAAACGGGCTGGTACACAATAGAATAAAAATGATTTTATTCTTTTACTGTGTTCTGAAATAATTATTTTTTAATTTTGCTAATTCTTTAATCTGAGTGATCGACCTCGGTGTATTCTCTGGCATTTTTGTAATGAAAGTGAAAGCAACATTTAAAATTCAGCCCATTCTCATATCAGCAATCAACAAAGGTATAAATTGCAATTATGTGTCTTTATCATATTTATCAATATGTTTTATGTAACTCTTCGGAGTATTTCGGAAAGATACTGGTTAGAATTTACGATAAAGGACAGTTTATCAGTATTTAATTTAGCTCTTTGGTTGTTTTCAGACTGACCATGATTGCATTGATTTCCAATTTGGATTGTACCACTCTGGAAATTAAACAAATCATTTACAGTTGAAAATCCTTTATGTTAATTATGTGGTTTTATATTTTCTGATCATGTAATGACAAATTCCCTGTGCAACATCACTTTACTTGCCCAGATAATTAGTTCATATTTTTCTGCGATGCTCCTGCTATTGTGTTCTCTCAGAACAACAATATATAAATAAACACCAAACTGTACAATATTACCCAGAATGGCAACATTAGCAAAGTCTTACACAAATAATGAAGCTAAATGGCTCCTTAATGGCCATATGAATCCATCCTGTCACAGAAACTCCTTTCGTTTCACACATTCTCCCCTACCTGCTACCTTAACCAATGTTTCTCTTTTCCAGTTCTGACAAAGGGTCAAATATTAACAATTTATCCTTCCACAGATGCTGCCTAATCGGCTTAGTTCATACAGCATTTTCTGTTCGTATCATTCATGTTTAATTAGCACTACTTCACGAGCAGATCCCAGTACATGCGGCAGGGAACCTCTCTCAATCTTTCTTTCTGTCCATTTATTATAGTGGTCTTTGTTTCAATTATGTTCCTCATTCTGTACCTCCAATATATTGCTTTGGGTTTCACTGGTCATTCTCCAGCAATGTTTCTGTCACTTTTCAAGTTTGTATGCATTTCCAATTCCCCATACTCTGTATTGTTGCTTCTGAATCAGAATGTCTAGAAAGTTCAGGGTAACATAACAGTGCAGTTCTGAGCCAGTGTGGCGCTCTCTGAAGTCTTTCAATTAAACCATGACCCTGTCTGCCTTCCCAGAAGAATATACAAGATCCTGTGGTGTACCGGCTGTTATTTACCAGTCAAACAAAGTCACCAAAACAAATTATTTCATTTTTTTCTCATAGCCTTTGGTCGCAGCTTGTTCAATATCACTTCCTTCCAGTAAATACTGGCTAACTTCAAAAGTAGTTTAACAGCTACAAATCTGCCTGCAACCAGAACAAACCTTTGGCAGAAATTCATAGGAATCATGTGGGGTGTAGGGACAAGGACTCTGCGAGCTGATGCTTTGGCCGCTGTGCACTCACTGCGAACAATCACCAGATGTACAACCGAACATGGCCATGCTTATCAACTGATTCCAACACTGTTAAACTTTGATCCCCCAGATATTAGAAGAGAACCTCCCTCTCCTCTATTATTCATTGCACTACATGAACCCAACTTACTCAATCCATCATGGTAAAGAATGCATGCCTAGATCCCAGCTCAAAACTCTGTGGCAGAGAGTCCAATCAAACAACTCATTAAGTAGCAAAGAACAGTGGATGTCTCAATGACACAACAATAATGTGATGAGCTAAGACCGTTTCACCATCCTCATAGAGCCAGTTCCCTGAATCAGAACTTCCATGCAATGTGGACAGCCTTGAAACAAATTTAAATCGGGCAGGGTTAATATAGTCAACCTTTACCCTGAACGGAAATTCAAATCATCCTCATTGTGACTACACCAAAGAAACCCAATAAGTAGATTGCTTTGTCAAATATTGTCTTCCTTGCTTCTTTTTCAGAGTATGTAGCTGACATTCACACAATAATACCAAACAGCATCAGTTTCAGTTACTACAGTGGAGGAGTGGTAAAGTTGCTGCTTCTCAGCGCCAGAGCCCTGGGTTCAATTCTGACCACGGGTGCTATCTGTGCCGAGTTTGCACATTCTTCCTGTGACTGTGTCAGTTTTCTCCGGGTGTTCTGATTTCATCCCACATTCCAAAGTTGTGCAGGTTTGTAGGTTAACTGGCCTCTATAAAATTGCCCCAAGCAAAAGTGGGACAACACAGAGCTTGTGTATGGTGATGGATGGTCGGCGTGGACTGTGTGCGCTGATGGGCCTGCTTCCATGCTGTATCTCTAAACTCTGAACACAATATAAAGCAAATCAACTGCAAGGTATTTTGGGATGTGGATCAGGAAAGGTACAAGGTACACGAGACAGATTCCAACCTGATGTTTCTGCATGAAGAATGCTAATTTCACGTTGTAAATATCTGCTATCAATACTGAGATCGAGGCAATTGGAGAGAAAGGATTAGCATAAAGAAATTGAATTACTACTTTATAATTAGTGAGCCAATTATTTGATTGTGACCATTTCACATACATTGCACGTAACTTATTGTAACTGCAATACATGTGATTATGTCGGAATGGAATTTAACATTCTTTAATTTGCTTGATAGAAGTGATATCATAATTCAACTGTTTGAATAATGGTTTGCTGTGCAGACAAGCAAATCATTCAACATAATCTCAAGCAGACTCCCAATATTTATAAAATGCAGTAGACTTTTGCAGTTCAGAGAGCAATTCCAGTTGATAACCATGTCGCAAGACTTTAAAGCTTCTGCAGGAATGTTTCTTTGGGGCAAAGTTGGAGCTCGGATTCAAATGGAATTATGATGCAAATCTTTTAAAGAATGTATGTTCTCTAACATGTTCTTTATTTGAACTTCTGTCTGTACAAATTAGAGAAATCCAGAGTGCTGGATCTCACACCAATGCACAATGTTCTCCACACAGTGTTGTTCCAAATGGCCAATGGAACAGTTTTTCTACTGCTGCCACTTCATTAAATAAGAAAACAGTTTATTACTGCAGCATGTTGGCGCAGCAATCAAGCTGCTGCCTTGCGGCACCAGAGACCCGGGTTCGATTGTGACTACAGGTGCTGTCTGTACAGAGTTTGTACATTGTCTCTGTGACGGCATGGGTTTTCTCTGGGTGCTCTGGTTTTCTCCAGCATTCCAAAGACATGCAGGTTTGTAAGTTAATAGGCTCCAGCATATTATGCCTACTGTGAAGGATTGGATAGTGGGATAACATGAAACTTGAGTGATGGTCAACATATATTTGGTGGCCGAAGGCCCATTTCCATGCTATATCTCTGAACAAATTGTAATAAGGTAACATTTTGTTTAATAACCAACTGAATCACCTCCCTAATTTCTACATTCAGAAACAGCACAAAAATTGGATATTAGGAAATGACCTTCACAATTTGTATAGAAACATAGAAAATAGGTGCAGGAGTAGGAGTAGGCCATTCGGCCCTTCGAGCCACCACCGCCATTCAATATGTTCATGGCTGATCATCCAAAATCAGTAGCCCGTTCCTGCTTTCTCCCCATTACCCTTGATTCTGTTAGCCTTAAACCCCTGTCTCACGGTGCGAGTTGACCCACAAGTGACCCCGAGTTTAAAACAAATTGAACTCGTGGTAATCACGTACGATTAACGTAGCGGGAACGTCGGAACTCATGGACGCAACTTAGCGACTCGTGGCGCTAACGGCAGGTACCCGTGAACTTGATAACTCTTGAAAAATTTCAAACATGTTTAAAGTTTTCCACGAGTCAAATTTACTGTGGCTAAAGGGATCAGGGGGTATGGAGAGAAGGCAGGTACAGGATACTGAGTTGGATGATCAGCCATGATCATATTGAATGGCGGTGCAGGCTCGAAGGGCCGAATGGCCTACTCCTGCACCTATTTTCTATGTTTCTATGTTTCTATTTCCAACATGCATCCTTCTGGACAACAGTATATCCAGCTGCCTGAAATGATTCATGTTGTCAGCCTTAATCATCTCCATGGGTAATCAATCTATATATTATTAAAAAGTCTCGTCTTGTTTGTCTGTCTGTCTGTGAGATCAAGGAACTAAGCCAAAACGGTGCACAATAGCGCATACATTTTTGCATCACCTTACGCACCTTTGTCCTGTGGTCGTTCCTGTCGTTTCCTTCAGATTTGATGTTATATTTCATGTTATTGATATTTAAACGTTTCAAAAAGCCAAATTCTCAGAATAACTGTGCTATGAGAGGTTTCTGACAGTTGCAGGGATGACCTGGCATGGGGGGGACCGCCGTGAAGGACGGTGGGAGAAAAAAGGGGAACCCGGTGTGGAGGGGGCACTCTAGTTTTAGAATCCTCCGGATAAGCCTGCATTCGTTTGTTTGTTCGTTCGTTCTGGTTAAAGCGCTGTGCAAAATAGCAGCCAGCCAACAGTCGCTTGTCTTTTTTCACTTTTAATTTTAATTTCAAGTTTTCGTGTACCTTGTGTGTTGTGACTGTTGCCAGACGAATTTCCCTCCGGGGATGAATAAAGTTCTATCGTATCGTAAGAACCATCTTCTTACATTGTTTATTTTCTATTTTTCAGGGGAAGAATCGGACTGTTCCATTGAGCATTGCCCAATACAGTTTGAATCTCTCTGCCCTGAAGATTCTGTACTTGTCAAAGGATACACGCCACCAGACCAATGCTGCCCAACTCCCAGTGTCTGCCAGTGTAATAAGGAAGCCTGCAAAGAAAAGGACTGCCATCTTGGTCACCAGCAAGTTCTGCTTTCAGAAGCCACGGGAATACCAGGGGAGTGCTGTGATGTGCATGAGTGCAGATCAGGTATACATTTTTGTCATGTTGGTATAGTTAAAATTGTGTTATTCTAATTTATAGAAAATCGCACTCTGTTGACGTTCAAAGCAATGACATTGTTTGAGGATTAATTCTTAATGAACCAATGAACAATATCTGAAGGGTCTATTTTCCCCTGTGCTGTGTCTTTTTGGTGCATGAAGAAAATTAAATCAAAGCCATTCACCCCATTTATTGTTCATCCATCAAGTGCCTCCACTTGTCTTATTCACCATTCTAGATGTTAGAATATCTATTATCTAGATTATTTAATATCCTGAATAACTATAAATGTTTAGCTCCACGTTGCTCTAATAAATAAGCAAAGTAGCAAGAAGCTGTTTATGATAGTTTTGAAATCTCTGTTTGAAATCAGTTGTACTTGTTCATTATATTCCATTTACAATTCTCTGTCATTCCTGGATAATTCAAGATCAATAGCAATGGCAGCATTCACAGACTCATTGGTACACCCAGTTAGCTAATCTGCTAATCTACAATTACTCTTTAGAATTCAAATTGTGAAAAAGCCACGACAGATGTTTTCAAGTCATAACTCTGATCTCATCCTGAACTATTCCATGCGAGTGCAGGTTTATTGTTGCTATTATAAGATCAAAGTAATGTGGAGTGACTAATTGATGTGAGGTAGCTCTTTGTGTTGTGTGTTGTTTATACATGGTAACAAATGTAATTACAGTACCCAGCACTTAAACTGTGCACATCCCCGTTGGGCATACAGTCCAATCCAATTTCCATTGCCACAGTCGTCAGACAAGATTGGCACTTGGAACATGTTAAGGATGCAGGTTATTTTAGGCTGGAACAAGCACATGATATGGGGTTCACACCTCATTAAGCTGTATTTAGTAGATTGTATGACAACTATTCAATACATTTTGGTATTTTGTAGCCACTGTCTTCGCTTGTAAAGCTTAAGTAGGATTCAAGTACTTTTGTTGCAACTCTGCTGTTCTTTGCCAATCATTACGAGAAGAAAGTGTGAGCAATATGGACTGAATTACAATTATTCACAGTCACTGCTAGCAATGTTCATTGCACATCCTCAGTTGTCCTTGAAAGGCGGTCGTCAACTAGCTATCTAATTCAATGTGGTAAAGGTACTTTCCCAATGCTCTGGTGTGGAGTTAGAGTGACAATGGAACAACGTTCCAAATTGAGAGGTTCTGTGATCTAGAAAGATGCTGCTGCCCTTGTCCTGGTTGATGAAAGTCAAATATTTCAAAGGGACACAGAAATGTCAATTAAGCAGGCTGTTTCGCCTGAGATAATATTGAGGTTCTGAAGTGTTTTGGAGCTGATTTGATCTAAGCAAATGAAGAGTATTCCATCCACACTCCTGACTTGTGCCTTTTGGATAATGGAAAGTCTTTGGGGAGTAATGAAGTTAGTCGCAAACCACAAGATAATCTGCCTCCGACCGCAGCGTTCTTGTTGCTGGTTTATTTATTTCTGAGCATGGATTATCCCCAGGATGTTCATAGTGAGAGCTGCAATAGTGACCATTCCAGTATGTATTAAGGATAGGAAGTCCGTCTCTTGTCTGAGAGGGTCATTGCCTTGCACTAAGATATACTAGGTTTTTGATTCTACTTATCACGCAACCCAGAATATTGTCCAGGTTTTGCAGTGTGGGTGCACAAAACTGCTTTCTTAGTGGAGGAGATGGACTGGGACTGAGCACTGAACAGTTATCACCAAGCATACTCACTTCTGACATACTGGGGCGGTCATTGAAGCATGAAGACATTTGGTCCATGACTATGCAACGTATCAGTACACAGAATCACTTGAATTCGTTTTTTTAAATTTACCTCAAGGTTAAATTTGTTTTGTAATGTTTTGACCATTTCAGCTGTCCAGTACACATAGCAGGCAAATCACCTTTGCACTAAGCATCTTTTATCAGCAGCTTGAACTCGATAAAGATCTAACTCAGAAAAGATGGTATGCACAAGGACAAATATTTAGAAAACTCAAGGAACTGCAGTTGCTGGTTTGCAAAGAAAGAGACAAACTGCTGGAGTAACAGCTGAAAAATTGTCGCCTATCCATGTTCTCCAGAGAAGTTGCCTGCCCTGCTGAGTTACTCCAGCACTTTGTCTTTTTTTTTAGATATAATGAAGTATTGTATGATGAAACTCAAATATACAGAAATCTAAGTGGTGTCCCTCATTTATTTGTGAAATATAAAACTTCCACATCCATACAAGCAGTCACATCCAATGATTCCTGTTAAATTAAAATTGCTGGCCTTGGTAAAACTTAGTAAAACTTGGTCAAATACAAGTTTAAGACTAATGACATGAAGTATTTTGGCACCGATGTGATGCGTATCTTTGCAAGTCATCTAATTGATTACAAATCCTATGGAACATCAGAGGTTGAGGGGAGACTTGATATGAGTATACAAAATTATGAGAGGCATAGATAGGGTAGACAGTCAGAACCTTATTACCGGAGTTGAAATGTCAAACACTGGATGGCACAGCTATAAGGTGAGATGGGTAAAGTTTAAAGGAGATGTGTGGTTCAAGTTTTTTTACAGAGAGCAGTGGGAGTAACAATAGTCATGTTTTAAAAGCTTTTAAATAGGCGCATGGAAGTGTAGGGAATAGCGGGATATGGATCATGTGCAGGCAGATAAGATCAGTTTAACTTGGCATCATGTTCGGCACAAACATTGTGGGCTGAAGGGCCCGTTCCTGTGCTGTACTGTTCTATGTTCTATGAGATGTGTTGGGAGAGGCCAATTCACACCATCTTAAAAACACTCAAAAACTGACAACTGAAGACTATTCGTGAAAACAAGGCCAACAGAATATAAAGATGGCATTTCTAGGTATGAATGCTGAAAGGAGAATCGAAACCTACTCAAGTGCAATTAGAGATGGTTTACGTATATATTATTTGTACAAAACAGACCATTTAAACTAATGAAGCTATACATTTGTTTATGCTCCATTGATGTCGACCAAGAAGCTCTTGTGATAAAAGCCAAAGTAAAGTTTTATTCCAATTTCAGAGAAAGTTCATTTATATGTTTGTACATACTGTATAGAAACATAGAAAATAGGTGCAGGAGTAGGCCATTCGGCCCTTCGAGCCTGCACCGCCATTCAATATGATCATGGCTGATCATCCAACTCAGTATCCTGTACCTGCCTTCTCTCCATACCCCATGATCCCTTTAGCCACAAGGGCCACATCTAACTCCCTCTTAAATATAGCCAATGAACTGGCCTCAACTACCTTCTGTGGCAGAGAATTCCACAGATTCACCACTCTCTATGTAAAAAATGATCTTCTCATCTCGGTCCTAAAAGACTTCCCCCTTATCCTTAAACTGTGACCCCTTGTTCTGGACCCCCAACATTGGGAATAATCTTCCTGCATCTAGCCTGTCCAACCCCTTAAGAATTTTGTACGTTTCTATAAGATCCCCCTTCAATCTTCTAAATTCTAGCGAGTACAAGCCGAGTCTATCCAGTCTTTCTTCATATGAAAGTCCTGCCATCCCAGGAATCAGTCTGGTTAACCTTCTCTGTACTCCCTCTATGGCAAGAATGTCTTTCCTCAGATTAGGAGACCGAAACTGTACGCAATACTCCAGGTGTGGTCTCACCAAGACCCTGTACAACTGCAGTAGAACCTCCCTGCTCTTATACTCAAATCCTTTTGCTATGAATGCTAACATACCATTCGCTTTCTTCACTGCCTGCTGCACCTGCATGCCTACTTTCAATGACTGGTGTACCATGACACCCAGGTCTCGTTGCATCTCCCCTTTTCCTAATTGGCCACCATTCAGATAATAGTCTACTTTCCTGTTTTTGCCACCAAAGTGGATAACCTCACATTTATCCACATTATACTGCATCTGCCATGCATTTTCCCACTCACCCAACCTATCCAAGCCACCTTGCAGCCTCCTAGCATCCTCCTCACAGCTAACACTGCCCCCCAGCTTCGTGTCATCCGCAAACTTGGAGATGTTGCATTCAATTCCCTCATCCAGATCATTAATATATATTATATATATATATATATATATATATATATATATATATATATATTTTTAATTTATTAGTACATTACATTACAACCACATACATTAGTACTCGTCACTTATGTCTTCTTACAATTAATGTACTCCATTTATTTTTTACACTAGAAAAGGAAAAGATTGAAAGAAAGAAGAAAGTGAAGGAAAAAGTGAGAGTGTAGAAAATGTGACAACAAAAAAGGACGAAAACCCTATAAGAACAAAATTAAAAACAAATGAAAAAGAGTTAAGAAATAGACCCTAGAAAAGAAAGAGAAAGAGAAAGAGGAAAAAGAGAGAAACAAATATTTTTATGAGCATTACGCAAATGGGACATACCAACTCTTCAACTATCATCCCCCCTTACCTGACCACAATTTTTTTTTAAAGATACCTTTGCACCCTATATTTGTAATAATTCTATAAATGCAGACCACGTCAGGTGGAAGTGATCTGGTTTACCTGCTAGGAGGAGTCTTATCTCTTCTAGGTGTAATGTTTCGAACATATTTGAAATCCACATGTTTATAGTTGGTATTGGAGCCTTCTTCCAAAATTTTAGAATTAGCTTTTTTCCAGTTATTAACCCATAGTCTATTAGTTTCTTTTGAAACA
Organism: Malacoraja senta; assembly: GCA_038087875.1. Classification (NCBI taxonomy): domain Eukaryota; kingdom Metazoa; phylum Chordata; class Chondrichthyes; order Rajiformes; family Rajidae; genus Malacoraja; species Malacoraja senta. The sequence continues at coordinate 48,475,411 of CM075978.1, forward strand.
CATTTAGTTCTGGACCATCTTCCGTTATTCCGAAGATAATCCATTCTGCTTTGGGTATCAGTCTTATTTTAAATAACTTTGTAAAGATTTCAAAAATTTCATTCCAAAATTTTTGAATTTTTGTACAGAAAACGAATGAGTGCGCTATAGTAGCTTCTTGGGATTGACATTTATCACAAATAGATGATACATTTGGGAACATTTTATGAATTTTAGTTTTCGAATAATATAATCTATGTAAAATTTTAAATTGTATTAAAGTGTGTCTTACATTAATCGAACATTTATGCACGTTTAATAAGTGTTCATTCCAACTTTCCTTTGAAATTTTAATAGCTAACTCTTGTTCCCAGTCTCTTCTGATACCCTCCGTAGATGGTATTTGTACATTTAAGATAATATTATACAAATATGATATTAAGTTTGCTGATTCAGCTTTTATCTGCATTGCCTCATCCAATACATCTACTGGGTTATTATAATGATCTTTTGTATATTTTTTCAAATAGTCGCATATTTGAAAATATTTAAAATATTGATTATTTCCGAGTTTATATTTTATTTGTAATTGTTGAAATGAAAGTAATTTTCCAGTTTCATACAAGTCACCGAGCGTTTTAATTCCTAGTCTATCCCAATGTGTAAAAGCTTTATCTATAATAGAGGGATTAAACGAGGGGTTATTAACTATAGGTAATAAAAGTGATAAATTTCTTAATTTTAAATTTTGTTTTATTTGTTTCCAAATTCGGATTGTACTATGAATAATTGGGTTCTTATTATAATTTATATTATTCAATTTCATTGGAGAGAGGAGGATCGCTCCAATGTTTCCAGAGGAGCAATCCTCTTTCTCCATTACAATCCAGTCCACTTGCTGGGCGGAGTTATCCATCAGTTGAATCATATTTTTAATATTTACTGACCAATAATAATACATAAAATTAGGTAGTGCTAAACCCCCTAATACTTTAGGTTTATTCAGATGAGTTTTTTGTATTCTATGTGATTTATAGTCCCATATAAAATTAGTGATATCTGAGTCGAGTTTTTTTAAAAACTTCTTTGGTAAGTATATAGGAATCGATTGAAATAGGTATAAAATTTTTGGTAGAAAGATCATTTTTATTGCATTTATTCGGCCTCTTAAAGACATCGGGAGTGTTTTCCAGAATTTAATTAGTGTGTTTAATTTATTAAGTAGGGGATCAAAATTTGCCTTAAACATACCTTGATATGTTCTGGTAATTTCGATTCCCAAGTATTTAAATTTTTCTGTAGCTATTTTAAAGGGGAATTTTAAAAGATGTGTTGAATCTTTCGGTTTTATTGACATAATTTCACTTTTAATCCAATTTATTCTATATCCAGAAAAAGATCCAAAGTCTTCAATTAAATTTAATATATTTGGTATAGTGATTTGAGGTTTTGTAATGTACAGTAATATATCATCCGCGTATAAAGATATTTTATTATATGAGTCTTTAGTATTATATCCATGGATATCAGGGTGTATTCTAATTTTTTCTGCTAGCGGTTCAATAATGAGAGCAAACAGCTGTGGTGATAATGAGCATCCTTGTCTATTTCCCCTTGATAGTTGGAATTTCGAGGATAATATGTTATTAGTTAGTATTCTAGCTGTAGGTTTGTTATATAGTAACTTGATCCATAGAATAAAATTCTCTCCCAGTTGAAATTTTTGTAATACTTTATCCATATAATTCCATTCTACTTGATCAAATGCTTTTTCAGCATCCAGCGAAATAATTGATAATTCTTGATCTTCAGATTTGTGTGAGTGCATTATGTTGAGTAGACGTCTCATATTGTTAGATGAGTATCTAGCTGGGGTCCCAGCACTGAGCCTGGGGTCCCAGCACTGAGCCTTGCGGTACCCCACTAGTCACTGCCTGCCATTCTGAAAAGGACCCGTTTACTCCTACACTTTGCTTCATGTCTGCCAGCCAGTTCTCTATCCACATCAATACTGAACCCCCAATTATGTGTGCTTTAAGTTTGCATACTAATCTCTTATGTGGGACCTTGTCGAAAGCCTTCTGAAAGTCCAGATATAACACATCCACTGGTTCTCCCTTATCCACTCTACTAGTTACATCCTCGAAAAATTCTATAAGATTCGTCAGACATGATTTACCTTTCATAAATCCATGCTGACTTTGTCCAATGAATTCACCACTTTCCAAATGTGCTGCTATCCCATCTTTAGTAACTGACTCTAGCATTTTCCCCACTACCGATGTTAGACTAACTGGTCTGTAATTCCACGTTTTCTCTCTCCCTCCCATTTTAAAAGGTGGGGTTACATTAGCTACCCTTCAGTCCTCAGGAACTACTCCAGAATCTAAAGAGTTTTGAAAAATTATCACTAATGCATCCACTATTTCTGAAGCTACTTCAGTAAGTACTCTGGGATGCAACTTATCTGGCCCTGGGGATTTATCGGCCTTTAATCCATTCAATTTACCTAACACCACTTCCCGGCTAACCTGGATTTCACTCAGTTCCTCCATCTCATTTGACCCCCGGTCCCCTGCTATTTCTGGCAGATTCTTTATGTCTTCCTTAGTGAAGACAGAACCAAAGTAGTTATTCAATTGATCTGCCATGTCCTTGTTCCCCATGATCAATTCGCCTGTTTCTGCTCTTAATTGGCTTAAGTTTGTTCTAAAGCACACACAAAAAACATTGAGCAACAAGGCAATGGAGGAAACATGATTTAACAACACTATTAAAAGCAATAACTGATGGAACTTGGAAAAATAAGGGAAGAAAGGCTTCAGAATTTGATATAGTATGGACCAAATAGTCTTTTTCATTCATAACCATCGTATTTTGTGATCAACAAAAGGGAGGAAGAGAGAATTAAAGAGGAATTTGCAGATTGAGGATGAGATGGTAAAGAACGAAAAAGTAAATGGAGTCTTGAAGAAGAATGAGAGAGGCAAAGAGGGAGCCGATGTTATCTGTAGGTAAAAAGTGAGAGAAAGATGGAAAAAGTCACAAACAGGATAGAAGGAAGACGAGAGAGGAGAAATGAGCATTGAGATTTGTGAAGCAGTTAAAGAGAATTGAAATAAGGCAAAATAAGATGAGTAAATATCCAAGTTAAAAAGAGATTGCACAGGAGGAGAAATAAACACCACTTAAGATGAAGAATGTATGTGCATGTGTGAGTTTAAAGCATACAAAAACCATTTGATGAAATGGGCTTCTAAATTTTTTGCTCATCAAGTATATCATTTAATGCATCGTCTTTAAAACAATTTATAATTTTCCTGCCATGTCAAGCTGTCTAGAGCAAACTGTTGAATGAACCTCGTGGGTCAAGCAGCATCTGTGGACTGAGGTAGGGTCCCCTGATCCAAAAGAAGTCCCAACCCGAAACATTGACTGCCCATTTATCGCTACAAATGCTGCCTGACTGGCTGAGTTCTTCCTGCAGTTTGTCTTTTGCTCCAGATTCCAGCATTTGCACTCTGCTTTTGGCTCTCGTCTTTAGAGTACATTAGCAGAATTAATCTCGCTACCCAGGCTGTAAAATTGCAGTCTTTTCGAGTTCTAACATTGGAGGAGCTATTTTCTTTTAAAAAAAAAGACTTGCACGCGTCCTTATAAATAACAGCAAATTTTATAATGTGTCTTAGCATGGATTGATTGTGTGGATGGCTACCTTTGGATCTGTTGCAGTGAACTGAAAGATGGTTTTGATTTGTGGATGAAGAATATTTGAAGGGAAACCAAAATATCACGTTTATTGGAATCTTGATTTGTTTGAATATTCGGGCCATTTCTAGAAAAGTTGATGTCCTTGCACATTGTTGTCCAGGACAAATACTGCTGGTATTTATATGCGTGTTGAATCCGCCAGAGTCCAGTTGGTAATCACCCTTCACCCTGCCCTTGTTCATCTTTTAATTATGTTATTTACCAGGCAAGTATGAAATATTTGCACCTGCTTTTAATGGATTTGCTCCGTGATCCATTTTTAGATCTGGTCTGGGTTAGGCAACAACGGAAGCTCTCATCTGAAGCAGGTGGAAATTTATTACTCCATTCAAATGGAGTAATAAATTTGGTTGTATTTATAACATGGCGGCATTTTCTGATTCACAGTCACTGAGTGCACACCCAACAAAACTAGCCGGAGACTCTCGTAACTCCTGTGATGTTAACATAGCTTAATGTCCACTAGAATTATTCTCACTGTGCAGACAGATATTCATCCTTCTTACTCAAAAACAACAACAAAAAAACGTATTTGGTCTTTTATTAACCTTGCAGCTTATGTGAGCTTGCTATAAGAAAATTGACTGCTACACCTTTTACATTAAAAATTAACCTATAACCCATTGGCTAAGGAACATTTTTGGATGATCTGAAAAGGATATCAAAGTTGCTCGATTATTAAATGTTTTCCCTTTACCCTTGTGCAAATGACTGAGCACTGTGCTCTTTCATCTCCATCTGGAATATTTAGGAATATTTAGAAAATATTTTTATGCCCAGTTTCCTGCTTCTTATTAATACAGTCCATTTCTTCTAAGATGTTTAGTTATACATTGATTGGCATGAATTCCAAGTGTTTGCATAGTGCCATTCATTCCATGTCAGTCACATGGGCGGCACAGTGGTAGCGTTGCTGCCTTACAGTGCCCGAGACCCAGGTTCCACCCTGATTACGGGTGCTGTCTGTATGGAGTTTGTACGTTTTCCCTGTGACCACGTGCATTTTCTCCGGGTGCTTCAGTTTCCCCTCGCATTCCAAAGACGCTGGTTTGGCTTCCGTAAATTTCCCCGACTGTGTAGGTTGTGAAACTGGCATAACATAGAACTTGTGATAGCTGGTCGGCACGGACTTGGTGGGCCGAAGGGTCTGCTTCCATGCTGTATCACTAAAGTAAACTAAGAAGGATCAAGTACCTGCTTTCTTTAGGGTATTTCAGTTTACAATGAAACCTATGTTCACTGGCCGTGTATTTACCAATTGGCCTGAAATGACTGGAATTATTTGTTGACTGCTTTCGCTAAACAAATTCATGAATACATCAATGTATCTGCTAACCTCAGGCATTGGCTATTATCAGTGCAACTTTAAATTCTACACATTGCGATATTGTGAGCGATTTCATAAAGGTTTGTTTTAAACTTTGTAATTAGAATTATTGGCAAAACTGTTGTTTACTAAGAATCAGCTTTGATCATGTACATAAACTGACCCAAGATACATCACAAGTAAATAATATCAAATTAAGAAATATGATTTGAATTTCCTTGCAAATACTGAATGTTCCCATCTTGGATGGGGAATGGATCTAAAATTTTATTTTCAGATTTGACCACTATAAGACGGCAGCAGTTGAGTTGCTGCCATACAGTTCCAGAGACCCTTATTCCAGAGATCCAGAGACCCTGGTTTTCTTTGGGTGCACTGGTTTCCTCCCACTTGCCAAAGATGTGCAGGTTTATAGGTTAATTGGCTTCTGTAAATTGTTCCTTGTATCGGAAACAACTAGAGTACGGGTGATCACCATCGGCGCGGACTAGGTGGGTCAAAGGGCATGTTTCGATGCTGTATCACTAAATCCAAAAGATTAAATATCATCTTGCTTTTACATCTTTCAGTGTCATTTTTAACACTTTGCATGCTTGTGCAGATTTTTTCTTTGAAAGAAAAGCATAGAATTGGTGAAACTTGGGAACAACACAACAAAGGAACAGAGTGAGTCAATGTTACGAAAGCAAGAGATTAAGAGCATGCATGTAGCAGCAGAATAGAGTTTGTAAATTCCATGGATGCTCAGGAGCCTATTTGAAGATCACAAAATTGATTTAAAATGAAGCAAATCCCACTGAAATCAATGTGGAATGGTATGTAGCTGAAGGAGTTGAGTTTAGTTTATTGTCATGTGTACTGAGGTACAGTGAAAAGCTTTTGTTGATTTGGTTGTGCAAATTGGTTTGGGTAAGTCAATGCCATACCGCCACTCGAGAAGAAATTTGCAGCTGTAAGTTTGAAGCTGCAGGTACTTTAGAACACGAGATAGCATGGAACGTCAGTTACTATGGGAGCACAAGGGTATGAGCACTGAAGCTGGGCAGCAAGTCTGAAGATCAAAGTGATTAGGGATACATGATTGCAGCTTCATAATGTTTTCTCTCTGTGGATATAAATGTATTGACTTGCTGAGCTTTATTAGCTCAGTCACTGTAAAATTGCTTAGATAGTAAAAAATATCTTGAAATAAAGTGCAGTTAAACAGGTTTTTTTGTGTGGTCACATGCTGGAGATGAAAAGTTCAACAGTTCAATGTTGGGAAAGGTTTTAAAATGTTGTTCCATCTGAAGGGTGAAAAATAATTCCCTTCGGAGCTTGGTACCAGCTTGATTGTGGTTGACAGGAAAGGGATCAGTGTTATGATCGTAAATGTCTGCTGTTCCTTTCTGACCAGTGTTGAAGTCTTTTGTTTTGGCCTTTTTGAGGCCATTGCAGATTAAACCCACATGAATGCACTGACAGCAAGCTGACATCAAACGCCACTGGTTTGGAGAAGATGGGTTTTCAGCCGGAATAGCTTGGGCATTCATCCACAAAAAGCTTTCATTGCCACAAATGTGGTGAGAAAAATCTGAATAGAACAGATTGACAGGTTCATCAAACATTTTATATGGAACTGCACAGTTCAAAAGAATTGTGCATTTTCTATCCTGAGAACTGCCTGGAATTTCCACACTAACACTTTATAATTAATCTCCACAACTTTTAATATTTCATTGAATTGTGGCGAGTCAGCACTTTGAAGATTTGTGAACTTCCATTTTTTCCCTTCATGCAATGATCAATTTTTCCACGTGGTTTGGTTTTCTCCTGCTTGAAAAGATCCTGGATACACGTTACTGTCATGTCTCTAATCCATTCCAGATGCTCAATAACTAAATCAATTTCTATAAACTGATGGCAGTGTTTTATTCAGTGTTGTATACTTTCAAAGAAGGGCAAAAATCTGAAACAAAAATAACAGCTTGATTTGCCCAAAATGCCCTTCTTCCTGCAGGCGCAGCTTTCGGCTTGAAGAGTCGACGCAGGCAATCTCTGGATTATCCTGGCGGCCAGTCTTTGCATGCGGGCGAGTGGTCCCCCATTGTCTGCAGGGCAGACGAGCTTCTGGCATCTCAGGCTTGGTCTGGCCACTCAGTCATACCCTCAGGTGGAGGCACTGGCTCTATCGGGCTTCTTTCCCATCAGTCCAGTCTTGGCCACACGGTGGTGATACTTGTCACGGGCTTGTTCAGTGGCTCCGTCTTCCTCAAACCTGCGACGGGAACACAGCTAGCAGGAAGGCTCCTCACTTTGTCTCCCTTCTTCGCTCTCTTCTTTCTTCCTCATTTCTTCTGGTCTTTCTGTTCTGCTTCTTTAATTGTACTCTCCCAGTCTTTCTCCCTCCTATCTTTGGCTGGAACCCCTGGGCTAATGAGGAGTAGGGCTGACAAGGGTGCAGGTGAGTGGATCCAATAACCACTAATTGGATCCAGCTGTGGTTCATTTGACTGTGGCCTCAGCTCAGCACTGAGTGCCAGTGTTTTCCCGTAGCCGAGCGCTGTCAGTAAGCTTCTTCTGGCCTGTCTGGCGGTGACAGGGGTCGGAGTGGACTTTAGGGAGGATGTGTCATCACACATACAACTGTAATGTTCATTTTGCTTGGAGTGACAATTTTGGCATTACCGTTTCATATGTAAAGAGCGGTTACAATATGCGCCCTTGCAATGGTATTCAATTGTAAACAGTAAATTTGCTTTTCAGATATTGAATGATGATTTAATCTTATTTATTACCAGAATAAATGCAAGAATTTCTAGAATGTATGAAAACTACCCTTAAGCTTTAGCAATATAGGATCTTTTTAACCTTTACCCTACTCAAAACCTACATGTGAACATTGTAGATTTTCAATGTTGATGACATTTAAAAAAAAAGACTTAAACAGATTGCAATAATATAAACTGAGAATGTGGCAGCTGCACTTTCTAAACAAATATGTTCTATAATCATGTTCAGAAAGTTCGATCATTCTTTTTAATTGTGTTGTGTTCTTTTAATTGTATGGCTGCATGGTAACTCAAATATCACTGTACCCCAATTGGTGCATGTGACAATAAATCTGAATCTGAATCTGAATCAGATATCCATTTCCACATAATCATTAAAGTGTTTGCATTGAGCAGATATACTGGTAAAGAGTGAATCATTTTTCATTACATCAAATCTATTTTTGGAGAAAACCTTCTTTGGGGAATTTTAAAGTTGGCTGCAATATCAGAAAGATCTTTCTTGCATGTCTTTTCTGTTTAAAATTTATGTCCAGTTAGCTGCAATAAGTTGCCACAATAGTGCAGCACATAATATAGGAAGGTACTGCAAAATGAACATATTGAGCACTGTTGGCATCTATATTGCTGGAGACCTCTGTTGACCAAATATTGTATTTCAAATAAAATTCCAGAGTGCAGGAGATGGTGCCTGAACACAGTTGAGAAAAGACTGCAGAAGTAAACCTTCAGATCAGTTCCGTTTAGTTTATTGTCACATGTACCAAGGTACATGTTGTGTGCTAACCAGTCAGCAGAAAGACAATACATGATTCAGGCATGGTGATGCAGCGGTAGAGTTGCTGCCAGACAGCACCAGAGACCCGGGTTCGATCCTGACTACGGGCGCTGTCTGTATGGAGTTTGTACGTTCTCCCCGTGACCACGTTGGTTTTCTCCACGCTCCAAAGACGTACTGGTTTGTATGTTAACTGGATTCGATAAGAATTGTAAATTGTCCCTAGTGTGTAGGATAGTGTTGGTATATGGGGATCTCTGGTCGGTATGGACTCGGTGGGCCTATCTCTAAACTAAATCTTTCTAAACTAAACTAAACGCTAATAAATGGTGTTCACTTTTTATTGCAGAATCCACTCGCAGATGTCTGTTCAATGGCACTGAGTACACAGAAGGCGAGGTGTATCGCATGGAGGCTTGTTGGTTCTGCCGCTGTCGGGGTGGGATCTCATTGTGCTCCAAAGTAGAATGTGGAGAGCTGAAATGTGAGAACTATTACATCCCTGAGGGAGAGTGCTGTCCAGTTTGTCAGGGTAAGTTTCCATGGACAGGAATGAAGGTCTAGATTATAAACTGGTGCCTCCAGCTAAAGAAAAATTAAGCAATCACCCGGTGTGTATGTTGCATTTAAATTGCATTGTTCATATATGATATGTCTTTGTCTTGCTCTTGCAGTGATTTATGAGATGGCCATGGGCTATAGTTTTAGAAAATGCACAGATGGTATAATTCATAACGAACGAAATAATTCTACATTAATATGTAACCAATGAAACAGCCATGAGGTAAACCTTGATACTGCATACTGTTGATAAAAGAAAGACATCTTTAAATAGAAAGGTGGTGTGTTTTCCTTTGGAAATGTGGAAAGGTTATACAAGAAAGAGCAGAAGTTGGTTCCCATGTAGCTGTCATCTGTTTTTGTGGCACTTGGAATGTATTAAATACAGTTAAATACCCTACAGCAATATCACAGATGGATAGAATTTGTTGTGATTATGCCTCAACCTTAAACTAGAAATGGATCACTTGTGACACTTTATAGTGTTCAGTTTTGAAAAAGAAACAGCCATGGATTAAAATCTGGCATTTCAATGTCCATGCATGCACAAAAAAAAAAATCAAAACCTGCCCAGCAACCTTTATTGTCTTTACACATCAAATTAATTATGGGAACTGTGTTTGTAGCACATATATTTATGAAAATGTTGCTTCATACAAAAAAAATAATCGAATATTTCTGTCTTCTTATGGTGGTATAAATATGTAGTTTGCAATTTTGTAAGACACCTGGATGGCAAAAGTAATTTGTATGTAGATCAATTAATAATTTGCAGTGCTTTTCTCTTTAAAAATTGGACCATTTTAAAATTTATAATTTATAATTGAAGACATTTTTCTTTTCTTTTTCCATAAATTACACCTACTGAGCATTTCAGAATAATGTAGCCAGAGTACTTAACCTGGTGCAGGATTAAGTCCAGTTACATTTCTAAACATTTTGCATTTATACTGGCAATCTAGCAATGTTTTTGCTACCAAGCATGTTACTTGAACTGCTGAGCTTTTGCAGCATTGTTTTTATTTTGTTCCAGACTCCAGAATCTGCAGTCTCTTTTGATTTATTTTTGATTTTATGGACAGGTTATATTTGTGAACACATTAAATTGATGTAAATATTTCCATTCTTTGCATTTCTACAAGAACTAACAAATCTAGGCATTCAGATTTATCCAGGAATGAAACAACTATGAACAACATCCCTTAAAAATCACCAAATGTAAGGCAACTGTAAGAATAAAACAAATAGAAGGCAATGCAGATTTTGTGGAGCTCATGGGCCCCAGGACATTGTGTGGGTGCTTTTCATGTCAATCAATGTACAAAACTCATAAATTATGCTAAGTTAGTGTCCCCCCCCCCCCTTTAAATGTTAACTAAACAATATTAGTGTAACAAATTATGAAGTTTCTTTCGCATGTAAGAAAGTTTCTTATGACGTTTTTTTGGACTAGGCTAAAATAATCACAAAGTGTGTAGGAAAGAACTGCAGATGCTGGTTTAAAACGATGATAGACACAAAATGGTGGAGTATTTCAGCGGGACAGACGTCATCTTTGGAGAGAAGGAATGGGTGAGTTTTCAACCCGAAAAGTCATCCATTCCTTCTCTCCAGAGATGTTGCCTGTCCTGCTAAGTTACTCCAGCATTTTGTGTCTATCTGATGAAGTGTGCCAGACACAAAAAGTTACCTCTTCCTCTTCCACAGATGCTGCCTGATCTGAATGTTTCCAGCATTTCTCCCTTTGATTTCCACACGTGAGCTAATCCTCTTCATCCTAGGTTGCTTGCTTGAAATCAGCCTTGGTCATGAACAGCACATGTCAGACATCACTCCCTAATCTATAGTCTTTCTCAAATCCCTCCTCTTTCATACATGGCCAAAGTAATGTACAGAGGGATTTTGGGGTCCATAGCTTCCTGAAAGTAACAACATAAGTAGAGAGAATGGCAGAGAAGGCAAATGGTATCTTTGCCTTAATCATTTGGGGCATTGAGTGTGAGAGTCAGGAAGCCATGTTGCAGCTTTAAATACTTTGGTTAGGCCACATTTGGAGTATTTTCTGTCATTCTCATCACCCCATTACAGGAAAGATGTGCAGGTTTTGAAGAGGGTGCAGAAGATGTTGAGGGTATGAGCTGTAAGGAGAGGTTAGACAAACTTGGATTCTTTTAACTGGAGCGTTGGAAGCTGATTGAGTGTATACAATTATAAAAGCCATTGATAGGTTGATAGGGTAGAACTTTTTTCCCAGGACAGAAATGTCAAAGACCAGAGGGCGTAGTAGTGGTGGTGGTGGGGGGGGGGGAGGATTTCAAGGAGATGTGCAGGGCACGTTTTTTTACACAATTGGTGTTAGGTGCCTGGGTCATTATGACAGTGGCATTTAAGAGGTTTGTAGAAAAGTAAATGAATATGCAGGGAATGGAGGGATATGGATCAAGTGCAGGCAAAGGAGCTTAGTTTAACAGCATCAAGCTCAGCATAGGCAGGTGTGCTGTGGGCTGACGGACCTCTTTCTGTGCTGTACTCTTTCATATCCATGTTATCTACACTCCTCTTTTCTGTTATTTCAACAATCGCAGAGCTTTTGACTACCTTCTACCATCAGTCTGAAGTTCTCTCTGTGTTTGATCATTTCACATTTTAGAAAGAAATTTGCTCAAATTCATCCACTCGTTGTGCCTTAAATGATGTGTGGATTTGTCCACCATTTGAAATTTTTTGGAATCTTTTGTAAAATGTTATAAATTATCACTTGAGGGATCAGACACTGACAGTTGACTACAGTATATTTTGGAAATGGCACTTAAATAATCAATTCAAGAATTTAAGCCCTGAGTTTCAAGGCTGTAACCGGATAAAAGGAATTTCAGAAACAAGGTGTTAGGTTAGGGATTCGCATAAACTTAATAAATATTGCAACTGAACGTTCAAGATCAGATTTTAGTCTCCATCTGATGCTGGAACAGTTTCTAAACTTGACCATTTTGCTGTTCATGATGATATAAAACAAAGCAGGATGTTTTCTGCAAAGATTTGTTCTGATAAGAGATGAAAAATCCGGTTTACTGTTCCAGTTAATTAATATAAAACATGTATCTTGAATACCGCAAAATACATAATCTGCCTTTTGTGGTTGGAACTAATGCACTACAGAGATGACAAATGCTGGGATTTTTTTCCCCTAAAACTAGGAGTGAAATGTAAAAAACTTGGAGTGAATTTTCATGCAGTGAGACCACAATCCAGAAAGACTAACAGCTCAATCAACCATCATTGGGCATTGAAAAACTCCAAAAATGTTATTACTTGATTAAAAACTTTTGCCATTGGTTTTATTTCAATGCAGCAAAATACCTATAATCCAAGACATTCTGGACTCTGGTGCCGTCAGAATAGCAGATTTTTTTGCATTATGGAGTGTTATTCCTATAAATATGATAACACAATTTGAATTCCTTTCTTTTAATGTTACATGGGTTTTTTAATAACAATTCCCAGTGGTCCTGGTAAATGTAAAGAGTGCAGGTGCTAGGGCCCTAGTGAGTAGGAGGAAGCACAGAAATAGGGGATGATTGTGAGTCAGAGAAACAAGGGAACAAGGAACAAGAATCCTGGTGAGTCAGAGGAAACATCATTCAGTGACTCATTTGCCAAACAATCAGGATTTCTGAATAATCAGATAGCAACATAACATAATTTTACTAAAATTAAACTTTGGCCTATGCTTTAACCTGTTAAAACTACAGGGGTGGCACAATGGTGCAGCGGTAGAGCTGCTGCCTCACAGCGTCGGAGATCCAGGTTCGATACTGACTAAGGGTGCTGTCTGTGTTGGGTTTGTATGTTCTCCCTGTGGTTTCCTTGGGTGCTCCGGTTTCCTCCCACATCCTCAAGACGTGCAGGTTAGTAGGCTAATTAGCTCCTATAAATTGCCCCTAGTTTGTAGGATGCGAAACTGGGATAACATAGAACTGGTGATTGATGATGCCGTGGCTTCGGAGGGCCTAAGGACCTATTTTATACGCTGTATCTGAAAACTAGAAGCCTAAAACGTGTTAATGAACAAAAATTGAGCTAATTGAAAGGAAGACTGAGAATACTAAGTGTGATGTCTAAGAATATGGCTTTGAATGGAAGCATATATACAGAAGATCTATGAAAGAAAGTTAATATCCCAATGAACCTGCTAAGTGTAAAGAGTGCAAGAGCCAGAGCTCCAGTGAGTTGGAGAGAGCTAATAATAGAGGGAGCTAACGAGGGAACTAATAATAGTTTGGACGCCTTAAAAAAAAAGTGGAAATAGCTTTTGTCGTCCTTTACCTGGAACAAGTAGCTGAGGAAGAACAAAAGAGGACTGGTTAGACGATATTAAATGTATTGCTGAAGAGGATGACTGAAGTATCCTGAGTAACCCAGGACAGACAATGGCGTGGACTCATTCAGTCCCTTTATTATTGCTGAGCTGACAGATGGAATCTTAGCACGAGTAGTAGTAACCGTATCGGAGCTTTGGGGAGTAGCTCAGAGGAGACTTTTGAAATACGTCAACTAAAAATAATGAGCCAGAACTTATTGTCTGGGCGAGTTGCCCGCTCCCACTGTGTGACTTGCATACCAGTTACAGACTTGACTTGTCCAGATGTCAGTCCGCTACCCAAGGCTGTCCTGAACTAGAATGGCAGAGCTCTTCAAGGCAGCAGGGGCTTGAGCTGCATGATGCCATTAGGGGGCAGATCAAAACCTGCCCACTGAACAGCTGAAGACATTTGGCAGCCCCCAAACCTGCCCACCCGCGTTGTGTCAGCTGTCAAGTACTCCCAACATTTCAAAACGCCCTCACTATTCAGAAGCAGTCAAACACGTGAGACAACCACTTCAAGCTTGAGGTTCTGATAGGTTTCATTAATCAAAGAGAGCAATGCAACAGCACCATCAATATGTCAACAGGATCAAGACCAAACCGAGTTATCATCATATTGAAGAAGTGCTTCAGACTCTTAAAAAGATCTGGAGCTTGACCAGCCAGGGTCAACCAGACACAGACCTGAAGGGGGAACACGGTGAAGTTCAGATAATGCAAAGGAGGAAGATGTTGAGGATGAAGGAAAAGTAGCTGTTCTGATTCCCGCTTGAGATACCAAGGATATCCTCCTTGCTGCAAGGTTTATTTGAGTGTCACCAGAAGACTCATGTCACAAGGAAACCCAAGAGCTATTCATCTCAGAGCCTCATAGCATCAACCAACTTGTCCAAGAGTTGGCTTCTCTTTTCTCTCAGCATTCATGCACAGTGGGCCTTTCAGTGCTTCACGTGTTAATGTTTCCCAGAATTCAGCATATATGTCCAGCTGAGCAGAGATTGAAAGTGAATTCTTCCCTCTTGTCCCTGTAACCATCTGCCCTTCTATCACTGGTTAGTGAAGTCACCAGCTGAAACCCAATTGATTGTGAGATTCCACCATTTTCCAAATTTCTGAGCAGGTGAAAGGCAAAGTGCATCCTCAGGGCTTTCAGTTCCTAATATGAATCATTATTGACCAACTCCATGTTTGTGTGATGAGTCTAAATTATGTGAAAGGCATGCAATAGACCTGGAAGCGTATGTTATGAATTATCCTGACAATAATTATACTATAATAGAATAATAGAAACAATAGAAACCGTTTCATCTTGAGTGCCATGTTATGTGAATGGCTGTTATTTAATTTTGTCACCAAGTAGATGGGAAGTTCTTGCTTTCATTGGCCAGAGTCAATGAAACACCATCGATCTTCAGTGCTGCCTCATTTCAGTTCAAATCGGAAATGTGTCCAATTCTTTCCCTCTCCATGAGGTTCTATGATCTTTTGCAATAAAGAATAAAGAAAAAGAATAAAGAATTTTGCATTCACCTGATGAGTAAAATTACTTGGATGAGGATAAAAATGAGCAAAAGTTAAATCATTGAGAATGAGTGGGAATGGATTGGTTTGTTAAGATATCAGGAAATGCATAGAGAGAGAAGAATGTCTGCAGCTTCTAGATAAGTAGATAAAGGATATGAGAGGAAAACGTGTGGGTCTAGGGTGATGGACACAGCAGGATGTATCACTGAACAGAGAGGCGTGCAAACCAGCATTATTCTTTTTCCAAAGATTGCAGATTTTATTATGTTTGCCCCTCTGTTTAACAGTAAAAATCTTGTGAAAGTTGGCATTTTTAAAGCTTTAATCACAAATAACGTGAAATTTAGGATCAAATCTTAAGTGAACCTGATCACTGCCTGGACGGGAAAAATGTCAACTGGAATATGTAAAAATGTTATCGTTACCGCGTAGTTTTTTCGTGAAGATGTAAAGACACCCACACATACACAGACACGTACAAGATCAGAGTTTTAATAAGTACTAGACCAACTGCAGACCCGTTGGGTCTGTTCCCCCAACGCGCGGTTGCGAGGGGTGGGGGGCGGCTTGAGGCGTCACACACACACTAAACAACCTCTCACACACACACACGCACACTAACCATCGCTCACACACACACTAACCACCCCATTGATATATTAATATTATTAATTCACTCGGAGTGGGGGTGAAGGGGGGGAGAGGATGGGGGAGAGAGGTGGTGGGGGGGGGGGGAGTTGGTGTGAGCTGGCAGGCGGGCGGGCTGGAGTCCAGCAGCGGAAGGCGTTGCGCGAGCGTACTTGGAGGCATACTGGAGGCAGGTGGGCCTGGATTGGTCGGCATGTTGGCATTGTGACGTCGCAGCTGGTAAGAGCCGTTTAGATCTTAAAAATTGAGTTGTGTTTGGGTTTTGTGATCAATTTTACTCAAAATCTGGGGAAATAATTGACCAAGGAGTGGATGTGCGAATGTCATTTTAAAATCGCTAGCGAAATGGAAAAAATTGCGGCGTTTTTTAGTCTGGTTTTCGCGGAGTAACGAATCAAAGGCAAAATGGTAAGTGTAAAGAGTGCAAGAGCCAGAGCTCCAGTAAGTTGGAGAGAGCTTATAATAGAGGGAGCTAACGAGGGAACTGAAGCTGAAATAGCACCCTCTCTCCCCCCCTTTTAAACAGGCAGTTTTTCAAGTCAACACTGGGTCTAACAATTTCTGCTCGCATCTCAGTTCACAGTAGCAAAAAATTGCAATCACTCTGCCAACCCCATTCGTGCCACCCCTCCATCATTTTGTTATTTCTTTGCCCTTTTTAGAATTTTCCTTTGCCTACAAGTGTAATATTATTTCAATGTTAAATTATTCCTGTTGTTCACCCTATGATAGACACTCATAAGATCATGTGATAGGAGCAGAATTAGACCATTTGGCCCATCAAGCCTACTCCGCCATTCAATCATGGCTGATCTATCTCTCCCTCCTAACCCCATTCTCCTGCCTTCTCCCCATAACCCCTGACACCCCAACTAATCAAGAATCTGTTA
This sequence comes from Malacoraja senta, assembly GCA_038087875.1. Taxonomy (NCBI): domain Eukaryota; kingdom Metazoa; phylum Chordata; class Chondrichthyes; order Rajiformes; family Rajidae; genus Malacoraja; species Malacoraja senta. Next base: position 48,492,026 of record CM075978.1, read on the forward strand.
ATTATCTCCTTAAAAATATCCATCGACTTGACCTCCGCAGCCATCTGTAGCAATAACTTCCACAGATTCACCACCCTCTGACTAAAGACATTCCTCGTCATCTCCTTTGTAAAAGATGCAACCCTTAATTCTGAGTCCATGGCCTCTGGTTCTAAACTCTCCCACTAGTGGAAACATCCTCTCCACATAACCGCTCTATTCAGGCCTTTCACTATTCGGGCAGTTAAGTGCAGCTTTGTACAGTGTGGGCTTAGCATCGGGAAGTGGAAAACTACATCCTTCAACTGAAAGAGTGAACATTTCTAATTTCGAACTACCTGTTGTTCTTATCATCCCTGTACTCACTGACCATCCACCGCATGAATACCATCCTACCCCTGCACTTAAAACATGTTACACATCTACCATCTTACAATTCTGATGAAAAATTTTGAAGCTACAACTCTGGTGAGTTGCCAAAAACGCTGAAGAAAATATTTCTGAGCCAATCAAATCATACTCTGGTTCAGCAGTCTTTCAAGGATGTGAGAATATCTAAAGAAATACTACAAAATATTTCATCCTTTTTATATATACAATACCACAACACAAAGAAAGCTAAAAGTAGTACCACATCCTTTAATCCCTCGGGATCTCTCTGCCATATAGATCAGTAGGGAGGGACTATTTGTGCCATTTCCAAACTGGCACAGGTTCTTCAAGTGGATTACTGTTCCACTGCTTGGTTTCATGATGACGCCATGACTCATGCACTGTTAAGATGCTGGTAGTAAACAGCTGCCGACATGTTTTGTGCACACGTGTGTGATTATCCTGTCACCAAACATGGGGAATTGTTGGTAATTCCATGAAGAACCTTATTCCCCAGATCAGACCCATGGTTGCTCCCTCTTAATCTATTGAGCATTTCCTCCATTTTCTGTCTTTAATTCTATCACTTGTGCAACTATTATCGCCTTTGCTTGGGACCGCCATCCTTTTTGTCCCTTACGCACTCCTACTATAGAACATTTCGCTCATCTTCCCATTTGTTCTTTCTTACATAGAAACATGGAAAATAGGTGCAGGAGTAGGCCATTCAGCCCTTCGAGCCTGCACCGCCATTCAATATGATCATGGCTGATCATCCAACTCGGTATCCTGTACCTGCCTTCTCTCCATACCCCCTGATCCCTTTAGCCACAAGGGCCACATCTAACTCCCTCTTAAATATAGCCAATGACTCTGCTTTGTCTCCTATCGCCCAAAACCCACGCTCCCCATCCTTGTTCTCGCATAGATCTGTGACACCGCTAACATCCTCCTGACACTGACGTGAAAATTAATGCTTTGTTTCCCTCTCCCTTGTACACCCCCTGCATGGATGCTATTAGACCTGCTGGGTATGTCCAGCATGGTTGATGTTTTCCTGAAATCTTCTTTTAGTCTTGGTTTATATTTGCAGTTTCTCGCAACGTTTACTCTTTCCCAAAATAATTTTTAGGAAAATAATGAAATGGAATTTTTCCCATTCAAAAGAACGCAGCAATCTCTCTTTTCAGGCAACTGAACCATCCTACCAACAACTCGAGAACATTCCCGAGTTACTATTTACCTCATTCGAGACCTTCGGCCTCTTTTTGATTGGCCTTTACTAGACTTTATCTTGCACTAAACTTTATTCAAGTTATTCCCTTTATCATGTAGCTATACACTGTGGATGACTCGATTGGAATCATGTATTGTCTTTCCGCTGACTGGTTAGCACGTAACAAAAGCTTTTCACTGTACCTCGGTACACGTGACAATAAACTAAACTCAAACCTTCCAAACGGCATGAAGAGCATTTGGATTTAGTTTAGTTTACCCATTAAGATCGCGCCGACCGGCGATCCCCGTACTCTATAACACAATCCTACACACTAGAGACAATTTACAATTTTTACCAAAGCCAATTAGCCTTCAAGCCTGTACATCTTTGGAGTGTGGGAGGAAACTGGAGTACCCGGGCAAAACCCACACGGTCACAGGGAAAAAGTACAAACTCCATACAGACAGCACTTAAACCCGGGTCTCTGGTGCTGTAAGGCAGCAACTCTACTGCTGCACCACCGTAGCGCCCCTATTATTATTTTGTTCTAAAGTTTACCATTTAACTTCATTCAATCGCTCTAACTCTGTCCTGTGCAGATCCAGTTTTCCCAGCCATCGGTGGAGTAGGATGTTTGGCGAGAGATCAGATTCGAGCACATGGCGATCACTGGCGAGAAGATGACTGTACTTTCTGCCAATGCGTCAACGGGGAACATCACTGCGTTGCCATGGCTTGCAAACAGACCTGTCAGAATCCAGTCAAAATACCAGGGGAGTGCTGCCCTTTCTGTGAAGGTAAGACTGAAAAATGGGCAATTTGCAGTCTTTGTGAGATATGTTTCTCATTTTCCAGTGAAGGTTGCCCTCGCACAACAGTACCATAGAAATCTCTGACATTTACCAATATAATGTCATTAAGAGTCAGTAATTACATTGAAATTACCTCTAAACCAACAAGCTAGGAAATTAACTTTCAACTCACTCTTAAATATATTGCAAAGGATGAAACAGGCTTGACATCACACATGAACTCTGCTGTAGTAGTGGAAGTCTGTAGCATAGAAAGAAGCCACAGCCTTCATCTTGTACATTGTAGTAAAAAATCAACTTTAAGTCCTCCTCATTTCCCATATCCTGCTTCTGAACCCTGCATGTTATGACTTCAGAATTGCTGATCTGGGTAAATTTTAACTATGATGAGAGTATTTGCCTTGTCTGTCCTTTGAAGCAATGAATTCCAGACCCTTACCACTGATTTGCTGATCTCTCATACTGGTCAAATAAAATTGTACACATTAGATTTTTATCTAAAGGAAATGTCAAGTCCGTACTAGTCTGTGTAGGAAGGAACTGCAGATGCTGGTTTACACAAAGGTAGACACAAAAAGTTAGTGTAACTCAGCGGGAATGAGTCTGACTGAGTAAGTCTGAAGAAGGGTTTTGACCCAAAATGTCACATATTCCTTTTCTCCAGAGATGTGCCTGACCCGCTGCGTTACTCCAGCATTTTGTGTCTGTTAGTCAGTACTAGTGATTGTTTTTGTTCAACAATTATTCTGTGTTTACTATGCCATTCAAATCTCCCAAACATCAAGCAAGAAAGTCTTCCATTTTCAGGAGTCTTTTTAAAAAACACAAAACCAGCGATGCCCCAGTCATCTAATTTTACCGTTTTAGTGGTCTGAAGCAGGGTCTCGACCTGAAACATCACCCATTCCTTTTCTCCAGAGATGCTGCCTGTCCCGCTGAGTTACTCTAGCATTTTGTGTCTATATCTTAATTTTGGTGTTAACCTGTTGAGGAGCCTTGAATTGCTGACACCAAATTCTGGTTTCCACAATTAATGTGTATTGTAGCGTAATACAGCATAGTAGCAGCACAATTTGTCCAAGCTAATCATCATGCCCATCTATATTAATCCCATTTACCAGCACTTGGTTAATAGCCTTCAATGCAGTAATGGTTCAGGTACTCATGTATATGATTAAATTATGCTAGAGTACTGGTTCTCCCCCCCCCCCCCCTCCTCTCCCTCCCAGGCAGTACCTCCAGACTGTAACCGTCCTCCAGATGGAAGCCTTTTTCGCAGATCGCCTTCCAAGCATTGTATCCTTCCCTAACTCTAGAATCTCTAGTTTTAAATGGGGGGGTGGGGGTTCAGTATTGATGTGGATAGAGAACTGGCTGGCAAACAGGAAGCAAAGAGTAGGAATAAACGGGTCCTTTTCACAATGGCAGGGTACCGCAAGGCTCAGTGCTGGGACCCCAGCTATTTACAATTTATATTAATGATCTGGATGAGGGAATTGAAGGCAACATCTCCAAGTTTGCGGATGACACTAAGCTGGGGGGCAGTGTTAGCTGTGAGGAGGATGCTAGGAGACTGCAAGGTGACTTGGATAGGCTGGGTGAGTGGGCAAATGTTTGGCAGATGCAGTATAATGTGGATAAATGTGAGGTTATCCACTTTGGTGGCAAAAACAGGAAAGCAGACTATTATCTAAATGGTGGCCGATTAGGAAAAGGGGAGATGCAGCGAGACCTGGGTGTCATGGTACACCAGTCATTGAAAGTAGGCATGCAGGTGCAGCAGGCTGTGAAGAAAGCGAATGGTATGTTAGCTTTCATAGCAAAAGGATTTGAGTATAGGAGTAGGGAGGTTCTACTGCAGTTGTACAGGGTCTTGGTGAGACCACACCTGGAGTATTGCGTACAGTTTTGGTCTCCAAATCTGAGGAAGGACATTATAGCCATAGAGGGAGTGCAGAGAAGGTTCACCAGACTGATTCCTGGGATGTCAGGACTTTCATATGAAGAAAGGCTGGATAGACTTGGCTTATACTCGCTAGAATTTAGGAGATTGAGAGGGGATCTTATAGAAACGTACAAAATTCTTATGGGGTTGGACAGGCTAGATGCAAGAAGATTGTTCCCGATGTTGGGGAAGTCCAGGACAAGGGGTCACAGCTTAAGGATAAGGGGGAAATCCTTTAAGACCGAGATGAGAAAAAACTTTTTCACACAGAGAGTGGTGAATCTCTGGAACTCTCTGCCACAGAGGGTAGTTGAGGCCAGTTCATTGGCTATATTTAAGAGGGAGTTAGATGTGGCCCTTGTGGCTAAAGGGATCAGGGGGTATGGAGAGATGGCAGGTACGGGATACTGAGTTGGATGATCAGCCATGATCATATTGAATGGCGGTGCAGGCTCGAAGGGCCGAATGGCCTACACCTGCACCTATTTTCTATGTATCTATGTATCTATGTAAATTAACTACTAACTACACTACCTATGCCATTCCTATTGGGCAGGTCACCCCTCTGTCTCCTCTGCTCCCAGGTAAACAAATCCAACCTATGCAGTCTCTCCTCATCACTGAAGCCCTTCATCCGAAGGCAACATCCTGGTGAATCTCTGAACCCACTCCAGGGCAGTCACATCATTCCAGAACTATAAACTTTACTCCAACTGTGGCCAAACCAATGTTTTGTAAAGCCTCCAAAGCCTCCCTGCTCTTTTATTCTATGCTTTAGACTTTAGAGGGACAGGCCCTTTAACCCATCTAGTCACTGCGACCGGTGATCACACCATGCACTAAATTTTCTTCTTCAGAGAACTTTAATAATGTACAGTGAATTAGTGTTAAGAAGTAGTACACTTTGCATTTCTTTCCGGATGAAAATTGCATTTCGGACAGTAATATCTCCTTTGAATGAATATCCACACGTGAAAATGCTGGATTTTTGTTCTGAAAGCAACGGTGCAAACCTGTTGACCATTAAAGGTTGAATGAATCATTCCAATCTGTACACGTCACCATGACTAGGCTATTACATCATACATTTTGTTCCTGGATAGTGAGTGAGTGGTTTTCATCAGTTAAATGTTCCCAATAACAGTAAGCATGTGAAGGCTTTGGAGAAGGTATAGAAGAGGTTTATCAAAATGCTGCCTGGATTAGAGATATTAGCTATCAGGAGAGCAGGATAAACTTGGATTGTTTTCCCTGGAATACAGGAGGTTGAGGGGATACCTGATAAAAGTATATAAAATGATGAGAAGCATAAGTAGGGTAGACAGTCAGACTGGAGGACATAGCTTTAAGGTCAGAGGGGAAAGTTTAAAGGAGATGTGTGGGTTCATTTTTATTTCATTTTTTGGACAGAGTAGTGGATGCCTGGAGCATGCTGCCAGGAGTGGTGGTGGAATACTTTATTGTCACATGTGGCTGGGCACAGTGAGATTCTTTGCTTGCATACACAACTTTATACAAAAGCAACTACCCCCAACAGTTCCCCCACACCAGGTACCAAAGTCCTTCACCAACGCCAAGGCCCCATCGTCGCGAGGCTTCACCGCTGCTGCCATTTTTTAGATAGGCACACGAATATGCAGGGAATGAATGGAAGGACATAGATCATTTGCAGGCAGAGGAGATTAACTTGGCATAATATTTGGCACAGACATCATGGGCTGAAGGGCCTGTTCCTGTGCTGTGTTGGTCTATGTTTAAGTGTGTCTGTTTTTCTACTCTGCGCAATGTGAATTTGCAGCTTCATGTTAGGTAGGTGGTGATAATGATAATAGGAGCAAAGAATGCTTTTAACTAAAAGATTTGCTCGTCAAAGTAATCCATTTTGCTTTAACGTGATAATTAAGTAACTATGTTACGTTGAGGAAGATTTTTAATGATAGAAATTGCAATTTTTTTCGCGTAGTTAGAGTAACTGTGCCGATCTTGTGGACCCAGCCTCCTATCTGTAAATCACTGCCTATAATATATGTTGGATACCCAACCTCGCCGGGGACCAATGCAGGGTGCTGATTTTGCAAGTGGTGACGTGAAGATGGTAGCTTGGCCTTGGGTAGGTTGTCGAGACCCAACATCCTACTACTCGATTGAAGAATAATTCTCTGAACTATCATCAATGTGGAAATCTGCGACTCCCATCCATGGAGCTAGTGGTTCTCTTTGGGACTGCTGACCACAGCCAACAGGATTTGGCCAAATACACTAGAGCCAATATATTGAAGGTAGTTTTATGTACAGATCTAAAGTCATATCGACTACAGGCCAATTACAGAAAGATTTTGGGGAGATTGTAGATTTCTTTGCAAAGAACCATTTTCTACATCTTCACAATCCACCGAGATTAAATGTGTTTACATCGAAATGTACCTCAGCAAGACAATGGTCAGGATTAGAATGTGATCTCTTGCAGGTAGATTACTGTGTGTCTTGAAGGAGAAGAAATACTGGGGACAGCAAGATAGTATGTCTGCCCTTGGGGTTAATGTTTCTATATGTGGTCAATTTTTCTTATCTACATAAAGCCACATTACTGTTCAAGAGGTGAGGCAGCATCTACATGGGACCCTCACATCCATTGCAGCATGGGGCTCCACAAGGTATACATGGGATGGGTACCCCTTGACACTGTCCAGTTTTGGGGAAGGGAAGAAAATAATGGTTGGTGTATCAGTTACATCTCCCAGTTCTGACCACGCAGCAGGAAGGATGACTGCTAAAGAGTAAAAGCCAAATGGTTTGCTTTCTGAATTGAAGAGAGTGAGGAGGTAGTGCCAGAAAAACCCCAGGAAGAAAAATGGAAATTTTCAACAGAAAGCTGAAGAGACCATTAAAGATTTACCTGAAGCTAATGACTGGTATGAACCACATCAGACGCAACTTGGCAAAATTAAGCACTAGATGAAAATTCTACATCGATAATACCTCTTTCATCAGAAGCAATTCCCCAAAGTAAATACCTAATTTTTCTGTCAATTTATCCAAACGGAACACAGGGTAGCAATCAATAAAATATCACTTCCACTGGCAGAGTCTACACATGATGGTAACTAATATCACCTGGCAGCTTGGAACACAAACTGAGACAACAGCACAATGAGCTGTAAAGGTCACACCAAGATTTGCATTTAAATCACAAACAGTATGGATATTATTGTTTGAATATTATTTTCTGTAAGATTCAAAGAAATCAATAGAATGCTTTAACATTACCCAAAGTGAAGATGCAGCAACATGTGTGAAATTAGGACTGATTGTTCACTGATTTAATGTACAATTACTTCTCTTTGGAATTAAAATAATACATCTAATTTATTATATATTTAATCTTCTACCAGAAATATTGTTCCCAAAATGCTTCTGAAAGTATTCCAGCATTTAAAACATATTTTAAACTTGTTTTCTTCTTCAAAGAGGAGGCCAGGAGTTGTAATCTGGATTATTCATGTCACTGCTGGGAAACAGAGTGGTCGATGGTCGATGTAGATTAATTTGTTGGAATTTTGAATCAATAATTGATTTTGAATACAGATCTTTTGGGAGCAAAATCACTGTATTTGGTGGGTCGAAGATACAGCATGGAAAGATCAATACTGCATCTTTCCATCAATCAAAAATACTTTTCAATTCAGAATCATCATCAGTGCTCCCAAAATCACTCTATTCAAAATGAATTAAATTCTAACACACAAGTGCCCATGGCAACAGCCAAATATTTTTGCTTCTTGCAAAAATGGCAACTTAAAATAACACTGACAATTTAACACAAGGTTATTTATCAAGTGTGGAGAAAGCGCATCCACTTTTCACTTATGTACTTTCCATGAGCCAAGAAGAGGGAACTGAAGAGCAAGAGAGCAAACTAGTGCAGGGAGCAGTCACCTTTTTTCTGTACTTTAAACCAGATTCCTGAACACACTTATGCCGTCATCTACTATTCAGAAGGCATGAAGTACTCAGTTTTTGTATGAAAGATTGGACTTCATGTGTTAAGTCACCCAGTTAGTGAAAATGAAATAAAACTGCAGGTGCTGGACATTTGAAATAAAAACAGAAAATGCTGGAAAATCTCAGCAGGTCAGGTAACATCTCTGGAAAGAGAAACAGTTAAGGTTTCAGGTCCAGGACCTTTCATCAATACTGAGAAAGAGTGAACATTTTGCAATAGGTAGCATCTAGGGGAGGGCAATTAGTGGGTTAATCCTTAAATAATGTTAGAGCATTGCCAGGCCTTCTCTTGCAGTTGAGACTCACACCATTCATTGGTCACATATGCACATCAGAAAATAGCAAGAGTGACACAGGTATACATTAAATACCTACTGATGTCACTTAAACATGGCCAGCAATTTTCACACATAAGCATAGCATTAGCACAAAGGGCATAAAAACCCACTTATGGCACACAAGAGACCTTCTAGCTTTTGAGTGATATATCATTATGCATTTTCCTCAAGACAAAATGCACTTTGAACAATTCCACACTCTCCCTTCACTACCCACAGAATATCAATAGAATGATCCTACTCCCCAATAGTAAGTCAAATAATGATGTCCTCCACTGAAAGATACTTTTAAATCTCCTCTGCCTGCACCCCATATTCAACTGTTACAAAGAGCGCGCTACATGGTGGTGCAGCGGTAGAGTTGCTGCTTTACAGCGCCAGAGTCCCGGGTTCGATCCTGACTATTGGTGCTGGCTGTAAGGAGTTTGTACGTTCTCCCCATGACCTCGTGGGTTTTCCACAGTTGCTCCGGTTTCTTCCCACACTCCAAAGACGTACAGGTTTGTAGGTTATTTGGCATCGGTAAAGATTGTAAATTGTCCCTAGTGTGCAGTAGAGTGCCAGTGTACGGGGATTACTGGTCAGCGTGGTCTCGGTGGGCCGAAGTGCCTGTTTTTGCGCTGTATCTCTAAACCAAATTAAACTAAAGCACAATTTGGATTATGTGAGAGTTACTCAACTTCATTGGTTAGCTGTTGAATGGATACTACAACCAAGCCAATAATAATGAGTTGCCTTCCCTTGCTGCAGATGAAACAACACACAAATTACCCACAAGAAGCAGTCAAAGCAGCTCAATAGGTTGAATTATCTTGTTCAAATTGCTAGAGGTATGAGATGCAGATATTCAGCAGTGGTGATTTGATTGAAATCTGTACGGAAAATGAAATTCCCTGAGCGATGGCAGTATCTTCTTAAATTCTGTTGCCAAATATATGAACTCTATTTTGAACCCCAGTCGTCATTGCTAGCCTTCCTACTTTTCAAGCCTGGTTCTGCAGAGAATGTCACTGGTTGTTTCTCCACACTGTACCACACATCAGTTTAGACCAACTGAACAGAATTAATCAAGCATTAAATTGATTACATGTTCTTTAATCGGATGGCAAAATAAAATTAGTCTGGTTTATTGGAGTACAAATCTCTAAGCATGTAGTGTAACACAAGTGTTTTAATCTTCAAACTATATTGGACATTGTACATTTTTTGATGTTGAGCCAGGTGCTATTACCATGAAAATCAAATTTTTTCTCATAAAACCTTAACCCTTTTGAATGAAATCTGTTGAAATGTTGTTTTTTCAACCGTTTCCACATGGTTCATTCAAATGATGTCCACTTCAACTAAATCGTATCTAAAAAGGAAAAACGTCTTTGTTTTGGAATGGCCTTTATCAATAAACTATGATGTGCACTCTCTTTTACTGTAGGGCATTTAAACTACTTTAGGGACCAATAAATTCTTCATTTTACATCATTATATTTTGGATGTTATTTGGGGTTTTTTTCAATACCTCATCTTTCTTTCCTTGTCTATTCTTTGTATTTTTTGTCTTGGTTCAGTTCTAGTGATTTTTTTTGTCTTTTATTGCCGCTTAGATTTCAATTCTAACTCCCAGCTAACAATGATCTATTGTACATTCTCCTTGAGCTTCATCACCTTTGTCCTATTTTCACACCCTACACTTCCTTATCTAGGTATCTCCCTCTACCCTGACATCAGTCTGAAGAAGGGTCTCGACCCAAAACATCACCCATTCCTTCTCTCCAGAGATGCTGCTTGTCCTGCTGAGTTACTCCAGCATTTTGTGTCTATTTTTGGCTTTTATTAGAGTCTCTAAGCTCCCAAGAAAATTATGTATTTGTCCTATCTTTCCTTCAGCCTTGTGACAATCAATATCATGCTTTTCCTTTTGGATATATTCCGCTCCTTTCCCATTCATGTGTAACGTTCTCCTTTCCAAAATCAATTTGTTAGTCTGAATGTATTACACTATACTTTAGAATATCTTCTAGCATTTTAAAGTACATTTACACTCTATTGGGATATTGCTTTTCTATGAAATTGTATGTCTTTCTCTTTCCTTTGTTTAGTTTATTATTGTTACGTATGCCGAGGTACAATAAACAGCATTTTGTTACATGATATCCAGTCAGTGAAAAGACTATACATGATAACAATTAATATGAACAGGTTTTCAATTAATCTTCTGTTTTGAGTAACATCTTTTTTTTGGATTTTGAATTTCTGTGATGTTGTCTTATCTCTTTTTGTGTCATCCTAAATCAGACCTTTGAGTGAAATCATTGATGTAGATGACAAACAGTAACGGGCCCAGCACCGAACCCTGAGGCACACCGGCCTCCGGTCCGAGAAGCAACCTTCCACCATCACCCTCTGCTTCCTTCCATGGAGCCAATTTGCTATCCATTCAGCTATCTCTCCTTGAATTCGATGCGATCTAACCTTCCAGAGCGGCCTACCATGCGGAACCTTGTCAAATGCCTTACTGAAATCCATGTACACAACATCTACAGCTCTGCCCTCATCGACCTTTTTGGTCACGTCTTCAAAAAACTCAATCAGATTTGTGAGACACGACCTTCCACGTACAAAACCATGCTGACTATCCCTAATCAGCCCTTGCCCATCCAAATGCCTGTATAACCTATCCCTCAGAATACTCTCTAGGAACTTTATGACTACAAATGTTAAGCTCATCGACCTATAGTTCCCAGCATTTTCCCTGCAGCCCTTCTTGAAAAGAGGCACATTTGCCACCCTCCAGTCTTCCGGCACCTCTCCTGTATTGAAGGATGACTCATAAATTTCAACCAAATTACTTATGAATTTGCAATTTTGTTCAGGGTATTAGTGAATATTCATTTGGAAAATAATTGTACACGTTTTCATTTTCCCAACAGAGCCAACTTACGGGACGGTCAGTCCAGCACTCTGCGAGAGGTTGATAAACTGCACCTTGACAGAGAAGGATTGCCCATATGGCTTTGTGCAAGATCAGAAGGGATGCTTGATGTGTCAGTGTCTACCTAGTAAGTGATCCAATCATTTTAAAACACCAGAAAAGATTTAGCTGGTTACTGAAACCACGGCACAGTAAATTATATTTTCAAATAGTTTTTGTAGGCTTAAACTGATTATTTCCCTGGAAAAGCTCCAGATAAATGCTGGGGAATTTTCATGGCCAATTGTTCTACAACTCCCTATTTATATCGGTGTGAACCCATTGGTTTGGGCATTATTCACCAACATTGCTGTGTGCTGTGCATCCAAGTCTAAATGTACGTAAGTATAATTAACGACAAATTATGGTGAACTCACCTGGATGGCACAGTGGCGCAGCTAGTGGAGCTGTGGCCTCACAGCACCAGAGACCAGGGTTTGATCCTACATTCAGGTACTGTCTGTGTGGAGTTTGCACGTTCTCCCTGTGACCGTGTGGGTTTCCTCTTGGGTGGTCCTGTTTCCTCCCACATCCCAGAGACATGCGGGTTTGTATGTTAGTTGGCCTCTATAAATTTCCCCTAGTGTGTAGGGACTGTGTAGAACTATTATGTGAATGGATAATTGATGGTTTGCATGGACATGGTGAGCCAAAGGGCCTGTTTCCATGCTGCATCTCTAAACTAAATCCCATGTGGGTTTCCCTTCATTCGATACCGAGCAACATTGTTCACACTTGTTGCTCAGTATCCCACAGGAACGCTGAGGGAGTTATAAGGGCCAGTTCAACTGTGCCTCAGTGGCAGATCAAAGTCAGTCTTTCTCCCTGTGCCTTCAAATAAATGCTCAGCAGTCCATCTGAAACTAAAAGTCACCTCAATCCAGAAAAATAACCTGTCAAGATTATTCCTCATATTGAATGCATCCGTTCAACCAAAGATGTACTGGAAAATTCCCAAGCATTTTCTTTATTGATAAGAAGTGACGTTAATGAAGGTTATTGATTTCTACTGCAGCACCAAGAATTTCCTTGGCTTCTCCAGTGGCTGGAGAAGAAATTTGGCTGTTTATGCAACTGAGAAAGTGGGTGAAAACCCAAGAAAATTCCCTGATTTTTGTTATCTTTTGTATGATTGTTTGTTCCTTAGAATAGGAATTCCCTGTCTGTGATGTCGGAGTGTTTCATTTTTCATAAATGTTTTAGGACATTGAAACAAGTAACAGAATAGAAGTGTGAAGTGAAAACTGTAACCCTTCACTCGCCGCCTCCTGCCACATTCATTCCACATAAAGCAGAACGGAATATGCTTCTACTTTTAGGAAAGGGCAGCAGAACAACGGTAGCACAGATGGTAAATCTTTCTTGGAAACTACAGTTCATAATCTAAGGTTGACGTAAGCTCATTGTTCAGTTGAGAGCCTTTGTTACCTCTTTCCAGGAAATATCAGCAGTGTGATCAGTTTCTGCGCTTGCCTCCAAGTTTCTGTTTGTCTGCCAATTTTTTATATACGTCTTGCCCATTTTGTTAACTGCCTGCCTTCCCCAAATGTAATCCTCTGCATCATGGAGAATGTAGTTCATGGAGGGTGAGGGAATTCTGTGGACAGACTTAACCAGGATTATGCTTCAACTAAATTCGGCACACCAGCCTATCAGCTGACATCTGAGTTTTCCAGCCTTCGTAGAAATTGTGATCCACAAGTTATAACTTTAACAAACAAATAAGTGCAATACTGCTTACCTATTCACTGCCCCCTGATCCCCAATCCTCACCTACTCCAGCTGACAGCATGTTCCTTCCCCCCCCCCCCCCCCCCCGCCCCGCCCCACCAAAAACTTCCCACTTGGTCAAACATACATAAATACTAAACCCTACTACATCTTCCATTGTATCCTTCTGGCATAATACTAGATCTGAAGCACAAAAGAGGGAGAATAAGCAGCTGCAAAATACATATTTACATTCTATTGTGACTAAACACAGGAACAATCTTGCCATCTGTCAAGCATATTTAAAAATAAGCTAGTACTGTAACCTTCCTTTGCCAAGCAGTGCATTTCCATGTAGAAAAATCCTTTTTTTTAGTCATAAGTTTGTAAGCTATTAACTTATCTTTATTAGTGAAGTACATTCTTTGGTGTATATGATCCATAATTCGTCACATCCACAATTTCCATAGTTCTGGTTAGAACAACTGCTACTAATTTCCGAGTTCATAGTAACAAAAGGCTCCACACGCAATGTCTACATTCCAGAAGCCTGGAGTCAATAGCTGGAACAGGAACATATACAGTAATAAGGTGGAAACAGAAGTTGGTCTGTTTGCTGCTCATTCACAGAACACTGTTTTATTGCCATGATGCTTCATACTGTTGTCATTCTCTCAGGAGAAGTGTACTCGTGATAAGCAAAATACTTTTCACATGATTTCTTGTGTTCTTTGGTATTAGAGGTTTGAAAAATAACATGCTATTTTACAAATTAGCTGTAAATAAGCAATTTGATTTGCCGCAACACAAAGTCAATTAATCTACAATGTAGAGTAATAATTTGTGGGTTTGCTTGGGTGATTTGCATGGGTTCAGCCTTGCCATTAGCTGGAGCTGTTGACCAGGAGCCAAGTGCTTACAATTCATCCAAACCACTTTTGTACACATTTTACAAAGCTTGGCCCAGCAATAGGCAGCTTGGCCAATTGCCTTTCCAAATGAAGAATGATACAAGAATATTGAATGAGAAGTAAGGATGTAAGCCACAATGTTTTGGTCGACAGAGATGTATTGTTTTGCACATTAGTACATTTTGTACCAAGTTGTAACCAATAGTAAATAACATAAATTTCTCTTCCAGAGGAACCGTGTCCAGCTTTGACATCATACTGCTCCTTAGATTGCCCCCATGGTTTCCTGACTGATTTAGATGACTGCATCATCTGTGAGTGTCGGCCACAGGCACACAAATGCCGAAAGCTTTCCTGCAATAAACATTGTCCTTATGGTTATATGTAAGTACAGCTGGTCAGTGACAAGTGATTTAATAAGTTGTCTAGCCTTTGCCATTTAGAGTGCAGGAATGGATGGTTCCTTCTGATAGTATAGCCAGGATTCATCACATTCTGAATCTTTTAAACAATCCTTTACTTAGTCAAGAAGCGGAGCACTTTATTAAAAAAACCAATAACAATTGGTCATTCTGACAATTTGTGCCAGTTTCCCATGCTGGATTAATGAAATATAAAGAGACTATTATCACTATTTATGTCTCACCAGGTGACCACTAATAAGGTACATGAACAGATACATAGATTGTTTGTTTAAGAAAGAGCTGCAGATGCTGGAAAAATCGAAGGTAGACAAAAGTGCTGGAGAAACTTAGATGGTGAGGCAGCATCTATGGAGAGAAGGAATAGGCGACGTTTTGGGTCGAGACCCTTCTTCAGAATGCACAGATAGGAAAGGTTTAGCGGGATATGGGCCAAATGCGTCAGGTGGGATTAGGTGGATGGGGCATCTTGGTCAACATGGGCAGGTTGAGCCAAAGGGCCTGCTTTCGTGCAGTACAATTGTAAGATATAGAATTATGTTTTCAAATGTTCTATGCCACACACCATTCACCCCTCACATCATTTATTAACCTCCAAGAAACAAAGATTGTTCTCCAATGGGCAAACCAGGGAAATGTTCATCAGGAGAAAGGAAAAACTTTGTTTTATTTTCTCTTTATTTCATTAGTTATATATTTGGAAAAAATATTTGCAAAATAAATAGTTTGAATAAGATAAAAATTATCTCATATTTCTCACTACATAGAAGTCCATTGGTCTCATCGAGTTCAGGCAAGCTCTCGGAACAATCCCATTCATCCACATGTTTCCCGATAATCCATACTTCCCCACATGCCCATTTACTCAATTGAATACACTGTTCTCCTGTTGGATTGGGAATCCAGTGGTGGGTTAGCCTACAAGAAAGAATCAATTGCGGGAGCACATAAAGATTTCAGTGCTATATATGAAAATCAACTCCAGATATTCAGGATCAAAAGAAATGACTATGTCATATGATGATGTTTTCATTGCTGCTGCTTCTGTATCATAGGAGCCAATAGATTTGTAATTGGCCTCTAGAGAGAGTTGCAGCGCTAGCATTGTTGAATCATAAATATTGTCCCACATTGTTTACTGGCTGTATTTACCATAGCAACACTTATGGCTGCCACTTAAACAGAGCTGCAGTCATATAATACAAACAAGTAGCCTAGCATGTTGGCCTTTGTTGATATCTAAACATGAATCTTTTTTCAAGTTTACTTAATGCTGTTTTGTCTTATACTGCAGCTAGTTTAAACCCGATGCCCTTCATAATGCTTTTTACAATAAACTAAAGTGAGGTACAACTTCAGTATCGTGAACAAGTATATTGATATCCTTTGCACGAACACAAAAAATCACTGTGTGTCACCTTCTCTATCAGAGGCATTTGCCCCGACATCTAAAAGGTTGAAACCCACTCCAGAATGTAATTACCATTAAGTAAGTGGGCTACAAAAACAGTACTGAGAGAATTTAGCATTGCCACCTGTATGATCGTTCAAAGGAACCATTCTACCAAAGGCTTAAATGGCAGTTTATTGGGGATTAAATAACTTGTGATGTTATTTGAACGATTTCTCTAGTATTGTTCTGGTTGGTATTCTACCTTCATCTAATCTGGCTGAAATACTGCTCCTTGAGGAAATTTGATGATTGTCAACATTGGAACAAGTGCTTGCCCTTCAGAAGTAATTTCTGTTCATGAAATGTTTTGAAATGTTATGATAGACATTGCAGGGCTTTAAGTTAAAAATGCAATATGGTGTTAATGGTGGAAATCTAAAATTAAAATACCCAGCAGGTCAGACCGCATCCAGAAAACAGACATAATGTTTTAAATTGATGACCTTCCATTAATATATAAACATGCCTATAATTAATGAAAATGCCCTGCACAAGATCAGATTCATCTGGAATTTGCCTTTTTTTATGTCTTGTTTTTAGGAGAAACAAACATGGTTGTGAGATGTGCCGTTGTGTAAAATGCCCACCATTTACCTGTGACAAGTATTGCCCAGAAGGGTACGAAAAGAATAAGAAAGGATGCTCCATGTGTAAATGCAAAGGTACCACAACATTAACTCATTTAAGGATATGTTTCATCAATATTTGGGAACAGATTATACAGTCAGGAATGTCAACAATGCATCATATTTTTGCACTGTTATTTGCATTTGGTTAAGGCCATTAAAAAATACTGCTTAACACCTTTAGATTTGTCTTCATTAAAGTTATGGATATGTCTTTTATAAATGCGTCACAGATTATAATCTCAAAAATAGCAACGGCTGATATTTTTCTTGTTTCCAATTTGCATCCAATCAATTAACAAACAAAGAAAAAGTACAAGAGAAAGTACTTTGCATGAAATGCTCAGCTATCTCCTGAAGTCTTTGGCATAGTTTTAATAAACAACATTTCTGGCTCCCCCTACTATGTGTAGGGAATGCTGCCTATAGTGCCGATATTTACGCCAAAAGTCTCGATTTTTTCAATCAAATTCTTTGTTCCTTACTTGGGAAAAGCATTGATAGAATTTGGACAGCCAGTCTGAAGGATGAAAAGTCTGGATCATTGGTTGCTTTGGTTCCCGAGAGATGCTCTGGGACTAACAGGGTTCTCCAAAATTCATAATCTTTTGATTGTCCATGGTAACAATATAAACAACTGTAAAACGTTGAAGATAGACACAAAGATAGACCCTACTTCAAAATAAGTCCCGACCCGAAATGTCACCCATCCATTTTCTCCAGAGATGCTATCTGATGAGTTACTCCAGCATTTTGTGCCTATCTTTGGTATAAACCAGTATCTGCAGTTCCTTGTTAATACATTGTATGATGTTGAACCTGGGTTGGATTATATGGCAATGAAAAGATTGGCCCAATTAATTGTGTAGTTTAGAGATGCATATTGGTTACAGGTCTTTCAGCCCACCAAGTCCACGCTAACCACCAGTCACTCGTTCACACTAATTCTATGTTAACTAGTTCTATGTTATCCCACTTTCTCATCCACTTCCTACACACTTGGGGGTAATTTTATAGATGCCGATTAACCTACAAACCTGCATGTCTTTGGGATGTGGGAGGAAACTGAAGCACCTGGAGGAAATCAACATGGTCAATGGGAGGATCCCTCTCGGAATAAGAAAATTCCACATAAAATCCACTATAAATTTCCAACCCCTTATCTTAAACCCATGCTCTCTGTTCATAGACACCTCTGCAAAGAGAGAAGTCTCTTACTGACTACGCTATCAATGTCATTCATCATTTTGTATAGCCCAGTTAGGTTCATCCTTCGGTCTTCCCACTCTAAAGAAAACAAACCCAGCTTACCTATTCTCTCCTAGCTCAAACACTCCATCCCAGACAATATCCTGGTGAATCTCCTCTGCAGTTCCTCCAATGGAATGACATTCCTCCTATGTTATGGGAACCAGAAATGCACACAGTGCTCCAGCTGTGGCCTAACCAATGTTTTAAATAGTTGTACCCATAACCCCTCCTCTTATATCCTATGCCCTAACTAATGAAGTATCCATTATGCCTCGTAACAGCCTTATCTACCTTCGCTTATTTGAAGAACCTAGGAAATCCTTCCATCTTGCTGCAGTAAGAAATTCCTTCATTATCATTGCAATGCCTTCTCTTTTATAGTCACGTTTATTCTGCGTGAAGATTCTATACCCTGGAATGCATATTGCCAGTTTTGTACATCTTTCAACCGTGTTTATGTAATAGTAATAATTTTTTTTGTGGCTGCCCATGAGATATTAATGCTCCATGTATAGAGACCATAAATCTTTTTTGAATATTCACTATTTCTAGCTTTTCAACTTTAGACATTCCCTTGTTCTATCATTTTTAGGGTAAAAATTGTTCACACTTGCTTAGGATGAAATACATTTACCACAGCCATTGCAAAGACCTGCAATCTAATTGTTAGATGGTCTCAATAATTAATAGTCTCTTAATAATTATAAACAGCATGAATGGAAGCATAAATTTACACACTGACTAAATTTATGCTTCCATTCATGCTGTTTATAATGCAACCTATCCTTAATCATCAGACCTAGATAAGAGAGTTTCTATCCCACTTTCTGACTTTATATTGAATTTGATGGAAAATTGTGATTTCAAAACCAATCCCTGATTATTTATCGTGGATTGTTTACCCATTACAAATCTTTGCTAATTTCTCTGGTAGGCTAAACAAAATTCTAAGATGTTCATTGACTCTCTTTAATTCTAGTAATTTCCTGACAAAATATGAGTCTAACTAGTCTATAATTCCCAAGTTAACCCCTCTAATCTTTTATATAAAGAGCAGTGATATGCACCATTTTTATTCTAGAATCTTTTCAGATTTAAAATAGCTTGTGATGACTGTATTTCCTCTTGGCCAATCCCGTAGAATTGAGGATTATTCTAGTTTTGTGGGTTATGAGTCGGCTATTGAGGATCCAGCTATACTCATAAACATGTTCCTAGTCCCAAGCAAGGCCTATAGGTCTCCTGAGCCCCAATATTCCTTTGCAAGGATGAAGACTGCAAAACTCTTATTTACAGAAACCTAAGCCATTTATCTGCTCTTGGCAATTTGTCACTCTATGGTGTTATTTTCAATCATCATTTTTTGTTTTGCTTCTGTTCATTTGGAGGAGTCCAGAACCAGGGGCCACAGTTTAAGAATAAGGAGTAAGCCATTTAGAACGGAGACGAGGAAACACTTTTTCTCACAGAGGTGTGTCTGTGGAATTCTCTGCCTCAGAGGGCGGTGGAGGCAGGTTCTCTGGATGCTTTCAAGAGAGAGCTAGATAGGGCTCTTAAAAATAGAGGAGTCAGGGGATATGGGGAGAAGGCAGGAACGGGGTACTGATTGGGGATGATCAGCCATGATCACATTGAATGGCAGTGCTGGCTTGAAGGGCCAAGTGGCCTACTCCTGCACGTATTGTCTATTGTCTATTTTAGCAAATCCTAGTCCCTGATTCAGTATTAGCCTCTTTTGCAGTTCTCCGGACTGTTGTTCCCTTTTTCTATTGTAAATAGTAAAGCACTTAATTATTTGTCTGATAATTCCCTAATTTCATTCATAATATCATCATTATTAGTTAGTAAGTGAAGTGCCAAGTATCTTTCCCTTCAGATATTTATCAATCATCCAGAACCCTTGCATCAATAAAGTTTTTTTTTCATGGAGTCGATGCTCTAGGAGGTACTGCTGGGTGCATTTCGTAGCAATCTGACCACTCAGTATTTGATTCTTCCCCTCAGACAACCCTTCCAGGCCATACAACTGGTGGATGTTACAAAACTGGTCATGATGACCGTCCACAAGCTTTTCACCACTTCAAGTTAGGCATTGAGCCAATCTGATGATAGTCACACGCCAAGTTCAAGCATAATGTCAATGCTTGGTCTACAAGGCAACCTGCCAGACCTGAAAGACTTGCCACCACCATCAATGGAGGCTGGTTGGTTGCCAAAACATTTTTTTTAGTTCTAGCTTTTATATCTCTCACTGATGAGTCTCTATGCTACGTCTGTGATCAGAAGAAAGTTACAGCAAAGGGTGTTAGTCTCTGGAATAACTGCCATGATGAGCTGAAAAAATGTAAGACTCTATTCAAACTAAAAACACTCTTCAGAAACAAAAGATTGAATGGTTATGAGCTGGACCAGTGATTTTCTTTTCTGTTTGGTTATTTCTTGTCTGTGGACTGTTCAACAGATTTCGGGTCCATTTGTTCCCATTATTTTGTTTTTCCATGAAAATGTATAGAAAATAAGAGGGGGTAGGACCAGAAAAGTTTTCGAACTTCTTCTTACCCCTTTTGAACATGAACGATATTATTTGTATTATTTGAGTTACTTATTTGTTTGTTTTCCTTTGTGTTTTATTTTCTTTTTATTGCTTATAAGTTTATTTGTGTTTGTATATTTTTTTTAACATGTTCAATAAAATAATTTAAATTTTTTTTTTTAAATAAAAAAAAAAATAGTAGTTTGGGTGATCTTTGTGGGAGATCTTTAGCAGGAAAATTGTCTGTATTTTGCAAGTTGGGAGTATCTTCCATGTCATTCCATTGGAATGAAAATAGTGATTCTAGGGAAATCCTCCTTCCTTAGCCAAATGTGGAACTGAATTCAGTGCTTGGATATCTAATGGTGCTCTGGAATTATCATGGAAAATATTATTTTTAATTTTGATTCTGGGTGAATGAATTTGATATAAATGTTTCTATGACTGGAATGCCACAGGAAATCCTATCACTCCTCTTAGAAACTTTTGAAAACTTAGGAAGACTCATTATGGTTACATACACTCTGAAACATTTTTCTTCCTTCCTCTGTCTTTTCTACAAAAAGCTCCTTCGCTTTCTCTTTTAATTATCTACTTTTCTGTTTCTGTATTTCCGTGATGAAAACAAGCAGTCTGTCTTTCTGTCATGAGGCTTCTGAATGGTCCTTGCATTAGCTGGAGTGCTGTCTGATTCATCTCATCTCATTGTGGACATTTAACCATCTCTGGAACTGTTGCATTACAATGCTGAGAACTATTTTCTGCATTCAGTATCTTTTCCTTTGAACTTGATTTTGCTCTACCTATTGAACTTGATTTTGGCTTGATAGTATCTATGTATAGTATTATCTGATTGATTGGAAAGCATGCACAAGACAATAATAAACCTAACTTAAACCTCAACTGTAAAGTAATCACTGCCACTTAAGTTAATTTAAATTAAGTGTTTAAATGGGTGAAAGTCAATCATAATCATAACTGAAGACTGCCTTGATGGTGTGCATCATTTAGCATGCAAAATAGATATGAAGACAGAGTACCCTCAGACTTGAATGACACTCCAGTCTAATATTGCGAATGCCTTACCTGCTTTAAGCAAACTCTGCATTCTTTTATTCAGTTTATTTCAGACAAATGGAAATATGTATTATTAGAAATAGAGCGCAAATAGAGGTTTTATTGTAGATAGCTTTCTTATTGTGTACAAAATGGAATTTATATTACTCTGTTATTTAAAATTGCTGCTATGGTGATTATATTACACTGGTATTTAAAATTGCTTCTGTAATTCATAAAATAGTTAGCTCTCCCAGTAAGATCATGGAAGATCTCTGTCCGATTAGGTTATGTAAATACCCATTACAGTCTGTATCTGAGCTGCTTAAATCATAATGTGTAAATACAAAGCAAAAAAAAAATCTTACATAAAATAAATGTTGATCAAGCTGAATTTCTGTCTGTCTCTGTGTTTGTGTGTTTATCTTTGTCCTTCAATGTTATGTCCACCAGTGTATGAAAAGTGAGTCCTGCTGTTGTTTTGAATAAGCTGCATAATAATAACATTGCCTACTTGAATGTGACTTGTTGGGATGTGTGAATGTGTGTCAGTCTTTCAAAATGGGAGTGATGAGAGTCAGTTACCCAATTCTACTGCTAACATCTCTGGGACTATGAGACCATAATGTGAGCAAAAGATGTGATATTGGAAATGATACAAAATATAAAATATGACTATCACACAGGTCATTACAAATGTCAGTTTCAGTTTAACGCTCTTCGGATTTCCAGTATAATTATTCACCTTGCATTTCGCGTGAAACTTTTTTGATGCTTTTTGGCCATCAGTTCAGAGATGGACATATTTTATTAAATTATGGATTTGTCAAAATTTCTCTCTCTGTTAACTGCACTTCAGCATTCATAGCGACCGAGAGAGTAGAAAAGCAACGTTTTCTCAGTCTCATTATCATCCACTTTGTAAAACGGTGGATGTCCAGTGTAATTAAATATCTTTCCCTGTGAAAAAACTGTTGCCACTTACATTGCTTTCTCTTGTCACACTGTGCTAAGAAAATGGCAAATACATATCCACATTCCAGCATCTTTCAGTGAATGCATCTGTTTTGTATAATGGTAACATCAACAGAAAACATCAAAGTTCTTTTCAGTCAAACAGAAGACTATCAAGGGAATAGATATTGCGGTACAGTAGCACACTGATCTTACCCTGCTTCCTACTTTTATATCTGACCATAAACTGATCAAGTGAAAGTTGACTTTATTTGTTTTGACAGGATAGATCCTATGCAATGTGTTTTCTGGTTTGACTCCAGTTCCTACTGAAGATAGCTCAGAGCAGCTAATAATCCCACTTCGAGAGATCTGGAAATGCTGCTGCAAGTTATGGGAAATATTACAGTGGAATCTTTGGACTTGTGGCTGAGATAAATTGATAGAGTGGAGATGTTCGTATTGTGTAACTAACCATTGTTATACCTAACCTGGGATTTGATCTTCTAATATCGGGATTGAGTTCAATTGATAGAGTTGAGGTGTTTGTACTCTGTAACCAACTGCCATTGTTACCATGGTATTCTCGATATGGAAGTCATCCATTTCCTGGTAGTGTTATCCCATCTTGACAAATATATTTTTAATAAGAACCATAAACAGAAAATGCTGGAAGATATTCAGCAAGTCAGGATTAATCTGTGGAGGGAGACGCAGAGTTAATATTTCAGCTTTCTGATAAAAGGTCTTCAACCTGAAATGCTAACTCTGTTTCTCACTCTCATGGGATGGTGCCTGACCTGCTGTTGAATATCCCTAGCATTGCTGTTTCCCTTCCAGTATCTGAAGTATCATGCTTTTCCATATTTTCAGAAGTTGGAGAACTTTGCAACTTGACCGACAAGATTTAAGCCTTCAATGAAAATTGTGTTGAGTGAATTAAAATGTTCTAACATTTTCACACTTTGTTACTTTTGCAGAAGCGGATGTTCATCTCAGCACTACCACTCCTCCACTTCCTACCAGTTTCTGCTTGACTGCTAATGGCCATCGCTATGAAGAAGGAGAAGGCTGGCATGATGGCTGTAGGGACTGTTATTGTTATGGTGGAAGGGAGATGTGTGTGTTAATTACATGCCCAGTTCCAAACTGCCTCAATCCATTGGTCAGACCTGGGCAGTGTTGCCCCACCTGTCAAGGTGAGTCACACTTTAATCAGATTAGGTGCACAGTAAATGTTTTCTGTGTTGGGTATGCCAGTGAGCACAATATGTCTGTCCTAAATAATATGGTCATGAGCATAAAACTCTTTAAACATATAAAAATAATTAAAGGATCAATTTTTAATATGCTTCACTCTCTGTGCAGCAAGGAGTTTTTCATGATAGGAGAGTGAAGCAGGAGATCAGATAACAGAGGTCGGGGTAATTTTATCCATGAAAAATGAAGAAGTATCCCCCGCAAAGTCCAGTTCTCCAATTTAAACCAAAAAACGTATAGTTTTCTAACTAATGGGAATAGTAAGTGACACTGTTCCTCCACACCTGATATCTAGATTCTTCTTGAGCAGATTAATGGAAAATTAATCACTTTCATGCTATCATTAGTCATGTTGATGTAAAGGCAATGAAGTAGCCATGCTTTCAATGAATGGCCATCATGTATGATTGCTGCAAAATCGTATCAGATAGAAAGGTTATAAGGCTGGCAGGCACTCGGAGTGGAAATGTTACATGGAAGCTATGGATGATGTTCTCAACTTTTCAAAGAAAGATATTACTGGTATAAAACAACTTTTACTTTTGGCTTTGCCTCTAACATTGCATGATACTGTACTGAAAAATGTTTGTGTTCCTTTCCCTTGATGTAAATACAATTTAAAAAGCGCTGTCAAGAGAATTATAGTGAAAGGAAAGCTTAGGAGGAAGTATATCTTGAGCATAACTTCAAAGGTAAATGGAATTTTATTTCTGGACATTCAGTTCCGAAACTTGATTTTCCACAAATGAATGTAACATGTTAGGACTCCTACCATCTTTAATCTCTGACGTTAGTTCCAGAATAACCTCGCGTGTCCCAAAACATCTGCATTCACTTAACATTTCATCGGTGCTTTGCATTGACCTCTACGATGTTGTGCAAGTGCTCAGCACAAGTTTTTTCAGCCTGTTATAAACTTGTTACTCTTGGGTCCCATCTGATAAGAATCTATGCCAGACTAATCTGGATGTTAATTTATAACAACAGGTCTGCTCCACCTGCTTTATTTTTATGCCTTTAGGTCCACAAAGGCAGTTTTAAAATACATAATGTTTAATTGAATTGCTAGCATCTGAGGGTCAGTAACTTTGTATATGATAGTAACCCATAATATCTCACAGATTTCCCTACTCAATTTATATTACAGGACATCGTGCTAACCACCGGTGTACAAATATTTAGTGTAGGTTTTCTAAGCCTAATCCAACAATGTCAACAATTTCCTGATATTTGCCATTAAGACTCAAATTAATAAATTGCCTCATGATTTCTTTAAAAAAAGTTAAATTTCACGAATTTCATAATTCTAAATTGGGCAATTGAGCAAAGCACAGTAACAGTTTATCTTGAAATTCTTGGTAAAATCAAATTTCTAAACAGTAGTTCCACATAAATTACAACTAACTATTAACCTTGATATAAACATCTGTATTTTTATTTTATTTTCAGTAACTTAATTTAGCTTAGTTTCAATGGTTCAGTTTAATTTGTTTTCTTAATCCTTGAAGGGTTTACAGGGTTCCTTCTATTCCATTCTCCAGTATGTTTATCTCTGAATTCCTCTCAAATTTCTTCCAACATCACAAACTTGAGCAATATCTCATCATCTCAGCTGCGGTCTTAAGTTCCCATCTACCATTAATTGTGCTTGATACCTTCCCGACCTCATTGCTTGATACCTTCCCGACCTCTTCTCTCCCTCCTCTGTATTGGCAATCTACTGCCCACTGCAGTTCGGAAGTCATGGACTTCAGTATGAAGGCATTCACCTGCGGAAATATCAAGGGTCCTGAAGATCTGATACCAGTGTTTCTGATTGTCTGTTCCATTAGAGCACTGGCCATTGCACCCAGCCGTGGAGTGGAGCAGAGACTCCCTGACTACAGAGTCCAAAGCACCTAGCATCTCTCAACTTTATTCCAGGGAGTGTTGGTGTTGGAAGGGCATTCCCACACACTTGAATATAATGCAGGGAAACAAAATACATGCACAAAGTAAAAATTATTATTATACGCTATTTTAATGTTTTCAATCACCTTAATTTTTCAACGCCTTTAACTTTTTTTGGTTATTTAAAGTCATTTTAATTGATTAGCACCTCACAGCTTTTGACCGCCAGTGAGCCTATCAAAAGCTATTGGGCTGTTCTGGGTGGTTGGGGGGGGGGGGGGGGGGTGGAATGGCTTCAGGATATGATCCCTTTGGCCTACTTGCGGCTTGGAGCTGACTCTTTTTCACCAGACGATTGTTGGATACCAAAGGTTGTCTAATTCAGCCCTCCACATCCGTAAAATGTAACTTCAGGTAGAGGGGGATTGCAAGCAGTTGGCTGCTCAGCAGACTGCTACTGGAAGAATATAGCTCATGAAGATTGCTTTTAGTCATCCCCTTATCTGTAGTCTGGAGACCACCATGCCGTGATACTCTCAAATCCCTTTTGTTTTTATTTGAAACATATAGACAGGAAATGCTGGAAAAACTCAGTAGGTCAAGTATCACCTGTGGTCAGAGTCAGTTTCCAGTAGGAGGGAAGGTGGAAGAGGGTTAGGTAGAACAAAGGAAATGTCTGTGCAAGGGGGTTGCTATGGCTTATTGGCAGCAGATACCAGCACAGTGAATTTCTTGGTCTATGTTATGGGTTGTTCATGGTAAAGTGGTTGGGAGGCCAGGCATGTTGCACAGAGTCTATATGTTTCAAATAAAAACAAAAGGGATTTGAGAGTATCACGGCATGGTGGTCTCCAGACTACAGATAAGGGAATGACTAAAAGCAATCAACACCACAGGTCAGGAATGACCCCGGGTCAATGGAGCAGGGAGGCAGCAGCTCAACCAGCTGCACTATGCTATCCCATTTTCAATGCAAGATCAGGCTGGCCAGTTGCTGACGAAGCACTGACATTATTTCAGATACAATATTTGTTTGCTGTCTCCTGCCTGACACTGCCTGAGTGAACGGGCAATCCTTTCTGTGAGAAGCATTAGTGCTCAGTGATAAATCTTGCTGTTATGCCATCAACCTGCAAATTGCTCATGTCTGAACATTTTGTTTCTGTTTCCCATTAAAACTGCATAATTGTGTTAAACCTTGAATCCATTAAAAACATTTGAGTATCTAAATTTACAGATCTCACTTTTATGTTCTATGATTTCTATTCGTCAAATTGGACGAGATCTTGCTGATGTGGGCTCTCCGCACACAGTTGTCACACACACTGTGCAGAACTAGTCCAGCTGCCAGTACCCCCAATGCATGCGAGACCTCAGCAGCATTATCTGCATCAAGTGGATCGAATAAAGCCCTGCTTCCCACAGCAATCCCACGGAAAGCCTGAAGGCCGGCAGAGATCATCTACCTTCCCCATCTCCACCATCTCCACCATCAAGGCTTTGAGGGGTTTTAAATGACTATGGCATTCAGAAAAATATTGTAAAATTGAATTAATATTCTAAAATGGTAAAATAAATTCAGAAAAACTGTTGCATAATTAAAAATATCAAACTGAAATAATTACAATAAATTATAATTAATCACAATATGACCATCTTCAGCTGCAGTTATCTTCGACATAGCACGCATTATACTCGTGAATTACTTATATTTTCACATACACATGCCAAGGTTATTTTTCTTCATGTATGGGCACCATTCAAATGTGTGCTGTGCCTCTTTATGCTTACGAGTTGGTTCCTCATGCCTTTCATATTTACTAAAATTGAAGAAAATATGTCAAGAAAAGGTTGTGCCTCGCCCTTTTTTAGCCTTATTTCCAGCGTGAGAGTTGAAACAGCCACACTATCTATTTTCTGCTCACTGCAGTTTCACATCACTGTCCAGACCCTTCACTCCTTCAGCATAATGCCCTGTTGCATCTTTCCCCATCATAAATTATTATTATAGCATTTACAGGGTACTATGTTTACATATCTGTTGTGCAAGTAAGAATTTAATTGTTCCGTTTCGGGACATGTGACAATAAAATACTCTTGACTCTTCCATCCATAACTGCTGCCAATGAGGTGGAGTTGTTACAGTATAAGTTGTGGTACAGGTCCACCACCAATTGTCTGGCACCTTTGGTTCCAGAGCCTTGACGTATTATCCGTTTTGCCGAACCAACAGAGGTCACGGCCTCGGAGGGGCCAAGGGATCAGCCCGCAAAGTCGGCCTCGGAAGTCGGCTATGGGAACTAATCTGGCAGCTCCGGCCGGGCTGGAGTTCCAGAGCCCTGGCCGCTGGCAGCAAATTCGAGCCAATGAGGTGGAGATCGGCTGCCTCACCCAGCCCTGATGCCACGTTTTTGGAGGGACTAGTGGGGGGGATTTTAAGTGCTCTCTGTAATTTTGTCCGGATTAAAGGAGGTGAGGGACCACCAGTTGCCAGAAAATCGGTGATGGACCTGCAGTAGTTTGCTATGAGTTCTCTAATACAAAACATTTGTTAATGTTCCACAGATGAGCCAGGCAGTGGACAGCCTGATATGGTGGACCTTGCTGTCTGCCAAGCACCAGGCGGGGAATACTATTTGGAGGGTGAAACATGGAACTTGGACAGTTGCACACAGTGTACCTGTCATAGTGGACGTGTGCTGTGTGACACTGAGGTCTGCCCACCACTCCTTTGCCAAGCCCCAATCAAAGAATCACATGCTTGTTGTCTGACTTGCCCAGGTGAGTAACAAGTGCAGCAGCTTATGACATTTCCAAGATGAGGATAATAGATATTCTCGTTAAATAATTCGTCATGTTAAATCATCAAAGGAAATTTGGTTTAGTTTTAGTTTATTGTCATGTGTACCGAGGTACAGTGAAAAGCTTTTGTTGTGTACTAACCAGTCCGTGGAAAACAATACATGCTTAGAACCGAGCCGTCCACAGTGTACAGATACATGATACATGGAATAACATTTAGTGCAAGGTAAAGTTCAGTTAAATCTGATCAATGATAGTCCAAGGGTCTCTGAAGAGGTAGATACTAGCTCAGGACTGCTCTCTAGTTGTTGGTAGGATGATTAACCCCATAAAGATGAATTAACTCTTTATATTTTAATTGCTCCATTTAAGTGCATCATTTACTCTTTGAGGGAAGCACCTTAATGAACTGATTGTCCGATCTTCAACATGGGTGTGTTGCAGGCAACGGGAGCTTTCATGTCTTTCAACATACATTTGTAACATTTTGTGGTGTTTTCCAGTGGAATGTGTAATTGCTAATGGAGAAAATTGTTGTAAAAAATGATCTATTTATAACCATCTGCAATCGTTTTCCCAAATGTAATCTCACTTTAAAGGAACCTTGTGATTGCAGGGCAGAGAAAGTGTTTTTTTTAATCAAATCTTAAAGTGTTTGTTACTGAACAACAGCACTCTCGTGAATAGACACAACATGCTAGAGTAACTCAGCGGGTCAGGCAGCATCTCTGGGGAGAAGGAATGGGTGATCCATTCCTTCTCTCCAGAGATGCCATCTGACCCGCTGAGTTACTCCAGCACTTTGTGTCTACCTTCGATTTAAACCAGCATCTGCAGTTCTTTCCTGCACTCTCGTGAAAGCAGGTGTGCCTCTAGGAATGAATTACAGCTGCTTCTTCAAATCAATTCAAACCATACTGTTGTTACCTTTCTGTGAAGGTACTTGAATAGCCAATTGGCAATGAACTTTTGGGCTCTTTTTAAGTACATTTTGGACTTCTGGCCCCATCTGATATAAAAGTGAACTTGTAACTAACAGTAATTCAGATTAATGGATGCCATGAATATGTTTTTTAAAAAAAGACCCAGGTAAAGATAGAGCCACAACAAACTGCAGGTGCTGGTTTACAAAAAAACACACAAGTTCTCGAGTAAACTCAGTGAGTTGAGCAACAACTCTGAAGAGCATGGATAGGTGACATTTCAGGTCAGGACCCTTCTACAGTTTGGCAGGACATAGCCTGGTGAGTGAATGCAGGTGTGGAGATTTTGATAGACAGATGGTTGAATAAATGCCAGAGATTAAAAGATAAGAGGTGTGAAATGAGGATAGAAGAGGAGTGAATTATGAAGCCAGAGCAAGGGATATAGGTGGAAGGGGCGGGGGAGAAAAATGGGTGCTAGTCCAGGTGGGCGCAGGGAAGAGAGGAGGGGGAAGATAAAAAAGATAAATAAAAAGTAGGTTAGTTATCTAAAAATTGTGGAATTCAATGATCAGACCATTAGGTTGTAAGCTACCCGAGTGGAATATGAGGCGCTGTTTTTCCAGTTTGCGTACGGCTTCACTCTTGCAATGGAGGAGGCCCAGGCCGGAAAGGTCAGTATGGGAAGGGGAGTTCAAAAGGTTATCATCCAAGATCCAGCAGGCCTTGGCAGACCAAACATAAGTGATCAGCGAAATGGTCACTGAATCTACGCTCGAGACCACATCGGGAACACTCAGTGCAGTAGATGGGATTAAAGGAGATGAAAATGAACCTCTGTCTTACCTGGAAGGTCTGCTGGGGTCCCTGGATGGAGGTGAGGGAGGAGGTATAGGTACAAGTGTTCCCTCTCCTGCAGTTGCAGGGGATAGTACCAATACCTAAAGAATTATGAGAAAGTTCTGTAATTTTTTTTCCAAGTGTGGAGTGATGGCAAGGAAGATAATGGAGGAAGAACCAATGGGTATATTTCTCCTTGATGCACTCATACTTTTCCTCCACTGTAACTTAACCACCTCACCACATGTGAATGACTTTATTCAGTGGCTAGTTTTGTTTGCTTATTGATCCAGAGATATCTCACTGGCGTATGTATTAATCCAACTCAGTAAGTGGCAAATGTTGTTTGTTACTTTTTTTCCTATTTAATTTTGTTTCAAATGTCCGCTCTTGGTCCTTTTTGTCCATTTATTGGCCAGCTTCTCTAAGCAGTGACAAATGAAACGCTTTGCTGCACATATCTATAATAATAATAATAATGCATTTTATTTATGGGCGCCTTTCAGGACTCTCAAGGACACCTTACAGATTAAAACAAGTAAATTACAAACATATAAACAAAATGAAACAAAAACAAGAAGTAGTAGGGACAGCAACAATACACAATTCGAAGAGAGAGCAGCGGCAACTAGTCGCGCCAACGTTCACTCTCACTTCCGGCAGCCATCTTGGAAACAGAACAATCAAAAACACATTTTAACATGAACATCCACCACAGTGACTCCTACACACTCCTCACTGTGGTGGAAGGTGAAATAAAGTTCAAGTCCTTCCCCAAGCTCTTCCTCAGTCATGGCCTCGGTGGTCGCGGTGGGAGCGATCCCAAGCAAGGTATACCTCATTGTATCTCTCCTGTACAATGAGGTATGCATGTAACCTTGGGGCCCTGTCTTTAATAATCACTACTAAATTTGGTGTAGAGAAATGTAGCTGAATCACATCAGAATTTGCCTATAAGCCAGCATTCCTGCAACACATACTGCAGGAATAATCTCTGGCAAGGTGGATAGTGGTTAATTAAATTTAATTCAATATTAAGCTTTTTTGCTATTGTAAGTTAAAACTGTACATCAGAAAGAGTGAGCTAATTATTCATCTTTGCTGTTCAGGCAGTTATTTAACAGGGTATTTGCTAGTCTATTATGTAACTTGCTGAGTTTGTTCCTTTGATTTTGTTGGAATTACAACCAAGCAATCTAGCCGTGGCAGGTGATCTCATAAAGAATTCTGCTTAGATATAAAAAATAAAATATGATTCCACCACGATCAATTCAAGTTATTAAATAAGTCTGGAATTATACATAATCTCGTGAAACTACTGTTTAAAAAGAAAAAACATCTGGTCCAATATTCTTCAGGAAATGAAATCTTTTAAATCCAATCTGGCCTATATATTACTTTGGGCCCACCATTCCTCTATTCAGAGTCAATAAGGTGAGGACAATAAATGCTGGCATTGCCAATAACTTTCAGATCCTATTAATAAATAGGTTTATAAAAACCTGACCAAAGCTCATATACTTAAAAGCTATTCCGCACCTAACGCACTGGCACTTATACAACAGCTGAAATTAAGTATTACTTCAATATACGTACATTATTTTGGTCATGAACAGAGAACGAGTAGTAAACAAATCATCCTGCCTCAGATGAAGTAATGATATGGACCAGTATGGCACAACCTGAAAACTATGATGTTTTGGGTCAATGAAATCCAACCTAACATGAAGCTGAAACATATCATCGGATGCTCTCCAGCTTTAGTTGGGAAGCTAGTTTCTGATTTGATTGGCAAATTAGAGGCTAGATTGTGAGAATAAAAATATATCCCGTTGTATTAAAAAGACCCATATTTATGAGGAATGAAAAGACACCTTTTTAAAAATTCACATTTTAATAAACTGTCAGATTTAATCCGGATCAAAGAATTTCTGCAATGCTGGCTTTGCTAACTGGAGTAAATTCCTGAGAAAGTGTGCAAAAATGCAAGAGATCTTCCCAATATCAGCCATGCCAAAGAAAATGAACACCAGCATTTTAACAGCTTTTTAAAAATTTATTTTTAAAATCCTTTATTTACAGTAATTGTAAGAATACCATTTGCCTTAACAACTTTCCTTATGATGTTTTATATTTTCTGGTTAACTTAATGTTGTTGGCGTTTGTTGTTATCTGAAATAATGAAGAGGGGTATGATTCATGTTCAGCAGACAGTATCACTTGAAATTGCAAGTTCAGTACCAGACCTTGAAATAGCACAATGTTCATGTCAGTTTATTATTGAATTTATCAGGTCTGCATTTGGCCCCCCTATTCGAATATCACATTAATTTCAAGGACTTCACTTTTACAAGCACCACATATGGACAGAATCAATTTCTATTTCTAGAGATCATCAAGAAAGCATTCTACCACGAGGAAACAGCTTGACTTTATATGGTTGCCATTCCTTCAACTTTATGTACTCCTTATTTTTTCTTTTTTTGATGCCATTCATGTGACATAAATGTCAGTGTTATTCGTAGTGTATGTTCATTGCATCTTAATACTAATGTGCCTGTCTTAATATTTTCTTAACAGAAGATCAGTTGAAAACCCTATTGCCGACCAATGGCAGTGAGTCTGGATACTGCATGTCCAGTGATGGAGATATTTTGCTAGTTGGAGAGTCTTGGAAGCCAAACGCCTGTACCAGCTGCATTTGTGGAGACGGTGCCATTCTGTGTTTCTCTCAGACCTGTCCAGCTGCTTTGTGTAGGCTGCCAGTTCTTCGGAAAGGGCAGTGCTGCCCCTATTGCTTAGGTGTGTATAATTGTCATTTTGCAATGAAAAGTTCCCCCCAAACTTTGAAAGCTGTTTCTTTGCATCAATATTTTTCCCACCCTGTAAAGGAGACATTAATGTGGAATGTCAAGCTGTGGCAAGCATTTTTTTCCCAGTTCCTAACACTCCTGTTGCTTATTATTGTGCATGTGAATGATTACATTAAGGCCTAGCAGTGAATCGTGACAATTCATTTAAGTTAAGCCAAGAGTAGTCATTTAAAACATAAAGTCCAGAGAATGTGTTTGCCTTCAAACCTTGAAAATAAGTTGACAAAAATAGGTCAGTGCATGGATTCGTAAATGAGGATAAGTAATAATTTTTATTTACTTAGAATGTAGCTGATATATTTTAGAATGCATTCTAAAAGAAGAATTTTTAAACGATAAGGCTAGACAAGGTTAGGATGCAACATTTTAAAAGCATTTTTAAATCGCTCTGAGTCGTGAGAATGAAATTGATTTAATTTGTTTTTAATTTTATGACAGTTCATGAATAGGTTCTTCAGTCTTCAGTTTTTTGAAATGCTAGACAAAGGCAGGAGAATATTCCATATAATTAGGAATAGTCTGCCCCTTTAAGAAAGTGTGCTTATCTTAGCAAATGCCTTAATTCCCTGTATAATATCACTCTCCAAAGACCTGCTAAGCTCATTTACACTGTTGCTGTCCCTTCCCTTAACTTAACTCCATAAACACACTACCTTTCAATTGGAAAGCTTTTCCTGACTTCATTCTGACTTGCAACTTCCCAATTAAGAATTTATATTTTACCCCAATTCTTTAGCAGTTTTATGGAAAGATTATAAATGCCTCCTCAGGCAGCAGAACATTGCGAAAGTAATTCAATTTACTATCAAGTCCGTAGCAAGTTGTAAATTAAAACCAGACACATGTGGTTTACATGCTTCACCAGTGGAGTGGTTGGTAGTT
Source organism: Malacoraja senta (assembly GCA_038087875.1). Taxonomy (NCBI): domain Eukaryota; kingdom Metazoa; phylum Chordata; class Chondrichthyes; order Rajiformes; family Rajidae; genus Malacoraja; species Malacoraja senta. The sequence goes on from CM075978.1 coordinate 48,526,044, forward strand.
TAAAAGAAAATGTAACATTGAATAAGTTTTGTGCAACTGAGACTCCATAATGTAATAATTTAAAATATCTTGCCAAGTATTTCAGTGATGAATTTGCTGGTGCATTCTCTGTGAACACCTTCGATGTTTTTTGTTACCTAAAGTGAATTAAAGGAATTAATTGAAAGGGGTAACAAACACTTCATCTTCACATGGCTTTAGTTTCTGACAAATAATTCTAGCCATATCAAGAAGTAGTTTGTTTTAACATGCTTTACTACCAGTGCATTGAACAAAATCTTCATTTTATCCTCAAGACTCTTCAAAGTTTTCCAGGAGAAAATTGCCACGTGAGCATTAAATCAACTCAAATCGGCTATATATTTAATGTAAACTATGAGTATGTGGATACTGGGTCGTAACTACTGCTTGGGCCCCTAATGAGAAATGAATGCAACAGATGGAAGCCAAGAGATTAGATTGAAAAATCAGACAAAGCTGCTGTGGCTTGCTGGAAAATAATTCCAACTTTCAACCCAGTGAATCTGAGAGTGCATTCTTTATCAATAATAATAATTGACACCAAAAATGTAGGAGGTGCTCAGTAGTCTTCCTCTCTTTATGGGGAACTTCTTTCATTCATTGCCAATTTTTCTCTGTCTTAAGATATGCCAACAGTTTCTTCACCCACAACAGAAGCTGCTGATGTATTACTGGAGAAGTCAACTGAACTAAAGGATAAAGAGTTACCTCCACCATCTGTTCAGCCTGAATTATCACAATTCACAGGTAAAGGGAAACTTAACATGCCAGTGCATTAAGTGAAGAAACTGTTCATGGTCCTTTCAGCTCCAAATTATTGTCAGTATAAAGAACAGAGCAGAGAATTCCCTTATGGGCCTGTCTCACTTAGTTGAATTTTCAGCGGACTGCCAGCGACTGTTAAGTTGCCGGCAGTCACCTGAAAAACCGACAACTGGAACGGTGACTGTCAGAGTGGAACGCACGCGCACACACACACACGCACGCACACACGCACACACGCACACACACACGAATTTCATTGGCTCATTGGGGAAAAAAAGGTAAGCAGTAGTTTTCAGAACCAAGGATAACCGACCGTTAATGTTAATTGTCCGCCGAGCTTCACAGCCGTGTATCTCTGGCTTCTTAAAAGTTGTCTCCACCCCTTCCTCTCCCCCCCTCTTTTAAAGGACTTACCATACACTGTGCTTTAACCGTCTTTTTACAGCGCCAGCCAACCTTCCTGTTCATCGCGGTGTGTGTCTGTATCACCTTGGCTTTGCACCGTGAATTTTTTAGACAGGGCAAGCGGGGGGAGCGCTGTCTAAAAAATTCACACAGGCTGGTGAAGGAAGCCGTGTGTGCGTTCCACTGTGACAGTCGCCGTTCCAGTTCCCGGTTTTTCAGACGACTGCCGGCAACTTGACAGTCGCTGGCAGGCCACTGAAAAATCGCCTAAGTGGGAGGCCCATAAGTCCTTTAGAAGAGGGGGGAGAAGGAGTGGAAACAGCTTTTAATAAGCCAGAGATACACGGCTGTGAAGCTCGGCGGTCATTAACATTATCCTTGGTCCTGAAAACTACTGCTTACCTTTTTTTTCCCCCAATAAGCCAATGAAATTCACCAGTCAGCATCGGCTACAACCTACGAGAACTCCGAGAACCTTCGACCTCCTGGCGACCCACCTATGGCTTGAGAATTCTCGCTAGTCTCCATGGCGGCTTCACTCTAGTCGCCGCTAATTTTTCAACATGTTGAGAAATTTGCAGTGACCATACGACTAGTTCCCAGAATGCAGGAACTCTTCGCGATTGTTCTTCCATTATATGCTCTGTGCTAGTGATCAGTAAATTAAAAAAAATTCTAGACAGCGAGTAGGTAGCAGGTAAAGGTGTCGCATATTAACTTTCTACCTTCTTATTCCAAGGAAAAGTCATGCATTAATTTACGTTTTTAAATATTCTTGATCTCAGCTGTGCTGGTATACTACTGGAGGGAGAGATCAACGAGAACACAGCTCAGTTCCAAAGATAATTAACTTCTATGTTAGTTTGAGTTAAATTTTCAGAGATCTTGTAGCAGGTGACTTGCTCAGTCTGACAGCTAGAAAATGGGGTGCGTTATGTTATGCCTAAAAATTAATAAAAGTACCAGAAAAAAAAGAAATAGGATAAAGAAATACCACAAATGGCAATAGTGATTTCAGCTTGCGTATTAAACCTATTAGTGTCCTTGACAAATACCTGCCATTGATAAGTCAGAGGTAACGTTGATTTCAATATTTAAAAACATAAAAGTACTGCAGAATCTTAAAGGTCGTCATTAAATTGTCTGAGAAACTATTTATTTACTCTCAGCTGAATAGGACTTATCAGGAATTCGAAATTTTGAAATCTTGCCTTCATTATTGTAGAGCTTCTAATAACAAAGAAAATTGGCAAGTTTTAAGTATTTTGTCAAAGTCAGTTGCACACTATTTGCAAGATTTCCACCATATATATTCCTTGCATTTTAGCCCTTTATGCTCCAGTGCTTCCTGTGGTCAATCCACATTGCAACCACAATGCTTGTGGCAGAAGGAGTAAGTTGCTTATTAGGAAGAGGAGATTTGGAACAAAGTAGAAACAAATAAGAATGAGAATAACAATAATAATTTTTGATTATTTGCTTTATCTTTGGTTGACTGGCACGACTTTGTTCATGGTTCAACAATGACAGAGTCTCATCACCTATGTGCTTTCCTCCTTGCACCATTGCAGCAGTTACTGACAGTCCCTCCAAGCAAACTGAAATGGCAATAATCTACCAGTCAGCAGCATGGGTCCTGGCAGCCATACTGCTTGCAATCATCGGCTTTTCGATCGCCACACTTGTCATAAACAGAAAGAAACAGTGGTTCCAAATGCCGTGCTACCATGCACCAACAAAGGTAAGACAAACACATCTAACTCTGTAATAAATGTACAACTGTTTGTGCAAGAGGGAAAAAAATCATAAAGATATATTTTGTCCATAATCACTTAGCTGGTGCAACTTAGTTTAGTTAAAGGCTTCCAATCTGTTCCTTTTGTCAAATTTTCAGTCATATAACAAGAAAGTCACCACACATATATTCCAACACATTCATGGAGATTAGTGCAGTCCTATCAATTGCCGTGGAGTGATAACAGTTCACTGACTATGTTTTGCTCATTGGAGACCCTCGGACTATCTTTGATCGGACATTCCTGAACTTTATCTTGCACTAAACGTTATTCACATTATTCCCTTTATCATATATTTGTGCACTGTGGATGGCTCAATTATAATCATGTATTATCTTTCTGCTGACTGGTTAGCATGCAACAAAAGCTTTTCACTATACCTTGGTACACATGACAAAAAAACTAAATTCAACTATTCATTTTTGTCATAAATTAAGATGTAAAAGTACTGAAACTAAATTAAACAAATTGGTAGTACAACATTATTATGTCTTCAATATGAATTTTGAACCTAGAATGTTATGCAAAAAATGTATTTGCTGTCAGCTTTCTTTGTGTGTCATTGTGCAAATTCACCATGTTGTGTAAATCAGAAAGTCACCGAAATCAGTAATAGATCATTAAAGTTGGTTGAGCGATGTGTCAAAAATTGAGGCATCACAGTGAGCTTTAGCATCGTTGAGTAGAAAATTAAAAAGACACACTTCTGGCCAATATCCATTGATCATTGGGGGGAAAAAATTACACGTGTATAAAATGATCTCATGAAGCTCATGTTCTCTCCAATTTTTAAGGTTTCTTACAATAACTCAGTATTTAGGCACCCATTGTTAAAAAAAAGTTATCACTGGGAAGATTTAAGATTTTACTAAAAAGAATCCTTTAGAAATGAGAGAAAATAAATTATTCAAAAGCAGGGTAATGGATAAAAGTGAGCACTCAAACTTTTCCCAAGATTAGATGATTCTAAAAAGTAGAAAGCAATGGTTTAAGGTGAGAAGGGAGAGATTCAAGAGGGACCTCAGGAACTTATTTTTCACGCAAAGGGTGGTCAGTATCTGGAATATGCAGAAGTGGATACAATTATGACTTTCAAAATACATTTGGACATTTATATGGACAGGGTTTAGAGGATCATGGGCCAAATGTTGGCAAACGGAACTCGCACAATATGCACATGTCGGACTGAATGGTCTATGCTGCGTAGCTCCATGACTCTAAAATGTAAAGAATAACTTAATTTGTTTATTTGTGCACAAATGATTGTGATAACTATACCATGTTAAAGTGTAACAATGAGTTTTCTTGTTTTCCTAACTGAAATCAGTATGGTACCTCAGTGATTGTATTTGATGTATGCGATTTCCATGATTACTGCTTTTGATGGCCAGAATCATATTAAATGTTACCCTAACCTTGGTCTTCAGCGTGTTCAAAAGTGAAGTTTATCCTCTCAGAACCTCAAGATGTTACAATTCAAGTTAAATAGCTGCTGTTCTAATCTAGCATCGAATTTCAAAACTTACACTGCATTGTTACAATAACATTGGCTGAAATATTAATATTGGTGAAAGGCAGCAAGGGAGACTGCAGTGCTGCACAATATACCCGTGGAATAGTTTTTCTCCATTCAATGGTACTCCAGTTAACATTTCACCTGAAAAACAATGTTCTTAGTACTGCAGTGGATCACCAACCTAGATTTTGTCCTCATTGAAGTGAGGCTTGAACCACATGTGGAATTGAGAGTGCTGCCAACTGAAACTCAGCTAACACCTCAGCATCAAAGGATAAGCTTAGCATTAAGTGGATTAGTTAAATAAATCGGAATTGTTTAGAAATTCTTGAGTTCAACAACATTCAAAATATCAAAGAGACCTCCATCAGCTTTTCTTGAACATTAAATTTGTCTGGTTAAAATTACAACTCAGTTGAGAAGAAAATGTTCAATGCATTGATTCAAAAGCTTGAAGGCACTGGAAGGAAAAATGTTAATCGTTGTGATCTGAAAGAAGATATTATTTGGTTAGACACTTTTATTCTGCAAATGTTTTGACCTCACCTTCAGTATTGGTGTATTTAGGGTCTGCTGAGTAAAGGATCCGAATAGATGTGGGATTGGTCCCTTGGATTGATGGTCATGGAGGAGCAAGGGATATGTCAGGTCATAAAGTTACACTTTGCGGTGGTTCAATTCTGCTTCTGCTTAGGAGCTTTAGTGTCCCTTGAATGCTATTTTTAACCAGTTAGATTTATTCAGGATTTTATTCCCATTTAGCACAGCAGGGCTCTGAGAAATCTCCAAAAATGTTCATGACTAACATAACCAGATCTCAAGGGGTTCCTCATAGTTTTCACAAGGGATTCCATAAGCTGCTTGCCTGAATTAAGACAAAATATCATCAGCAGCAAGAATAGCTTAACATAACAGTGAATTTAATGTATATTTTGCAGAAAAATCCCCAAAGAATTTCAATGCCATCATCCGGCAATAGACTTTGGTATTCCCTTAGGAAATTAATTGGAGAAAAGATATATTTAGTGATCTGCCATTACATTGAGCAAAGATTGCGATATTCTCCAGCCCTAAAACTAACAACCTGACTAGCCACACTCCCTAAAGGCCTCAGCCCACATCTATTCCCTCGGTATTCTGCAACGGATCACTTAAAATATTAAGCCTTAGGCAAAAGATTTTTTATAAATTTATAAATTAAATGGGTAGAATCATCTCCAGTCTAGTTTTTAATATTTTATTTTTAAATGATTAAGGGCGAGTGGGGAGTTGTCTTTAATTTGATAATAAAGGAAACAATGGTTCAATGGTCCGTAATTGTCACGTGCACCTTGGGGTACAGTGAAATTTGATTTACCATACAGTCATACCAAAAAAAAGCAACAAGATACAAAACTACATAAAGATTAAACATAAACAGCCACCACAACGGCGTGTGAGAATCCACCAGGGCACACAGCATAAGCAGAGACCCACAGCTATCAGTTCAATGTCCGGGCCACACACACTCCTTCACCGTGATGTGACCAGAGTTGTACCAACCGCTGTCACTCTCTCTGCAGTCCTTGTCCGCCCGAACAGTCAGAAAGCCGTCCTCACTCGCACCAGACTCCGGGATGTCTTCATGGCGCGATGTCCGCAGCAAAATCTAAAAATAAATAGCAAATCAGAACATCTATGGCAAAGGAAATTATTAATGTTTCAGATTTTGCTTTCATCAGAAATGTAAAAGCTTAAGAATCCATTAGATTTTATGACAAAGTATAGAAGAGGGAAATGTAGAAGAAGGAACTGCAGATGCTGGTTTAATATTGGGAGGTGAGAAATTGGGAGAATGATACAAAAAACAAGGAGATGTTACAGGACAAGAAGCAAATGAGATTTAGAGGAAACAATGGAAATATCAAAACCTCAAGTTGCTCTCGAGGGAAAAGGCAAACATAAAGGAAACATTTTAAAAATAAAATATGCAGGGATTCAGTGGAAACCAGGGGCCACATTTACTGATCCGTTCTGCAATTTGGACCTCAATAGAGGAGACCACATCAAGAGCACTAAATATAATTTATTAAATAGAAAGAGTCGAAACAATGCCTCTGCTGGAAGATATAAATGAAGCTCTGGTTTATGGAATGGAAGAGATAAAGGGGCAGGCATTTGTACCTCCTGATCTTGCATGACAAGTTGCTAGGACCGTGCACCAGGGTGTTAGACGAATAAACCATGATATCGCAAGGGGCTACTATGAAAGTGATAGGGTTGTGTTGGGTTGTAGCATCACGTTGGAGTTGCTCTTCCTTTAATTGCTACGATCAGTCCGTGGACTCGTGTGAAGTTCAGGTCATTAAATACACTGGCAATTTGGTAAAAATATTTTTTTTTCCGCTCCCTATCCCATGTCTAGGGGTGAACAGTCATCAATGGTCTTGTACATCGAGCATATTAAACATGGGAAAAGCATGCTTCCAAGTCAGTAGCTTTTTATGTACACATGAGGTCATAAAGAAGTTGCAAGTAGTTACTATGTAGCTAAGTTTTAATCGTCCTCCATGTGTTGGCTGCTGTTGTAGTATTCCTATGATAGACACAAAATGCTGGAGTAACTCAGCGGGACAGGCAACATCTCTGGAGAGAAACAATGGGTGATGTTTTGGGTTGAGACCCTTAAGAATGGTTGACCTTCTTAAGGGTCTCGACCCATAACGTCACCCATTCCTTCTCTCCAAAGATGCTGCCTAAGTTACACCAGCATTTTGTGTCTATCTTTGGTTTAAACCAGCATCTGCAGTTCCTTCCCACACGTTGTAGTATTCCTGCCCTCTTCAGTTTTCGCAGGGAAGGGTGGGAATGGGGGCATGGCTTTAGACATTTTTTAGGAAATTATTTTTATAATGTTGTCTAAATTCCTTTACAATATCAACCACTTTCTTGGCAGATATTTTTTTAATTACAAATTTGGAAAAATAAGTGACTCGCACCTCCTTGCTATTTGCTCACCGAAGTTCTGTCACTCTGACTCTAACCCTGAAACAAAATACCGAAAACTTCTAAGGACAGCCCTTATCCGTCCCAATTCAATATTTGGTACTATGTAATGTTGAAATTACACAAAGTTCTATGCCATGTGGCCAGGCCTTCCACAGCTCACACCAGCAATCAGCTCACGAGGCAGGGTCGTCAAAGAAAGAGGGAGAATTCTGGGAGGTTCTGGTATTTATGCTTCAGATGAGTCACCCGTCACCTGACGCAGCTTGGCCAATCGGGTACAGGAGCCTTTTAACCCCTTGATTCCAGACTCACAGCCACGAGGCCTGCACTTGGGAAAGAAACAGAGAAAGGTTAATACATAACATTGACCAGGAGGGGGAGCGCCTAACACCCCCACCCAAAGATACTGAATAAGGTTTGGAAGAAGAGAGAAAAAACACCACCAAATCCCAGAAACTATTCAGGAGCTAAACACCACTGGCGCAACAAGGCGTCAGCCAAGACATTATCCTTGCCATGGATATGCCTGACCTCCAGGTTGTAGTCTTGCAGCTGCAAACTCCAGCTCATTAACCGCCGGTTCTTATTCTTCATATTATGCAAAAATACCAACGGATTATGATCCGTGAGTACGATGACAGGGACATTCGAGGAGCCAACATAAACCTCGAAATGACTCGGAGACATCAACATAGCAAGGGCCTCTTTCTCAATGGTGGAGTACCACTTCTGATGCCGATTAAACTTCTTAGAGAAGTACGAAACTGGATGCTCCACCTCCTCTGAATCATCCCGTAGAAGAACTCCCCCAACCCCACGATCACTAGCATCCACTGCCAGCTTAAATGGACGCTCAAAATCAGGTGCCGCAAGCACAGGTGCGCGCACCAGAAGACTTTTAGTATGCTCATAAGCTTGTTGACACTCTGCGGACCACACAAAATCTACCTTCGGACTCAGCAAATCCGTCAAAGGGGCAGCCACTGCAGAGAAGTTTGGACAGAATCCCCTATAGTACCCAACCATAGCCAGATACCTACGGAGTTCAGTCCTCGAGGTTGGAGCAGGAAATGCGACAATATGCCCCACCTTTTCCTTGAGAGTGCGAACCTGACCCCGGCCCACCACCTTACCCAGATACGTTACCGTGGCCTGGCCAAACTCACACTTCCCCAGATTAATAGTTAGCTTTGCCTTCGCTAGACGATGAAATACCTCCTTCAGATGACCGATGTGTTCGATCCACGACCTGGAGCACACAACCAAATCATCAAGGTATGCCTCACAGAAGGACAAACCAGACAATACAATGTTCACCAAACGTTGGAAGGATGCCGGCGCATTGCGCATCCCAAATGCCATTACAGTGTACTGCAGAAAGTTATCAGGCGTAACGAACGCAGAGATCTCCGGTGCACAAAAATGCTGGAGAAACTCAGCGGGTGCAGCAGCATCTATGGAGCGAAGGAAATAGGTAACGTTTCGGGCCGAAACCCTTCTTCAGACTGATAGGGGGTGGGGAGAAGAAAGCAGAGATCTCCCTCGCCCGCCCAGTCAAGGGAACTTGCCAATACCCTTTTAACAAGTCCAATTTGGACACAAACGATGCACTTCCCACACGATCCACGCAATCCTCCATTCGTGGGAGAGGATAGCAATCTGGCTTAGTTACACCATTCACTTTCCGAAAGTCCGTGCAAAACCTTTCCTCCCCATTAGCCTTCATAGCCAGTAGACATGGAGAGCTCCACGGACTACTACTAGGTTCGGCAATGCCATGCCATGTCAATTCCGCAGCATATATTCAACCTGATTCCATAGACGATGACGCTTGTCAGGGTTGACCCGATACGGATGCTGTTTAATTGGCGCAGCACCGGCCACGTCAATGTCATGCTGCAGCACAGACGTCTGAGAAGGCACATCAGAGAACAGTGACCATTTGACTTCACCAAATCAAGCAGATCACCACGCTGATTTTCAGTCAAATGCGACAGCCGCAAGGGAAGCGTCTCAGAGTTACACAGCCTTCCCTGCGTCACTGCCACCGACAACCGTGCCTCACCCACATCACCACCCGTGTCAGGGGGCAGCACCACTGCAGCCAAAACAGGTTTAGACGAAACCGAAGGACACAGCACCTCCCCATCAACCTGCACAGGCTCCTGCTCATGGTACTGCTTCATCATGTTGACATGACAGAGCTGAGTCTTACGCCTTCGTTCAGGGGTACCTATAACATAATCCCTTTCACCAACCTTCTTAACCACCTGATAGGGACAGCTATACCGAGCCTGCAGACTGGAACCAGGAATAGGCAACAACACCAGGACCTTGTCACCTGGAGAAAAATTCCTACTAGAAGCCTTCCTGTCGAACCACCCCTTCATCCTAGACTGAGCAGAAGCAAGATTACCCATTGCCAGTTCGCATACCCTCTTCAGTCTAGTCCGAAAGGTACAGACGTGGTCTAAAATACTACGTTTTGTATCCTCCTGCAACCATTTCTCCTTTAGGACCCTTAACGGACCACGTACCGTATGCGCGAACACCAGGTCAGCAGGACCGAACCCTAAAGACTCCTGCACGACCTCACGCACCGCAAACATAACTATATGAACTCCCTCATCCCAGTCCTTTTCAAACTCCAGGCAGTAAGTTCTTAACATAGACTTCAAAGTCTGGTGAAACCTCTCGAGAGCTCCCTGGCTCTCAGGGTGATACGCACTGGAGTAACAATGCTTAATTTCTAACAACTTCATTACCTGACCAAAAACCTTCGACATGAAGTTGGAACCTTGGTCACTCTGCACCACCTTGGGCAAACCGAACAATGAAAAAAACGTAGTGAGAGACTTCACAATGGTAGGGGCAGTAATTTTACACAAAGGGACCACCTCCGGAAAGCGGGTAGATGCACACATAATTGTCAATAAAAACTTGTTGCCCCCCTTTGTCCGAGGTAGAGGACCCACACAATCAACTAAAATCCGGTCAAACGGCTCACCGACCACAGGGATTGGATATAAAGGCGCAGGAACAATCGATTGGTTCGGCTTTCCTGCCACCTGGCAAATGCGACAACACCTGCAATGCTGTTTCACGTCCTTTTTCAACCCTGGCCCCAAAAAATTCCGTAAGATAGTCATTCGTCTTATTGACTCCCAAATGTCCACCCAGAGGACCATCATGAGCCAAACAGAGTATCTCATCCCTATACCGACGAGGTATCACAATCTGATCAACCACGCTCCAATCATCATGCCCAGATACATCCAAGGGAGACCACTTTCGCATCAGTAAGCCCTCCCTTAGAAAATACCCCTTTGCTGTGGAATCCATATCCCCCTCAGGCACCGCGCGGTCGAACAGCTCAGATAAACCTGGATCACTCTTTTGCTCCTCAACCAGCCGGTCACGTGACAGCGACACCGGCCCACTTTCAGTCACTATCCCCTCTTGAGATGTAGAAACACCCTTCAACACACAGGATCCCTCATCCTGTTCGCCAAAAATGCTCTCACTCGGGTCCACTACATCCTCAAACTTCGCCTGGCTCTCAGCCATAGCCCTCGTGACAGCACAAGCTGCAAAGACCTTCGGATGCTGCATAGCCAACCCATCAGGACTCTGCACCATTGGAACAGCCGTTACCTCAGGAGTAACCAAAACTCCATCGCCTGCCAAGTCATTCCCCAAAATCACAGAAACTCCCCCAACGGGAAAACACGGCCGTAACCCAACAGTTACCCGGCCTGAAACCAACTCGGACTCGAGACTCACGGTATGCACAGGCACTACCATGTCATCCATCCTGAATCCTACCACAGGGACACTTGACCCAACCGATGATTCCGCAGAAACCGGCAGTACACTATCCACTTTAAAGGACTGAGTAGCACCAGTATCACGCAAGATGGATACTGGAACTCTATCGCCCCCATCCTCCAGAGAAACAAAACCATTCATGATGAACGCAGAATAATCCCTACACTTATCAGACTCAGGCACCTCAGGTACCACAGGTGCCTTCTGTGTTCCCACCAAAGCCACAGTCTTTGCCTTTTTCTGCTTCAGAACGGGACATGCCTTTAACATGTGCCTTCTCTCTCTACAATAGTAACACATAGGACCTTCGTTAGTCCTCAAATTTCCGTCCACCTTATTAGCTCGGACCTCCCCCTGTATCAACTTGCTGCCACTTGCAGGCACAGACACACCTTTGACACTGCCACCGGCGACACCACCACAATCAACCGGCCGTGCACCAAAACTATAGGAGCGCCCAACAAAGTCAGTTTTATGAGTCAACTAGGCCAAGTGCAGACCCGTTGGGTCTGGACACCGAACGTGTGTTTGCGGGGGGGGGGGGGGGGGAGGCTGTGGCGTCACACTAATCACCCCCTTTCCTCCAAAGCACGGAATCCGGCACCCACAAACACACACACTCATTACACCTCTTGATATTATTTTAATTTTTTAATTTGCTTCTTTTATCCCATCTCCACCCTATCTACTGACGAATAGCCCTCCCCTCTCAGATGCGTCTAGAGGGGTTGGGGCAGAGCGAAAATTGAATGTTAGAAAAAAAAAATTTGAAGAGGGGGAGGAGGAGGGTGGAGAGGAAGGGGGGGAGAGGAGAGGGGTGGAGAGAGGAAAGAGGATGGGGGAGAGGTGAAGGGGGGGGGTTTGAGCGGGAGTGCATGAGTCGAGCCGCGGGCTGTGAAGAGAGAAGGGCAGAGAGAGAGAGAGAGAGGGGAGAGACAGAGAGACTGGTACACAAAAAAAGCTGGAGAAACACAGCGGGTGCAGCAGCATCTATGGAGCGAAGGAAATAGGTAATGCTTTGGGCCGAAGCCCATCCTCAGACGGGTTTTCTACCAAAACGTTGCCTATTTTCTTTGATCCATAGATGCTGCTGCACCCGCTGAGGTTATATAGTTTATTTTTGTGTACCTTCGATTTTCCAGCATCTGCAGTTCCGTCTTAAAGACAGAGAGACTGTTTGCGGGCTGTTTTCCCAACGCACGTTTGCGGGAGGGGGGGGTGCTGCGGCATCACACTCACACTAACCACCCCCCAAACTCACACTAACCACCCCCCAAACACACTCGGGGGGAGGGGGGAGAGGAAGACGGGGTGGGGAGAGAAGAGGGGAGAGGGAGAGGAGGGGAGAGGGAGAGAGAGAGGAGAGGGGGAGGGAGGGGAGAGGGGGAGGAGGAAAGGGGAGAGATTGGTGAGGGAGAAGAGAGCAGGGTGGGGGAGATGGAGGGGGAGCAGAGTGGGGAGTGGGAGGAGAGCGGGGAGGGCAGGAAGGGGGGAGAGGGGGGGAGTGGATGTTAGAGGTAGAGAGAGGGGATGAGGGGAAGGGGAGAGGAGTAGGGGGAAGAGAGGGGGGGAGGGAGAGAGGTGGGGGAGGGAGGGGGAAGAGTGGGGAGTGAGGGGCAGAGGGGTAGCGGGAAGTGGTGCAAGAGAGAGGGGCAGGGGGGTGGGGGGGAGATGGGGGTGAAGAGGGGTGGTGGAGGGGGTGGGAGGGGAGGGAGGGGGAGAGGAGAGAGGGGGAAGAGTGGGGAGGGAGAGTTGAAGTAGGAGGGGTAGGGACAGTCCATCTGTTCCCCATTCCCTATCACCCCCAATCCTCTTTCTCTATTCCCACACACGTGACGACGCCCTTCGACACAGGCTGCGGGGGTGGGGGGAGGGGCTGGGGCTGCTGCAAAGGCATATGTAAATGGCTCCATTCCGATTGGACATGTGTGAGCATCGGGCATTGTGACATCACACAATGGAAACTTTACTAACATTCTATGGCTGAGAGCTGTTTTTTTTAACATTTTGAAATGTTGGGGTTGGGGGGGGGGGGAGAAGTATTTTATTTTAAAAAGTGTACACAAACACGACCAAATTTAATCGGGAGTGTCTATTCGTAAAGATAAATGTAATCTCTTTAGAAATGGTAAAAAAAATATCGGCGTTTCCGCGTGCTGTGTGGGCCTAGGGCGGTATCAAAGGGGATTTGTGACACAAGTCAGGCGGATGGCAGCCACAAGTCAGGCAGCCACAAGTCAGGCAGCCACAAGTCAGGCAGCCACAAGTCAGGCAGCCACAAGTCAGGCAGCCACAAGTCAGGCAGCCACAAGTCAGGCAGCCACAGAGTTTTAATATAATATAGATAGATACATACTCATCTGCCAACACCGCGGCCTTAGACACCTCATTCACCTTCTGCTCATTAAGGTAAGTAGTAACCCTCTCAGGGAGACAGTTCTCAAAGTCTTCCATAATCATATCTAATTCTTTCTCCCGCAGCCTAATCTGTGCCCTCTTGGTTTCCTCCTCAAGCTCAAGCCGTTTCATTTCAAGAACATGCATGAGCTCATCCTTTTTCATTGCCAGCTCTAACTCCTTCAACCTTATGGTTGCCTCCATGTCCTGACCAGGCTGAATGGAAGGTGTGGGACTGTCTGCACAGCCAGGCAAAAGCCCCCTCTCCTCCAACGCAGCCCACAACACCGCTTCAATTGACTGTATCCTTGACTGTGCGCTAACAGGCACTTCACAGTTGCCTGCCAGAAAAATCAAATGCTCCTTCGCACACCCACCAAACAACTCCCGACTAGGAGCCTCAACAAAGTCCTTCCCTCCAGACTCGAGTCAAAAACCAGGTTTAAGTTCAAAAATAGTTTTTAATTACTCAATAACACACCCCAAACCCAAACCTGATTCAAACAACCCAGACAAGGATATGAATGGACTAACAAACAACTTTAAAGTGCTCAGGCCAGCCACGCGATGGACCGTCAAACCTGAGACTCTAAACCTGACTAAAAGAAATATAACCCTGAAACAAAATACCGAAAACTTCTAAGGACAGCCCTTATCCGTCCCAATTCAATATTTGGTACTACGTAATGTTGAAATTACACAAAGTTCTATGCCATGTGGCCAGGCCTTCCACAGCTCACACCAGCAATCAGCTCATGAGGCAGGGTCATCGAAGAAAGAGAGAGAATTCTGGGAGGTTCTGGTATTTATGCTTCAGATGAGTCACCCGTCACCTGACGCAGCTTGGCCAATCGGGTACAGGAGCCTTTTAACCCCTTGATTCCAGACTCACAGCCACGAGGCCTGCACTTGGGAAAGAAACAGAGAAAGGTTAATACATAACATTGACCAGGAGGGGGTGCGCCTAACATCCCACAGTATATTGTATGTGCAACACAGAGGCAGCATAGAGCTTTCCTAAACTTCCTTAATGATTTATGTGCTCATGTCTGTGCAGTTAGAATGGCTGACTTTTTGATCTTCACTGCACTGGAAGCACTCTGTTTTCTTAAGAATACAGAGGATAAGCTAACACTCAACAGTAAAGGATAGAAAAGCTATATTCTACATTGATTATAATCAAATTTGTAGATTTCACAGATACCTCTGCTGAGTCCCAAATTCCAATTACACATCCAAGGATATTCCGCTCAGAAGCAAGAAGAGGAAATTCTTAAAGTTAAAAATGGGAGTCACAGCTATGTAATTTTAGAATGCATTTGTAATATTTTTTGATTTGTGGGTGGACTTGAAATCCACTCCACAATTAATTAAATGGATCATATTGTCAGGACATGTAGAATTGCTTTAGAATAACAGATACAAAGAGGCAGACTAATTAAAATGAGGTGGAAGGGAACAATTATTTTGTTTGATTGGTTTCAGCAGTCACATTTTCATCACATATTTGGCCTGAACTACAACCCTCATACATCACATTGTCATGGTGATGTTTGACAAAAAGCAGCTGTTTTGCCAATAACTAATGCTTTTGCACCATCAAAGTTGCTAAGTCAGGACCAAAGCTCTGCTTCTTGTAAAACCATCTATGAAAAGCCACTTTTCACTGTTACAAACTGAAATTGTGCAGTTGATGGGGAAGAAGCACATCTGTTTTATGTCTCCATTCAAGAAAAAAGTGTTTGATTGTTTGTGTACCTGCAGAATTAGTTGTTACTGATCTGAATATTTCATACCAGCTCAGGAATGCTTTCATAAAATTGTCTTTCATCTTTTCTTCTGAAACAGACGCAGTTTTTGAAAAATCCAGTTGACAAACAAACTGTGGTCTACATGGACTCTGTGAAGGGAAACAAGATGCACAGCATTAATAACTGCTGCAGGAAGGATCTAATGGTGGAAACAGATTCCCAGTGCAATGAGAAATACAGTGTGCGTGCAGAAAAACAAAGCAACAGCCAGCAAAACAAACTGCTTGGATAGAAACATGAAAAAAGTTGGCTTCTGAACTGATGGAGACTTGGCAATAATTCAAAGAGTGTGCTCCATTCACCAGCCTTGCCTCTTCTGGTTTCCATTATATTTTGAGTTAATGATTCCAGCTTGCTATCTGTGTATGATTCAGGTACTTGCAAATTACCAATTACTTTTAAAACCATATGTCTTTATTGACTTTCCTGTTCATTTAAAATGCCCAAAAGAATTAAGGGAAAAACTTGCCAAAAAAGAGTAACCAAGCCAGCAAATAAACACCAATCTTTTCAGTACTTTTGTACGATATAGTGGAAAAAATGTGAGGGGATAACACATGGGAGGAGTAAGCCTTTAGTCATTTACTTAACCACTTTATTCAAAGAGTATTTAATCAAGCAATGGCTTCATTCAAATCATCCCCAATGTTGTAGAATAAGCATTTTCAAACACAGGTGGATTTTAGTTTGTTTAAAATTGATGTTTGGATATGTGGAAATGGAATATATATT
Organism: Malacoraja senta; assembly: GCA_038087875.1. Taxonomy (NCBI): domain Eukaryota; kingdom Metazoa; phylum Chordata; class Chondrichthyes; order Rajiformes; family Rajidae; genus Malacoraja; species Malacoraja senta. The sequence continues at coordinate 48,542,303 of CM075978.1, forward strand.
TCTTAATGTCTTGAGAGAATAAAGTAGAATTTTTCCTTGTGAAGGAGAAATCTTAAATTATTATCTTTCATCATGACATTTTTCAGGTAAATTACTGGGAACCAGAAAATAGCCTAAATCTGACACTTTATTCCACCTGCAGGATACATGCAAGATAGTAACATTTTTACTAGGCCTTTGAGTGGTGGAATTTTTCATTAATTCCAAGACAGCACTATAAATCCCAAGAGAGATGTACAAATGGTGAAATAGGAAATTGAGATACCAAATTATTACTGCAGAACTATACATTTAACTATTGCATTATTAATATTGCTGTTAACATTTGCAATGGCAGTGATTTACATGTTGTATCAATTCCTATATCTGTACTCTATATTTTCATTGTGTTGAATGTATCCACAATTTTTGTTTGTGGGCAGATTTTCATTCCAGTTTTAAAAAAAAGAATTGAATAGAACATTGTTGCTTTATTTGTCTGGCAACAATAAAGCTCAATACAAATGCCAAACGCAGGAACGGCCAACATGGAAACAGTGTATTATCAGCTTTAAGTTAAAGTTGTTGTCAAATTTCTGAGGTATAATGAAACCCAGTTACGCACCACCTGGGTCACAGAGAGGTGAATATTGCTAAAATATATTTGAGACTCGGTAATCTGGTTGGGGGAGGATGGTGTAAAGGAGTTGAACATAAGTAGTGAATGAATGGTAAAGACCACACACCTCCCTCAGCAGTTCTAGCTTCACCCAGGCTTAAAATGCAGGCTTTACCCATTTACAGTGCTCTAGATGGCTGAGATTAGGATAAAAAGAATTTCAAAATATTTATGGTATTTTGAGGTGACAAGGAAGAATGAAATGTTGTAACTACTCAAGTAGTTTAAAATGTGAGAGCACAGGGGATATGTTGGTAAGCGGTGGCACTTTGTAGTCAATGTTACAAATAACATTAAAAATAACCCTATTGATAGCAGGCTGTGAGCGTATAAATTCTTTTAAGTTGTAAGAAGTTTCAAGTATTTTTGTAGATACTTAGTTTGCAGATAATTGAGCAAAAGGGAGGAGAGTTTCTTAATTTATTTTTTCAAATAGCTTAATTTATTAATCTAAGTAGAATCTGTATAGAAGAATAGCAGAGGGCTTAACAATTCTGTTTACTTCTATTTGTTACTGTGATTGGTTGCCCAATAAGTTAAGATGTGGCAAAGCTCTTTGGCCATGCAGTGTTGCTGGTTGTTATGCTGAGATATTGCTATTACCTGATCATATGCCTTTTAAACAAAACCTGTAAACCCCTTTGCTGTACTTTTTACGTAAGTTCCTATTTTTTTGGTTTAACTCTTTACTGTTGAAATATAGAGATCTAATTTGCTTATTTATTTACATTAATGTGTAGTAGCACTTGTAAATGCACATGGCCGAGCAGCTGGGTTGTAACTAGTAAAAGGCATTTACTCCATTAAATAAATGTTGTTGTGGAAGTTCTTTGAATCTGTGGTAACATATTTTCCAAATTTGCTTTGAGAAGCAATTTATCAATAAGAAGTGGCATATGTTACAGTTTGAGAATATGCTTCAACCTAGGCTTCAAGAAAATATTTCCAGCATTGAGAAATATATATTTCACTATCAAGAGTAATACTCAGCAAGAAAGATTTTCTCATTCATCGTCTATGCAGATAAGCAACCTCTGAGAAATTACCGTGCTTGATAAATACCTCTTGATAAACAAAATTTTGAAAATTGAGTATCATCATGTAACTTTCAGTGCGATTAGGCCTTGTTTTGGAGTATGTTTGGCAAAGTAAACTGTATAACACATTTTAATAACTTTCAGTCAGTAATGGATTGCTAAAATAAATAGTCAGTGTCCTCACTGGAAATTGCTTGGAAATTCACTTCTTTTTCGGAACATTGATATTTGTATGTGTATTTTTATTCTGTGCTACTCTCTACACGTAAATTAAAAAGGCAAACAATGTTTCTAATGTGAAATTACTTTGAAAATTTCTGACCCATCTCCCAAAAAATACCAATCTGCTGCTCACAGCAATGGAATTCCTTTCTAAAACATATTCGGGAAGCTGCAAACATCATCTTTAATGATTCAATAGCCTGTAAAATCTATTAAGTAACCGGAGGTGAAGAGGGCAAAATTCATAAGGTAAGTGACTTCACAGCCCTGTTTGTGACCAGAGGGAGTCAGCTTTGACAAGATACCCAGTAAACATATCTCCGACTCTGGAAGTAGACAGAAACTTCTTCAAAGAAACTACAGGAAACATGTTTCAACAATACTAATAAATTATGGGTTTGGGCCTTCCTCTGGTGTGTTATTGCAATATTAAAAGTTTGTCAAGCATTAGAATGACATTCACGCAATTCAATGTGCTTGCACGAATGAGCAGGCATTAAATCACCCAATCTACTGTAAACTGCCTGTCAATCTAAAACCAGAGTGGAATACTTTGCTGAGAACAAGAATGAAACTGAGTATTTGCTGCAGTATAAGGAGAATGTTAAATGGGAAATGCCTGAAATTCCAAAGCTGCCAAAGGAACCAATGCAGAAAGAGACTTCCAGCTGCCTTCAAATCAAGTTGCTGATTCCATCAGAAACTGTGGGTTCATGCAAATTAAAAATACAGAAAATATTGCATCACGTCACAGTTATTATTAAAGACTCAAGAGTATGGAGGGAATTTCAATTATTCAATTCATCCACTGCCACAACTGATCCAGAGTAGATGCGATCTTGCTGGCTCTTCACTCTGTGCTACACCATTTGCTGTTGTTCATCGACTACTGCTCGGAGTTCGACGCCATCATCCCTTCCAACTAAGTCCTCAAACTCGGTGAACTGGGTTTTGAGATTTTACAGCTCCTCCCAATGCAACTGGATCTGCTACTTCCTCATCAGCAGACCTCAATCAGTACACCTCCTTGCTAACCATCAGCACAGGAGCATCTCAGGGCTACATGTTCAGTCTCCTTCTCCACTCTCTCTATACCCCTTACTGTTTAGCCAGATACATCTCCAATGCCATCTTTAAATTCACCAACGATACCACTGTCGTTGGACAAATAACATATATTTTGCTTACAGATCCTGTAAAAATAGAAGTAACATCGAGCACAGGATCCATAATCCCATTGGTTTCCATGTGTCAAAAGGAAAAATGAAGTACCATAGGTACCTTTCTAAATATTTTTAATGATTCTTGAAATGTTCTGGTATGTTCTTTGCTTTTTTTTTCAGCAAATTAATTTGTAAAACATATTTTCCCAGTATTGAAATATTTCTGAATGTTAGAGTTTATTGAAATATTTGAAGAACTTTACAGTATTAACAGCCAACAAATCTGGGGGAAAGACTCTGCCAACTGATAAAAGCTTCCAGAGGAGTTTCAACAGCTGCAAGGGTTTGTTCGGACCCATTGCCACCTTATTCATTGAAAATCCTACCAATGCTTGGACTCTGGGATGCTGAAGACCAGCAAGGTAAGTCAAACATTTCAGGCTTGGGTGAAATAAGGAGTGAATGGAGGAAAGGAAGGAAAAAACAGGTTACAGCCCACTCCAGTAAAATCCTCTTTTGGTGCATAAATAACTTTAAAATGACATATGGGGAATATTTCAAAGTTTAAAGATGACACTAAATGTGGAGATGCCAAGCGGAAAGAATAAGGAGAAACTATCTAGTTCTCGGCAAAGTTCCCTAAACGAGGAATTTTAGAGCTGGCTGTATATGTGTTAAAGTTAGCAGACATGTTGAAAGGGCAGGTGGTAAATCATTTAGGTGTTTGGGCTTTATAAATAAAGACATGGAGTGCAAAAGCAGGGAATAATATGTCTCACAACAATAATATTCCATTCTATTGTGGTTCTCACCAGTAGCGAGAAAGTCTATATACTAGAGATGATGCAGGAAAGATTTACTTGCTCCAGAAAAAAAAAGTAACTTTAGCTATTAGATTACACTGGAGAAGCGGGGGTTGAAGCAGAGTAGACTAAGAGGTGAAATAGACACAAAGTGCTGGAGTAACTCAGCAGGTCAGGCAGCATCTCCAGAGAACTTGGATAGGTGACTTTTGGGTTGGGACCCTTCAGACTGATTGTGATAGGGAGGGATGAAGGCTGGAAAAGTGGGGCAGGACAAAGCCTGGCAAGTGATGGGTAGTTACAGATGAAGGGGTGTGTGGGCTGGAGGGGGGGGGGGGGTGGGGTGGGGTGGAGAGGGTGATGATTGCAGGTAGGCCAGAGATGAAAATGTGTGAGATAAGGATAGAAGAGTTGCAAATCGTGACGCCAGAGGAAGAAATGTAGATGGAAAGAAGGGGAAGGGAGAAACGGGTGTGAGTCCTGGTGGGGCACAGGAAAGGGGGAGGGGGGGAAGGATAAGAGGTTAAAGAAGACGGAGGGATACAAAGATTGAGAAGAGAGTTGATCGAGCTGTATGTGACCAGGATGGGGATCAACTGGGTAAAGAGAGGGAATCCTTCACATCAGCAGATGGTTCGAGGACCAGGGACACTGATTCACAGTTCTGGGCCAAAGTACAAGTGTACGAAGTGGAAAGGCACTCTACGCAGTAAGTGGTTCTAATCAGGATTTGGATTAGCACTTGAGCAAAAATAATTCACAAGGGTAAGAGCAGAGTACAAAACTGACAGGACTGCTCTACAAAGAGCCAGTCTGAGCTCAATGTATTAAATGGCAGCCTCCTGTGCCATAGGAATATAATGATTTATTGTTGGCTAAACTCCATTAATAATTGTAACAGTATAGGGTTCAATACTCCAATTGTCATTCAATCAATGTAGATTGTTGGAGGTAAAGATTAAATTGGGTTTACAATTTGAACTTTTCATATAGTCTTATACCAAGCAGGGTAATTTTTTAATGTCTTCCAGACATTTTAAAAAAAAGGCACATTCTGATTAGATTATATCACTTTACAAAATTATTTTGTATTTTTCTTTTGTCTTCTTGTCAGAACATTAAATGTAGCTAATTCTCATGCAGTCATGGGATTTTGTGATATGTGACTTAAAATGAGCAATATTGGGCAGAATCATAAGAATAATCATAGTGAAACACATTTCATATGTTGTAGCATAAACCTGATCAGACGCCTTTTTCCTTCTGATGTTTTCCACCTATGAAAAATTGAAAAAAATGTAATTAACTGATAATGTGGATTGGCCACTTCAAAGCATTATTGATCTTCCTCCAAGTGTGCTTTGATTGACCAGATTAACCTGTCAAAATTCATCCACAGATGTACATATTGTAACCATAATTTGTTCAGCTTTATTTATTGTAACCTGATTTTTCCCGGTCGTATGTATTTAGGCATAACTTGCACTAGTTATTAATCCCAATGTATCCTGTTATGATAAGTTTATCTGTGAGACATTCATCAATGATTGTTGAAATTTGAGATAAGACAGGATGTTAAGACAAGAAAGTGCTTTTTACTACAACTTCCTTCAATCGTTGCAACATTGCAAAATGGCTAAAGAAATTCAAAATCTGCTGTCCAACTTAACTGGGATAGTGCTTAACTACCATAGTGCTTTCTCTTATCACAGGGGTGGCACAGTGTCACAGTGGTAGAGTTGCTGCCTTACAGTGCCAGAGACCCGGTTTTGATCCTGACTATGGGTGCTGTCTGTACGGAGTTTATCCGTTCTCAATGTGAACGTGTAGATGTTTCCGGGTGCTCCGATTTCCTCCCACATTCCAAAGACGTCGAGATTTGTAGTTAACTTGTCCGGTGTCAATTGTCCCTTGTGTGTAGGATAGAACTGGTGTCTGGGTGTTCGGTGTGGACTCAGTGGGCCAAAGGGCCTGTTTCCATGCTGTATCTCTAAATCTCATGATATTTTTGCACGTTTCTCTGATGTGGCTACTTTGGTCCTGTATTTGACAAATGGCATCACACAATAACTCTGGCAAGAGTGAAGATGATACCTCCTTGATAACATCACAACAGCTAAAAAATTCAGTCAATTTCACTAAAATTTCACTTCAACTTTCAATAACCAGTACCTGTGCATAACTAACAGAAGGATTTCACTGTTGGCTTTTGCAAAGGCTTCCATTGGGAAAGGTTTATCAAATGCGATATGGCTTATTGTCGAGATATTTTTGAAGCCCATTGATTTTTGAATAGGAATCGAGATGGCACCTTATGACGGCACAGTTATGTAGCATATAATTCTGCTGCTACATTCTCCCTGTGACCATGTGGTTTTTCTCCAAGTGCTCCAGTTTTCTCCCAAATCTCAAAAGTAGGCTAATTGGCAATTGTAAATTAACTTGCATGCAAATGAATGCCAGGAGAATCAGTGAGGTTGATGGGGATATGAAAGAGAATACATTATAGAGAGTGGGACTCATGGCATTGCCTTCCCTTGAACAGGCGTAGTCAATGGGTTAAATGGCCTCCTCCTATATCATAAAAAGATTCTCATTGACATAAATAGCAAATTATCTGGAAATCCAAGAGAGTTTCTATTTTTTCTATGATCCCAGCAGAGGAAGCAGTACAATCAAATTAATAAGGATGTAAAAACATAGAGGTATGTAAAAGAGTAACTATAATTGGAAAAATGTGAAGGGATAATAGAGGAGTTAACACTGGAAGGATGTAAAATGTGGCAAGAGGTCCAGTATACATGATATACACAACAGGAAGTTGGAATTGATTCAGTTAGATACCTGAGATAAAAAGAAAGGAAATTATAATTTAGGCGTTTGGAACAAAAGGGGAGAGCGAGATACTCAGAGCAACTTTAAAAAGAATGTGACAAATGTGGAAATGTCAAGGAATGATTAAGATAGTGAGAAAATAGAAAGGAGATGAAATTGGTCATGAACAAAATGGAAGTGGCAAATAGAGGGTGATTTTTCCACTAGACAAGCAACTTACTGGGTGATCACTGGTGTTCCCAAATCCAACATAATTCGCACATTCATCTCAGCATTTACATCATGAGTGTGTGGTGGATTGGGATGCTGTCCTTGATAGTTAGTAAACCTTTCCTGGCAGTGGGTGGGTGAATGGAGATAGCAATGACTGTGCCACCTCCTTCTGTAACACTTGTACTCCCATTCTATGGTTGGCTCTCAGAAACCATTCCCTCTGTCTTTATTTGTAAGTGTCTATCTAAATCCCTGAAGGCCTGTTTCAGCAGCTCCTCCTCATGCATATGCTTTGGACGAGTCTTCAGAAGCTCTTACTTTCTTTGTAACATTACTATTTTGAGGCTGCCAATCCCTTCACAAACCTGCAACATTTTGGACCTAACGGCATACAGAAATCCCATTCCTCCTGGTAATAGTGAGAACTGCATCAAACTCACCTGGCATACGAGATAATGCTCTTCCAGTAAAATGAGATACATTTATGGCTGTGTCATGTGGCTAGGCAGAACCTTTCTGCTGTTACATCAATATGCTCTACACGTAACAATAAACTAAACTAAACAGTTTATATCTTCAAAACAAGTAAATAACAATGACCACAAACGGTTACGTGTTCAGGCCAATTATTTTTGAATGGGTATATCTCATTCAATGTCAACACACAATCGTATATCTTATTTGTTTATTAATGTACCTGATATTTTAATTCCACTCATGATATTTTGATTCTTAGAATTTGATAAAAAGTTCATTAGAAAATTTAACCACGGACTGCCAACATCTATTTTTCTAGCATCTCTCAAAGGATTACAAGTTAGTTAGAGCGTCGGAATAATTCAGCAGAACATTGAATACATTATTACACAAGACACTAAGACATGGTGAACCAGTAAGCTTTATACATTAGCCTTAACTTGTTCCAGTTGTACTTAGCAGACCAATAATGTAACTTGCTATCCTTCTCAGAAAACCCTCCAAAGATATATTCGACAACTTACGCAATGTATCAGCACCTTCGACATTACAGAATCAGGAGACCACATCAATCAACATCTAGTGCTCCTCAGTCAGCATGCCATGTGGTTCTGTGCCTGAACAATTTTGCCTTTTGTTTTCAGTCAAACGGCCACAAAGGATGAATGGAGATCTTTTTCATATAGCTTTGCACTACCACCTACAGGCTAAAACAGAGATGACAGCAAACTTTGCAGAGTGTGAAGGAGAATCTGGTAATAGCAACAATTCCTAGTCCGACTGAGAGGACATTCTGCAGTTGTGAAATAAATTATTTTACAAAATTGTAAATCTTTTAGTTATGAAATTACAAATATATTACAAACTCCTAACAACTGATTGGATATAACTTTAGTTTTCAGATGCTAGCCCTCAATGAATCATTTTTTGGGCAAGTACTATAGTCATTGGGTCCCTTTTTTTTAACACTGACAGGAAAAATGTAACTTCTGGGAGTTTGGTGCAGCGCTAAAGTGCGATAGTCCACGTTGACTACTCATCATTTTGCTTCATCCTGAGATTAAGTGTATGCAGAACTATAGATGCCTATAAAAGACACTCTTCGCTCATTCCTGACAAATGATAGAGTTTGGGAATGGGCGATGACAAGTGTGTGTGGATAACTAATTTCTAAACGGCACCATCCTACTCCATTTGTGCTTCTGCTGACAGGCAATGAAATTATGAAAATAAAAGGTCACTTTTCAGTCATCACCAATAATCAGTTGCTTTGTCTCTTCTCACCTTAGTAAAAAGGAGAGCATTGGAGTCATACAGCATAGAGACAGGTTGTTCGGCCATTATCATCCATGCTGACCAAAACGCCCTATCTCAGCTATGCCCACATTTGCCCTCTATCCCTTTAAACCTTTCCTATCCATAAAACCTTTCCTATCCATTGTACACACCTTTACACTCACATCAGGAGATCGACATAAAAAGATCAGAGCCCGATGCGTCCATGTTTCTGTCACATATTGCCCTCCAAACCAGGCATTTTGGAGGGCAAATTCAACTATCAGAAGGAGACCTTGGGGGATTGGTTTCAAACCTGGGAGTCGCCACCAAACTTTAAAACAGTTTAAAACCAGCTGAAGGGGAAGAGATGTTAGCATATTAAAATGGAGCAGATTTACCATTATGTTTCTTGCTCTTTGTTCCATTAAGTCAAGTAATCAAAATCAAAAGGAATATGCGCTTAAATTAGCATCAGTATAAGATTTACAGCATTCAGCAAAGTCCAGGTGTATTCTTTATCTTCTAAATGCCCTCCATAAATTCCCTTTTCCAGTCACATCTGTATTTGAAATCAGCTCCCAATAACAATAATCCAGCCACATCTCCCATGTAGTTGCATGCCTGTCTTAGCGCAGAACTCTCCAATCCCAGGAAACTGCACACCTGGTCGTCTACTAAAGGCCCATTTATTATGTCCCCTTGACATGTGTTGGTAGACAGGAACAAAGCACATGAGGATAATTTTCTTGGGCCTCTTTCATCCATGCTCTTAATCTACAAATGACACCAGATGTGTAGTTTAGTTTAATGTATTATTGTCACGTGTACTGGGGTACAGTGAAAAGCTTTTTGTTATGTGCTATCCAGACAAAGAAAAGACTATACATGGTTATAATCAAATGGTCCACAGTGCACGGATAAAGGGTACAACATTTATTGTAAGATAAAGTCCAGTTAAAGATAATCCAAAACATCTCCAATGATGGTCAGGGCCGCACTATGGCTGGTGAAAGGATGGTTCAGTTGCCAAATAACGGCTGGGAACAAACTGTCCCTCAATCTGGATGTATGCGTTTCAACCTTCTGTACCTCTTGCCAGATGGGAAATGGGAGAATAAGGGAGTGACTGCAAGTACAATGCATTAAATTGTACGTAGACAAAATTGCTGGAGAAACTCAGCGGGTGCGGCAGCATCTATGGAGCGAAGGAAATAGGCAACATTTCGGGCCGAAACCCTTCTTCAGACAGCAGCTTTAAGGGAATGCTACATTTGCAAATGCTCCCTGTTCTCTTAATTACTTAAGCAAAAATGGTTTCCTTGCTTGTTCTTTTTGCAGCAGTAATTTGTAATGAATATTATAGGATTCTTCGCTGATAATTTTATCAAATTAATATTGCATTGGAGAAGCTGCTACATCTGTGGCAGAGGTGCTGGCATTTTTACAAAAATTGGGGCGATTGGAACACACTGCTTTGACAACAAAAGTATTGGTCAATCAGCTCTGGAAACAGAGCAAAGAAATCTTCCTTCTTGTGGGATAAGAAAGGAGGGGGGGGGGGGGGAATTATGTAGTTACCTAAAATTGGAGAATTCAATGTTCACTTCATTGGGATGTAAGCTACCCAGGTGGAATATGAGGTGTTGTTCCTCCAGTTTGCGTGTAACCTCACTCTGGCAATGGAGAAGACCCAGGGCAGAAAGGCCAGTATGGGAATGAGAAGAGGAGTTAAAATAGATAGCAACCAGGAGATCCAGCAGACCTTGGTGGACTGAGTACTAGTGTTCGGCACAACGGTCGCCGTATCTATTCTTGGTCTCGCCAATGTACAGAAACCTATATCGGGAACAACGGATGCAACAGTAGAGGCTAAACAAGGTGCACATGAACCTCTGGCTCATGTGCATCATTTCTGGAACTCAGAAATGATGCAGTTGAAGCTGTTTGGTACAAAAACCTTGTACTTAATTTTGTTTTATAAAATTCTAACCTCAGTCAAAAATGCAAGAAATTATATATTGGATGAAGTATTGAAACAACTCCACTTTCTCATGCAGAATTAAGTGTGGAGATGCATCTCAGTCTTCAACTGAGGTGGTAAAAGCCTGAAGTATATTAAAAATCAGGTGGCAGCTGTTTTGAAAATCAAGCATCCAGAAAATACTGTATCAGAGTTTTTTCATTCAGCAACCAATTCAATATTATTCCAGATTCATGCCTGACTGGGCAATTGTCTTTACATCATTTTACCAACTTCTTAAGAATGAGAAACAGTATTGAATTGATGCATATCACAAATAATTTGTACTTGATCAATCTGTGTAACAAATCTCCATTAGTTCACTATGATACAATGAGCAGCCTAAAACTATCATGTGATGTTTCAAATTGCGTTATCGATGCTGCCTTCAACAATGGTACAGATGATGGTTGAGAAAAGCTTTGCTTAACAAAAGCAAATGCCAACATTTGCAAATTCAGAAAAAAGCACTGGAAAATATCTTGGGTCTTGTAAAATGTTGTCAGTTCCAACCAAAACACTCTTTCTTCACAGATCACGAACTGTTATTGGCAATCCTGGGCTGTAAAGAGCAATTCCAAAAATGGCAGTTTCCAAGATGCGAAGGTGGGTGGTTTTTTGCTGTCAGTGTGTTTGCATGATTATATATCCTTTATCAAAGCAAAATCTAGTTTCAGTCACTGTGTTTAAATTATTGCATGAATTGTTGGATACAAGAAGTGAAAGAACAATTTTCATACTGGAATTTGTAGACAAGGACTTTTCAGAGAATGTTCAGGCAATTCATTAAGTAGCAATGAAAAAGCAGGTCAACACATATGCTGTGAGGGAATGAAAATGTCTGGACAAGTATCCAATGGAGCACTTGCAGTCATTCTCCATCACAGATTTGACTTGTCAATAAATCAGGGCTGTTTGAAATGGAGATGTTGAGTAGTTATTCCAAATGTTTGCAGAAAGGAAGTTGTGGATGGGCTACATGCAGAACATACTAGGTTTACGTTTAGCATTAGGTTTATTATTGTCACATGTACCGAGGTACAGTGGAATGTTTTGTTTTACATACCATTCAATCAAATCAGAAAATACTATCCATAAATACAATTGTCAAACTCAAATACAATAGATAGAGCAAAGGGAAACATGCAGATGCAGAATATAGATCATAGGTCTCAGCATCGTAGCACACCAGCTGCATTGACAAAGTACAATGTCTACCATGGAAATAAGTGAATTGGACAGTACCAGCTAATGGAAGGACCATTCAGAAACCTGATAACAGAGGGGAAGAAGTCATTCCTGGTTCTATTGGTACATGCTTTCAAGCTTCTATATCTTCTGCCCAATAGGAGTGGGGAGAAGAAAGAATTACCAGTTTGGAACAAGTATAGATGGAGTCAATGGTGGGGTGTCTGGTCAGTGTGATAGACTAGGCTACATCGACAACTCTCTTGCAGCCATGGGCAGAGCTGTTGCCAAACCAAGTTGTGATGAAACCTGACAGTATACTTTTAATGGTGCATTTGTTGAAGTTTGTTATAGTCATATTATTGTGGATGTTCAGCAACTGTGCAGTGGTTGAATGCCATCACCTCCTACAAGGTGAAATCAGGAGGCAGCTCAAGCGACAGCAAAGCATCAATGCGTTCTACGCACACTTTGATAGGGAGAACACTGACGTGCCTTCCCGAGCCCCCAAATGCCCTGATGGTATTACAGTCACAGAGGCCGATGTCAGAAGATCCTTCAGGATGGTGAACCATCGGAAAGCATCTGGACCTGATGGTATACCTGGTTGAGTTCTCAAAACCTGAGCAGACCAACTGGCTGGAGTTTTTGTGGACATTTTCAACCTCTCATCACTGAGGTCTGAGGTTCCCACCTGCTTTAAGGGGGCATCAATAATACCAGTGCCCAAGAAGAGTAAGGTGATGTGCCTCAACGACTATTGACCAGTGGCACTAACGTCCATGGTGAAGAAGTGCTTTGAGAGGTTGGTTATGGTGCATATCAACTCCTACCTCAACAAGAACCTCAACCCACGACAGTTTGCTTACCGTCACAACAGGTCAATGGAGGATGCGATCTCACTGGCTCTCCACTCCGCACTGGACCACTTGGACAATAAGAACACGTCAGGCTGTTGTTTATAAACTACAGCTCGGCGTTCAATACGATCATCCCCTCCAAGCTGGTTACCAAGCTCACGGAACTGGATCTCTGCGCATCCCTCTGCAATTGGATCCTCGACTTCCTCATCCACAGACCGCAGTCTGTTCGAATTGGCAGAAATACTTCTTCCTCATTAACAATCGGTATGGGAGCACCTCAAGGCTGCGTGTTCAGCCCCCTGCTCTACTCACTCTATACTCATGACTGTGTAGCCAGACACAGTGCAAACTCCATCTTAAAGTTCGCCGATGACACCACCGTTGTTGGAGGAATTACAGACGGTGATGAGTCAGAGTATAGAAGTTAGATCGACCGATGGTGCCAGCACAACAACCTGGCTCGCAATATCAGTAAAATCAATGAACTGATTGTGGACTTTGGAAGAGGAAGGGTGAGGACCCACAATCCTGTTTTCTCAACGGGACGATGGTGCATATTTCCGAAGATCTTTCCTGGACCCAGCACACTGATGCAATTATAAATAAAGCACATCAACGCCTCTACTTCCTGAGAAAATTATGGAGATTCAGTATGTCAGAGAGGATTCTCTTGAACTTCTACAGGTGTACAGTAGAGAGCATATTGACTGGATTGCATCATTGCCTGGTTCGGCAACTTGAATGCCCAGGAGCGAAAAAGATTGCAGAAAGTTGTGAATACTGCCCAGTCCATCACCGGCTCTGACCTTCCCACCATCGAAGGGATTTATTAGAGTCGCTGCCTCAAAAAGGCAGCCAGCATCATCAAAGACCCACACCATCCTGGCCACACACTCATTTCACCCCTGCCATCGGGAAGAAGGTACAGGAGCCTGAAAACTTTAATGTCCAGGTTCAGGAACCGCTTCTTCCCTACAGCCATCAGGCTATTAAACACAACAACCTCAAATAAGCTCAGAACTACAATTGACTATTATTATTATTATTATTATTATTATTATTATTATTATTATTATTATTATTATTATTGCATTATCTATCTGTATATATATATGTGTGTGTGTGTGTGTGTGGTTTTTTTGTTTTGTTTTTTCTTTCAATACTGGAGAGATTTTGAGGAACAAGATTATTATTGTTTTTTACACCAATACACTGTTCTTAACAAAAATCTACCCATCTTATAAATACAGATATAAATTAGATAACTTCGTCCGAAAGTCAAAAACTTTTTCATGACAGACAAATCTTCATCGTTTTACCACCAATTTGGACACCAAAAATGTGACATTAAAAAGCTGCCACATTTAGTCATGAATATTTAATTCATAAATAACTTCATATGGCCCCTCATACTGATGATCTAGGAAAATATCATCATCAATACCAGGAGACAAATACAGTAACATAAGGATAATACAGTACAGTAAAGTTCATTGTCACAATGACCGTTATCGGGGTCGGTACCTCCGTAAGTTAAATCACGGAGGCTCCAAACCTCTTAATGCTTTTCAAAAACCCAACGAGGTATCCTATGGTAGTTTGGGCGAGTTAATTCTTTTTTTTCCAATTTAATATATCAAAAACATCGTGGTGTCAAAAAACGCAACGACCGTTTACGATATATTTTCCGACTTTTTAAAATCAATAAAAATACATCTTTGGACTTAAATTGGTCATCAAAACTAAGAAACTGAGCCAATTTGGCAACACACTGTCTCTTGTTTACCTTTTGTATGGACACTCTCTTGTTTACCTTTTGTACGGACGCTAAAAGTCGCTAACTTCATTCCTTCGTGTCAACTTCAGGAAACTCCGCAACGACCGTTACGGAGACATTTTACTTACTAATAAATCAGTCCAAATCAAACTTCTGACGAATCATCGGCCATCGATAGCTCAAATCCATAAGGTAATGTACCGTTTAGATCACATTGGTGAAAATTCTTGGTTTTCGCTAATAGAAACATAGAAACATAGAAAATAGGTGCAGGAGTAGGCCATTCGGTCCTTCGAGCCTGCACCGCCATTCAATATGATCATGGCTGATCATCCAACTCAGTATCCTGTACCTGCCTTCTCTCCATGCACCCTGATCCCTTTAGCCACAAGGGCCACATCTAACTCCCTCTTAAATATAGCCAATGAACTGGCCTCAACTACCTTCTGTGGCAGAGAATTTCACAGATTCACCACTCTCTGTGTGAAAAATGATTTTCTCATCTCGGTCCTAAAAGACTTCCCCCTTATCCTTAAACTGTGACCCCTTGTTCCCCAACATCGGGAACAATCTTCCTGCATCTAGCCTGTCCAACCCCTTAAGAATCTTGTACGTTTCTATAAGATCCCCCCTCAATCTTCTAAAGTCTAGCGAGTACAAGCCGAGTCTATCCAGTCTTTCTTCATATGAAAGTCCTGCCATCCCAGGAATCAGTCTGGTGAACCTTCTCTGTACTCCCTCTATGGCAAGAATGTCTTTCCTCAGATTTGGTGACCAAAACTGTATGCAATACTCCAGGTGTGGCCTCACCAAGACCCTGTACAACTGCAGTAGAACCTCCCTGCACTTATACTCAAATCCTTTTGCTATGAATGCTAACATACCATTTTCTTTCTTCACTGCCTGCTGCACCAGCATGCCTACTTTCAATGACTGGTGTACCATGACATTGTTGCATCTCCCCTTTTCCTAATCGGCCACCATTCAGATAATAGTCTACATTCCTGTTTTTGCCACCAAAGTGGATAACCTCACATTTATCCACATTATACTGCATCTGCCATGCATTTGCCCACTCACCCAACCTATCCAAGTCACCTTGCAGCCTCCTAGCATCCTCCTCACAGCTAACACTGCCCCCCAGCTTCATGTCATCTGCAAACTTGGAGATGTTGCATTCAATTCCCTCATCCAGATCATTAATATATATTGTAAATAGCTGGGGTCCCAGCACTGAGCCTTGCGGTACCCCACTAGTCACTGCCTGCCATTCTGAAAAGGACCCGTTTACTCCTACACTGTCTGCCAGCCAGTTCTCTATCCACATCAATACTGAACCCCCATGTAATAATGTACCGTTCGTTTTCTGGGACACCAAACCTTTTTGGTTGTCTCATTGGTCTGCTCTTCAAAATTAGACAGTTTCCAACCCGTTACTCTACCCTCCCTTGTAAAACTGATCACCACCATGAAACCTACTACCTGCCCCCTCGACACTGTCCCCTCTGCCCTCCTAAAGGATGTCATTACAACAGCTGGTCCCAGCATCCTCGCCATCTTCAACAGCTCTCTGGCCACTGGCACTGTACCTACCTGCTTCAAGCATGCGGTGGTCCAACCACTCCTGAAAAAAACTAACCTCGACCCCACCTTGCCAAGCAACTACAGACCCATTTCTAAACTGCCTTTCCTCTCAAAAGCCCTTGAAAAGGTAATTTTAAGTCAACTTATACCTTACCTTCACCAAAACACTATCTTGGAAACTTTCCAATCAGGTTTCAAGGCTCACCATAGCATAGAGTCTGCCTTGTTGAAGGTACACAATGACCTACTGCTCACCGTTGACTCCGGCGACTGTGCAATTCTGCTCCTTCTTGACCTCAGCGCAGCATTTGATACTGTCGACCACACCATCCTAATTGACCGTCTCCGGTATGGGGTTGGTATTGATGGCACTGCCCTGAGCTGGTTCATCTCCTACCTCAAAGGTAGGAGTTTCTCGACTAACATAGGCAACTCATTCTTCTCCCCAGCTAATCTCTGCTGTGGGGTTCCACAAGGTTCCATCCTTGGCCCCATTCTCTTCTCCCTGTATATGCTCCCCTTAGGCCAAGTCATTGAAAGGCACGGCATTTCCTTCCATTGCTACGCAGACGATACACAACTCTATCTCCCCCTGAAGCCCCAAAACCAATCAAATCTGTTTAACCTTACCCACTGCCTCGAGGATATAAAGTGTTGGATGGCCCAGAACTTCCTCCAACTAAACGAGAGTAAGTCTGAGGTCATCCTTCTCGGCCCCTCGGACTCAATCAAAATGATAGCAGGCAGCCTTGGAAGCCTTACCCCACTACTCAAACCTCACGTCAAAAACCTTGGCGTGATATTTGACTCGGCACTGAAATTTGACAAACACGTCAATGCCGTGGTAAAAGCTAGCTTCTTTCAGCTTCGGACGATAGCTAAAATAAAACAATTCCTCCAGTTTGATGACCTGGAAAAGATCATCCACACATTCATCTCCTCCCGCCTAGATTACTGCAACTCCCTTTACACTGGCATCAGCCAATCTTCCCTGTCCCGCCTGCAACTGGTCCAAAACGCCGCAGCGAGACTCCTGACGGGCACCCGAAAAAGGGACCACATCACCCCGATCCTGGCCTCTCTCCACTGGCTCCCTGTGCGGTTCCGTATAAACTTCAAGATCCTCCTCCATGTCTACAAAGCCCTCAATGGGCTTGCCCCCATCTGCATAAAAAGTCTTCTCACCCACCACTCCACCTCCAGGCCCCTCAGATCGGCCGACTTGGGGTTGCTGAATATCCCACGGTCTAGGCATAAGCTCAGGGGCGACCGCGCCTTTGCGGTTGCAGCTCCTAGACTGTGGAACAGCATCCCCTTTCCCATCAGAACTGCCCCCTCCATCGACTCTTTTAAGTCAAGACTAAAGACTTATCTATACTCCCAAGCCTTTCCTTACGTCCTCTGAATGAGGGCTACATGTATATATGTATGTAGTTTGTTTTGTTTGTGCTATTCTTATAACAAATGTAAAGCACTTTGGCCAACGAGTTATTTTTTAAATGTGCTATATAAATAAATGTGACTTGACGACTTGACTTTTAGTGTCCACGTACATTTGTGTGTATGATGTGTAACGCGCATTGCGGTGTTCAATCAGATGGATAATAATAATAATAATACATTTTATTTATATAGCGCTTTTCAAGGACTCAAAGTCGCTTTACATGGAG